>OY728145.1:140054904-141323654 GCA_963277665.1 Viscum album | reverse complement strand
AGTAAATAGGAAAACACAAGCACCTACAATCCACAATTCTAACAAGTAAAGCACACAAGTAAGTAGTAAACAACAAGAAGAAAACAGGTAACCCTCTGGGTAGCTCTCTCAGTCTAACCCCTATGGTTCAACCTCTAAGTACTAGAAAACCTCTGGGAGGCACACACAGTCTCACCCCTCTGGTTCAGCTACGTAAAATAAGCAGACTCTCGAGGGAAGCACTCACTGTCAATTCCCCCTATAGTCTCATAGCATGCTGAAGACTCTCTGGGGAAGCACTCAACGTCAATTCCCCCTGTGTCCCGCGTCATGGATCTATAGACTCTCTGGGGAAGAACTCAATGTCAACTCCCCCTATAGTCTCGCATTGTAATTAAAAGACACTCTAGAGAATAACTTCCATCAATTCTCCCTTTGGTCTGATACTCTAGGTTCTCACAGTCCTGATTATAACAAAACATGCTCAATGTGTGTGTATCATCCAAGTAAACCTCAAGAACTACTTGGCTAAAAACTATGGTTCAAAAGAAATAATAAAACAACAGTTCCACTATCCTACAACTAGGCATGGAAACTGGAAAAAGGTTAAATAGGCAGAACAAGCATGGAAAAGCAATCTGAGCAAAACAAATTACTCTATTCATAAGAAATAACCTCTACTAAAGCAATCAAGAAAAGCAGGCAACTAATAATGGAAAAACAAGAAACACACAATACCCTGTTCAAGGGTATTTGTGGAAATTGAACAAAATATTCATCAACTTTCTACAAAAAGACAAAAACCATCTACCTCGATCCTAGGAGATTGATATACGTGAACCTCGACGACAAATTCCCCTTAGAACGACATAGATCTGAGAAGACGAAAAAAACGTTCATCCCATAATAACCTGTAAATGTGGAGGAATCAAGAAACAAGACTCAAGGATAAAGAAGAACTTACTGCTACGATTCCAATGCAACTTACCGAACTTGAATCAGAGAATTGATGGAGAGGCGGGAGTTCGTCAAAGATTCAGCCGTACGGGTCGCTTCGGACGGACGAAAACTAAAGAAGAAGACGATTTTTGGGGTTAGACATGACCCTGGTCCATTTCATGAAAAAAAAGTACACGGCGTGTACTTCAATTTTTCCGTACTCCGAAATAACCGACCTCCACCTCAGCCTTACACACCGTGTGTGTGGCCTGGACACGGACAACACACGGCTTCAAGACGGAACAGAGTACACGGCATGTACTCATAATGTACACGACGTGTACTTATGAAATTTCTAGAAAAGTTTTTTTCCCTTAAAAACTCCAGAAAAAGGGAAAACATACCTGAATGAAGATCCGGGTTCTTACAAACTTCCCACCTTAAAGAAATTCATCCCGGAATTTCCCTAATGTGGTGGAGGTCAAGGCCTTGGCAATCAGCCACCAGTTCCACAGCACCAGCAGGGTGGTTCTGCTCAGGGTGGTCATCCAGGGGCGCAGGGCCGCGGTACAGGCCAGTCCTTCGCCGTGGAATAGCAGAAGCTGTAAACAACATACATAACAAAAGAAACTAAATAGTGGAAGCAATGTATATATATAACCATGATGAAAATGATGTAGAAGGTACAAGTATCATAGGAAAACATCAAACACAACAACGTGTTGAAATACAACTGAAACCAAGTTCAAATGAAAGACAAAGTAAGCTCCTCAGCATCGTGAGCCACGGCTCGGTCCCATGCTCCCCATCTCCTGATGCAGTAAAGATCTTGAAGTAGAAGGGCGCTTGGCCTTATCTATACCTGCAGAAACATAGTCTTCTTGGGCCCAAAAGCATGGCCCAAACAGGGTGTGAGATACAATCCCAGTAGGAAATCACCCAAATATTTGTTCCTAACAGTCAATGAATACATGGAAGTAAATAATCAAGAAACAGTAAATAGGAAAACACAAGTTGCTACAATCCACAGTTCTAACATGTAAAGCACACAAGTAAGAAGTCAATAACAAAAAGAAAACAAGTAACCCTCTGGGTAGCTCTCTCAGTCTAACCCCTATGGTTTAACCTCTAAGTACTAGCAACCCTCTGAGAGTCACACACAGTCTCACACCTCTGGTTCCGCTACGTAAAATAAGCAGACTCTCTAGGGAAGCACTCACCGTCAATTCCCCCTATAGTCTCGTATCGTGCTAAAGGATCTCTGGGGAAGCACTCAACGTCAATTCCCCCTATGGCCCGCGTCATGGATCTACAGACTCTCTGGGGAAACACTCAATGTCAATTCCCCCTATAGTCTCGCATCTTAATTAAAAGACACTCTGGATAAGCCTTTCTCTCAATTATCCCTTTGGTATGCTACTCTAGTTTCTCACAGTCCTGAGTATAACTAAACATGCTCAACGCTTGTGTATCTTCCAAGTAAACCTCAAGAACTACTTGGCTAACAACTAAGGTTCAACAACAATAATAAAACAACAGTTCAACTATCCTACAACTAGGCATGGGAATTAGAAAAACATCAAACAGGTAGAACAAGCATGGAAAAGCAATCTAAGCACAACAAATTACTCTAATCACAAGCAATAACCTCTACTAAAGAAATCAAGCAAAGAAGGCAACTAACAAGGGAAAAACAGGAAACACGCAATACCCCGTTCAGGGGTATTGATGGAAATTGCACAAAATATTCATCAACTTTCTATAGAAAGGCACAAACCACCTACCTCGATCCTAGGAGATCGATATACGTGAACCTCGACAAAATATTCCCCTTAGAACAACGTAGATCCGAGAAAACGCACAAAATGTTCATCCCACGATAACATGGAAACGAGGAGGAATCAAGAAACAAGACTCAAAGTGAATGAAGAACTCACCACTGCGATTCCAACTCAACTAACCGAGCTCGAATCGGAGAACGGACGGCGAGGCAGGAGTTCGTCGAAGATTCGGCTGTACGGGTCGCTTCGGATGGACGAAAACTGAAGAAGAAGACTGTTTTGGGGGTTTGACGCGACCATGGTCTATTTCATGACAAAAAAGAAAGTACACGGTGTGTACTTCTTGAGTACATGGCGTGTACTTCAATTTTTCCGTACTCTGAAATAACCGGCCTCCACCTCAGCCTTACACACCGTGTGTGTGGCCCGGACACGGCCATCACACGGCTTCAAGCCGGAATAGAGTACACAGCATGTACTCATAATGTACATGGCGTGTACTTATGAAATTTCCAGAAAAGTTATTTTCCCTTAAAAACACCAGAAAAAGGGAAAACACACCTGAACGAAGATCCGTGTTCTTACACCAAAAATACAATTTACCAGTTCTATGATAGATGTTTTCATATGATCTTTAATCTCAGAATTAATATCACTATGTGTTATATTATCATCACAACATGAGAAATATTCATAAGAAGAAGTATTATTAATATAATAATTAAAACTTTTACCACTCTGATTACCTTTAGTTAGTGGTGATTTTACCTTTACATTTAGATCCTTCTTTAGCTTCTTTAACTCTTTTTCTTATAATTTTTCCTATATTAGCTAAAGCTATAGGTTTCTATTAACAAAAGTTTATAAATATTTCTCTATAAAAGGTATATAAAAAACTTCCTTAAATATTAACACCATTAAATCTATTAAAAATAATTGTTAAAATATTGGGTTTTTAGAGGGAACCCGAATTTGTTATGATACCAACTACAGATCCCAAGGACCGCTTTGATAGAAATGATGGGGTGGGGGTGTTGAATCAGTTGTACACTCTTTTTACAAATTATCCATTTTAATTAAAACTATTATACTTTTCATAGTTCATTAGTCACACAATAAAAATTCACAACCTCACGTCATGTGTAGAAATAATAATATAGAGGGATTAAAACATAATACGTACAAGGTTGGGTATAAAATTATAATCCTTTTAATGTTTGTTAGTCAACCCAACATATATTATCCATTATAATATCATTTAAAATTAAAATATTCCTTTTCATCATAGAATAGCATGATTGTTTATAAAAATCAACCATATGTCTTCTCTATAGTTGTAATTTGTTATACACAATAGTGGTTAATCCTCTAGTACTATTTTATTATCTACATCTCCTACCAACTCTTTCTAAATTATTAGTTATAAAATAAAATAATTCATAACTTCAATGTTGATCTAAAAGTAAAATTATCTTTAATAGTGCATGTTTTCATCTACACCAATATATATGATATTCCTCTACAAGAATACATGATCAAGTTTATCATGTACACCTTCAAAAACATCAATAACTGATTTGAATATATTTATTTATATTGAACTCTCTCAAAATATTGAATGATTTAATTCTTTATAGTGTTTTAACACTTAGTAAATTATGATCTAATTCAGGTAAAACTAAATAAATTTGAAACATTCTCTCTACTCAACATTATGTCATATTGGGGTCTCACATCTTTAACTATTTTCAATTTTTACAAGATAAAATTATCATCGAAGCATTCTCACAATATTTTTCATTTTGTATAAATAAATATTTATTGAAAACATATCAAGAGTAATAACTATTTATTATTTAAAAAATATTTATTTGGAAACTCCATGATAATGACCACAATATATTCATATTAAAATTCACTAAATCAAGTCATGGTTTCAATTTTTTATATCTTTGATACCAAGGATTAATTATTATATATGAAAATGAATTATTCCAATCTAAACATACATAGAATCTATATCATTAAAGTTTTAAAAAAAATCCTTAAGACCAGATTTTTTCTTTTCTCATGCGATAATAAAATCATCACATCTTCTTCCCCACAAAATATCCATTATATCAACCCTTTCTCTGCATTTGTATGAATGCATGGATAAACCTAACATAGCCATCAACATTTAATCTTTCTCAAATTATCATTCATTTTAATATGATAGGTAATTTCGATTATCACATTGAATTATCATTATATAGTCCTCCTAATTATAATTATACTGTTAAAAATATATTAAGATGAGTTTCATATAGATATTAGTTTCCTTTACATTTCATCAAATCACATTATAAAACCTCTTCAGTCTCTATATTATAATTAAATAAATGAATTGTACCTTTACACAACAATATATACTAACTTTAATACTCCCTTAGGTATTTTTTGTCACCATTACATGAGAGGTCTGTGATCTTTATGCTGTTATAGGAACTTTGGAATTATCTTTATATAGATTTCAATATACATTTACACATCTATGATTTTTTGAATTTACCTTTAGTTTGATATCATATTTCCTTTTTAAATTTAATATATTTATCAAATTACCCTTATATAGATCATTTCATACCCTTATGCTTCTTTAGAAAATTTGTGTTGTTATTACATATCCAGAAAATGGCAGTTACACAACTCAAAATTACTCTTATAAAGCTGCTTGATAATTACAGATTTTACTTTATTAAAACCAAATCCTTCTTATAAAATTAAGTGATTTCCTAATCAATTCATTAGAATATTAATCATGTTTTAAAATAAATTACTTTATTTACTAACACCTGTCCATAATTTCATTGAAGATCTACACATTAACAATCACCACAATTAAATCTTGAGGATGTAATACATAATAATCATCCAAACATCATTAATTTCCAATACTAGAACCATATTGACATATTGAAATTTTTTTAATCAAATAATTTTGACACAACAATACCTAAACCTTTAATTAAAATATTATCCACCATGGTTTTCGTGGAAATAAATAGAGTTGATATCATTATTATTTGAGTAATAAGAGGAGATGAATATGTGGACTAATCTTAGAAAATAAAGCATTGATGATTCATAATATAGTTTGATAAAATTTCATATTTATCCATTTTTTTAATTTTATTAAATAAGTTTCATGTTTGGTTTATTAATTGAATCCCCAAAACAATATATTATTGGAATTATCATTCATATATTCTTATTCTATGTGTTTACTGAAAATTATGTCATTAAAAAAGAATGTATAATGGAAAAACCATTATTCTCTAATCATAATCTCCACTATATGACCCATATTTCATAACTATGTAAAGAAAAGACACTATCTTGGGTTGGATTATTCTTGCAAGGATACTAGCCAAACAGTCACTAGTTAGTCCCAACCCTTATCATTTCACTTTATTTTGTAGAAAATTGAGATATCTAAGCCCCTCCCTTAGCTTATGGTGGATAAAAAAAAGTGAGATAATGGAAGGGGTGATGACGAGTGGTAGTGTATATGAAGTTTAGCACCAAAATGAGGGTTGTAATGGACCATTTACTTTGTATTACTAACATTGGGGGAGCCTGAGTGGTAGGCTTGGTTAAGAAAAATGTTGAGGTGAATAATGGAGGTTTTAACCTTTGTAATTGATCAGTGGATGTCGTAATAGTGTAGACAGCCAAAAATGGTGAGGCGTCAACATTAGGGAATTAATGGCATGGGTGTTGTGAGAAGTGGTATAGATTTGGATGGAATAGGAGAATCAAGAAAGATGTGGTGTCCAGGGTTTTTGGAAATGGATTTAGTGGTCACATGATAAGAGTTAGTCATTGAAATTTTCATATTCTATCTCATGTTTTAGTAAGTTTTTCCAATGTAAACATAATTATCAAATGGTTTTTAGTTTCAAAATACTCACTTTATTAGTCTTTGTAATAGAGAATGGACTATACAGAAGTACAGATCTAACTATCCCCTTGGATTCAATCACTGATTAGTATGGGGAACACACTTTTTCATGTTGTAAAATGAAATAGTCCATTCTAAGAGAACAATAATATAATATAATGAGAACTACACAATATTATATGTATTGGTTATTTTTGTGTCTGTTGAGGTATCATGACATGGTTTATTATTAGTATAATCCAACCAACCATCAATATCTATATATTGTGTTTGGTATGGTGATGCACCATGTATTTAGTAAACATCATGACTGGGAGACAACCACACAAACTTGGTTGACTTCTCATGTAGCTCATGTAATGTCAGGTTATAGTATATGTTGTATATTATCTTATTCCTGGTGATTCCCATAAAATATTTCTCTAGTGTTTGAATCATCAAGTGAATATTCAATTATAATAGATTTTACACATAAAAGGTGATAGTGTGATCCATTTGACTATTGAAGTCATATTTTGATACATTTTATGGACAAACAATGTTCAGTTCTCCACCAACTACTTTCTGCTATCAAGGTATGAATCCCCCACACACCTTATTGTGTTTGGTGTCCTTTTAGATTTTTTTGGTAGTTATTGCTTCTTATCTAGTTTCAATAGGATTCATATATGAGAATACTCATGATTAGGTATTTTGAGAACCCTTTAATGTATCAAGTATATTAGAAGATAATATTTTATTAATTTAGATAACATTGAGATTATTCTTTTACTATCGATGTGCATAGGTATTATAAACAGGTTCTAGACGTAGAAGGTGATATATCCCATCCTAACGTCTTTTACATGTGATTGATTCAGTAGCTAGAGAGTGAGTATTTGTTGAGGACAATAGTTTATGTTATCCCGTTATATATTTTAGACATTCAGTGACTAATGAAATATAGTGAAGTAAGCTTTTGTTAAGGTACTCCCTCAATTGAGGTATCTTCGATGAAGTGAAAATTACCATTATATTGATGGAGTTAGTACCCCCTAATAGAACGAGTGTGGATTCTTTATGTTATTATTTATCTCTTAAAGTCTCATTTTTCACTATACTCTTATTGTGTTGTATTTTACCTTGTGTATAATGGGGTAGATAACTCACCCATGGTATGGGGAATGAGTTCCCCATTTGTGGAGATGGTACACCATTGACTAGTGTGAATATATTTTAGTGCGGTGTGGGTACTACACTATTTAACACAATGTGTCCCTTTTACCTTTATTATGATTTTATTGAGGGTCTAAACACATATTTTTTATGGTTGAATTGTGAAATCATTTAAATTTTCATCTGCATTGAGTTTTAATTCATTAATTAGGGATTTAGGTTTTATTTTAGGTGTTTTAGTGTGATTTATTAATCATTTTAGGAAGATAATTGAGGTTCTTAGTGGAATTCATGATTTTGGGGTACCTTTTATGGAAATTCAAGCTTTTGGTTCCATCTATAGGTAAAATTAGGCATCCAATTTTCCCAAACCTAGTACTTGGTGGCCCATATAATTGTTTTTTTTATGGGGTGATAATATTTTTTTCCTCCTACCCCATTATTTATCTATCCCTTATTCTTCAATATTTGTTCCCTGTAGCTTGTTGGAGAGCCTCTTTGCCCAAACCTTTTTCTTCTACTTTCACCTCTATTTCTCATAATTTTTAAGGTGGTTCCATGGGAGTGTTTCTTTCCAATACAAAAGGTTAGAATCCCCCTTTCATTTTCCACCTACACTTATTCTATGAATTTTCTTATGTTAGCTTGGGATGCTAAACTGAATTCTAATTGGGCATTGAGTAATTATCCCTAGAAATAGTTTATTTTTACTCTCTTACATTAGTAAGGCCTATATTGATCAATTTCTCATTATTTATTTCCATATTAATGGAAATTAAATTATATTTTATTTTTTAGATGGAGTTCCAAATATTTTGATGTTTTTGGGAATTTTTTCTTTGAGATTATTGATGTCTTTAAGTTATATTAATTTTTGGATAATTTTAGGGAGTGTTTTCCATGGTTTTCTTATGAAATTTTTTATCAATTGATAATGAATATTATAAAATTGGGATTCTATCATTATAAATATGTAGTTTTATAATTAGTAGGTGATTCTTAGTGGTATTTGGGATCAAAATTCTTTCCATGGTTTTTGGTAGGTTGTATTGTCTCACTGAGTGATTATGGATCATTTTCAATAATATGTTTTCCATTAGTTTAACATAAAATAATAATGGAATATATTAATATTTTAAACACATGGATGAAGGATTTTTAAATATTTTTTTATAACATGGTTTATATTTTTTTAATGTATATTATTCAGAAATATGTAATGGAAACATATTTTATATTGATTCATGTGGTAAATTTTTTAATCCAATTTCACATTGTGAAACTTTTCAAGACAAAAATTATTTCAGTTGAATTAAATTTGATATGAATGTTGGGTAATATATGTTAGTACCTTTATCTAAAAACTAATTCTTCAAGTATATTATATGTTTATTTTTTTGGATCATTATAGGATGAAATAAAAACCATACAGTGTAATTTCTCAAGAACAAACTCTAATAAATGCAATACATTAAAGTGTATTCCTTGACCCAAAACCTTATTTGTTTGTTATAGGGCTCTAATGAAAACTTCCTTAAGTTTTAATAGCATCTCATAATCAGAAAAACCTAATACCACCTAAAATTTAATGATGTAAATGTCAATGAAAAACACTCCAGGTTAATATGTTTCTTTGGTGGAGGTGTAGTTGTAGGGTTTTTGGGGGTGGGCTGGGTGATTCATCATGAAAACACTTATGGTTTTCTAAAACAACATATCATCAATATATAAAAATTAATATTGTATTGATAAGGGTATTAGGATTAATTTCATTAAGAAAACCCTGACATGGAAATTGATTGTATTAGAAAATATTTTATAAATTGAATCTTTTTACCATCCTTTCCTTATTCTCTTAAATGAATTACAAGAACATATTTCCTATGAAATTCAATTTTCATCATAAAAACATGTTTACATACAAAAATAAAGTTACATTAAGTGTTATGTATTAAAATTAAGGTGTGCATTGGGATTAAAATTCAATAATCAAAATTCATTTAATTTAGGTAGTTGGATTATCATAATCCTATGCCTCTAGTTATCAAAAACTAATTATACTTATTTTACCAATATTTACCAAATTTAAGCCTTAATTTCTATAATTATACTTACTCCTTTCATTATTGGAAGATAACGAATATAATGTAATACCCCTTCCTCAGAAGTTAATAGTGTCATACCCTCGTGGTTACCTTGAAATTTATTTATCATATTTGACTACTTCATAAGTGTAACTTCCTCATTGAATAATATATTTAGTAAATCTTTTTTTTAAATTAAATTTCAGCTACTATGATTCCTAGGTACTATTTTGATTATTTGTATCATCATCATGGATATAGTTTAATGTTTTGATAAGCATGGAATCAAATTTTTAGGAAGAACATGATAAAAATATCATTGTTCTAATTTCATGATCATGGATACAATTTGTAGTAGTATGTATGACATCTTCTAATTATAATTATCATGATAATTGGTATTATTTGTACTAATGTCTTAATCATGCCTACTAATTCTCATGTATTATGGTTATCACATTGATTATATTTAAGTAAATTGTATATATATAATATATTTTTTTATATAAATTTCATTTTGGTACTCTTTAATGATGAATATATGTAAGGTGGGGAAAGGTTCATAAATCCTATCCCATATAGGACCTGATCATTATTTATTCATATAGGTGAAACAGTTTCATAGACTCATTATACCCATTAAAAAATTACCTATAATGGGATACATTATTTCTATTATTGTATTGGATTAGTTTTTATACATAGGATGGGTCAGAAGGACCCTGAATTATTTTTATAAATCTATTCATTTGTTTGGGCTCACATGGGTACATGCAGAAGTTAATATTTGTGTTGGAGTTTCCTCAAAATGGGACTAGATCAGATTTTCATCTTCTATTCTAGTGGTTGACTTGAATTAGGTAATGAAACTATAAAATCCCCCAAAATAGGTTGTTATCAAATGTATAAACATTATTTTATGAATTTATATATTATTGATATGTTTCTATGAATTTTAAACTAGTTAAAAACCATTTTATAATATATGTATAAAAATGTTTTGAAATGTTTCTGTATAAACCTAGTATATCACTAGTATGTTAAGACACCACTAGTGGTTCCCTGTAGAGTATTTATGCCCAAACCATTCATGGAATCCTTATTATACTTGAAAAAAAATTTCAACTTCTTTTAGGGGACATATATATACATTTATAGGTATTATATCATCTAGTATAGTCTTTTATGTCCTACAAAGAAGTGGGAACATCCCCCCCATCAATTTCAGTGCTATTGGAGGTGGTCATATGTCAAGTTTTAATTATCATCCATCCATCATTTGGTATCCTCCCTTTTAGGTTGTATTCTTTTGTGTGATAGTATCTTTAATATTCTTATATGTATCAACTAAAAGTTTTTTTGGACTAGAATCATTCATTTATAGAATTTTTTGGGTTATAATATTTCTCTTTAATTTTATTATGACATGTTTGGTAAATTTTAAATGTATATTTCTATAGAAAACATATGAAAGATTCATGATAGTTTTTTAGTACATTATAGTTTTGAATTATCTCTTTTAGAATAGCTTTTAAATTTTCCCCATTATATACCATTGACCCGTGAAGCTAGTTTCTACCCCTTAGGGTTGGAGGATCACTCTTTGGGAGGCATCACAGATGTTTTGGGTGTTGTTTATGAATTTGGAACATGTACGTTAAACACTATAACATAAAATTCAAGGTGTTTTCTTGGGTAAATGAACTCTAATGGTATCCCTTGTAATAGGTTCTTTTATTAGGAACATTTAGGTGAGGGTACATTTATCTCCCTTATCATAGGATGTTAAATTATTTATGTGGAAAAGGTGTATCTATTTTATAGGTGAAAATATATTCATGTGTTACAATTTATCAGTTAGAAATAATGAGACATTATGAGTTGATTTAATATCCTCATCCTACATTGTTTTCCCACCGTATATTATCAGGAGTGATTAGGGATGTATAATGTTTCCAAGAGGGGCTATGATTTAGTTATTGGGTTTTCATCATTAAGGGATGAGGGAAATATTTGTTTTTCCCCAATATCATTGGATGGATCAATTTTCATTTTTCATGGTGATAAATTCATATATTTATTTTATAACTCATTATTATATAATCTTACCTAATAAATTTCTTTCATCAGGTTATTAATCTAATTAAGCCTTGGTTATGAAACGACTTACCATTTTTATCTCTTTTTCTTTTCTGGGAATCCTACCGGTAGTTTTTATTTTCACCCTTTCATAGGATTCTAAAACCATTTGTGAAGTTTTTTTGGATGATTTATACTTTGTGTATGGTCTTGGGGAATGTGGAGTTATGGATCTAGGGAATAATGATGCTTAGTGGTGAAGATTTTGGTGGTGACCATTTATCGAGAGTTTTGATGTTGAGATGGTGTCTCCCATTTCACGATGCTGGTAGTAATATATTTAGCTTATTTATGTCCCATGTTTCCCTAATTTAAATTTCGTATCATCACTATCCATGGATGATTCATGATTATTTATACATGGTTTATTATATTACTGGATATTTCATTTTGGATACAATTTTAAGAGGTTGGTTTATTTAGTTTTGGAACATGGATGGGTAGGTTTTATTTAGGCCATATCCGACCATATATAATATATATTTTTTCAAGAAAGTCATCAACCAATAGCCTATTAGATATAGGATTAAGACGCCATGGTTGATTGAACTTCTCACTGAGGAGGGACCTGAATAGGTTGGTTCATGTTAGAGTTGTATTAGAACATGTTTGTATTCAGAATAAATTTGGAGTTAGGGGTTATGTGAGGTTGATTTGAGAGGTTTATGAAACAAAACCTATATTACATAAATCTATTTATCAAACTAAAGACAACACTGATATGATTTAGTTATTCAGTGACATATATATTTCTATGTGATCACTTTGATGCCCCAATAACTATATTGAAAACCTATATCATCATTCATAGGATATTTTTAAGTGAGGTTTTTACATAATAATATATTCAATGAAATTTTATTTTGAGCATCTAGAATCATAATTCTGGTGGTTTCCTAGTGAAATGAATATTCTATCATCCTTATAGAGATATTCTCACTTGAGGCATGGTATGGACCTTCTATGGATTATACAAGTAGAAGAGTTAATCATGATAGTTTAAACTTCCTAGTGAATTATTTCAAACTATTGTAGTATACTATCACTTAGATATCATCATTGGTTTAGCCATAACATTGAGACAAGGATCCATGTTTCATGTATTCTCAATTTTGGAATAGGGTTGGGTACTCTCTTATTGATCAGTTATCAATGACACATGGGTATCCCATATTAATTATTTGGTTGGGTTCTCCCTTGGTCTACACATCATAAAAATAGAGTGAGTAAGTTATATAGTCTATGGGGTTTAGTACTCCCCTAAATACGTGATGGTACTAGAGTATGGGCCCCCACATGAATCCTGGAGTCTAAAATCCCGCATATATATGAGGCATGAGTCCCTCATACTGATCATGGGGTTGTAACACCCATGAACCCGATAAGGCATGTGTCCCCTATAGGACAGGTGCATCTAGTAATTCCCCATGAGATGGGTTGGGGTTATTATATATTATAGAGTTATTACTACCCTGAAAACAAAGGTGTGGGTCCTTTATTAATATATTTGTTACTTGCATGAGGATTGAGGTATGGTTCCATCAACAACAGAGTTGGTGCGCCCCCAAGGATAGAGGTTCATGTACTATATTATTAGATTTGATTGTCCCATGATTACTAGGAAACATGTCCTCCACTAGTGATTTTTTATAATCCTTTGACTAAAACCTATTTATTAAATGAGGTGTAAGACCTTCACCATAGCTATACAATTATTGAGTTATTCACTAGTATATAGATATTACTAGTTACCACATGGTTAATATTGTGGTTATAGGGGTACCATTACTCATAAAATTATAGCTTTCCAATCCATATATCCTCCTCTAGTGAATGATAATGTAGGTGAGTCTGATTTTATATAGGGGAGCCTTGTATAATGGATGTTGTTTTATGTTTCTCTTTAAGAGTATACGATGCATCCATTCAATGGATTTTGTTTCATGGTCTGAAGGTAGATGATGAATTTTTTTTGTTGTTTCTATCCTTTTTTAGTGATCAATATTTTTTTTTCCATCCAAATATTCTTGTCCTGATGATTAATTTTGATGATGGCACTTATTTCATGTTGAATGTTCAATAATGATTGCATGCCTTTGTAAATGTTTAGTAGAGGCATTGAAACTAACTCTATCCTAATTTAAGGAAATCTTTCTCTAACCTCATAATTCCCTTTAGAATCATTCATTTGTTTTTTTGGAACTCAAATCATTTATAGATAAGAAAAATGTAACTTATGTGATTGGAGGAGTGATGGGTATCCTAGAAATTTTTTGTAAGAGTTTGAAATTGAAGGTATGGGCTAGAAAATGATATTTACTAATGGTTAATTTTAGGATATAATGATATATTATTTTAAATAAGGTCACATTAGTTGATCATGTGATTTACTCAATATATGACACAAAAAGTAGTAAGTGTTATTAATTTTGTGATAGCTCTAACTACATAGTGTGACGATGAAATGGGGATATTGTTTATAATAGCATAGTAAGTGAATAGAGTATGTGGTTCTATAAGTTTTAGTATCCATCACTTGGGTTTTGGATGGTATTATCATTTGTTCTAGAGTGAAAAAATTAGGGTCATCTGAATGGTTCAAGACAGTCCAATTTATATAATGATGGAGTTTTTCACTAATGAGATGATGTCAGGATTCTTGGTGGTTTAAGGGGGATGGTTTAATTTTTGGATATTATAGTCATACAAATTCCCAAAGGAGGGATAATTATACAACATGGATATTCAATAAAGAGGATAAGAACTGAACAAGAGATATGAGTGTTGGATTTTTTCCCTTCTAGAGGATAAAGGAAAGGAATAATGTTTGGTATTACCATTGTGCTATATGAAAAAAACCTCAAAATGTATATATTGAAGAAATATGAAAAAAGTAATGTTATATCTAAATGAAGATAATATCTTAATATATTTTGAGAATGGTGGAGTGTTGTCATTAATGTTTCACATAAGAAATATTTACATGAATAGATTTTATTTAGATGATAATATTCATAGTCATTTAATAAAAAGATATGGACCACAATTCTCCCATTGAGAACACCATATTTAACAAACCATTTTTTTGAATAAATTTTTTCACACCTTTTCTATATTACATGAAGAGGAGAGGCCGATGAATGGGAGAAAACCTTGTCGATATTTACAAAATGAATGTTTGGGCATGCATTAAATAATTGAAGTGTAATGAGATAGATTTTATTATTTTTTGTGGATAAATGGAATTCCAAGAAAAGTAATTTCAAATGAATGTGATAGGAATAATATGTATATTATTGAGTTATTTTAATTTCTGTTCCATGTGAATTTTAATCCTTTAGAAATAGTAGTACTGCATGTAAAGGTACATCATCTTTTTTGTGTGAGTTTGAATTGTGGGCCTCTAGTGGCTTACTTATGTCTACTTTCTTCTGTAGGATGAAATATTAAATTATAAAGAATGTGATGATCTAGGTTTTTCATTCAGTTCAATTTAACTCAATCATTATTTTAACAGTTCTATTCCATTTAATAGGGTAAAGTGGTAACTTCACCCTATTAAAGGATATCTAAAAAACATTTTGATCATTCTATTGATATCAAGGAATGATACTTACCCTCCAGGCAGAATTTAGTTAGCTTCCAATTCAACTTTATTTTCAAATATTTTAAAAATGTGTTCAATTAATATATTTTTATCCCATTCATGTGAATATATTTATCTTTTAAATCCATCTATAGATGGAAAACGTTTCACCAAATATTGACTTAGAAAATGCGATTTTACCTAGTATATGTGTAATCCATGTTCACGTTTTGGGTCGTAGAATGATATTTTTTTATGTTTTGAAGTAAATCCAGAATGACCAAATTTCATGGTTATAAATATCATTACTAATATAATAATTATAGTTTAAGACATCATGGTCTCCCTAAAAATTTGAGAACTTTGTTCTTTAAGGATGAGTTAGAGATGAATCAATAGAGAAATTCCAAACATTGAAGCTTCTTTAATTCACCATCAAGGTAGGAATTTAATATTATATTAATGACTCATTCTTTATGAAACTAAATTAATTTAATTTTTGATTAAATCCCTAGAAATTTTAATTGTAAGAATTATCTTTTTCTGATTCTCTTTAAAAGTGTTCTTCAAAGAACATGTCAATAAAGAAGAACATGTGGATGGAAAACCACCAACTTCCAATCCCTCTCCCTCATATCCAACATACTATACATGATGGTTCTATGAAAATCCACTTTCTTTGTCTATTGAAAGATTATAAGGACTTAGACAACTCATTAATTGGTGAATATGCTCCCCTCTTTTTTAATTTTTTAATTTAGAAAATTATGATGAAGAATCCTATCTAACCCCTCATATTGACTAGTATAGGGATGGATAATTAATGTGATGATGATAAAGGAAATAATTTATAATTAAATGCACAAATTGGTGGGATGTGATAACCAAATGGAAGTGGATAAGTGATTTGAAGGGAGACTAAGTGGAAGGATCGACATAGAATGATGTGACCTTGAGGTAGTTAAGGGAGGAGGTTCCGATATAGTGTCGATCGGGGGGTTCTATAGTTGTGTGGTTGTTTGGTGATAAATATGAAGTAGAAAAGAGGTGATGTTTTGTCATGTAAGAAATGAATGGTTTGGAAAAAAGTGAGAATCATGCCAAAATCGGTGGATCATGAATAGAGTGGGAACCAGGGTGTTTGGAAATTGAGCTGGTGATAAAAGTATACACCACATCCTGTTATATTTTAAGGCTAGGGTTTCTGGAATTAATATAAATATCACATAATGTGTAATTATGAAACACATGTTGTGTTTCTCTTGGAAACACAACGAGGGATATATTAGATTACATTCTCTATTATCACCCTAGTAGTATATGCTGAGTAGTCCATTGAACACATAATATTTAAGGGTGACACAACAGGACCCAATCCAAGATTTCAAGACTAGTCCATTTTATGTACTATATGCCACATGATGTTTTAGGAATTACATGTAGGTTTTGTTGACATGACCCAGGATATCTGTAGTATACATTGACTGAACCTCTATCTCCATAAATCATGGTAGGATAAGTTACATGTCATTTATATAGTAATTGGAAATACATAGAGGCAAAAAAACTCCAAGTTTATCCCATGTTTTTCACACATCATGTCAGGTAGTAGTGAATGTCATGTACTATCCTATTCCTAGCGTTTCTATTATCCTATCTTCTTGGTGTTATGATTAGATAAGAAAATAATATATTTTTAGTAATTTTATATTTCAAAAATAATGGTGTGATTATATTAAATACTAGATGTTTATTTATGATTTTTAGAGTAAACATCTGGATTGGTACTCCCTGAATGGTGTGCAGTTATCAAGGAATGGTTTTCCTACATTACTTGTAGTGTTTAATATTTTTTAAGAGTTTTTTTAGTAGTTGTGGATTTAGTGATGGTTTTTGGTTCATTCATGAATGTTTATATTTTCTGGAAAGTATTTCATTTTCACTCTTAATAACATGGATATTAGAGGAGACTTTTGGATCAATGTAAAGAATATAGAGAATGTTCTTTGACTCATGATACATCTATGTCTTAGGGACCATCTTAGGACATGAAATGTTTTTTAATATCTATTTATATCATTACCATGAGATTGATGTGGGATATATAGATTAATTATATATTTAAGATATTACATGAGTTTATCCCCTCATATTCTTTTAAATTCTAGTGACCATGTGGATTAGAGAGGTGTGAGCTTCATATTAGGTAGTCCCATAGTTGTGACATCATTGATGTAGTGTAAATTACCCTTAAAACGATGAAGGAAATACTCCTCCAACTACCAGGGTGTATGTTATCAATATTAATAATTGGTATTATATTCTCATTTTCATTACACCATAATTTTAGTCCATTTTCATTTATGTATTATTGGGTAGGGAACTCCCCTTCAAGATGGGGCATAAGTCACCCATTTGTGGAGATAATACTCTTTCCTCAAGTGTCAATTTCTTATAATGAGGCATGATTTCTCTAATATGACCAAATATTTGATGACAATTCTTAAGGAAATTCTTGTGATTGTATCTCCTAGTATATGAATTTTTTATGAACAATGAGGTGTAAGAAGATCTAATTAAATTCTATTATCATCGGGTGAGAAGTGATCGAGGATAGAGAAATACAACTTTTTTATATGAAAGATTTTTTATTCTAAAATTTTGGTTATGTAGGGTGTGGTATTTGGAAGGTATTTCATATCACTATATTCCATTATTTTAATTCCCTATATTCTCATAGGTGATCATATATGTATATTTTTTCCCATAGGTGTGGGATTTAGTATTGGGGATTTCATCTCACTAGAATGAGTACACTATTGGTTTTTCAGCCATATCTTATGATGTGTTATTATATATTTAGTTAATAATTAGATTCATATCATCATTTTCCCACTTCTTATTTTATTATATTACCTAATGCATTGATTGAGATGGGTGGTTAATCTGGTAATGCATTGGTTATGATATGACATACCGTTTTGAAATTTATTTTATCTTTAGACTATTGTTTCCAATGTTTTCTTCCCAAAATATCCTTTATATGTATCTCCATGGTTGAATTCATTGGAATTATGTGGATGGGGGGTTGGTTCATCCTATATAAGAGATTATTTTCTAGGTTAAGGCTCTATCATAGATGTAAGAAACATTCATTAAAGCATTCCATATATAAATATTGATTAAAATTTCATTGAAGTGAATGATTGATACAATTAATTTATGAGAATAACGTACAAGGGAATTATATGTATCATTTTTAATCCAAGTTTTTTGTTATTCTATAGTTTAAATCTAAATAGGAAGACACTATGAAATTTATCGCTATCCAAGGAGGAAAAAGCTATTTTCATAGAGATATTGAGCCTATAAAAGTGATTTATTATATATTCTTGTGATTTGAATCAATACTCACATATTTTTGATTTATTAAATATGAAAATATGTACATTTATATATCACATTTCAAGGGATATATTTTTTCATTTTATGTTCATCCATCCATGACCGCTTCAATGTAGTTTAAATTCCTATAGAGTGACCTAAATTCCATAAGTTCCTACAAATAGTTTATTGTGATACTTATACATGAGTGTCCCTTTACAGTTTACTTTGGTAGATAAATCAGACAAACTCACTCATTCTATAAAATACCTAAAAAATTTGGTCCATTATGGTAAATAATGTAATTTGGAAAAATGGGAGCTGATAGTCTATGTAAGAGATCAAGGAAAGGGTTTTCCCAATGTATATAAATAGTGTTGGATTATTTCAGTTTTTTTGTTGTATAAACTATGAAAATTTGTTCCATAGTAGTTTTAGAGTCCACTAGGATGAAATTGAGGAATTTTTCCCAAGTTGATGTCTTGGTTGTGGAGAAATTGGATTAGGCCTTGAGTACCAATCACAACTCCATTTTGGGCAGGACTCGGTGATATGATTTCTTCTAATTGAATTTTTGGAATGGATTTTATTTGGGGAGGACCAAGCTCCATGATTTCTTACCAATAAATTTTGGTATTAGCCCCATATAGTGGGGGTTTCAGTGTGTGGGGAACCTATATGGATATTTAGAGTTTTTTTATGAATCTATATATGTAATTATTATCCCCATGTCATTTTTACATGATTTTTTTGGGAGGATTTATTTAAAAGGACCCATTTACCTCTCCTTGGTAAAATAAGGGGATAAGTGGTCTATGAAAATGGATTTATGTGTATAACCATCAGAATAATCAAATTCAGACACTTTCCAAAAAATCCACCTAAGATGTTATATAAAAATCACTAAAGAAATAGTTTAAGAAATATTGGTGTGTATGAATTTTCTATTATGCTTGGGAGACCCCTTGGTTAGAACATGGTTTCAAACATTATCAAAATTTTATATTAGAGGATCTTTTTATAGGAAAATTATGGTTGGGTTCCCATAAATATTATAACTACCTAGGAAAATTGGTGTGAGGTGTGGTTTTGAGGGATGAAGGCATGCAGGATAGGGGTACCTAGAGAAGGGTTTGCTGGATGCAGGTTCTTGGAGAAGGTCACACATGATGTAATCACTTGGACATAGCTATTGGGGATGTGGGTGCATGGTTGATAGGGTTAAATAATATGCATAAGTAAGAGAGTGCATATAAGGGAGTGGGTGATAAGGAACATGATCAATGTTATTTTATATAATATTGTAACTTAAAACAACCATAAATATTTATATTGGCATCAATTTTGTCTTTATAATCTATCAAATAAAAGAAAACAAAATGATTTACCCATGCACCATAGGGAAAAATTTTAGCAAAACATTTACCTATCAAAATTAAATTCATAAGGCCCTCAAAAATGTTTCTAAATATTTGGATATAATATATGTTATATTACACCTAATAGGCTCTTAAAACCACACCACCGTAATGGGATTTTTTTTCATGAATATCCATACCTCGATGTGAGTGTGAGAAATTGAGAAACACATGGAGATCCCATTTTCATCTCCTTCATGAACCGATATATAATTTTGGTGTACTCATCTTGTGTGTTCTATAGGTGGATTACATCATAGATTTAAAATTAATGTATAAAAACATATATTTTAGTTCCAATATGAATCTTCAGGGGTATTTTAATACTAAACCATGGAAAGGCTTACCAACCTACACATGTTGTGTCTGTTTAGATTATGTATAGTTTGAAGATGATGCTGGAGTATGTAGATATTATGAATCTGGTTCTTAGTGGTGATCAATGGCGGTGTCTACTATTGGTGACCATTTTCTGGGTGTTTTTATATTAAGGTGGTGTCTCGATTTTCATGGTACTGGTAGTTATATCTTTATATTATTAATATCCCTTATTTACTTACTTATAATTTTGTTTCTATAGTAGATAAAGATGATTCTTTTATTATGTATAAAATATTTATACCATTTATATTATTACATTTTATTTATTTTATGAATCCATGATGCAAGGACCGTTTGGAAGGGTCTATGAATCAAGTAGAAAATTATATATCTCTCAGAATGTAGCTATGGATATAAGAAGTACATACATACAAAAAATATAAATTACAGATGTTTATTTTTGGCATTAGTGATATTTTAAAACATCGATAATTCATTTACCAATGTTTCTAAACAATGTCGTTAAATGATTTTTGGTAAATAATATTTTATTTATGAAACATCTCTAATTGGTGATGTTTATAAATGGTGCTAATTAGCAAATCCTCATTTAATCACATTTCTAAAAAACATCAATAAATGATTTTTTGGGAAATTGATAATTTTTAACACAATAATTGTTTTCATTCACCAAACAATAATAAATTATTTTTTCAAAATTTATAATTTTTATAAAATACTTTATTTAGTTCCACTAACACCATATTTATAGAAATTCATAATTTATTTTAGCACCTAACTTGTGGACGCGCATGTCTAGCACTTCACCTGAGGTCTCTTCCCAATCCATTGTACAATGCACGCATCCCCAATTCAGCTTCTCATGTAAAGCGAGGCCCTCTCGCACCAACCATAATAGTGTATGTCGCCCTACACAATGCACATCCCCATTGGATTTGAACCGACAACCCGATGAATGACAACCTAGCAACTGAACCAAATAACCAAGAGAATATTTGTTTATAAAAAATATACTATCGTATATTTATACATTTATGATAACATGTATATGTGTTTATATATATGTTTATATCATAGGTATAAATTATATTATATATATATATATGTTTAAATTTAATATATATTTATATATGTTAATGTTTATGTATAAATATATATGTTTATATATATATATGTGTGTGTTTATATATATATGTGTATGTGTGTTTATATGTTTATATATATATATAATAATAATAATAATATATTTTTTGTGTGTTATATGTGTTTATATCCATGTTTATATGTGTGTGTGTTTATACGTTTATATATATATATGCGTGTGTGTGTTCTTTTTAGTTAGGGGCAAAACATACTTTTTTTATGAATGAAGAGAGACCCATTATATAGCCTATAGGCCCAAGGCCAGTGGCCCGTGAACATGGCTTGAAGGCCCATTGCGAGGTCATATTTGCATCATCTGGTCTGTGTCACTGCATGCCTGCATCATCCCTGTGTCACCACCTGCCCGCATCATGCATGCATCAATGCCTTCTTTATACAACCCATAAGGGGATTTCCAAGATTAGAACCTTAGACTTTTGGATACAGGACTGTGGGTTTACCACTCACGAACCATCCCAATGGCATATATGTTTATATATATGTGTGTTCTTATATTTTTATATATACATGTGTGTTTATATATATATATGTGTGTGTGTGTGTGGGGGGGGGGTGTTTATATATTTTTATATATATCTATGTGTGTGTTTAAATGTGTTTATATGTTTATATGTATATATATATATTTATGTGTGTTTATATATATTTATATAGATATATGTTTATATATATGTTAATATATATATATATATGTTTATGTGTGTGTGTGTATTTATAAATATATATATGTATGTAGACATATATATATATAATTATAATTATAATTTTGTATTTTTATATATAGGTAAATTAATAGAATTATATATATATATATATAATTAACCTCATTTTAAAAAAATGGTAAAAATGTTACAAATATAGACATATTTTCATTAAAACATGGATAAATTTAAAATATATGACTATTTATATATATATACATATATATATCTATGTGTGTGTATTATATTATATCTAAATTTATATTTACATAGATGTGGAGAAATGAGCTACATTATCAATAAAACATTTCCACACACAATTTCAAAGATTAACGTGGCATGGCTCGAAGTCGAGACCTCGTGGAGACCCACATGGGAAGCTACCATTTAACTTCACCCTGAGGGCCATATATATACATATATCTCTATTTTTATAAATATGTAAATATTATGATATTTAAATATATGATAATATATTTGTATATAAATATTGTTATAAAATAATATATATATTTAAATTAATATAATTATAGTTATATATTATTAACAATGTCTTACAATAGTGTAAAAAAATGTTTATAATTTAGCCCTTTCTAAAAACATGATTATTTTTAAATTTAGTGATGTTTTCTAGAAAAAATGGATAAATTAGTGAAATATTTAGAAAATATGGCTAAATTAGCAATGTTTTATAAAACATAACAGTAAATTTAAAATTAGCGATGTTTTTAAAAAATGTATCAATTTCTTTTCTAAAATACGAGTTTTTTGTAGTGCATCTTTTAATGAGTGTCACTAATACAAATTAAAATTTATTTTAATTTTTTGATTTAAATAAAATGATTCTGAAAATGAAAAAGATAAAAATTATAGGTAGAGATAAGAAATATGCATAGAATTGAATAAATTGAAGATAATGTACACAAAAGTAGAACATTTTAACAAATGGAAGGAACTACTCTCAGGACTGACAAATATTTATTTCATTGTCTTTCTCAGATCAATCATAATCAAAATCTATGATCTCTTCCACTCATTACACACAATCGTCATTTCTGTACATAATGTGTGCACATGAAATTCACATATAGAACCCAATTACTTAATAGTAATTAGTAATAAAAATTTAATAAAATTTTGGTGATAAAAAACTAATAAATTAATCAATCTCTTTAGATATGTTAAAAACGTTACTTTAACTTCAAATGACCACAAGTTTTGATATGATTTTCTGTTTGGGATCTAAGAGATGTAAAATAAAATATTCTGAAGATATCTACACCATTTAAACATAAGGGAACCCTAATACCTATTTTTACTCAGTAAAAAAAATATAAGTCCTTAAAACTGAGTTTTTAGTATGAATATCCTAATTTATAGGGGATGGTATGGGTGTACTTTATATGGAATGGTTGAATGTGCCCAGTATCTTTCTACACTTTATATGATCTTTATGTATAAGTGATAGTATTTAGAGACCAATACCAAGTGAGTTTCTCTTCGAATGTGGTTTTTTAATTTTAGAGTATTCTCATGACATTCTCTATATTTAAAATAATACCTTTAATGGTATTTATATTGGTTTTACGGAAGATGGGGTGTATACTTAGGAATTTATTGATATGGGTGACAAAGATAATATGTATTATTTTATGGTTAATATTTCCTCTCATGCCTTTCTTGATTAAAGTTATTTAAATCCAAATCCTTGATTAATCTTCTTATAGCTTTGTAGATGTGATGGAGTGATCCCAAAACTCATCTAGTTTTTCTTAGCAACTTTAGTGGGGTTGTGTAAGACAGTATTTATTATTTAGATACTTGATTTATGATATGTAAATATTGTTTGGGTTGATATATTACATATAATATTCCCAAAATTTTAATCTTTTTATCATACACAAATTATATAACATGAAATTTCATTTCATGAATTTGTTTTTTGGAAAATACAATCCTAGAGGATAATTTCCAATCATAAAGAGAAAATAAACCTGTCATAATAGATCATGTGTTAAAATCATAAGCATAAACTATTTCTCTTAATAACATATCTATCATAAATGAGGAAATTAAAATTCATAAAAGTAACAACTCTTTTGGAATTGTATCACCCTAATGTCAGCCTATCATAGCCTATGATTGGGGAATAATATCCTAAGTTTTTTTTAAAAAAAAGATAGTATTAGTGAATCCAAAGTAGAGATGTCATACCATAGGACTCCCTTTCTCTAGACCATATCTTAGTGTCATTCTCATTGACAAGAAGATATTAAATAAGATGATATTTTGGGATGACAAAAATCTGTTTTCATTATACTATAGATATTACTATGTACAAAATAGGTTTTTTCACGTGATAGATGATCGATAATATACAATGTCACGTGGTTCATTTGTTTTATTATTTAATGATTCATATGGAATATAAAAGGATTAACCACCCCTAAGATCCTACTTTTCCCACACCCATATATGAATTGTCACTTACTGATAAATTTAATCTGGTATAATATACCATTTATATTATGAAATTATCCTAAAAAATATTTTCTAATCTTAATTAATTGTTTGAAATTATTATTATTACTTAGTTATAAATTTTGGGTTGGGCCTCTTTCATGACTGCTTGGTTTTAGTCTTTCTCAATAGGGACCTTATTCTGGAGTATAGCTAAATTTTTTATTGGAACTTTATCCTAGACCTTATACTACTTATGACTCATCTGATGGATATCATTCTCTCCACAAGGAACATTTTAATCTATGATTAGTTTTATACATGGACTAATCTTATCCATCCACGTTGTTGGTTCTCATTACATGATTTGTTATGGTGACTCTTCATTTTGGGTGATCAAACCATCAAAATCCCCAATATAACTCTCACTAAAGCTTTAGATCCCTTTGAAAACCCATAATGGAGTGAGAGGTTGGAGATTTCACATATAGGTTCTTCCTGGATGTTACTTCATGCCATCCAAGGTGGAGATTCGTTACAACATTTATTTATCTAGTGATGGTTTTATCAGTGAGTGGAGTTCCCGTGGATATTAAGATCTTCGATATAGATGATGAACCTTTTCAGTGTGTTCTTCCATATATAGTTCTCATAATGAATTCAAATCAAAGCTTTAGAAAAGGAGATTAATCATTGATATACACAAAATATTGTAAGTTCTTTCCTTACTCTTATTGTATCTTCAAGTTTTCAATTTTTCTCGTATCTTATTTATCATTTTTATTTAGAATATCAATTTTATATCAATAATTTTTGAATTTTTAAAATGCACAAGTCAGGGTGATTTTCTTACCATTCATGATGGATCAAACCGGTATGAATCACTTTAAATCCTTACCTTATTTTATAGCTTCTAGTTTTGTTCGTTTCATTTGTTTTCTTTCTTAATTTATATATATCTATTGTCTTGAATCAACAAATATTTTTTTAGTAATTTAATATTCATAAATCTATTATTTTTATATTTTTTATGACTTAATAGAAACCATTCACTTATACATTAGATTAGTGGACTTATTTGTGGTGTTCCACTCTACGTATTCCCCCAATATTAGCAGCATAACCCCTTGTTGCCTTTGTCCACCAAACTATTATTTTAAAATTCAAAAATCATTTTTTTATTTATAATCCATTATATATTTTTTGAATGATTATTTATTTTATAGGAACAAAATAAGTATCAAAATGTAAAGAATCAACCACAAAACACATACAATCGACCACATGATAATCAGATCACCTTTAGTGAATATAACAAAAAATCATGTGACTTCAAGAGAAACTATTTGATCACACACCTAATATATTGAATACAAGGCATATTGGATTGGCTGTGTGAAAACAATTCAACTATAAGGCCTATTAAAATCAAGCGTCTATAAAATATAGAATTTCAAAAAAGTAAATAATTGTTTACATGACCAAATAAAGTGACTGTGGTTAGTGGTCTCTATTTGTAAATGTATTAGATCAACTATAAGAATAAGGTGATTGACCATAAGTGTAAGGTAATCGATCATAAGTGTAAGGATGTCAAACATAATTGTATGGTAATCAACCATCAGAAAAATTATTGATTGTACAACATATCAAGGAATTCTATAAAAGTACTAAAGTGATTGTGGATGCTAACATGAAAAACATTAAACAACTTTGGATGCTGACGTAGCAAACCCAAAGTAATTGGGGATTCCAATGTGGATCTTTGAAAATGAAATTTCTTAAGGTTATGTGTTGAGCATATAATGATTCAACCATTTCAGTAATTTATTTTTTTATTTGATGTTCAGAAATGCCCATATTTAGGTCTCTGATGAATTTTGTTTAAGTTAATTTTCATGAAGATATTATTTATTAGATTATTTATTTCAAAAATATATTCAAGTCATTAATCTGAGAGGAATATTTTCTTAATAATTGAGAACATGTTATAACATATTCTTGAAACACTATTCATACCCTACGTTAGTATGTGTAGCGTAAGGAAAGAACCCTACATTTTGAACAACGTGTATGGATCAATAACCCTACGATTTTAGGGATTTATGGATAAAATCCTCTATATATTGGTTCAACCCAATGTTTATGGAAAACAATTTATGGTATATTAACCCTACATTTTCAACCCTATGTTATCAAGAATATGTCATCAACCATACATTTGATAATTTTTCATTATATAGAGGAACCCTACATTTGACTATTCAAATATGGAGTTTTAAATCAGTGATTTTATCCTAGATTTGTCCAACGATCTTGATGAAAGAATATATCACCTAAAAGTATATTAATGAATTGTTCAAAGTCTCATTGTGATGTTTTTAAAGGATCATATACAATGGAGTAGAATGTTTCAATTCTTATAGGAAGTTACAATTCTATTGAATGAATTTGAATTCAAATATTCATGATTTATTATGTGATATATCTAGATTTGGATTAACCTAGATTTGTTCAACCATCTGTATAAATATAAATATTATATTCTTTGAAAAGATAGGCGATAAATTTACAAAAATAGAGATAGAAATATTGAAAAAATTACCATGGTGTTATACAATGAAAAAGATGTGTGTCATTGCCTTCAAAGGTGAAATTTGGAGCCATACATGTTTTTATATATCTGATGAGCCTATTTTTATAGGTTTCATTACTACTAAACTTTATTATTATATCTTTTCTATAAGAATGTTGTAGCATTTAATGAATATACAATTCAGAGACATACATGGTTAAACATCTATCTGGTGTTTTCATTGCAATAATTTTATGAATTCCTATAAAATATTAAAGATATTATTTGATGGTATGAAATTATAAAGATAATATTTTATTATTCAGTCACTGCTTCAATATGTGATGTTCAACCTATACCTTTCAAAAAATCAAACTCTTTTTTTAAATTGGAGTTTCAACTATTGTAATCAGTTGTGGTTAAGTGTTAGCTTCTCATACTATGTTTTGGATAACCGATTCCCTATAAAAGAACTAGAAGGCTCTATTTATTCTTATTGTAAAGGTTTCAACTACATGCAGTCAGTTGTGGATTTAATGGTCTTAAGATAATAAGACTTGATAGTAAAATTTCCAAACTCGTGGAATTGAGTGTTGGTGGAGTGGACTAAGAAATATTTTTTCCCCGAACACTATACATTGAAGTTCCCATTTACATTATTATTTTACTCTTTTTTCTCATATTTGGATATGGAAATGTTTTCTGCATAATAAGAGAACTGTGAAGAATTCATCAATTTTTTTAAGTGAACAATTAACCGCTATCTTATGTATTCTTCTTCAATATACCCATTACTACATAACAATTTGTATCAAATGGAGGTTTTCTATTGGAAATAATTACCATTTTGGAAATCCTTTTATTTATATTTGATACTAATAATTGGTATTAGAGAAGTTATCTTTTGTTATGTTTTCCTTTTGAAATTTTTTTCTATAACATATACTGGCTCTAACAAGCTGGATCTAATGATCCAGACAAAGACATCGTGGAATGGATGGTTCTAGAGAAGGTATCTATTTGATCAATGATTCTTAATTTAATAGTGATAATTATATATGTTGGAAATCCCATATGGTCATCTATTTGAGAAATATTGGAATCCAGATTTATTTGAATGATGTCCAACTTTAGGAGATTCATAAAGGGGAACCAGAGGGTTGGAATTTCCATCAAGAAAGAGAATATGACCTCGATTCCCAATATATGAATGAAATTGTTCTGTTGTTTAGGATCTGATGAATTCAACCGAGTATAAAAATTTCCTATTATATATGAGATATGGTAGACTATTGTTGTTTCCTATGAAGGTATTGGAAATATCAGACAATTAAGTTATGCTATTGAGAAACTATTGTTTAATACATTCAGAATGTTTTAGGATGAAACTATCACTCAAATAAATGATATAATGAAAGAGATTGTCAAAAATATTTCCAATTTAGGTGAATAATTTCACACTCAGATAATGTTTTGAAAATACATATAGTAGTATGCATAATGTGGAATGGAATATTTACATCTATCTGCCATTCTACCTCTGTGAAGAATTTAGTTATAAAGGAATTGATTGGATCTTTAATGATGTACGATGATGAGATGCAGGTGGAAGCTGAGAATTATACATTATATAAAAAATATTCTCTCTAAATAACTTTACATGAATCATATAATTCATGTCATTTATCATTGGCTTAATACTTATCAAATCTAGTTGTAATGTTAGAAAATCTATAAAGAAATAAATATAAAGGAACTGGATAAAATAGATGTTGTGAGTGAAAGAAAAAAGTCACATAAAAGATAACCATCCTTTTCTAAAAGCACAATGGAAATCTGATTACAAGTGAAAATTCAAGAAAAATGAAAAATATACTTGGAGTAATACTTCTGGTTCACATGATGAATCATCTACAGATTCTGAGGTTGAAAATAAACGACAAATGGTATGTCTTATGGATCTCACTGATAATGAGGTACAATATTCTTGTTCTCAAAATTATACATGTGAATAACTACATTATGATGAGTTAAATAGATACATATCTAAGTTAAAATATAAATATGAGGCTTTAAATAAGGAACATAGAAAAATTAGAAGAACCTAGGGTACTATTTTTTTGGATAAAGAAATTTTTCAAAACAAATTTCAGATTTTGAATCTAATGCTTCTAAAGTTTCATGTGATTTATCTGATATTAATATTAAAGAATATATTTTGATGTTAATGAATTAAAATAATATTTATGTATTCTGATCCAGGAGAAAAATATTTAAATCGAATCCTTGGAAAAAATAATGTTCAGAAAAGAAAACATAGAATTGGAAGCAATTGTGAAAGACCAAAATATATATGAATTATTATGATATTGGGGTAAAAGTAAGAAGATATTAATGTAACGCCCCGACCCCAGCTACCCAGAGTCGGTGCATTACTTCGTAACATTGGCATGATCACAAGAAAGATCAAATCTCGAAAGACCGATTGGTTTAGTAGCCTTGGAAACACTAGATATAATCATAAAGTTTTACATTACATTTCAAAGTGAAAAACTAATACAACAACATAATTTTTCCACAATCCACACTATTAACCCCTCATAAAATCCTTGCAGGTCATTCATAACTTACTTCTTCACATCCTGGGAAAAATAAAACATAGAAAAGGGGTGAGCTCAAATGCCCAGTAAGGATAACAATATAGCGGAAACTTTCATAAATAAGAATAAACATTTAAGGCAATGCATTACTAAAACAAAAGCCTTTTAAACTTTAACTTCAACATGGTATGGCAAAAGTAAAATGAAATAATGCCATTTACTTATTCACATGGATATTCTACTAATCGAATAATCACATGCAAAAATCAATAACCACTTTCATAATGTTGGAATGCATAATGCTAAACGTTAATTTCTTTGTCTAGGCCTCATCCCAAGACCTAGGGGTTACTTCTAACCGGAACCCAACCCGGAGTGCCTCTAATAACCGGACACCAACCCGGAGTGCCTCTAATAACCGGACACCAACCCGGAGTGCCTCTAATAACCGGACACCAACCCGGAGGGAATACTTTTACCAGTCCCTAACCTGGAGGGCTTACTTTAACCAGTCCCCAACCTGGAGGGCTTACTTTTACCAGTCCCCAACCTGGAGGGCTTACTTTTACCGGTCCCCAACCCGGAACATACTTGTTTAGCACATTCATCTGAAGAAAAGTTTGAAATATAACATAAACATTCGGATTAAAACTAGCATACGAAATGTCAATAATTTCACCATAAACTATGAATGGTATAAAAATAGCACATCCACAGTCAAACATATCACAAAACCTTCAATTCAATATAGAATTTTTGTATCATAATAAATCAACTTCAAATAATCTTAAAATCCATCAAAGGATGTTGACATAGATGAAATCAAAATTCTTTTTAAAGAAGTATCTCCTTTTATTTTGAAATCATTTAAGATCCATATAAAATAAAACATTTTCTTTGAAAATATTCTTATAAGCTTGTATGTAAAGCTTCGACGATTTTATAACGGCGGAAAATAACCGCACCCGCCGTATAAGTTAAAAAAACATTCTTACCTCAATTCTGTCGAAAAGGTTAAAAAGAACATTGTTTTGAAAACGACGGAAAGATTCCTTTATAAACCTCTTATAAAAAGTCAAACAAGGGTATAAATGACTTTAACCCATATTCTTGTAAATAGTAAAAATGTTTTGAAATACATTTCGAAGAAACATGGATGTGGATGATAACGAGATCCCAGTAGATTATTACGTATAAACAACCTCGGATAAAGAAGAGATTGTGAAATAACCCTTACCTTGTACTTTTCCTTGGTTGGGGTAGGTTAACCTCCTGTATAATGGTGAAATAGTTGTTATTAAATTATACAAGAATCATATATATTAATATGATATCATATATGATCTTTTAACATTGATTTGTTAATAATATCTTAGAATTATCGTCGTTTCGGGAGTTAACTTACTCATTTTATTTTATATGTTTTGTTACATAAGCCATGGTTGTTGTATCTTATTCATATCCAGAATGATATCCAGTCCTTAAACATCATTTTTAAATCATCAAATGATAATTATACTTGAATGGATACGATGGAGAATGAATCTCATCGCGTTCGTGGAGACGGTAGTCCGTACGTACGCACGAGCGACAATATCATTATTTTGATATTAAAATAATATATAAATGGATGGTATATCATATATACAGAATCATTAACATGTTATATTTATTATTTACATGAGTTACACATCATTATTATACCCATCCAAATAATATTATATTGAATAACAATTACACCACGACGTGGAGACGGTAAGCCGTACGTACGTACGTATGGTGACATGTTATTAAAAGGGTGGATAGAATACTGAATATTATTGTACCATATTTATAATAACATCACAGTATATGTGAGATACTGGAGTTATTATTTTAGAATGGTAAGAACAAAGGAAGAAGAAGTGGAAGAAGAAATGAACTTGGAGAAGGGTGGTGAAATCATTACCTCTTCTTCGGGTTCTTCCTTTTGATTTGATCAAAAGGGATCCATAGGTTGGCTTTCTGATCAAACTAAGGCCTCTATGTTGTAGTGAGGGATGTTGGGAGAGTATTTGGGCAGAGTTTGGCCGAACCAAAAGGCTTTAGAGGTGTGAAGAAATGAGAAGGAGGAGTGCCCTTTTATAAGAGGGGTGAGGGGCACCTTTGGAAAAGCTAGAAATATTAATTTATAATAAATTCATATTCGGTTTCTAATGGCTCCAAAGTTTACTATTCAAAGGTTAAGGTGGGGATAGGTCGAAAACCACTCAACCAATAGAATTTAGACAGGTTTGGGTACTTATATTAACCTTATCTTTAAGTATTAACTCTAAGTTAATTAGTTTCACTTTTACAATGTCTCTTTGTATTTTTATATAATATGGTTAATAAACTTACTATATACATCCAAGCGACCCCCAAGTGGTCCATTAATGATTAACCTATCATAATATAAGTCTCTTGGCCGAACCTTAGATTTTTAGGAATTTAATATCAATTAATAATATAATATTTGTTTTAAGAACTCTTTTATGTCAATTTTGACACTATTCATTAGTTGATTTTTGTGAAACTCATAACAGATTGATTACTTCGAACAAAGTCAATTAAATCAATCCTAATATATCATATTATCCTAGAAATTAGTTTAATTCATTAAAAGTTTCATATTATATTTATTTGGGTATTTATAATATCAATTAGTTTAATTTTTCACTATTATAGTAATTACTGCATCATCATTGTGTCATAAATAAAATAAATTATTTAATGTCTAAAAATTATAAATAAAATATCATTATGTAGGAAATCGTTTTAGCTTTCTAATGAATATTTATAATTGAAAATCCAACATGTATAACTCTATGTAAAAATTGTTCTTCTAAAAGATATATGCTTGTGTCATTTTTGTATTCATTTTAACTTAATTAAAATAAAGTGTCATTATCACTTACAAGTGGATCCATGGGGTCCCAAAATTGACACAAAGATGCCCATGGTCGACCATGTATCAACCAATAGGTTTAAGACACGTTTTAGGGTAATTTAGTATTATTATAATATTATTTTTTTAACCCTTATTTACCGGATTTACCCTTTAACCATGGTAAATAAAATATTTACCGCAGTAATTATTCAAAATGTGTAAAAATAAAAGTTACCTATTTACACAATTTGAACATCCCGATTCCAAATATGGAATCCATTTTCCTAAATTCAAAACACAGAAGTGGCAGAAATTAATTTAAAATTAATTCCCGCTGTCAAAACAAAAAGCGTGTTTTTAAGAGATAATAACTATCAAAAGATTGACACTTGTTTATGTTCGGTTTAATTGTAAAATTATGTCCAATGACCAACATTATATTAAAAGGTAAAAATATATTCTAAATATACTTTAAAACCACTCAAATTCATAATTTATCACTATTAATTATTTTGATTAAAAAAGTTGTTTTTAATTAAAATTTAGAAATTTTCACTATTCATCAAAATATGAAAGTTATCCGAAATGTACCAAAATTTCACCCTAGGCTAATTTCGATATTCCGAATCCAAAAATGAAGTCCATTTTAAAATATAAAATATATATGATTTCAAAAATTAGGTATTACTATTCACAACGGCTAGTTTAATTAGTTGTGGCGTGTGTTAGAACTCGAGGTTGCGTACAACACACGCTATCGCATTATTCGAAGGGAAACGTACCGTGGAAGCTTGGGATGTTTCATTTTAAATTTTTTTGATGTCTCCATTTAGTCAAAAAGTTTAAAATATTGTATTTAAAAAGGTTTCACTATCAAAAGTTGATAAAAGTGCAATACTGAAAATGAATCTGTTCTTGCATTATGACTAAGAAACTCATAATATGGATTCTAAAATTATAAGGATAATATAAAGTTTAAAATTTAGTTAATATTATTCATGAACTCTTTTAATGGCTTTTTTTTTTGGTAAGTCATGGTGCAATTGAACTACGTGTTGCGTGTAGTGCAAGTTATTGAATTATTTTGAAGAAATAACACACTATGAAATCTTGGGGTGTTACATTCTCCCCTCCTTCAATAAATTGCGTCCTCGCAATTTGAAATTGTTCTTAAAAAATAAAAGGTTGAAAGTAGAAAATATATTTGTGGGAAAACCCACATCAGAAATCGGGTTACTAAAATTTAGTCTTAATATGAGGAAAAGAGAAATCAAAGGGTCACCACCAAATTATGATCTCGATTAGGAGAACATTGGTGGAAATTAGAGACATATAATCGGAGGAAAAACGTAAATATTTATAGGTAGTGATTGAGGTCATCAATCACAAACAAGTGTATAATTGAGGTCCTTAAATTCATCAATCTATGATGATTTGAAATACCATCGGTTCAACAAAACATAGGGTATTAGGATAACACATTTTTGACGTTTCAAAATATCTTAGTTGAAATCCCACATCGAAAAATGAATTAATGAGTCCTCTATTTAAAATAAAGAGTGGAAAGTATGAAGATTACCGAAAATAACACATACTAGGGTTCCATGTAGGAAAATATGGATATGGAAGAGAAATCTAACCATCAATTATCTGATGGAGAGTGGTAGAGAACATGGCTATGAAAAGGCCAAAAATCCCAAAGCCATGAATTAGTGATGATTTAAGGTACCATCTAGGACAACATTTTTGTTATAAGTTCCTTTTATTAATGTTGAGGAATATATTTATGAGATTGGCTAAGATCATAAAGAGATATACTTACTTTATAATTAGAGTTTTATCCATTAATAAATTTCTACCAAAACTCATCATTCACTCGTAAAAAAAATTCTATTTATACTATTCATAGAGGGTTTCAAAATAAAAGAATTTATAATTCATCTACCAGATCTTTTAAAAAACTACTTTATTTAATCCAGGACATCTCGTGGGATAGTGGTAGGTGATACACCCTTGTCGCCCTTTGGTTGCGGGTTCAAGTCTCGCAGCCTTGCCGGACGCGACGGGTTGCCGCCCGACCTCCGGGTTGTCCTTTTATGGCAATCCAAAATAATCCAAACTAGAACTATCCAAAATACTTCTGTCCAAACTCACAGTCTAACATTTATAAGGAAGGTAAACATAATATAGATCCTTTTTACCCTGTAATAGCATATGAATACCTTCATCATGTATTACCATATTCCTTATTGATTACATTCATGCTCCCTTATTCCATATAGAATGCTGGATATACTTCATTAATCCAAAAATGTTTTAAAACCCAACAATGATGGAATATACAAATCATTAATCAGTTCCAAGGTAGTCAAGAATATCCAATACAATTTATCCAAAACAATCACTTATTATTCCAAAATCACTACCTCAGTATCAGAACTATATTATGATTTATCATTCTCTCAACCATATATTTTCCAAAAATTTATCCTGCTATTGAGTCACTTTTCTTTGTTCCACACAATCTCAAGTCCTTAATGAAATAGTACTGCAGTACAATCCTTATATACTCCATAATTATTATAACAAGTACATTGTTGATACAACACTCAATTGACATAATCAACTTAAGAACTCTAATCATTCCTCTTCATATGTGGTAGTATCATAACTTGATTATTATCCAATAGCATCATTTGCGGCATAGTCTGATGACTGGGACATAGGTTCGCGTAGTGTCCAAACTCCTTGCAAATGAAGCATTGTACATTTGAAACCATTTTCTTACCCTTGCAGTCACGTACTTTGTGCCCTTTTCCTCCACACTTATAACAAACTCCCATTCCTTTCAGGAAAGTTCCAGGGTGTTTCTTTCCACAGTTACCACATATGGGAAAATTCTTCTTTTCCCTCTTACATTTATCCATCTTTCTCTCTTCCATCCTTTTCTTCTCTTGCTTCCCTTCAAAGCCATAGGACTAAGTAAACTCTTTACTTATCTTATCAACACATGATATTATTTCTTCATATGATGATAATACATGGGAGACTATTTCTCTTATAAATTCTAGCTTAAGACCATGAAAGATATGATCCTTCCTTCTCTTTGGATCATTTACATTTCTGGAGTTCTCATTCCTTCTACTGGGCGCCATTTCTAAACAATGGCATAAACTATATCAGTTTATGAATCAAAATACATAATCCCATACTTATAAAACACTTAACATAAATTGGACTATTTATGGATATAATCCATAATCATAAAAATATTTTCTTTGAGGAAGTATATACTCATAAACCCTTCATAATGATTTGTAAAGAAAATGAGAGTTATCCTAAGCATATCCCCCAGGAGTGTCATAACCAAGAGTGCAGCAAGGCCCGTTGTCGTGCACCGGTTCCCGTTCGAGTCTAGCTCAAAGTGGTGTTTTCGGGTTTTACCCCTAGGTACATCTGTGCCAGAGCCGCCTCTACCTGCTCGTATCCAGACAGGGATGTATTGCTCGGAAAACTCACAAAATCTCTACAATACCAAAATTTTAGGAAGTTCTTCTATACTAATCCTCAAAGTTAATCTTAGGTCTACGTGCTCTAATCAGAGTTTATCTAAATCTAGCTTCCAAGGTTTGTACTAAACTTCCTCTGATACCAACTGTAACGCCCCGACCCCAGCTACCCAGAGTCGGTGCATTACTTCGTAACATTGGCATGATCACAAGAAAGATCAAATCTCGAAAGACCGATTGGTTTAGTAGCCTTGGAAACACTAGATATAATCATAAAGTTTTACATTACATTTCAAAGTGAAAAACTAATACAACAACACAATTTTTCCACAATCCACACTATTAACCCCTCATAAAATCCTTGCAGGTCATTCATAACTTACTTCTTCACATCCTGGGAAAAATAAAACATAGAAAAGGGGTGAGCTCAAATGCCCAGTAAGGATAACAATATAGCGGAAACTTTCATAAATAAGAATAAACATTTAAGGCAATGCATTACTAAAACAAAAGCCTTTTAAACTTTAACTTCAACATGGTATGGCAAAAGTAAAATGAAATAATGCCATTTACTTATTCACATGGATATTCTACTAATCGAATAATCACATGCAAAAATCAATAACCACTTTCATAATGTTGGAATGCATAATGCTAAACGTTAATTTCTTTGTCTAGGCCTCATCCCAAGACCTAGGGGTTACTTCTAACCGGAACCCAACCCGGAGTGCCTCTAATAACCGGACACCAACCCGGAGTGCCTCTAATAACCGGACACCAACCCGGAGTGCCTCTAATAACCGGACACCAACCCAGAGGGCATACTTTTACCAGTCCCTAACCTGGAGGGCTTACTTTAACCAGTCCCCAACCTGGAGGGCTTACTTTTACCAGTCCCCAACCTGGAGGGCTTACTTTTACCGGTCCCCAACCTGGAACATACTTGTTTAGCACATTCATCTGAAGAAAAGTTTGAAATATAACATAAACATTCAGATTAAAACTAGCATACGAAATGTCAATAATTTCACCATAAACTATGAATGGTATAAAAATAGAACATCCACAGTCAAACATATCACAAAACCTTCAATTCAATATAGAATTTTTGTATCATAATAAATCAACTTCAAATAATCTTAAAATCCATCAAAGGATGTTGACATAGATGAAATCAAAATTTTTTTTAAAGAAGTATCTCCTTTTATTTTGAAATCATTTAAGATCCATATAAAATAAAACATTTTCTTTGAAAATATTCTTATAAGCTTGTATGTAAAGCTTCGACGATTTTATAACGGCGGAAAATAACCGCACCCGCCGTATAAGTTAAAAAAACATTCTTACCTCAATTCTGTCGAAAAGGTTAAAAAGAACATTGTTTTGAAAACGACGGAAAGATTCCTTTATAAACCTCTTATAAAAAGTCAAACAAGGGTATAAATGACTTTAACCCATATTCTTGTAAATAGTAAAAATGTTTTGAAATACATTTCGAAGAAACATGGATGTGGATGATAACGAGATCCCAGTAGATTATTACGTATAAACAACCTCGGATAAAGAAGAGATTGTAAAATAACCCTTACCTTGTACTTTTCCTTGGTTGGGGTAGGTTAACCTCCTATATAATGGTGAAATAGTTGTTATTAAATTATACAAGAATCATATATATTAATATGATATCATATATGATCTTTTAACATTGATTTGTTAATAATATCTTAGAATTATCGTCGTTTCGGGAGTTAACTTACTCATTTTCTTTTATATGTTTTGTTACATAAGCCATGGTTGTTGTATCTTATTCATATCCAGAATGATATCCAGTCCTTAAACATCATTTTTAAATCATCAAATGATAATTATACTTGAATGGATACGATGGAGAATGAATCTCATCGCGTTCGTGGAGACGGTAGTCCGTACGTACGCACGAGCGACAATATCATTATTTTGATATTAAAATAATATATAAATGGATGGTATATCATATATACAGAATCATTAACATGTTATATTTATTATTTACATGAGTTACACATCATTATTATACCCATCCAAATAATATTATATTGAATAACAATTACACCACGACGTGGAGACGGTAAGCCGTACGTACGTACGTATGGTGACATGTTATTAAAAGGGTGGATAGAATACTGAATATTATTGTACCATATTTATAATAACATCACAGTATATGTGAGATACTGGAGTTATTATTTTAGAATGGTAAGAACAAAGGAAGAAGAAGTGGAAGAAGAAATGAACTTGGAGAAGGGTGGTGAAATCATTACCTCTTCTTCGGGTTCTTCCTTTTGATTTGATCAAAAGGGATCCTTAGGTTGGCTTTCTGATCAAACTAAGGCCTCTAGGTTGTAGTGAGGGATGTTGGGAGAGTATTAGGGCAGAGTTTGGCCGAACCAAAAGGCTTTAGAGGTGTGAAGAAATGAGAAGGAGGAGTGCCCTTTTATAAGAGGGGTGAGGGGCACCTTTGGAAAAGCTAGAAATATTAATTTATAATAAATTCATATTCGGTTTCTAATGGCTCCAAAGTTGACTATTCAAAGGTTAAGGTGGGGATAGGTCGAAAACCACTCAACCAATAGAATTTAGACAGGTTTGGGTACTTATATTAACCTTATCTTTAAGTATTAACTCTAAGTTAATTAGTTTCACTTTTACAATGTCTCTTTGTATTTTTATATAATATGGTTAATAAACTTACTATATACATCCAAGCGACCCCCAAGTGGTCCATTAATGATTAACCTATCATAATATAAGTCTCTTGGCCGAACCTTAGATTTTTAGGAATTTAATATCAATTAATAATATAATATTTGTTTTAAGAACTCTTTTATGTCAATTTTGACACTATTCATTAGTTGATTTTTGTGAAACTCATAACAGATTGATTACTTCGAACAAAGTCAATTAAATCAATCCTAATATATCATATTATCCTAGAAATTAGTTTAATTCATTAAAAGTTTCATATTATATTTATTTGGGTATTTATAATATCAATTAGTTTAATTTTTCACTATTATAGTAATTACTGCATCATCATTGTGTCATAAATAAAATAAATTATTTAATGTCTAAAAATTATAAATAAAATATCATTATGTAGGAAATCTTTTTATCTTTCTAATGAATATTTATAATCGAAAATCCAACATGTATAACTCTATGTAAAAATTGTTCTTCTAAAAGATATATGCTTGTGTCATTTTTGTATTCATTTTAACTTAATTAAAATAAAGTGTCATTATCACTTACAAGTGGATCCATGGGGTCCCAAAATTGACACAAAGATGCCCATGGTCGACCATGTATCAACCAATAGGGTTAAGACACGTTTTAGGGTAATTTAGTATTATTATAATATTATTTTTTTAACCCTTATTTACCGGATTTACCCTTTAACCATGGTAAATAAAATATTTACCGCAGTAATTATTCAAAATCTGTAAAAATAAAAGTTACCTATTTACACAATTTGAACATCCCGATTCCAAATATGGAATCCATTTTCCTAAATTCAAAACACAGAAGTGGCAGAAATTAATTTAAAATTAATTCCCGCTGTCAAAACAAAAAGCGTGTTTTTAAGAGATAATAACTATCAAAAGATTGACACTTGTTTATGTTCGGTTTAATTGTAAAATTATGTCCAATGACCAACATTATATTAAACGGTAAAAACATATTCTAAATATACTTTAAAACCACTCAAATTCATAATTTATCACTATTAATTATTTTGATTAAAAAAGTTGTTTTTAATTAAAATTTAGAAATTTTCACTATTCATCAAAATATGAAAGTTATCCGAAATGTACCAAAATTTCACCCTAGGCTAATTTCGATATTCCGAATCCAAAAATGAAGTCCATTTTAAAATATAAAATATATATGATTTCAAAAATTAGGTATTACTATTCACAACGGCTAGTTTAATTAGTTGTGGCGTGTGTTAGAACTCGAGGTTGCGTACAACACACGCTATCGCATTATTCGAAGGGAAACGTACCGTGGAAGCTTGGGATGTTTCATTTTAAATTTTTTTGATGTCTCCATTTAGTCAAAAAGTTTAAAATATTGTATTTAAAAAGGTTTCACTATCAAAAGTTGATAAAAGTGCAATACTGAAAATGAATCTGTTCTTGCATTATGACTAAGAAACTCATAATATGGATTCTAAAATTATAAGGATAATATAAAGTTTAAAATTTAGTTAATATTATTCATGAACTCTTTTAATGGCTTTTTTTTTTGGTAAGTCATGGTGCAATTGAACTAAGTGTTGCGTGTAGTGCAAGTTATTGAATTATTTTGAAGAAATAACACACTATGAAATCTTGGGGTGTTACAATTAATCTATTAAATGTTTTTTTTATGGTATTAATGGTTAATATACAAATGATTCTTGATTTATAAAACCTTTAATTTATGGTTTTAGAGATTCTTTTTGTTGAAAATATTTACTCAAATTTGATAATAGAATTTCTACACAAACCAATAAAATTTGGTACGAGAGAAAATTAATTGCTAACACCACTTGACTTAAAATAATATCAGTATGAAAAGGTACTTCAATTTGATGATTTAAATGATTACACCACTCAACTATATTTCAGAAATCTATGAGTGGTTGATCAAATGGATTGAGTTAAAAAATATGAATTAGTTCTTTTTAAAAAAATTAGTATTAGAAATCCCGATCAAAGAAGTATTTTATTGTAATATTTATATAATTATATAAAATTAACTACTTTCATAAGATGATAAATTTATCTTTAAGACTTTGATAAAAACTATTCTTTAAATATATAATTTATTTCTTAGAAAATTAATTTTTTTATGAACGCCTTTTGTAAAATAAAGTATTTATTTATTATCAAAAGTTAATAATTCTAAAATCATTTTTAGAATTTGTTTTTCATTTATTTAAGAAAATTTAATTTCATTATTATGTAACATGTCTCTTCATATGTGAAATCTTTAATTATTATTATATGTTTTTTGTCTATGAAATGTGAAATATCATCTACAGTATGTAAGAAAAGAACAAATCATCTTTATCTTAGAGCTTAATTTATTTATATTCTTCTTCTTAATAATTTTTTAAAATTTCTTGAAATACTTGAACCTCAAAAAATAAAATAATCAATATCTATAGGTTTATATAAAAATAATTATAATAATAGATCAAACAACAACCCTTATAATTTTTAGAAGAACTTTTGCTTCATTTGTGAAAGATTTGTTTGAAAAATATTCTAAAAGAAATAAAAAAGTTCATTGTGTTGAAGAACCAGTAGTTTCCTCATCTCAAATGTCTTATGAAAATATTCTATGAAAATTCAATATTTTTAATAAAGAAAAATTTATGCAGAAATCCTCTTTTGATGAATTTATAAAGTCGTATAATGATATATAGAATTAACCTATACCAATGATAGTTTTTTATTCTTTAATGATATAATATCAGATTATTAATGATAATTTGATCTCAAAAGAAGAATTTGAAGCTTTCAGAATAGAAATGCTAATTCAAATAGAAATTTCTATAAAATAAGATATTACCCAACAATATTTTGATAAGATGAAGTTATTTTTGCTTAAAAAAGTTTTTCTTATTTAAATCAAAGAGGAATATATGTTTGAAACATAATAGAAGAAGTCTCAAGAGTTTTGGACTCTCTATGTAAAAAATATTAAAGTTCAGAAAGTTTAGATGATTATTCTAATTCTTAACATTTTTATTTTATTTGAGTTCAAATTATATTTGAATTATATAGTGAAAATAGTGTTATGTGTTAATTCATAATTTTTTTCAACACATATGCCTGATCCTAATATGTATTTGTTTATTTAAATTATTTTATTTTTGCAAACAATATTTTTTGGATTTTATTTCGGAAAAAATATTATTTCGAATATTTTAAATAATTTTATTTACAATATCCCAGGGGGATATTGTTTTTAAAAAAAATTGTTTTATGATTTTTTTTTAAGAATTTTTTTTCTTTTGAATGCATAATTTTATGGGGAGTCATGTTTTCTACTCAAACCTTTTTCATGTAATAAAAAGTGGGAGAAGGTTATATGTTTTGAATAGCCTTGAGAATGGGGGAGAAGTTTATATGAAAGATGTTTATATGTTTTCAATTAGAAAAATTTATCTTATAATTGGAAAAGAAGGTTAATTTTACATTTATATATTTGGGAGAAAAGTTTTCGATAATTTATATGTATTTATGATATAAATATTATAAAGAAGAATTAATTTTATATATTTTAATATAATATTTTTTTTAAACATTGGTTTTGTGATCATAAAAAAGGTGGAGATTGTTGAGAATAAATGTATTCAAAATTTTCAATAATATATTTTTGTTTTTAATGTTAAAAAACGTTTACATTTGTACTTATAATGAATTTACTATAAGTGGCCTTTTGGGAAATTTTTATTTGTTAGAATATTTATTTTAAAATTATATTCAAGTCAATGATCCACAAGGAATATTTACAAAAGTGTTGGGAACATTGTTTAAGGTATTATGGAAACACTGTTCAAAACCTACACTGGTAAGCATAGCGTAAGGAATTTTTCCTAATATTAGAACAGCATGTATGGATCAAAAACCCTACACTATCAGGAAAGGATGAATACATAACCTTATGTTTGGATTCAACCCTATATTTAAGGAAAATAATGAATGGTATATCAACCCTAAATTATCAACTCTACATTATCAATCCTACATTTGATATTTTTTCATTACGTAGAAGAACCCTACATTTGACTATTCAAAAATGAGTTTTATATCCATGATATTATCTGAGATTTGTGCAATGGTCTTGAAAAAAGAAGATATCATTCTAAATATTTTTTTATGACCAAGTCAAATTATCGTTATGATTGTTTTAAATGATTGTATTCAATGGAGTAAAACCTTACTATTCTTAGGAAATGTTATGACACTCGTCAAATAATTTGAATTCAAATATTCATGATTTAGTATGTGATAGTTCTCAAGCTGGTTTGACATGGTTTTTTGGACTTTCTATATATATATCAAAATAATCTTCTTCGAAAAGAGATTTATAAATGTATATACATAGAAAAATATAAAAAATAGATATACATAAGAAAAAGTTGTTTTCATTTCCTTCATAGGTACAATTTGGAGACATAAATGTCTTGATCTATTTGATTAACCTACCACTATTGGTGTCATTTATGATACTATTTATTGTTATATGTTTTTCTCAAATAATGACTAGCATTTGGTAGAGATAATTATTTGGAGGCATAAATTTTTAATCATCTATCTAGTGTTATATTTGCTGCTATTTGAGGAAATAATACGCAACATTAATGAAATATTTTGTTGTTGTACTATTATAAAGATCTTATTTCATTAGTCAGTTTATACTGCTGTCTATGAAGTTTCTCCATTAACATTAAACGAATCAAACTATTTTTATTTATTGGAGTTTCTACTACTCATACACAATTGTGGCTAAGTGTTAGCTTCTTGCATTTAGTTTTGGATAAATAGTTCCCAGTAAAAGAACTAGAAGGATTTTTAGCCTTTTTGTAAAGGTAACAACTTTTTGCACTTAGTTGTGGATTTAATGGTCTTTGTATATGGGGCGACGATAGTCTAATTTCCAAGATCATGAAGTTTAGTATTGGTGGAGTGGAAAAAATTTAGTAAAATGGTTTTATTTTATAAATTATGAGATTAGGTTTCTAAATAATATTTAATAGAAATTTTAATTGGAAACCCAATTCACCCCTCTTGAGTTGTCTACTCTGAACAGGAACTCTAGATATAATTATGGCATAAAAGAAGTATGAACTATAGAATTTCTAATGGGGTAGATCCAAAGTATGTTTGGGGGGAATAAGGGAGGACTATAGCAGATAAAGTACAACATGAGGTATTTCATAGCATTAAAAATAGGGTAAGGTGAGAAAAAATCAACCCAAGGCCCCACTACTATTTATGAAAATATTTCTTGCTGAGAAACAAGAATTTACACCGTGAAAACTTTATAAGAGATTTTCTATGGGGTTGTATTTTCCTTATCCCGTGAAATTGCATTATATATTACCCTCTTTTCTAATATAAGAGAGTTTATATCCTATTTTAACTATGTTGGGATTGAACTTATAAGAATCTTTTTGAAAGATAAAAATCATATAACTCTATTATTTTAGTAAAATACTTTTATTTTATAAATTATGAGATTAGGTTTCTAAATAAATTTTAATAAAAATTTTAATTGGAAACCCAATTCACCCTTCTTGATTTGTCTACTCTGAACATGACCCCTAGATATAATTATGGAATAATAGAAGTATGAAATATATAATATTTATTGGGGTAGCTCCAATGTATGTTTTAGGGGAATAAGATAGGACTATAGTAGATAGAGTACTACCTGAGGGATTTCATAGCGTTAAAAATAGGGTAAGGTGAGAAAAAATAAACCCAAGGCCCCAATATTATTCTATGACAATATTGCATGCTGTGAAATAAGGTTTTACACCGTGAAAGCATTATAATAGATTTTCTATGGGGTTGTATTTTCCTTATCCCATGAAACTGCATTACATATTACCTTCTTTTCTAATGACACTGTCTAATTATTTGGATTATAAGAGGATCCTGTATGAATAAATTGGATCTACCTTCCTTGATTACTCACAATTTTCTACATTGTTTGTTGTAGTGGTCATATTTTGGTATGACCAAAGTTCTACTACCCTTAAATATCATTTTTTGGTATTTCCCCTTTCCTACAACCATAATGTCTAATTTTGGTTCTAATTTTATGGATTTTGTGTGATGAGATTGTTTCTAGTGGTGATTAAGGGTGTTTTTGATTTATCACACCTAAGGAAAGATGTCTCTTAAAATTTTATGACATTTTTATAGAGTTGTATATATGTTTTTACATGAGGGTTAATATTTATCCCTAAGATAATTCTTAGTGTGATGATAAATTTTTTGGTTAGGCTTGTATAAGTTTTTTAGACCCTGTAAAGGGGGAGTGATAGGTTATGTTTCGATTAAAGTGGTGATTCTACTTGGTTTTCTAGGTGTAATAAGGGAATTCCACTTTGGAAGAGAGAAATTATGATAGATTTTTGGTATCATGTTAGGATAGTATGGCTAGGATGAATTTTTTGATGGTAGGGATGGTGTTTTTCGTTGTCATTATAGATTTTCTTGCTGATTTTGGTTTCAATATTATTGCTTCTCGATGTGATTTCCCCAGAACACTCAGGATAGGTTGACATATATTTTTTGACCTTGAAATAATTCTTTGGAAGGGACAAAATATATGTTTTGATATCTCAAATACCATTAAAAATGGTTAATGGGATTATATAACCTCCTAAGTATCTGTGGGATTGGTCAATGATTATGATATAACCTCCCAAGAATCATTGGATTGAGTCTACGTGTAATAGATGACCTCCTATGAATCATGAAAAAGGCTCAAAGTGTATGAGATAACCTCACAAGTATCCTCGATATGGGTCAGGGTGTTTAAGAGGCCATGACCTATAGGAAAGGCATGATCCATGGGTTGTTCCTTTATATTGTGGATTCAAAATACTATCCTTGAGGCATGGAATCAAATAACATAGGACTAGGGTTTGTGGTATCCAGGGTTGCATACAATGACCCAACGAGTTATATGTTTATTTATAAATTTATTTTCTAACAAAACACCCACCTTTAAGTTATTATAAGGTTTTATTGGTGTTGAACTACTAATTGTATACTCACACCACTAATGGGCATCTTGATGTGGGAACATACTTTATGGTTAGGGATCTAGGCAAGGGAAAGGTCCCTGAGAAGTATTTCTAAGTAGATGATGGTGTATTGGGATAGATTTGATGTTAGTATACATTCCATGGTCATTTTCAGTTGTACCTATATTATTTTTTTGTATTTTTGTACTTTAATAATTGATCCACTACACGTGGGGATCCTTTGGGTGGGTTTTAAGCTAGGATATTGCATTCCCTTTGGTTATAACATGTTATAAGGATGATATTTCTTTCATTTATGGTTCAAATACTTACAATTATTTGGATTATAATTTGTTTCAATATTTATATTATTTTTACACTAATGGTTGTCTTATACAAATGGAATAGTCACCCCATGATTTTTCTAAGTCCCTTACTCCTAGTCAGCCCCCTCTTGTGTACAGGGAGGTGCACATAAGAGAACGTGCTAACTCCTATAAAAGGATTGATTGATTCTAGATAGGTTTACAAAAAGTTTTATAATAGATTATGTTATTTATTAGGAATTGGTTTTAGAGATCCCTTAGTTTTTGTGACATTTGGTTGATTGTAGTTGTTTTTTTAGGGTTTAGAAGGAAGGTTATTCTATGGATACTTATCACCACTTCTCGTGACGGAACATGATTTTCCATGGGATATCAGTATTTGAATTTTCATTTCTTCTTATGCATTTATATACTTCTATGGATGATGAGGAAATTGAACAATCATTATGTTGTGATATCACACATCTTAGAAAACCATTTATAACTAGAGTACCTTGTTTAATAAGTCTTCTAGTGGATGTTGCATGATTTTCACATGGTCTTCTAAACCATGTGGATAAGTTATGTACAACCACTAGTCACTTTAATAATATTTTTGGGGTTATCTAATTATATTTATTTTGTTTTGGTTTATGTTGGTGATAAAAAGGTGGTTTTAAAAGATACAAAATGTTTGGGATTTGAACATTAACAAATTAGAATTTGTGATGAAAAATATTAGTTTGAAGGGAAATTGGGATTACTTTTATTGGATATGATGTTTCAACTTCATGTTATTATTGTGGGTTATTGTGTTCTTATTAATTGCGGTTTTTTATTTTTTCTTGGCCTGAATAGAAGTATTGTGTGTTAATGCGTCATGTATAAGCACATGGGTTCACATATTAATTGTTTTTTGACTATGATTGATAATTGTTAAAAATAATTAAATTTTAGTAATAATATATTCATTGTTTTTTCAAATATATTATTGGTGGCATTTAATTAATTTATTTTGTGCATATTATGTTTTTTTATTAATAGATTTAATAATCATGTAGTCATTGATGTATTGGACCACAAACCTGAGTTATAAAGTGTTAGTTTTTGTGATTTATTTCATGGGAATGTTATTATTTCTTGAGCTTTCATTTTATTTTTTTAAAAGGAAATTCACTTGTCATAAAAGGTTTTGAATGGTTTTCAAGTTATTTTTTACACAAAATGGATTTTGAAAGGCATTTATTTATCAAATGATTTTTTGAATTCGTAGTGGTTGAGTACAATTTTCAATGTATTTTCTACTAGACTCATGGTATTAAAGAGAATTTGGCAACATTTGGTATGTAAAATAGGTGTAATGTTGGATTTTAGTGAATGATTTCAAATGGGTGAAAATAGTTAGTGCTTCTCATTTGGTTTAAAATGTAAATGGATTTTTTAATTTAATATTTTATCAAATGTTTTTAATGTTTTCTCCCAAAATGGTTTTCTTGAATGGGTGGTTTGAAAATGGAATTTTGAAAAGGTGTAAATGGCTCGGTGAAATGATCTAGGATATTACCCTGGCATGTTTGGAACTTCAATATAAGGTTTTTATGATGTGTGTTTGATAAATTTTTTAGGGAACTCTTATTTGTTATGAATGAATTTATTCTTGGCATGAGGGGAATTATTTATATTTGTTGTGCTTGACCTAAGTAAAAATTTTCTAAAAAATGATTTTGCGATTAGTCTCGTTGGGTGGATTGTCTTATATGTGGTTGGTTGGTTTGCCTTGGAGTGTTGATTAGTGATGGGACCTTGAAGGGGGTGGGTTGGATTATGATATAACCATTTTACATCCATGTGGAATTCTATCTAGAGTGAGTGGAGTAGGGTTATTAATGGTAGGAGGATGTGTTATCCTTGAGATAGATGTTTTGACTCTTGTGTTTTGGCTAGTGGGGTGTTGTTTTGGGTAGAGTCCCATGAGTTTATGGGGGTTGTTTTGGGGTATTACCCATTCTTGTTAATATTTGGTACTATGTTTAATAAATTTACTAGAAATAGTATTGAAAAATGGTTGCACATATTGGACATTTGTTCTTGATCAGTTAGTGAGTGAATGGGCTTCATAGGAATTGAGGGGAATGTGAGTGGGATGTTATCCCTACATTTAGTGGAAAATAATAGGGATGTTTGTGGAATTTCGTGTGCAATAATGAATTAAATAATATACGGAGACCTTAGGTGGAGACACTCGATCCAAATGGGCTATTAGTGAGATATTGGGGGCCTTAAGAGAAGATCCGAGGTGAGTTTTTGTTTGTTGGACCAGCTAACAATATAGGCGTTATTGACTATAGTGGTTTATGGTGTGAACCATGAGTTTAGGTCATGAATGAGATTCTAACCAGATTGATGAGAATGTTATAATGGGTAAGATGGATTGCTAAATAACGTTTTCATCTTGGAAACCAAAGCTTGGTAACAGATAGAAATGAGGCCTTTATATATTCATTATAATGGTAGAGACTGCAAAAGACACAATGGCATTGATTTGTAATAAGAAGAAACATGACTGGATACAAATTTTAAAATAATTGGTTCCCCATGTTTGAAGGATCAAAGAACCATTTGTTTTTGAAAGGGATATTAGAGGATGGTCTTTAGCTGAGAAGGTGGTGTTGGTATATAGCACTGGAGTGAAGATAATTATAGATTTTTTTCATCAGTTATATGTGACCTTGATGGGAAATTCATTAATAATATTCATTAGGAGAAGGAATGTAATTAATTTTCAAGAATTCTCAAGGTTTTTTTCAAGCAGAGTTGGGTAGAGGTGTGGTCTAAGGGCAAGTCATATTAGAGACGAATCGATGATCATGAGTGGTGGGTAATAATTAAATAGTCTGGTTGAGGATCTAAACATATTGTTAAACCAAGATTCATGTTTATAATTTTATGTGTGGGTTATTCATTTTCATGATACCTTAGGGTGTTAGGGTTTCATGGTTAGGAGGTGATAACATGTCAGTTGGTGAGGCCAAAAACCTTTAGGAGAAGTCATTCAGAGAAGGAACTACTTGTGTTATTAACTATAAAGGTGTGTGGCGAGGTGAATACATTATTTGGAACATTACTCAAGTCATGGTTGATGTGGTTCATGGATCGAAAAAAGTTATTTGTAGAAAATTAAGTGAGTCCGGGTTAGGTGCTTCAGTTGTGTATAAGAATGGTGTTGGGTGTTTGGAGATAAACACACAGTGTAAAGACCCGTAAATTTCAAGGAAATGTTTTTCTTAATTTTCTTTGGAATTTTACAAGAACGCAGTTTCTGACGGCACCTGATTCCGAGGCCCGGTGTGCCCGGAATCAATTTCCGAAGTTTGGCTCAGGTACGTTCAGTGAACGGACGAGCGGGTTTTTCTAAATTTTGAACTGGTGCCTGGAATCGAATTCTGAGGGAACCAATGAAATCGCAGCGCCGATATTCACCTAGAAATGCCTCTTCTGGAGTTGCGTTTGCTCAGGTGTGGTTTTTAAGTTTCGGGCTTAAAGATAAGAAATAAAATAATTTTACGACAACTTTATTTTATTTCACGTAAGCCACTTGGAAGCCACTTGAAGCCACTTAAAGACGGCTTAAACTGAGTTGATTCGGATAGGATGCTATCCAGAAATATCCTACCCCCTTTGTTGGATATTTGTGAGGTGGGGCCTGCACGAGCCCCGCCGTTTCTTACCGCTAAGTAACGCACCCGCGAAAACCCTTCTTTATTAAAAAGTCAACTGACGCGTTTCTTAAATTCTTAACATACCATTTAATTGGTCAGTTTATTTCGTAAATTAAATGAGCTGTTTCTTTCGTTGAATTAATTAAACGAATTGATGGGTCGTTACTTACCCGTTTTCGTGTGTTGGCATAATAATAAAATAAGACCAACCAAAATCTTTTGGAGGATTACTCGTTGAGACAGAATCCTTGTATCTTCTTCCTCCTTCGTGAAGAACGCGAAGAACATGAAGAACGCGAAGAACTCCAAACCCGAAAATCGACGACGCGACGCCGTGATCCGCAACGCCGACAACGTTCTTCTGTGACGTCTCTTCCTCCGCGACGGATCTTCGATCGGCTGCTTGAGGTAAGAGTCTCAGACCTTCCTTTTTATCTCCTTCGTGGTTCGTTACCAAAACACAGATTTAATTAATTAAATTAAATCTGTTGTTTCATGGTGCGTTGAGTTCGCCGACTCAACGCCGTGTTCCGCGACGACGCGACGCCCTTCCGCGACGATGCGACGATCTCCACCTTCCGCGACGAGCAATTCCGTGAATAACGCTCACGCGCGACGGCCTACGAGGTAGGGATTTTATTTTTGGAATTACCCCTTTTTATTATTCCCGTAAATGTTTCTTTAAAAAGTTAAAGAACCGTATTTGTAAACAATTTAAAATTTATTAAAATTGTTTTTTCCGTTCAAATGAGGAACCCGTTTTATGAAACAATTTTATTTCATTAAAAATTGTTTTCGGTTATGCGTTCATGTGTTGAACTTTATTCCACCCGTTGTTTATCTCTTACGCGGAGGGTGCGGGCCAAACGAACACGGCCCGACGACCCTCCGCCGTTCTTCGTTTTTATACGGATTTGGCGGGCAACGGCGGAACGTTCCGCAACGGATGTTTGATGATCCGGCAGTGAATAACGAGTCCCGGGAGGAGCAGCGGCGCAGACAAGAACAAAATCGGACCACCAGAGCGATCCCGGTGGCCCGCGGAACCCGCCGGCGGCGGCACTGGCGGACCCATGGCCGCGCGGGTCTGGTGCACACGGACGCGGAAAAGCCGCTTCCTTGACTCAGCGCAGCCCCACGTGGGGGGGCCGCGGCACCACCAGGCCACGAGGGCAGCGCCCCGGCCGTTCGGTCGCTCGGCCGAACCAAGCCAGGCCGGTCCGACCGGCCGGGCCGCGCCCTGGTCGGACCGTACCGGGTCGGGTCGACCCGGTTCGGGTCCACCTAGTTCGGCCGACCCCGGGGGGGGGGGGGGGGTCGGGCCGGGTCGGCCCGGGCCCGGACCCCCCGTCTTTGGGCGGTTTTCGTTCAAATGCTCATAACTTGAGCTTCGGGCCTTCGAACGACGCGCCGTCAGCGGCAACGTGATCCTTGGATCGAGACGGTCGTTTCGATATCCTATACTCAAGGTGCACCTTCCTTTTCGGGAGCCTATGTGGTTAAAACTCCATATTTAAGCGTGTTTGGCCTAGAGTAGTGATCAGGATGGGTGACCTCCTGGGAAGTTTCCCAGGGTGGGTGTGAGACGGAAAGACCAATAACTAACAGACCGGGCGTCCGATTGACGCGCCGTCTGTTTCGTTGAATTCCTCTAAGTGAGACGGATCTTTTGGCATACTCCGTCCGAGGTTTGGACGCAGGTGGAGTACGGTCGGGTTGGTTTTGCCTTAAAAACCAACCGGGCCCCTGGGACGAAAAAGCCAATAACTCTCAGACCGGGCGTCCGATTGACGCGCCGTCTGTGACGTTGAGTTCCTGTTGACGATACGGAACTTTTGGATACATCAACTTCGGACTTTGTGACAGTTGATGTATCGGCCTCTCGGCTCGTGGAGCGGACCCTCCCGAACAAGCTTGATGTGTGCGGGAACCCTAGAGCTGGTTGCGACTGCTACTTCGACAGCGACGATGGTGCAGAAATCCTCAGTGGACTGCGACGATGAAGACAGCTGGTCTTGTATCCTATGTGGGTCCTAGCTGTGCTAGTCTTGTATCCTATGTGGGTCCCATCTTAGATGATTCAATACTGGTCTTGTATCCTATGTGGGTCCCAGTATAGATGAATCGATGAAGACAGCTGGTCTTGTATCCTATGTGGGTCCTAGCTGTGCTGGTCTTGTATCCTATGTGGCCCCCACCCGCTCGTCTCTGCAGGGATGTCGGGATTGCCCCTCTTTAGGGACGATTTAATGGGAGCGGCTTTTCCCTACGGGGGTAGGGTATTACAAACCCCTAGTTTCTTGTGGGGGGCTGCACATGTGTATCTCCATTGCGCCTCCCCACTGCCGAAGCCAGTAGAGGGTGTGACTGGGATCGAGGTGCCTTCTACTTTCGGTCCAAGTCCCTTCCAACTGAGCTTTGCCGCATCCGGGCTGCCTCAAGTGCGTAAGTCCTGACAGAATGAACTACGTGGACTTTGATCCCTGTCTTCTAAACAGGGTACGTAGGAAGCCTCCCTGAGGTTCAAGCCCACCACCTGGTCGTCCCGGTCGTATTCACGTCGGTTCGTCCATCAGTGGACCCCTCCAGGGTTCACGCTTGCGTCGATTCACCTATGAATCCGCCCCTGTGGGAGACTGCCCGTGTGTATCTCCAATGTACCTCCCCACAGCCCCTTTTTCCATTTCTCCTTTTATCGTCCAGCATGACGTGAAACTGTGATCCACCCGACCGTTCCATCCCCCTCTGTGCGAGGTGGTTCGGTTCAATCCTCCGCCCGGCGGCCTCGACCCCTTCGTGAGTCGGCTTACCGACGTCCAACATGACGTTAAACTGTATAACCGAACTACGTTGACTTTGATCCGTGCTAACGCGCGGTACGTAGGAAGCCTCTACGGGGTCCAAGCTCTTCACTCCATCATCCATCCTGATCCTTACCCGGGCCGCCACATCCCGGTGGGGTCATGCCACTTCACTCCACTCCATATCACTTGGGAAGCCGCCCATGCGCTGGCCCCAGCGTCGGAGGTTCCCCGCAAGGGGTTCTGTCATCTGATCCACTTTTCGTGTTGATCGGTCCGATGCCGTCCCCGCTGGACGTTAAACTCGCGGCGTACCCCGTGTTAAACATGGGAAGCTGAGGAAAACCTCAGGGGACACAGTTCCCCGCACCCAGTGCGGGTTGCCTCAGGCCATCATGCCTTCGAGAAGCCCTATTAGGGACGGAAGACAGACGTGCAGAGCCGCAGTGTTACGACACGCCCCCAGCACCCAGAGCCACCCGGCCTCCTCACCGCAGGTTGCTGCCCCGACCAGACTCCTTGGAGCGTCCGGGCGGAAGCAGCGTAATTAACCGGTGTCCATGAAGATATGGCGCCGGGAACGAGATTCACGAGCATGTCTTAAATCTATGAGGGAGACCCGGATTAGGCGACGAGTTCCGAGGAGACGTCCAAGGAAGGAGGAGCCGACATCCTATCATCCCGGTTTCGATCAAGGAGCAGACGCCCCTGAATAAGGGACGGATGCCGCCCTCCTTTGGAAAGCGGGACTGGGGGACCACAAGCCGCGCGCCCATCCCCTCGGGTTGACGGGTGCACGCGCGAACGCGTCCTGGCGGAACAGCGTAACCCGACGCACATCCGCACAGAAACAGTCCTAGCTTAGATGATTCAATACTGTTCTTGTATCCTATGTGGGTCCCAGTATAGATGAATCAATGAAGACAGCTGGTCTTGTATCCTATGTGGGTCCTAGCTGTGCTGGTCTTGTATCCTATGTGGGTCCCAGCTTAGATGATTCAATACTGGTCTTGTATCCTATGTGGGTCCCATTATAGATGAGTCAATGAAGACAGCTGGTCTTGTATCCTATGTGGGTCCTAGCTGTGCTGGTCTTGTATCCTATGTGGGTCCCAGCTTTGATGATTCAGTGCTGGTCTTGTATCCTATGTGGGTCCCAGCATAGATGAAACAATGAAGACAACTGGTCTTGTATCCTATATGGGTCCCAGCTTGGATGATTCAGTATCTATATCTGATCATCTTTATCGTCTTTTGAAGAAGTATACATGTGTGAGCTGAATCTTCTGTTTACTCTCCTTTGTGGATTGTGTTGAGCTATCCTGTGTGGATTTACTGTTTACTCTCCTTTGTGGATTGTGTTGAGCTATCCTGTGTGGATTTACTGTTTACTCTCCTTTGTGGATTGTGTTGAGCTATCCTGTTTGGATTTACCGTTTACTCACCTTTGTGGATTGTGTTGAGCTATCCTGTGTGGATTTACTGTTTACTCTCCTTTGTGGATTGTGTTGTGCTATCCTGTGTGGGTATACGTTTTTCTTTCCTGTGTGGATTGGGTTGTGCTTGGGCTCGGACGCTGGAGCCGAACGGGAATTGATGACTTAGGTATATGTATGGGCATATACCTAAGCCGTGTCAGATGTTACTTCGTGATTGTATCTTTCCTTTGTGGATTATCCTTCATGGATTTTGGGAGACCTTCGGGGGTCTCGGGGTCCCTACTGAGTAGCTTATACTCACCCCTGCACGGGCTATGCCCGCACTTCGTGGTGTTGGTTGCAGACGACGGACAACACTGACCGTGGTGGAGGCGTGTGGAGCCGAACGGTACCTGGAGGTGGACCACTGGGCGGGACGTGCTCGGAGCGGACGGCTGGACCGAGGAGCTGTGGAGGCTATCTGTACCCACCCTCCAGGTGGGACCTTCAGAGGACGGCTCGACGCTGCGGCTTTTCTTTACAGTTGCTGTTTTCCCTTTTCAGTTGTACTTTACAGTTGGGCTTGTATATCCGGCCCTTTTACTTCCAGCACAACTTGTTACAGTTTTACTTAGTGTTTACTTTTCCGCTTGCTTACTCTGTGGTGCTTGTTTACTTTTCAAAGGCAATGCCTTCCGTTTTGTTGGGATTTACACCTTGGTTCTAGTCGCCAGCCCCTGGCCTATGGAAGGCGGGCTTGGGGTAGTCACGGCACGGGCCCTGAGGATGGGTCATGAAAAATTGGTATCAAAGGTGGTCGGTTCTACCGAAGACTCTGATCTTTCTTCTTTGTGAAGCAATAGTGTTTAGCGTATTGGGTGTGGTTATCAGTCCAGGGAGTCCAGTGTTGGTGCGGCGGCCGACGTATCCGTACACCAGGACCCTAACTTCTGATTTCCGACATAATGAACGAAAAAATTCATTGCATGTGTGTTCAATTTTTCTTTGTGATTACTTGTGTCAGCTCACCAGGTATACTGTTCTGACCGTGGCGCACCTGCTTCTTTCAGGATGGCCCCATGACAGCAGCCAGCTAGGGTTCCGAGAGTGGAGCGTGATGACAGCCCACCGAGCGACGAGGCCTCGGTGCAGGGCTCCTTGTCAGCAGAGGCATCGGCTATACCTTTACCCGCCGAGCCACCGATGCTACCAGCCCCAGGCGCTGACGATGCACGACACCTCGGAGATCTGCACGAGTTCCAGCGCCAGCGACCACCCAAGTTCCGTGGGGAGACGGACCCCCAGGCAGCCGAGGACTGGCTGGAGGCGGTCGTCCGAGTTTTCAGGCTAGTGAGGACACCAGCAGACCTCATGGTGATCCTCGCGGCGAGCCTACTGCACGCAGCAGCAGGACGATGGTGGAACTTGATGCTCCAGGTGCACGACGAGGAATCACTCCTCTGGACGGACTTTGAGAGAATCTTCCGCTCCGAGTTCGTCCCAGACACCCTCCGTGCGGTACGCATACAGGAGCTTCTTCAGCTGTGGCAGGGCAGCTTGATAGTGGCCCAGTACTCGGCGAGATTTACTGATCTCTCGCGCTACTCCACAGATATGGTACGGGACCCGTTCTTCCGGGTCCGGACCTTCGAGCAGGGACTGAGGCACGAGATCAGGGCTTCGATGATCTCCCTCAACATTCCAACATAGGCAGAGGTGTTGGAGAGAGCCCTTCTAGTGGAGAGTTTTCTCGCCGAGCAGGCTCCAGTGACAGGGCCCTCCGCAGGACGGCCCGTAGCAGGGTCTTCTGCAGCTGGAAGTAGATAGGTGACTCAGAGGTCCAAGCGGGCCAGACCATCAGATGGGAAGTCACATGATGAAGATTCGGTTGTGCGGGGAACCCGAAGGAGAGCCAGCTAAGCGAGGGGCAAACATTGCTAAGCATGCAGTGGGCGAGGTCACATGGCTCGAGACTGCTCGACTCGTCTTATAGATGAGCTGCAGGCGGTAGAGGGACCTCCCAGACAGAGGTTCAGCCATGGTGGTCTGCAGGGTGCAGGAGGACGAGGTAGAGGAGCTGGCCGAGTAGCCGATGGTGGGAGACACTTCGAGGTGTTGCCACCACCACCACCAGGAGGTCCACCTCGACCGCAGGGAGTTGGTGGAAATGGGAGAGCTCAGCTTCACGCAGTTGAGGCCTGCGATCATGGAGCTCTGGGAGCAGATGGACAAGAGCGGAACTAGTGGATACGTCCTTTGTACTTCTAGTTCCTTGTTGCTATTGTGTAGCGTCTTTGTATTATGAGCTGTAATAATAAAAGATGCATACCTTTGTGATGTTTTCATTCCTGTCCTCTTTTGTGTTGTTACTAAGAGGTTCCAGTTTTGACTGTTGACTTGACCCTCCCTTGTGAGACATCTACTGGAGGAGACCCAATTACCACACACTGATGCTGACAGTGTGACTCAACCCTTGGAGGCGAGAGTAATGGTTGGATCTCTTGGTAGTAGCGTTGAGGCCTTACGACTTCATCCTTGGTATGGATTAGTATCATCCATGTCAGGATTGACTGTATTAGGCAAAGAATGTGGTTCATCCAGGGGATGGGACCAGATTTTCTGTTATCGTCAAAGAAGAAATCTTAGCAGCTCTTGTGGGGCCGAAGATGGTCCAGGCCACGGCTGAGATGGTCCAGGTCATCCAGGGGTGGATGAGTACAGCTCAGAACCGGCAGAAGTCATATGCTGACAGGAGGCGGAGGCCACTAGAGTTCGAGGATGGCGACCACGTCTTCTTGCGGGTCTCACCTCGGCGTGGTTTGCGAAGATTTGGCTGAGGCGGCAAGTTGTCTCCACGCTTCATCGGGCCTTTCCAGGTCCTCAGCAGGATTGGGGAGGTGGCTTATTGCCTGGCTCTGCCATCTCAGCTGCACCGGGTACACGACGTCTTCCACGTATCTCAGTTGAGGAGATACGTGCACGACCCGACACACATCATTGACTATGGGGAGTTAGACGTGGATGATGGGGCGACTTTTACGGAGGTCCCAGTGGAGATAGAGGATCGACAGGAGTGGGTCCTACGTGGGCGATCGATTCCTCTTGTGCGCATCAGATGGCAGCACAGGAACCTCCAGGAGAGCACATGGGAGCGGGAGGCTCAGATGCGAGCTCAGTACCCACATTTGTTTCCCTAGTTTATGATGTATCTTTACGGGGACATAAAGTCCTGTGGTGGGAGTAATGTAAAGACCCGTAAATTTCAAGGAAATGTTTTTCTTAATTTTCTTTGGAATTTTACAAGAACGCGGTTGCTGACGGCACCTGATTCCGAGGCCCGGTGTTCCCAGAATCAATTTCCGAAGTTTGGCTCTAGTACGTTCAGTGAACGGACGAGCGGGTTTTTCTAACTTTTGTACCGGTTCCAGGAATCGAATTCTGAGGGCACCGATGAAATCGCAGTGCCGGTATTCGCCTAGAAATGCCTCTTCCGGAGTTGCGTTTGCCTGGGTGTGATTTTTAATTTTCGGGCTTAAAGTTAAGAAATAAAATAATTTTACGACAACTTTATTTTATTTCACTTAAGCCACTTGGAATCCACTTGAAGCCACTTAAAGACGGCTTAAACTGACTTGATCCGGATAGGATGCTATCCAGAAATATTCTACCCCTGTTGTAGGATATTTGTGAGGTGGGGCCCGTACGAGCCCCACCGTTTCTTACCGCTAAGTAACACACCCGTGAAAACCCGTCTTTATGAAAGTCAACTGACACGTTTCTTAAATTCTTAACAGACCATTTAATTGGGCGGTTTATTTTGTAAATTAAATGAGCTGTTTCTTTCGTTGAATTAATTAAACGAATTGATGGGTCGTTACTTACCCGTTTTCGTGTGTTGGCATAATAATAAAATAAGACCAACCAAAATCTTATGGAGGATTACTCATTGAGACAGAATCCTTGTATCTTCTTCCTCCTTCGTGAAGAACGCGAAGAACACGAAGAACGCGAAGAACGCCGAACACGAAAATCGACGACGCGACGCCGTGATCCGCGACGCCGACAACGTTCTTCTGCGACGTCTCTTCCTCCGCGACGGATCTTCGATCGGCTGCTTGAGGTAAGAGTCTCAGACCTTCCTTTTTATCTCCTTCGTGGTACTTTACCAAAACACAGATTTAATTAATTAAATTAAATCTTCTGTTTCATGGTGCGTTGAGTTCGCCGACTCAACGTCGTGTTCCGCGACGACGCGATGCCCTTCTGCGACGACGCGACGATCTCCACCTTCCGCGACGAGCAATTCTGCGAAGAACGCTCACGCGCCATGGCCTACGAGGTAGGGATATTATTTTCTGAATTACCCCTTTTTATTATTCCCGTAAATGTTTCTTTAAAAAGTTAAAGAACCGGATTTGTAAACAATTTTAAATTTATTAAAATTGTTGTTTTCGTTCAAATGAGGAACCCGTTTTATGAAACAATTTTATTTCATTAAAAATTGTTTTGGGTTATGCGTTCATGTGTTGAACTTTATTCCACCCGTTGTTTATCTCTAACGCGGAGGGTGCGGGCCAAACGAACACGGCCCGACGACCCTCTGTTGTGCTTCGTTTTTATGCGGATTTGGCGGGCGACGGAAGAACATGCCGCAACAGATGTTTGATGATCCGGCAGTGAAGAACGAGTCCCGGGAGGAGCAGCGGCGCAGACGGGAACAAAATCGGACCACCGGAGTGATCCCTATGGCCCGCGGAACCGGCCGGCGGTTGAAGCCGCGGCGGCAGCGGCACCCGCGGACCCACGGCCGCACGGGTCCGGTGCACATGGACGCGGAAAAGCCGCGTCCCTGACTCAGCGCGGCCCCACGCGGGGGGGCCACGGCACCACCAGGCCGTGAGGGCAGCGCATCGCGGCGCCCCGGCTGTTCGGCCGCTCGGCCGAACCGAGCCAGGCCGGTCCGACCGGCCGGGCCGCACCCTGGCCGGACCGTACCGGGTCGGGTCGACCCAGTTCGGCCGACCCCGGGGGGGGGGGGGGGAGGGGGGGGGGGTCAGGCCGGGTCGGCCCGGGCCTGGACCCCCCGTCTTCGGGCGGTTTTCATTCAAATTCTCATAACTTGAGCTTCGGGCCTCCGAACGACGCGCCGTCAGCGGCAACGCGATCCTTGGATCGATACGGTCATTTAGGTATCCTATACTCAAGGTGCACATTCCTTTTCAGGAGCCTACGTGGTTAAAACTCCGTAGTAAAGCATGCTTGTCCTAGAGTAGTGATCAGGATGAGTGACCTCTTGGGATGTTTCCCAGGGTGGGTGTGAGACGGAAAGGCCAATAACTAACAGACCGGGCGTCCGATTGACGCGCCGTCTATTTCATTGAATTCCTCTAAGTGAGACAGATCTTTTTGACATACTCCGTCCGAGGTTTGGACGCAGTTGGAGTACGGCCGGGTTGGTTTTGCCTTAAAAACCAACCGGGGCCCTGGGACGAAAAAGCCAATAACTCTCAGACCGGGCGTCCGATTGACGCGCCATCTACGACGTTGAGTTCATGTTGACGATACGGAACTTTCGGATACATCAACTTCGGAATTTGTGACAGTTGATGTATCGACCTCTCGGCTTGTGGAGCGGACCCTCCCGAATGAGCTTGATGTGTGCGGGAACCCTAGAGCTGGCTGCGACTGCTACTTCGACAGCGACGACGGTGTAGAAATCCTCAGTGGACTGCGACGAAGAAGACAGCTGGTCTTGTATCCTATGTGGGTCCTAGCTGTGCTGGTCTTGTATCCTATGTGGGTCCCAGCTTAGATGATTCAATACTGGTCTTGTATCCTATGTGGGTCCCAGTATAGATGAATCGATGAAGACAGCTAGTCTTCTATCCTATGTGGGTCCTAGCTGTGCTGGTCTTGTATCCTATGTGGGTCCTAGCTTAGATGATTCAAAACTGGTCTTGTATCCTATGTGGGTCCCAGTATAGATGAATCAATGAAGACAGCTGGTCTTGTATCCTATGTGGGTCCTAGTTGTGCTTGTCTTGTATCCTATGTGGGTCCCTGCTTAGATGATTCAATACTGGTCTTGTATCCTATGTGGGTCCCAGTATAGATGAGTCAGTGAAGACAGCTGGTCTTGTATCCTATTTGTGTCCTAGCTGTGCTGGTCTTGTATCCTATGTGGGTCCCAGCTTTAATGATTCATTTCTGGTCTTGTATCCTATGTGGGTCCTAGAATAGATGAAACAATGAAGACAACTGGTCTTGTATCCTATGTGGGTCCCAGCTTGGATGATTCGGTATCTATATCTGATCATCTTTATCGTCTTTCGAAGAAGTATACCTGTGTGAGCTGAATCTTCTGTTTACTCTCCTTTGTGGATTGTGTTGAGCTATCCTGTGTGTATTTACTGTTTACTCTCCTTTGTGGATTGTGTTGAGCTATCCCGTGTGGATTTACTCTTTACTCTCCTTTGTGGATTGTGTTGAGATATCCTGTTTGGATTTACCGTTTACTCTCCTTTGTGGATTGTGTTGAGCTATCCTGTGTGGATTTACTGTTTACTCTCCTTTGTGGATTGTGTTGTGCTATCCTGTGTGGGTATACGTTTTGCTTTCCTGTGTGGACTGGGTTGTGCTTGGGCTCGGACGCTGGAGCCGAACAGGAATTGATGACTTAGGTCTATGTATGGGCATATACCTAAGTCGTGTCAGATGTTACTTCGTGATTGTATCTTTCCTTTGTGGATTATCCTTCGTGGATTTCGGGAGACCTTCGGGGGTCTCGGGGTCCCTACTGAGTAGCTTATACTCACCCCTGCACGGGCTATGCCTGCACTTTGTGGTGTTGGTTGTAGACGACGGACAGCACTGACCGTGGTGGAGGCGTGCGGAGCAGGACGGTACCTGGAGGTGGACCACTGGGCGGGACGTGCTCGGAGCGGACGGCTGGACCGAGGAGCTATGGAGGCAATCTGTACCCACCCTCCAGGTGGGACCTTCAGAGGACGGCTCGACGCTGCTGCTTTTCTTTACAGTTGCTGTTTTCCCCTTTCAGTTGTACTTTACAGTTGGGTTTGTATTTCCGGCCCTTTTACTTCCAGCACAGCTTGTTACAATTTTACTTAGTGTTTACTTTTCCGCTTGCTTAATCTGTGGTGCTTGTTTACTTTTCAAAGGCAATGCCTTCCATTTTGTTGGGATTTACTCCTTGGTGCTAGTCGCCAGCCCCTGGCCTATGGAAGGCGGGCATGGGGTAGTCACGGAATGGGCCCCGAGGACGGGTCGTACCTCGTATTCGTCAACATAAGTAATGTATCTTAATTGAATGGAATTATAAAACTCAAGATCATCACCATTTGATGAGGCATCTTGGTATAATGGGAAAGAATCTAATGAGGCGGGACTTTGTGAAATGTCGAACCTAGTAGTGGGGTTATATCGTAGTGAAGTAGAAAAATTATGATTATCCCTTTATTTGATAAGCAAAGATATCATCATTTATTGGTGAGATGTTGAGTTTGTATAGATGTTTGGTGATTGTTTTTTAGTTCTGTAAATTATTCTATGATTGATGGTTTTGTGATGTGGGTGGAGGCGGTCATTTAGTCTGATGGTAAGTGGCTGTTGGAATGGGGGGTTAGGGTTGTTTCCCAGCATGGTTGTAAGAAACCTGTTCTTATTTTTGAGGTACGGGTTTCTTCTTTTCTCTTTTACTTAAGTGTTTTTGAGAAAATAAAGAAAATGGGGAAAAATCTTAAATTTTGGGACTACACGCCATGTACTATTCCACACGCCGTGTAATTTGGCCATGTGGGATGATTACACAAGGTGTGTAGCCATGTCGGCGACGAAGGGTTTAAAAACCGACTCCATGCTGTGTAGTGGTCCTTCGCACGTCGTGTAATCAGTCGGCAGGGGAAACAGTAAGGCAATGAAAGTCGCTGCCAGCTGGGCGACAGTACACGCCGTGTGGTCTAGAATATACGTTGTGTACTCATGTCGATGAAAGAACAGTTTGGAGGTGCCACCAGAGGAAAAGTTAAATGAAAACGTATACTCCATATACTTGGAAGTACACGGTGTATAGTTTTTTTTCTCTTAAAATGGGTAGTGTCAAACCCTGTTCACAGGATTGGCTTAGAACCGGACGGGAGCTCGAAAGAGGACGACTGAAACTTCGAGGATCAACTGATCGATCACAGGGAATCCGATCATGCTTCCTTCGATCACGTTGGAACTGCATGGATAATCCCTCCCTTCCCCTTGAATAGTTATTGAAAATTATTCCTCTAAGGGAAGTTATTTGAGATTTAACGATTTTCCTTTCATGTCAGATCTATGTTGTTCTTGGGCATTTCTGGAAGCGACGTCCGTGTATACCATTCTTAGGTGTTTAAGGTAGGTGTCTTGGTGTTTAATTTCCAACTGTTGTGTGTTTTTGTGTATTTTTGTGCTACGAACCCATGTTGGGGTATCGTGTGGCTGAGGCCTTGGCTGTTTAAACACCTATAATTGTATAGGTAATTAAATGTGATATTAAACTGCTGTTTGGGATCGCTGCTTGGATCTAGGAGCCCTCCGGGGGTTCATTCCTCTGTTTAGCCATTTGGCCAGGATACCCGAGGGTATGCCTTGTTTAAATTATGCATTACTTTTTCCTTGATAGCAATTGTATGTGAATTGCTTATTTAGAATTTGGGCATGGCCCAGTTACTTACGCCAGAGGGAAATGTTTGTTTAGCGTGAGGGCAAGGTACTGCATAGCCTAAGGGTAAGGTACTGCATAGCCGGAGGGAAACATCCTATTTCTCTTGATGAAAACTATTCATATGCCTAATGGTTGTGACTTCTATGCCTAAGGGTGACACTTAGTACGCCTGAGGGAAATTTCTGTTATGCCTGAGGGAAATGCCCGAGGGCAAGATTCTGATTACCTGAGGGTAAGGGTTTGCGTGTCTGAGGACACTGACTGTTTACATAGAAATTCACTGTGGTGGTTTCTTAATAATAAATAATTAAATGAATATTAAAATGGAAATATAACTAGTAAATTTAGTTATTTTTGAGTACTACTTAGTTTATTGAATTTACTTTTGCACACTGTTATTGCATGTTTACACGCAGTTGGACACAAGCCTTTGGTGGCTGCCTAGTGAGATTATTTCTCACACCATGTTTGGGTCATGCTTTTCGGCCCAAATAGATTACATTTTTTCTGGTGTAGATTAGGTCAAGGGTCCCTATATAGGTACTTGATTACTACTTAGGATTTGGGGAGCATGGTACCGGGAATAGGCTTGCGATGCTACTGGTTGTTTTGTTTTGGTTTATTATACTCTGTATTGTATTGTACTGCTGTGTAACATGTTCTTGAAATTTTCTCAGAACTTGAGACATGTTGCATCATATTTATATAACTGGCTGGTTATCATTACTGATGTTGATTATTATAAAAGTTTATGGATCTCTACTTTTGTTGTTGTTATATGCTTTTATTTTATTCCGCTGCGCTACACTTTGACAAATGAGGGCATAGTTTCCCCACTATCAGACCTAGACCCTCACTGCTAGTTGATAGCCTCTGGATTTTGGGGAAATGTGCCTGATATCGTGTGGTGAACTGGGTTCAGGGCACCTGTTGAGTGGCACCCAAAGCAGGGATGTTACAAAGTGGTATCCGAGCATCACAAAGACATGGCGTGGGAGGATTTTCAGACAGTCTTCTATGATTTCTTCTTCCCAAAGACGATGAGGGCAGATAGAGCTCAAGATTTCGTGAATATGCAGCAGGGTGCTATGTCGGTGAAGGATTATTATTCTCGTTTCACAGATCTTCATAATATTTCACCTGTTCTGGTGGGTGATTAGATGTTGAGAGACAGACGCTTTGAGGATGGTCTTCGTTATGACATCCGGGCAGTGGTTAATGTTTTCAAGTTTCCCACAGTACATGCTATTGTGAATCAAGCACTGATTATAGAGCGGAACCTGCGAGAAGCTATTGGTGTGGGCCAGGGTGGTTCGACACCAGTTTCTGGTACTATTTCTACTGGGAAGAGGAAGCGACATATGAGTTTCTCTCACAGTGGAAGTACTAGCCAGACAGTTTCTTCAGGTGGGCCGGTCATATGCTACCAGTGCGGTATCAAGGGGAATAAGAGACCTCAGTGTCCATGAGACCCAGTGGAGTGCAGAGCTTGTGGAATAATGGGTCATTTGTAGTGATTTTGCAGGGAGTTTCCAATAGTGGCTATTGAGAGGGGTTCTATGCAGACTCCGCATGACGGAGCAGGACCAGTGGCTTCTTACCTGTCAGGAAACATGAATACATCAGGGAATGTAGGTAGAGATAGTGGTTGTGGAGGTGGTATCCAGACTCCAGGATCTATAAGGTAGTAGGGTGGGACAGCTAAGGGTAGCCAGGATTTATCACAGGCCCACAGCACTGGATGGGCATATGCAGTGCAACAGACCCATGTGGAGCAGGATCCCAGACCTTCTACAGTCAGAGGTACTATTCTAGTAGCATCTGTCTTATCTTTAGTACTTTTTGATATGGGTGCTGCACATAGTTTCATATCTGTACCTGTTGTGAAGAGCTTTGGGCTCTATCTTTCTACTTATTCTTGTATCATGATGCTAGACACTCCGTTGGGAACTAAAACGGCACATGTGTGTCAGTGCAAGGAGTTCCCCCTTGAGTTTGGTAGGTTTCACTTTCTATGGGACCTCTATGTCCTAGAGATTATGATCTATGATGTCATTCATGGGACAGACTGGTTGGTTCCCTTTCGAGCCTTTGTAGATTGCTATCATCACAGAGTGAGTTTCACGTCACCAGAGGGCGGAGAGTTTCTAAACAAGGGTGAGTGGGATGTTCAAGTGAGTCGAGCTTGAACACAACATCGTTGGCAAAGTGGAGTCACAACCCATATTTCGAGTTTATATCTGGATGATTAGGGGACTTGTCAGATGGATTTCCCTCCAGTGGTTGATCGTTTCAGAGACATTTTACCAGATGACTTCTCAGGTATAACTCCAGAGCAATAGGTGGATTTCTCTATTGAGCTTGTGCCAGGGGAAACAACGGTGTCCATTCCTTCTTATAGGATGGATATTCCTGAGTTGCAGGATCTAAAGAGATAGTTAGAGGTGTTAAAGGAAACGGGTTTCATCTGACCTAGAACTTCTCCTTGGGGTTCTCCTGTCCTTTTTGCGAAGAAGGCAGACAATACCCTTAGACTCTGTGTCGATTATCAGAAGCTGAACCAGTTGACAGTTAAGAACCGATATCCCTTGACATGGATTGATGATATTTTTGAGCAACTTCATGGGGAATGAGTGTTCTCGATGATTGAATTGAGATCTGAATATCATCAGCTGCGCGTGAGACCATCAGATATATCGATTACAACCTTTTAGAGCAGGTATGATCTGTACGAGTACTTGGTTATGCCGTTCGGACTCACGAACACACCAACAGTTTTCATGGATCTGGTGAATCGTGCGTTCCATACATATCTGGATTCTTTTGTGGTAGTATTCATGGACGATATCTTGGTGTACTCTCACACTCAACACGACCATGCCACCCATCTTGAGATCGTATTGAGTACACTAAGAGAGCACCGACTATATGATAAGGCCTCAAAGTGCCACTTTTGGATGGACCAGATTCACTTCCTGGGTCATATCATCTCAGAGGCAGGATTTGTAGTAGACCTAGAGAAGGTGAGAGCAGTAGTTTCATAGGAGGAGCCTAAGAATGTGTTTGAGTTAAAGAGTTTCTTAGGGCTGGCTGGTTACTAAAGATGCTTCTTACTGGACTTCTCCCGCATAGTGGCACCGTTGAGGGGTTTGACTAAGAAGGGGTGATGTTCATTTGGTCGGAAGCTTGTGAGACAACCTTTCAGGACCGGAAAGTAAGGTTGACATCATCACCAGTCCTGATACTTCCATAGCAAGGGAAGAGCTATACAGTTTACTATGACACATCATCTATAGGGCTATGAGCTGTGTTGATGTAGGGCGATCGAGTAGTTGCATACTAGTATTGGTAGTTGAAGCCACATGGGAGTAATTACCCGACGCATGATCTCGAGTTGGCTGCAGTTGCGCATGCGTTGAACTGTTGGAGACATTATCTATTGGGAGAACGTTTTGTTGTTTTCACCTACCACAAATGTCTCATGTATATATTTACTCAGCGTGACTTGAATTTTAGGTAGCAAAGGTGGGGTAATACATTCATTCTTTCGATTTTGAGCTTACCTATACATCTGGTAAAGTTAATTTAGTAGCTGATACACTGAGCAGGAGGACTAAAATACAGGCTGTGCAGGAGGCCAGTGATGAATGGCAGCTTATGGATTTGTTCTCTGAGATGCATTTGGAGTTCCACAACAGTCACGGGAAAACGTATCTTTCATCTTTAGCTGTGACTTCTATCCTCCTGGTTGGATTGAGGATGATACATCTATCTGATCTTGAAGGCCTATTTCTAAGGGATTCGGTGGCAAGTGAGGACCCTCCTCCTAGTTGGACGATAGTCGATGATGATATTCTGCGTTTCCATGGACGGGTGTGGGTTCAAGTGGATATACGTGAGGAGCTGATGCGGGAGTTTCATGCTTCAGCTTGGGCTGTTCATCCCAGAGTTACCAAAAGGTATTGTGACTTGAGACGTCAGTATTGGTGGCCGGGTATGAAGAGGGAGATATCTAGTTTTGTTACGAGATATTACACCTTTCAGCAGGTGAAGGTGGAGTATCAGAGGCCTGCAAGACTGTTACAGTAGTTACCCATCCCAGAGTGGAAATGGGATGATGTAATGATGGACATCATTTATGGGTTGCCAAGGTCACCTAGAGGAAATGATTCCGTGTGGGTTGTGGTGGAAGGACTCACAAAGGTAACTCACTTTTTTCCGATCAAGGAGACCTTTGGTGTTGACGATCTCGGAATGTTGTATATCCGAGAGGTCGTACGTCTTCATGGGGTCCCTCGTTTTATCATTTCAGATAGGGATGCCCATTTTACATCTCATTTCTGGAAGTGTTTTCAGAGGGCTCTGGGTACACAAGTGATTCTAAGCATAGCTTACCACCCTCAGACCGATGGCCAGTTAGAGAATACAATACATGTTCTATAGGACATACTGCGTGCATGTATCATAGACTTTGGGGGATCTTGGGAGAAGCATATACCCCTAGTCGAGTTTGCCTATAATAATAGTTTCTAGGAAACTATTGAGATGTCACCTTACAATACATTATATGGTAGGTCATGACGATCACCTTTGTGTTGGTCAGAGGTTGGTGAGGCAACTTTACTAGGACCACAGCTCATGCAGGAGAAAACTGAGTAGGTCCAGTTGATTCAGAAGTTGATGGCTACCGCATAGTATTGTCCGAAGTCTTATGTTGATCGCCGTAGACGACCTTGGGAGTTTATGGTTGGGGATCTGGTTTTCTTGTGTGTTTCACCAAGGATAGGACATAAAAAGACCAGGAGACAGGGTAAACATTCACCGAGGTATGTGGGGCTATGTGAGATTCTGGAGAGAGTCGGGCCGGTTGCCTATCGGCTGTAGTTACCATAGAGGTACCGGGCCATGCATGGTGTCTTCCATGTATCTCAGTTTTACCGCTATCATTCAAACCCGTCTCACATATTTCATCCAGAGGAGGTTGAGCTTGAGGCAGATGCGTCCTTTGAGAAGCATCTGATTCGTATCGTTGATAGGAGCACAAAAGTTCTCCGAGGCTGGTTAGTTCCTCTTGTACGAGTTCTATGGCAGCATGGCCGGGTGCAGGACGAAACCTGGGAACAAGAGACCGACGTACATGCTCAGTGGCCAGAGTTGTTCATGGCTATGTCTTAACCACCCATGGAAGGGAAATTCGGGGACAAATTGATTTAAGTGGGGAAGTTTGTAAGAACTCAGTTCTTATTTTTGTGGTATGGATTTCTTCTTTTCTCTTTTCATTAAGTGTTTTTGAGAACATAAAGAAAATGGGAAAAATCCTAAATTTTGGGACTACACGCCATGTACGATTCCACACGCCATGTACTTTGGCCATGTGGGATGAGTACAGAGGGTGTGTAGCCATGTCAGCGATGAAGGGTGTAAAAACTGACTACATGCCATGTAGTGGTCCTTTACACGCCGTGTAGTCAGCCAGCAAGGGAAACATTAAGGTGATGGAAGCTGCCACCAGCTAGGTAATAGTACACGCCATGTAGTCAAGAATACATTCCGTGTACTGATGTCAATGGATGAACAGTTTGGCGGTGCCGCCAGAGGAATAGTTAAATGAAACAGTACACACCGTGTACTTGGAAGTACAGGCTATGTAGTTTGTTTTTTCCCTTAAAATGGGCAGTGTCCAACCCTATTAATAGGATTGTCTTAGAACAATATGGGAGCTCGAGAGAGGATGGCTGGACCTTCAAGGATCAACTGATCGAGCACCGAGAATCTGATCCCGCTTCCGTCAATCACGTTGGAATCACACGGGTAAGCCATACCTTCTCCTTGAGTAGTTCTTGACAATTATTCCTCTAAGTGAAATTATTTGGGTTTGAATGGGTTTTCTTCTACATCAGATCTATGTCGTTCTTGGGCATTTTTGGAAGCGATGTTCGCGTATACCCTTCTTAGGTGTTTAAGGTAGGTGGCTCGGTGTTTAATTTCAAATTATTGTGTGTTTTTGTGTATTTTTGTGCTACAAACCCATGGTGGGGTATCGTATGGCTGAGTCCTTGGCTGTTTAAATACCCAGAATTGTATAGGTAATTAAATGTGATATTAAACTGCTGTTTTGGAATGATGCATGGATCCAGGGCCACCCCGGGGGTGCATTCCTCTGTTTAGCCATTTCGCCAGGATACCCAAGACTATGCCTTATTTAAATTATGCATTACTTTTTCATTGAGAGGAATTGTATGTGAATTGCTTATTTACATTTTGGGCATGGCCCGGTTAATTGTGCCTGAGGGAATTGTTTATTTAGCCTGAGGGAAAGGTACTGTATAGCCTGAAGGCAACATCCTATATTGCCTGAGGGCAACTTTTCGTATGCCTGAGGGTTGTGACTTTTATGCCCGAGGGAAACAATTCGTACACATGAGGGAAATTTATGTTATGCCTGAGGGAAATGCCTGAATGTAAGATTCTGATTACCTGAGGTAAGGGTTTTCATGTCTAAGGATGCTGATTGTTTACATAGAAATTCACTGTGGTGGTTTCATAATAATAAATAATGAAATGAATATTAAAATGGAAATATAGCTGGTAAAGTTAGTTATTTTCAAGTACTTCTTAGTTTATTGCATGTAATTTTTCACACTGTTGTTGCATGTTTACCCACTGTTGGACACAAGCCTTTGGTGGCTACCTACTAAGATTATTTCTCACACCCTGTTTGGGTCATGCTTTTCTCCCAAAACAGATTAAGTTTCTACAGGTGTAGATAAGGGCAAGGGTCCCTATATAGGTACGTGATTGCTGCGGAGGATTAGGGGAGCATGGGACTAGGCTTAGGCTCACAATGCTACTAGTTGTTTTGTTCTTCTTTATTTTACTCCGTATTGTATTGTACTATTGTGTAACATGTTCTGGATATTTTCTTAGAACATGAGACATGTTGCATCATATTTATATAACTGGCTAGTTAAATTTATTGTAGTTGATTATTATAAAATTGTATGGTTCTCTTCTTTTGATGTTGTTGTATGTTTTTATTTTATTCCACTGCGCTACACTTTGACAAATGAGGACATAGTTTCCCAACTACCAGACCTGGTCCCTCGCTGCTAGTTGGAAGCCTCTAGCATTTGGGGAAATGTGCTTGAGGTCATGTGGCGAACCGGGTTCGGGGCACCCGTTGAGTGGCACCTGGAGCCGGGATGTTACAATGGTGGTTTGGGAATATAAGGATTTATCCACTATGTTGAATCTATTTTTACTTGGGAATGTGATCTAGTCCAAAGAGTTTTAAGCTATGTTGATGGGTTTTAGTGTTTATTCGGTATTGAGGGAAGAAATACTTATGGTTTGGTAGGAATAGATTCTCCTTGGAGTAAGTTAAGAGTGACATGTAGGAGAATCATACACATGATTAGGGGTAGGATGAAAAAGGATCATGCATGTAGGAGGCTGAGATGTATCAATTATTGAGAGGAACCCATGTGTGGGTATTAATCCAAAGTGTTCAGGTGTAATTAAGGGGGGGGGGGGACCAACCACTATAGTGCCTCATGTGAAATATTGTGTTACATAAGGTGTTTTATGGGGTGAATCCTAGTCCCTAACATGGTTCATAGGGTGGACCATTTTTTGACATGTTTCTAGGTGAGATACTACTCTATCATGTGTTTCTAGGGGTGAAATCTTATTTCATCACTTGATTTAGGGTTTGAATCCATTTCATCGTGTGATTTAGTGGGTGAACTATATGATATAATGTAGTGAAGGTTTCATGTTGGGACAAAATCTTTGAGGATGCATGAGATGCTAGTAATGTGGATCAAGTGTGCAAGTAGAACCATATAAATTGAATATTCAATGAAAAATAATAGGCTAGAGGGATGTATGTCTTATGAAGAGTTTCCAACATGTGATTTGTAGAATGAAGTAAGGAAACAACTATAAGGAAAAGTAGAAACTAATTCTCATGTATTATGACTATGTGGGAATCTCTTGGGAAGGACCTAGGAGAAGAGGTTGGATGCTTATCCTGAGAGGCTAGGTTGTTCAAGAGAACCCCTATTGAGACTTCCCAAGGATGAGAAGACATTTGTGTGTGTGTGTGTGGATTGGAGTGCAGGATATAATGCCCCTCAAATTGCAAGACATGTTACAATTGATTTTTTAGCCTATACATTCATAATGTGGAATCTTCTGGTTGTTGGAGGCATCGAGGCAGCACATGAGTACATTTAAGAGGACAAAGGGAGGCCCACAACTAACCAAGTTATACTAGAGGTATTTTATGGAATGATATATTGTGTCACACCAGGGAAAATTAGTCATGTTACCTGTGTATGGTCTGTCTTGAACATATAGTGTGTGAAATAATGTTTATTGATAAGAAATTCATCTGGTCAATTTTTAATGAGTAACCATGTCTTTTTAACATTGAGATCTCCTTTTAAATTTATCCTCCCTTTCTATAACTCTGGTTCATTATTTTTCTAATATGTGGCCACTCTTTGAGAAATTTTCTCTTCCTTGTTTCATTTTTCACTATTTTCAACACCATTTTTTTGTTTCCTATTTCAATATTCTAGTTCAATTAAACCATTAAATATTAGTTTCTTTGGGGTTTTCATTATTTTAATATTCAATTAACACTAATGTTTTATTTTTAACATAATTTAAGAGATTTTATGTGTCGGTTTTATTTTGGTAGGCTATTTATGATTTTTTTGGCTTCTATATGCCTAAAGTTGGAAGTCCCTTACAATTTTTTATGTTTCCATAAAGTTGTATTTATTTTTTTTATTCATGTTCATGTGAAGAACCATGGGAGTACTGTATATGGTTTTAATGTGACTGGTTATATACGTATATGTGTACTAAACCCCTTAAAGGTGAATCTGTGAGTTATGCCTTAATTAAAGTGATGACTCCAATTAGGTTTCTAGGTGGAGTAGGGGTTTTCCACATGGGAATAGAATAAGGGAGTTGTTTGGGATTAGTGTAGGCTAGTATGGTCAGGATAGATGTTGTATGGGTATATTTAGTGTTTCCCCTTATTGTTATAAACTTTCTTGATGATTTTCATTTCCATATTAATGATAAAACATTTGAACTTCCAAGAAACCTTAAGGTAGATGAAAATATATGTTTGGACCTCCCATGAATCCTTGAGATGAGTTGACATGAATGTTTATACCTACCAAGAATCCTTGTTATGGGTTGGTGTGATGCGATGACCTCCCCTAAATCCTTGGGATGGGTCCACATTTAAGAAATTACCTCACAAGATTCTTCATGTTTGGTTAGTGTGTATGTTGAGACCTTCCAAGAATACATGAGATGGATCAATGTTTGTGAGACAACCTCTAAATAATCCTCAGGATAGGTCAAGGTGATAATGATTCAATGACCTATGGGATTTGTGTGGTAATTAGTATATGTATTCATATCTCTTCTCTAATAGACTATATATCTAGAATTGATCTAAAGCAGTTAGGGCTTTGGTTAATGATGATATAGTTAATGTACTATCACTTGAGGAGTAGTGTTTATTTTTATGATTTTATTTTTCAATGATTTGTTCAACATTAAATAATTTCTACACTTATGATACGCATGACAACCCTTCTTTTATTACAGACTTAAACATGATTTATTACATAAACTATTCACTTGATACAAGATGGAAGATAGAGAGGTATAGTGTCTTTGGGGATTAGGATCATTACATAACAACTTAAAACATTAAATACAACATCTTTACTGAAACTTCCTTTACATGACCACTATATTCCCTCATACATAGCATTGCATGGGATAACCTGAGGATATGCATAAGAAAAGGGGTGAGCTATAAAGAACAGTAAGGGAATAAACATGGAATACATGAGGAGTATAATACATGTCATTTAATAGGCATACCAATACAGCACAAGAGAAACATGAACATAATGTCATGATAAAGAATGATAATCATAACATGGAAATGTGGCTACAACACTAAACATGGAATTAGCATGAGCCAAGGCTCATTGCACATGGACCATGAGTAAATTCTCATTGCACATGAAGCACGAGTAAAAACTAGTTTCACTTTAATTAGAATGAGTCAAAAATCATTGCACATGACGTATCATGATACTATACTTTACCCAATTCATTGGAGCGCTATAAGGGTGCACCCTTCTTAAACATTTCATTTCATGCATAAGTGTGCCACATGGATCATAAAACATGGATTCATTAAACATAATCAATTATTCCACGATAAAGGAATGTGGAATTCATACATTAAATTTTATAATCAATACGTAAATGTGCATAAAGGTGAATACCCTTGATGGAGAAATGGGTATGGTATTCACTACACAAAGGCATTGTCTTAGAAAATCGGTGCAATTTATGCAGCGTAACAGCATGATATAATCTTCATAAAAATGGTTAATGAGAGAGAAAGGGGTGTCTCATCATATCTACATGAAATGGACAGTAAGGGGGGTCATATAGATACATGTCCCAAAAATTTTAATAGAATTTAGATTCATGATACAAAATTATTGCTTGAATGTAAATGAGGAGAGTTATGTTCCTTTCGGAATTTTGGCATAGTAACGAGTGTACATGGGAGGAATTTAATGAGAGCGAAAAGGGTCTCCCGTCATTTAAAAAATAATAGGGAAGTATGGGGGAGGTGAGAAACCATACCCAATAATTAATAATTGAAATTAAAAGGGCATAACAATATTAAGAAAATTGGACTAAACAGTGAAAGGAAGAAAAAAAACCCTTACTTGGAAGTGTGCTTCCAAAGGCTTGAGAGAGGATTGAGAGAGGTTTCTTGGGAGCTTGGGAAACCTTGGGAGGATTCTAGAGAGATTAGGGTAGAGGTTGGACGTACTCCAAAGGATTTTAGTGAGGAGGAAGTGGGATATTGGGTGTGTTTATATAGGAAAGGTGAGTGAATTCTTTATTATTTAGGTTTGGGACCCCTTACAATAAACTATTGAAAACCACAAATCAACTCATGTTTTTTTCCCATGGTTTTTGGAAAAGGGGAGAGGAAAAAAAATATTTTATAAGGACAAATTCCCAACTTCGTAAAATAATGGGGTTTCTTATGCGGAGGTGAGTCACACTCCCATGGAAAATAATTCAAAAAGACAAGATGTTTAATAAGTCTTGAGGGGTCCATTAATGATTTGAAAAGTAAGTCAAACAAACCCAAAATCACATTATTTTAATGTTAAAAAATATATTGGCCGAAAATAAAGCTTATAGTATTTTATTACATCATTATTGGGTCATTATTATGTCATAAAACACATTATATATTTAAACGGTATTTAATTTTTACCCAAAAATTTGAATGTCTCAGAAAATTATGAAAAATTCACCATTGGATAATTTTGACATCCTGATTCCAAAAATAACATTTATTTTATCTAAATAATTTTTTAAATATTTTAATTTTCACTTTTAAAATAAAAATTTACATTTATCAAAAATTCCTGGGTTTTGACAGAAATGGATTTCAAACTTTAATAGAAATTACAATTGCATTCATAAAATCATAAGATCATTTATATTTAATAAAAATTAATTTAATAATAATAATTATATTTTATTAAAATATTATTTAATCCAAAAATCCATTAATTCATCAAAATATATTTCTTATCTAAATATTAACTAAAAAATACTTTTTGTGCTTTAAAAAAACTATTTACAAATTGTCAATAATGACAAGAAGTTATAATCATTATCATATACAAAAAATAATATACACGAACATAGTACTAGAGATTTGTAACATAACCCCTTAAAACAGCTGCATAAGTCCTAAGGGTAAGGTTTGCAATGGTGACATACTCTTAGGGTGGCTCAGATAACATCGCTCGAGTGGTAATCTCTATCAACTTCCACTTTTCCCGTAGACAGTACCGTTTGAGCTTGACATGATGAACCTCATCTTGGGAATGGTCAAGAACGAAACCCAAGGACACCTCCTCTTTTCCGAGATTTGACAAATGGGAATCATATGGAGCAATTCTACTGGATGAGGCCATTGCTTTTTTTTCTAAGTAAATTGGATTTGTTAAAGCCCTGTATTTATACTATTCATGTGATCACTATTCAATGGATATATTAGAAACTGTCAAAATTCTTAACATAAATCCAAAGAAGTTGAAATTTTATATAAACATTTTACATAAAGAGACATTCAATTAGATCAAGTGAGATTTACATTAATTAAACTTTGGTTCGTTACAATATTCCCCCTTAAGAAATTTAACTCTTGAAATTTCCTTTTCCCACACTAAAAAAGATGGGGGTAACTCAGCTTCATCATTTCCTCTGATTCACAAGTCGCTTCTTCAAACTTGTGGTTTCGACACAACACCATGATGAGGGGCATTGTCTCATTTCATAAAACTTTTTCTCTACGATCTAAGATCGTCACTAGTTTCTACTCATAAGAAAGATCATTCTCCAATTGTACCACCTCAGAAGAGAGTACATGTGAAGGGTACAGTATGTACTTCCTTAAGAGGGATACATGAAATAAGTCATGTACTTTGGCCATGGTAAGTGGATGTTCTAGTCGATAAGCCACATCCTTGACACGATCAAGAATCCCGAAGGGGCCGATGTACCTTGGAATTAACATCCCTTTCTTTGAAAACCTCATGACCTTCTTCTATGGAGATATTCGTAGAAAAACCATGTATCCAACATTAAACTCAAAGTCTCTTAGATGGTTATCTGAATAACTCTTCTGTCGACTCTGGGATGCCTTGATATGTTGTTGAATGGTTATCACCTTCTCCACCATTTCTTCGACCATTTCTGGTCCAAGCAGCTTATGTTCACCAACCTCATCCCAACATGTCGGTGTTCTGCACCTTTTCCCATACAGGGCTTCATATGGTGCCATTTGGATGCTCGAGTGGAAACAATTATTATAATAGAACTCAACCAGAGGAAGATGTTGATCCAATCCTCGTTTAAAGTCCATTGAGCATGATCTCAAAATTACCTCAAGTGTTTGGATAGTTCTCTCGAATTGGCCATCAGTTTGAGGCTGATAGGCCATACTGATGTTCAGTTCAGTATCTAGATCATGTTGAAGACTCTTCCAAAACATAGAGGTGAATCTTGGATCTCAGTCAGACACAATATATAATGGTATACCATGAATCCTTACCACTTCCTTGATATATATTTGTGCGAATTGATCCAATGATAAATACTCCCGAACAACCATGAAGTGTACAGTCTTTGTAAGATGATCCACCATAAACCAGATTGCATTGTTCCCTTTGGATGTCCTTAGAAGTCCAGTGATAATGTCCATGGTGATTTTCTCCATTTCCATTCTGGTATGGGCAATGTTTGCATCATCCCCTTAGACTTCTTCCTCTATGCCTTCACTTTCCGGAACACCAGGCACTTTGATGTACACACAACGATCTCCTTCTTCATACTATCCCACCAAAAATTTCTCAAAGATCTCGATACATCTTTGTACTCCCTGGGTGAATAGAGAAATTTTAACTATGTGCATCATCAAAAAGATCCTTCTCCAGCTCTGGACATGACGGAACACATAGTATTTTCCCAAATCGCACAATTCCTTCTTCAGTAACATTAAACTCTGAGGATTTCCCTTTTTTGATAGCTTCCACTTTCTCCTGAATTGACACATCATCCATTTGAGCATCCTTTATCCTTTCCAAAAGAGACAGATGAGCAATCATTTGTGGAAGGATTGATGATGTCCCCTTCTTTATGATTCCCATTACCATCTTTATCAAGTCTAAGAAAATTGGATCCTTCTCAATTCTCAGCATTGATAGAATCACTCGGTCCTTTCTACTTAGGGAATCTGCCACCTTATTCGCTTTCTCAGGGTGTTAATGTACTGAACAGTTATAATCCTTGAGGAGCTATATCCATATTCTCTGGCACATATTAATATCTTTATGTGTGAATATATATTTAAGACTCTTGTGGTCATTATATATCTCACATTTCTCCCCATAGAGATAATGCCGCCAGATTTTTAAGGAAAAGATCACTGCTGCCAACACCAGATCATGTGTTGGATAGTTTCGCTCATGGATTTTCAACTATCTTGAGGCATAGGATATCACTTTATCATTCTGCATCATCACACATCCTAATCCCTTCTTCGAAGCATCACTGAATATCACAAAAGGTTCCCTACTTGTGCGTAAGGTGATCACGAGCACAATGATAATACTCCTTTTCAACTCCTTGATGCTTTCTTCACATTCATCACTCCAAGAAAACTTTACTCCATTTCGAGTTATCTTGGTAATAGGGTTAGACAATCATGAGAAATTACTCACAAATCGCCGATAATATCCAGCCAACCCCAAGAAGCAACGGATATTCGTTACCAATGTTGGCCACAACCATCCCTCAATTGCATCTGTTTTAGAGGGATCCATAGATATCCCATTCGTTGTGATGATATGGCCCAAGAATGAGACCCCCTTCAACCAAAAATCACACTTGGCGTACTTTGCATAGAGCTTCTCCTTGCGCAAAGTCTCTAGTACAGTTCCTAAATACTCCTCATGATCCTCTTTGGTTTTGGAGTATATTAGAATATCATCTATAAAGACTACCAAAAATTTGTCAAGGTAATATCTGAAGACTCTATTCATCAAGTCCATGAAGAATTTTATAGAATTAGTGAGTCCGAAAGGCATTACTATGAATTCATAGTGACTGTATCTTGTACGAAAAGTAGTCTTGGGGACATCTTCCTTCTTCACCCTTACTTGATAATATCCCAACCACAAATCTACATTGGAGAAGTTTTTTTCTCCACGCAGCTGATCGAACAAGTCATCGATCCATGTCAGAGGATACTTGTTCTTTATCGTGATTTTGTTAAGTTCGTGATAATCGATGCAAAGCCGCATTGACCCATCCTTTTTCTTGACGAAGAGGATTGGTGCACCCCATAGTGATGCACTTGGTCGTATAAACCCTTTATCCAGATTCTCCTATAGTTGTTTCTTTATCTCTTAAAGCTCCATGATAGCCATTCTATATGGAGTCTTGGATATTGGTAGCACCGATGGTATAAGTTCAATTGAGAATTCAACATCTCTTTTAGGAGAAAGACCAGACAGTTCCTCGGGAAACACTTCAGCAAATTCCCTAACAATAGGAATTTCTTCATTGATGGATTATTCCTTGGACTCAATCATCTGAGCTAGATACACACGCTCATAGGGTAGTAATATCCATGCTTGAGATATTGGAGCTAAAGGAGATTCATCTTCCTCCTCACACTTGTAAATAATTGGGGGTCAATTCTCCATATAGAGTGTGATTTCCCTCTCCCTACAATTTATGTTGGCTCTATATAAGGAAAGCCAATCCATGCCAAGAATTGCATCAAATTACACTAGAGGGAGTATGATGAGGTTCTTCAGGAAATTCAATCCACATATTACGACAGGGGAGGAGTTATATTCCTGGGATGAAATGATTTTCCCATTTTCTATAGTCACCGACATCTTCACTTCCATGATTTGTGTTGGTGCTGGGATTGTTCTACTAAACTTTCGAGATATAAAAAATGCGTAGAACCTGAATCAAAAAGTATGTTCGCTATTATTGAATGAATAACTAGTGTACCTATCACCACATCATTGTCGGGGTTCACTTCGGTAGAAGTGATGGCAAAAGCGCTTCTTTGTTGCCTTGGAGGTTGTTGGTTGCCTCCAGAAAACCTTGGATTAGGGAACTGATTTGAAAAATGCCTCATTTCTTTGTAGTTGTAGAAATAAACAATGCGTTGAGGTTTGAACAGAGCATTCCTCTCCTCTGTCACAGCTGGGGGTCTTTCTTGACGATAGTTAACAGCTAGGTTCCCTTATCTTCTACACCTAAAGCATTTCCTCATCCCCTTGAGGCAATTTTTAGGGTGATTATTTCTGCACTTTTGGAATGTGGGGAGGTGGATCTTCTTAACACCATTGGATTTATCAATCAGTCCACCAATATTGAAGTCCACCTTACGCTTCTTGTCCCCATGATACCCCTGTGATTCCCTGATCTCCATTTCGACCTTGAGGGCACATCAGATAATTTCCTCATAGCTGTTGAAGTCACAAATCACTATTGCTTTCCATAGGCTAGGCTTCAGCCCACCAAAGTAGTGGTCAACCTTGAATTTGGGGGGTAATGACAAATCCATAAGCGTATCATGAAATCCTTGTGAATTTTTACTCATACACTCAAACAGATTCTTCATCTTATTGCTTGAGGGAACATAATCCCCTTTCCATCTTAAGCCGGAGGGTTTGCAGAAAATATTTATAAAAAAACATCTTTTAGAAATCCTTGCATTCTAACGCCTTGATCTCGTACTCAAGCTTCGTATTTTTGATCAACATCCACCATTGATCATCCTCACCCTCCATACGATAATCTGAAAGGAGAACCTTCTCTTGTTCAGATCATTGAGGATGGATAAGTTCTTTTCAATGTAGTTGATCCATTGTTCAGCGATCATGGGATCGGATGATCCACTAAAAGTAGGAGGCCTTTGTCTCATAAAGCTCTTGATAGCGACTTGTTCCTTCTTAGGGGGGTTTGGAAGTTCCTCTTGACTTGTGTTTCTATTCAAATCATGAGTTTTCTAAGAGAGAAGTGTGATAAAGTTTGTGATTCCCACTCCCATTGGATTGGTCATCTCATTAGTACAGTCATCACACTGATATTCACGTCGATTTTTAGCCCGAGTCCTTCTATTATCGACCATTGGCTGGAATAAAAGGAATGTTAGGGGGCTAACACATAAAGGGTAATCCAAAGACAAAAGTTGATGACTTATAAAAAAACTTTTATTTCCTTAACTCATGAGTCTATATGATTCATTCTAGGATTTTCATGATCTAATTTCTAAAATATATTCTTAGGAGAATTTTTTTAATTCCATTAATAATGGTTCATACGAAGCTTGTGAATTTATCAAAACATATCCCCCAGGAGTTTCATAACCAAGAGTGAAACAAGGCCCGTTGTCCCTCACCAGCTCCCATTCGAGTCTAGCACAAAGCGGTGTTTTCAGGTTTTACCCCAAGGATACATCTGTGCCAGATCCACCTCTAACTGCTCGTATCCAGACATGGATGTATTTCCTTGATAAACCACTAAATTAGTACTTACCAAAACTTAGGGATGTTTTTACTATACTTAGTCTTGTCTCTAAGGCTTTACTGGGGTTTTCTAATCCTAATCCTAAAAATAACTAAACATATCCTTTGATATCAACAATGACAACCCTACTTTTATTACAAACATAAACACGATTTATTACATAAACTATTCACTTGATAAAACATGGAGGATTGAGAGGTCTAGTGTCTATTGGGATTAGGATCATTACATAACAACTTAAAACATGAAATACAACATCTTTATTGAAAAATTCATTTACATGACCACTATATTCCCTCGTACTTAGCATTGCATGGGATAACCTGAGGACATGCATAAGAAAAGTGGTGTGCTATAAAGCCCAGTAAGGGAATAAACATGGAATACATGAGGAGTACAATACATGTTAAAAACTAGTCATATCAATATATAATAAGAGAAACATGAACATAAAGGCATGATAAAACATGATAATCATAACATGGAAATGTGGCAACAACACTCAACAAGGAATTAGCATGAGCCAAGGCTCATTGCATATGGAGCATGAGTAAATTCTCATTTCACATGAAGCACAAGTAAACAATCATTTCACATGAATTAACATGAGTCAAAACTCATTGCACATGACGTATCATGATACTATACTTTACCCAATGCATTGGAGCACTATAAGGGTGCACCCTTCTTAAACATTTCATTTCATGCATAAGTGTGCCACATGGATCATAAAACATGGATTCATTAAGCATAATCAATTATTCCACGATAAAGGAATGTGGAATTAATACATGAAAATTTATAATCAATAAGAAATTGTTCATCAAGGTGAATACCCTTAATGGAGAAATGGGCATGGTATTTACTACACAAAGGCATTGACTTAGAAAATTGGTGAAATTTCGGCTTCGTAACGGCATGATATAGGAATTCATAAAAATTGATGATGAGAGGGAAAGGGGTGTCTCATCATATATACATTATATTGAAAGTAAGGGGGTCATATAGATACATGTCCCAACAATTTTAATGGAATTTAGATTCATGATAAAAAATGATTGCTTGAATGTAAATGAGGAGAGAGAAGTTCCTTTCAGAATTTCAGCATAGTAACAGGTTTACATGGGATTCATTTAATGAGAGAGAAAGAGGTATCCCATCATTCAATAAATAAGATGATAGTATGGGGGAGGTGAGAAAACATACCCCAGAATTTATAATTGAAATTAAAAGGGCATAACAATATTAAGAAAATTGGACTAAAAAGTGAAGGGAAGAAAAAAACGCTTACTTGGAAGTGTGCTTCCAAAGGTTTGAGAGAGGCTTGAGAGAGGCTTCTTGGTAGCTTGGGGCACCTTGGGAGGATTATAGAGAGATAAGGGAAGAGTTTTGACGAACTAAAAAGGATTTTAGTGTGGAGGAAGTTTGATCTTGGGTGGGTTTATATAGGAATGGTGAGCGAATTCTTTATTATCTAGGATTGGGAGGCCTTACATTAAACTAATCAAAACCACAAATAAGCTCATGGTTTTTACCCATGGTTTTTGGAAAAGGGGAGATTAAAACTAAATTTTATAAGGCCAAAGTCCGAACATCTTACAATAATAGGGTTTCTTATGTGGAGGTGAGTCAAACTCCCATAGAAAATAATTTAAAAAGACAAGATGTTTAATAAGTCTTGAGGGGTCCATTAATTCTTTGAAAAGTAAGTCAAAAAACCCAAAATTACATTATTTTAATGTTAAAACATATAATGGCCGAACATAAATCTTATTGTATTTTATTAAATCACTATTGGGTCATTATTAAGTTATAAAACACATTATATATGTAAACGGTATTTAATTTTTACCCAAAAATTTGACTGTCTCAAAAAATTATGAAAATTTCACCATTGGATAATTTCGACGTCATGATCCTAGAAATAATATTTATTTTATCTAAATAATTTTATAAATGTTTTAATTTTCATTTTTATAATAAAAACCGACATTTATCAAAAAGTCCCGGGTTTTGACAGAAATGGCTTTCAAACCTTAATAAAAATTACAATTGCATTCATAAAATTGTAAGATCATTTATATTTAATAAAAATTGATTTAATAATAATAATAATATTTTATTAAAATATTATTTAATTCAAAAATCCATTAATTCATCAAAAATATATTTCTTATCTGAATATTAACTAAAAAAATACTATTTGTGAATTAAGAAAACTATTTACAAAGTGTCAATAATGACAAGAAGGTATATTAATTATTATATACATAAAATAATATACATGAACATATTACTAGATATTTGTTACATAACCCCTTAAAATATCCATATAAGACCTAAGGGTAAGGTGTGAGATGGTGACAGACTCTTGGGGTGACTCAGATAACATCGCTCGAGTGGTAATCTATATCGACTTCCACTTTTCCCGTAGATGGTCCCGTTCGAGATTGACATGATGAAGCTCAAATTGGACTTGGTCAAGAGATAAAACCAAGGATGCCGCCTCTTTTCTGAGCTCTAAAAAATGGGAATCATATGGATAAATTCTACTGAATGAGGCCATCACTTATTTTGTCTGAGTAAATTGGATTTGTTAAATCACTATATTTATACTTGTCATGTGATCACTGTTCAACGACTATATTAGCAACGGTCAAAATTCTTAACATAAAACCAATTAAGTTGACATTTTATATAAACATTTTACATAAAGAGACATTTAATTAGATCAAGTGGGATTTCCATTAATGAAACATTAGGCCATTACAATACGGGCCTATTGATGGTTTCCTACTATGCTTATCCTCACACATTGCACAAGTATCTCAATGCCTGTGAAGAATTCATGGTTAAGGATCCAACCAAGGTAAAGGTCCCTATGGAATGCTGTATATATGGTTCTGGTGGATTGGGATAGAAGAAATGTTATGAAATATGTAGGGATATTTTGTAATAGCGAATATTTTATGATTTTATATTTTTCTTCCTTTTATACATTGGTCCAACATATGTGGGGATATTTTGGCCACTTTTATGAAAATTGATATTGTTTTACATTTCCTTATAGAATTTTATGATGATAATATTTATTCTATCAATTTATATACTAGACAAAATTATTTTGATTCTCTTTTTTTTTCTTTATAGTATTTTTACTCTTTTGTAAATCTGATATAGAGTGAATAGTCTCCCCATGATCCCTCTTAGACCCTGAGAGATAATTGATATCCTCTTGCATACAACGAGGCATTCATGAGGGCATGTGGTGACCCCTTTCACTAGATTGGGTGATTCGGCCGGGGTGCCACACTAGTTGTTCTATGATTATTCAATCAAATAAATTTTTAATGAAAATAAAAAATAGTAGTTTTGATCAATCTAACATTAATTTTACTATTAGTGATGAAGAAGAATAAATTATTCTTCTTATTTCTATTGATAATTCATATAACACTTAATTTGAGACTTTGATGTATTTTTTTGAGTTTCTAACCATTAACAAAATTAATTTTTTTTTAGTTTTTCGAATAGAATTATAATAAACATAAATTAATCTACTTTGTAGAGAGAATGTATACTAAGGTTAGGCTTGAAAATAAGAATAAAAAATGATAATGGTTAAGGAAATTTAAATAACCTGAACTATGAATAATCATGATATAGTAGCTTTATGTCTACTGATAAGAAGGTTTACTATTATAATTATGAAAATCCTAGACACATTATCCAGAATTCTATATGCCTAAACAAAATCAATACCATAATGAACCTTTTGATAAATACATGTTTTGAAATTCGTTTTATGAGAGTGTTGAAGTCATCAATGTGTCTAGGTATGTTCCCACTTATGAGTGGTTCATTGAATCTATTTTCTATTTTAAAATGTGACCTAATATATGTTTCATTATTGAGTTAATTGATAGTGTAAAGGGAGGTATTATCCTTGGAAACCACACGTTATGTTTATCCAAGGGTAGAGGATTTGTTCTGTTATAACATGATGACCACTCAATTGTTACATTATATGATGTTAGGTGGGACCATGACTGGTATAGAAATCTTGTATCCCTGGGGGGTATAGAATAGAAATTATTTACTTTAATTCCTTAAGTAGTTTTTATTAATATCTCTAAAGGATCTTGGATAATTATTAGTGGTTCTATTTTTAATGGAGTTTATGTATTAAACGGGGAAACCCATTATAGGTTGTTTGGAAAATCATATGTCACAAATAACAAAAATAATTTTCTATAGAATATTTTTTAGGGTATGATAGCTCTAAATGTTTTATAGAATAAATTAAAATTGTTTCTCTCATGATATAAAACCTATAAATTTAAATTTCTCTAAATATTGTTTTATTGTTAAATCTAAGAGAGAAAGTGGTAATTGGTCTTATTTTAAGTCCAATTAACATCTTTAATATATTTAATCATATTTATGGGGTTTGGTAGGAGTAACTCACATGGTAAATTCACATACTTTATGACTTTAAAATATGATTTAACCAAAAAAGATTGGATTTATATTCTTAGGAATAAATTTGATGTGAATGATACATTGAAAAAGTAAAAACAAAATATTGAAAACCAATTTGGAAGAAATATTTATTCATGGAGGACTTATAATTGGTTGGAATAGTTGCATATGATTTTATTCAATTCTGTGAGTTTAGAGGCATTCTTAGAAATTATACTATTAGGCATAATTTCTAATAGAATGACCTAGTATTGAAAATAAACCTCACCATAATGAATAATATACATAACATGATTTCTTTAATGGTCCTTCCAAAATCCTTTTGGATTGACGGTATAACTATTTTAGTCGATCTTATAAATGAACACCATTTTTTTTCTTATCAATTTTAAATTCTAGAAGAATTTTTGAATATGAAGCCTCCTTTATTTTACTATATGAAATTATTTAGGTGTGAAACCTATAACCATATTAAAAATATTAAAATTGATCCTAAATAACTTGTATTAATATTTATATTCTACCCTATATGGATTAAAGTATATATAATTTTGTTGATAAACCAAGTTACCAACAGATTATCATTAGATTATGTGTTGTATTCAATGAATCATGGTCACCTCAATCCAAGTCTTCCACTGAAAATTACATGAATTAGGCTCAAATTTAGAGTGCTGATATTGGAAAACCCTCCCAATTTGAGGTTACCATCAATCATTTTCCACCCTATCCTTTTTTTGAGACACATCCTCAATCTACATCTGATTCAAAGCTGAACAATAAACCCTCAAATACTACTAGTGACTTCTAGCTCACTATAGATAGAGATAGGAGAGGTATTACGCCTCATTTTCTCTTTGGGAAATATTATATGGCCTATTTTACTCTCAAAATTTCCTAGGATCTTATATATGAGGATCCCCAAACATATAAGGAATATATTAATGATATAGATTAGAAACATTGGATCTCCCCCTGGATAATGATATTAATTCCTTATGAAAAGATAAAACTTTATCAATTATAAATAAAAAATAAAATGAAACATAATTGGTTATAAGTTGATATTAAAAAGTAAATAAGATAAAACTAGTTATAATAAAATAAAATTCAATGCTAGACTCATTTAAAAGTAATTCCTTTAATGCAATGGTATTGATTATTCTTCAATATTTTCTCTTGTAATAACACAATTGTCCATCAGGTTGTTTATGATTTTTTCTATTTACCATGACATTAATATTGAAAATTTTGATATTTAAACTACCTTTATTTATTGTGATATTGGTAATAAATTCCATATTAAATATCATTATGTTAATATGAATGACTTTAAATCAAACCAAGAGAGCCAATTAAATATATTTTTGTTTGGTTTGATGAAAGCCTCAAAATACTGGCATAAAAAATTTAATTCATTCCTGGTTTATAATAATTTTAGTATGAGTAAATATAATTTATGTGTTTACTCTAAAATTGTTAATAATTTCCTGATTTATTTATTATTATAGGTGCATGATTTGTCGATAATGTATAGAAATTTGAAACTCATCACTGATGTGTAATCACAATTGACATATTTTTTTGAAATGAAACATCATGGTAATTATAAGAAACTTCTAGGAGTGTATATTGTTAGGGATATAAACAAAAATTTATATACTTTTCCCTAAATGCATATATTTTTAAAGTATTTAAGAGATACCTAATTGAATCATTATATCCTATTTATGTTCCCTTTTAGCAACACTTTAAACATTCCTTAACATTGTCACCTAAAACTAATGATGACACTGATTATAAGAGTATAATTACTTATAAAGGTACTCTTGTCAATATCATGTATTGAATGATTAAAACCATAAATAATTTAGATTTTATCTTTTCAACCTTAACAGGTTTATGTCCAACTAGGTAAATCCATATTGTTATGCCCTTAAGTGGATTCCTAGATACATTTCATGTATCTAGGCTTTGCCTTTTTGTTTTGGTAAACAATTTAATATTGATGAAATGGTTACAAAATGTTTAGAATCTGATTATATATGGCACATTGACACTATTAAGTTCCTCACGATCTATGTATTTACTACATAAGGAGTATTTATTTCATGGAAATAAAATATGTAGTCCTTAGTAGCCCACTCAACCACTGAGTTTGAGTGTATTTCACTAAATAAGGATGTCTAAGATATACTTTGGCTTAACAGTTTAATTTTTAAATGATGTATTTCAAATTATATCTGTGAATTATCTAATGACCTTCAATAATTTTGGAATTTATCTAATAATTTATCATTACTTGGTAAGTCTAAACATATTTAAATTAGAATAAATTTATTTGATACATTTTATAAATTGTAATGGTGTGTGTGAACAAGATACACACTGATATTAATATGAATCATTGTCTGAATAAGGGTATGACACTATCCAAATTCAGTCATATTTTGGATATAAAAAATATGGTTCCAATTCAATGACATTAGGTACCAGGAAATGAAAAATGTATTTGTAAATAGTATAATTTTATTGAGTTGTGTTTTAGTCATAAATTTTATCTTGTTTAATTTTTAATTTTTATTATGTAATTATTTTATAAAAAATATTTTTTTATGGAAAATTAATATTGTAAAAAACTATACATTATTGGATCTAATTTTTTAAATGGGCCCCTTTGATGCACACATGGTTTTGGAGTTTCATGGCTAGGACCTATTCTAGGATATAGCCTGATTTCTTTTTCCATGACCATGACCCATCCCTTATACTACTATAGTATCAAACAGTAAATATTTTTCACTCCTCGTGGTGAATTTGAACTGGTGATTAGTATTATTAGTAGATTGATCTTTTTTACTCACATAGCTGGTACTCAGCTAAAAATATTATATTAAAACCCCTCATCTTTTTGTTCATGTTATATTCATTAAATCAACCTACATAACATCATTTTGGGAGATTAAACCCCTGATATCCCTAGTTTGAATCTCAATTTACTTTTAGTTCCCTTTTGAAATTTTAAAAAGAGAGATAGGTTGGATGATAATAACAGAGGCCCTTTCTTATAGTTACAACACATCATACTTAGTGGTTATTCTCAATAATTTTCCATAATCCATATAATATTTAATTAGTGGATGTGGTTCGGAGGGAGATCCAATGATTGGATTGAGGATATGATCTTTTTTAGGGTGCACGTCTTGATCTTGATCCTAGAACTTCTTTATATAAATTCTCCTAAGAATAAGAATTGGTTTTTTGTAATATAGTTGGATTTTTATTTCTTTTATTAGCTTTATTTCCAGAAGATACACTTTTACTAGTTATTAAAAATAAAAGAAAAGGTGCAAGTTATATGGGTGGGGTCAAAAAAAGGGACTTTACCTAATCCGTCGAGCACAAAATTATAGATCATAACAAGACATGTCAATCCCATAATTAGAATAATCACTCGTTTCCCATTCATATTGGGACTTACCCTACTTGATGATCCTAAGAATATTTATATTGAAATTTCCTAAAAACTTCAAAGAAGATCAGGTAGACACAGTATGAGGTGTGTTAGTGTAGTCCTTCCTCGATCTTCTATTCTATAGTTGTTGTTCTATTTTTTTTCATAAAATCTCTTGAATATCATTTACTTGGGAGTTAATAAAATTAATGAATCTATGTGGAGTTGTTTCCATTCATGTAGGATCAATCTATTCAGAAGCATGTTAAATTATTGCATTCTTTTCGCACTTCAATTTTTATTCATTTATTTTGTTTCATCATTTTTGGTTTTCTATTATTTCAACTTGCCAATATTTTCTTCTATTGTGACATTCATCTTAATACATATGTTCTTTTTTTTCCTTTAGATATGATTTAGGAGAAACCAATTATGAATCCAATTAATCTTTGGCTTTTATTGGGGGAGTTCCACTCAACATCATCTCCAACACTATTCATGCGTGAGTCGTCCCATTTCATGCAAGCCACAAATCCTCCACCTGACATTGTAATTTACATCAGCCTATATAGACGATCGATTATCTGGATATCTATGATCATTGATTGAATATTGAGGGTTATGTTTAGTTTTTACATGAGGAACACATGTTTCTCTTTCTATTCAGCATACAAAAAGAGGAAAATAAAAAATCAATATATGACTTGTTTAATATATTTTTTGAATAATGAGTAAAATATATATTCTATAATCTTATCATAATGTTTTTAATTCTAATTATTTATACAAAAAAATATGAAATAAAAATAATTCTTATGAATTTTTTAATTGAGATTGTATAAAAAACATGAATTTGAATGATTTTTTTGAAAATATAGATCACATCACCCCATACATTAAATTTTTACAGTATAAGGAAAATTTTATCACCTAGTCTTTGTTAAAAAATAAAAATATATGTGAGGGATTTTTTTTTAAATTTTAAAAAAATTATCATTCCTTATATATTAATTTATTTATATTTTTAGTTATTTTTTTTATACAAAACAAGTTAAAATTCCCAAATCCATCTATTCCCAGTTTTTTACCAACCTTGTACAGAATAACTTTGCACACTTCATTATTTATAATAGAATATTATTTTTTGGGTTTTCGAAATTATTGGAAAATTATTTTTTACCGTAAGATCCTAAAAATTAAAATTTCTCCACATTTTAAGATAATGAAATTAAAGTTATTCATGAGGTATTTCCAAGGCATGTTTTGGGGACAAGGGTTGGTTGTTTTATAATATTAAAACCTTCAAAAGAAGAATGTTAAGAATTCAATCATAAATAAAATTCATGATAATTAATGTTATGTGATGAGGAAACCCTCACTTTAATACCAGAGACAAATTATTCTTCACGCTCTCATTACATATAAAATCATTCCATTATTCATGAATACATAGTACAATGAATGACTACATCCCTATTCACCAAAATTTTACCTTTATTATTTTTATTTTATTAATTTATTTTTTTCTAAGAGGATGTGATGAAAAATGAACATAATGAATGAATAAATGATTCAATCCCTAATCCATTTTTATTTTTTTCTTTTCTTGCACACTTTTTTAATAATTGGATAATATAAAAGAAGTAAAATGGATTATATAACTAATGAAATTTTCTCTCTTTAAAATTCCATAAGATGATGAAAAACATCCCTTACATTAAGTTTAACATGTATTTCCCCCAATGAAATACACATGGAAGCACCATTCCTCTACATGTGATCATAAATAAATCATAAAAAAATATTTTTTATTTGGGAAGGTAATTGTATAGTAGGCTTATAATATGGAATAATACTATAAATTCCTTCATAGTTTTCTAAGGCCCAATTAATGGTTGATATACAATGTAGGTTCAAGGATAAATTTGGCCTAGAAAAAATGGATGCCACAATAATTTTACTGTTATCTCGTGAAACATAAATCTTTTAAATTTAAAAGTTACAATTTCTAAATTTCATACAAAATTTAAGTTCCTTTCCAAAAAATTAGGGTATTAGGAAACACGTGTCAAAAAAATATTAGAATTATATAAGGATTTTAAATGTAATTTGGGCATTTATCTTTTGGGATTATCTTTCAATATATGGTAAAAAATCACAAAAATTATTAAAAATGAATACTAATGGAATCACATATTCATAATAATTTAAATTTTTTAGCATAAAATAATGAAATTATAAAAAATGGCCTTGGATGTCAAAATAGAGTACATGTATACATTATAGTTTAATGTTTTTGAAAATAAAATATTAAAATTAATTGAAAAATAAATAAATAATCATAGAAATTTAGAATCACCTAAAATCATGTTGTATCCCGCGATACACTTAATTTCAATTATCTCTAATGATACAGTAAATTATTTGTTTACATGAAAATGAATAGATAATATGAAAAATATTGATAACTAGTTTAGGAAGGATAGATATGACTCAACATATTCTAATGTTTTGGACAGTAATTCTCCATGGTATTTAATATAAGCATCCACTAATTTCATATTTTAAACATAAAAACAAAAATAAGGCAGTGTAAGAAGTTAAAAGTGAGAGGAAAGTGAAACTGATGAAACTATAAATAATAGAAACCCTGGTTGCAACCCTCTATAGGGTTACTATTGTTTTTACTATCAAAATAAGGATACTTCTAGTTCTCATATTCACTATTAATGAGGACAATGTTTCCTTAAAAGAAACTACAACAAATTATTCATCCCAATAGCTTGAAAAAAAGGTGTACAAGCCCATTAGTAGCGGTTTCTTTGTTTATGAACTGATGTCCTTTTTAACTATGTATAAAATTTCCTCGAACTAAATAGACTTATTTAAGATGTAAAATAATATTGGGGAATTCAATATGGGTTAATATTTTATCATTTATTTTTATGTTCCTATAATAAAAAAATTAATACATTTTGGGAGTCCTAAATATTTATGAATAGATACGTTATCTCTAGATTCATAATCCACTAATGGTATCCAAATATTGGAAATATCTATAGGAATTTCAATGGATCTATGAGTTATTAATTCAATATCAATAAAATTATAAAATAATGAATTTAAATAGGAAAATCTATTTCTATATAGTCTAAGATTCCATCTCAGGTTGATTGTCCACCTATGAGTAAATTGGAAATGAATGCATGTACAAATCATTTAAATCTATCACAAGAAAAAATGATTTATCGATTTTATTTAAAATTGAGAGTAGTATTGTAAGAGAAACAATCATTATAAATTATTATAAAATTTTTATGTAATTTTTGAAATATCTTAGAATTAAATAGAATTTTAATGAATTCCTAGAATCTAGATAGAGAGCTAACTTGGGTCATCTCTTAATGAGTGTCCCTGAAAAAAAATAATCTCTATTATAATTTATTGATTTTATTAAAATGAATTATAAAATAATACATATAAAATTAATTTGAAGTGAAATAAAAAAATATTCAGGGAAATGAAAAAAACTATAGATTGTGAACACACAAAAAAACACTAGCATCAAATAAAGGTATTACTCCTAGGACTAATAAACTTTTCCTTCACTGTCTTTCTCTAAACTTTATAAATAAAACTCAATGATCATATGAAAACTATAAAAATAGTTATCCATATTTTACATATTATGTATACATGAAATATATATCGAGACTCCTACTGCACTACATACCATAATCCCCTTTGTTATGTTATGGGAAACAAATTAATTGAGTTTAAATTATTCCCTTAACCATCACTGGTTCGCAGCCACATACAAATTCATTACAGAAGAAATGATTCTACTATATATTAGTACATTAGTGATGAGAGAGAGAATAAATGTTACATTATGGAATAAAACTAAGATAAACTAAGGTATTATGAACTCTCATCAACCCATCCTAACATCCCTTAGAATCCACAAAATTTAATAAAGGAATGAAAATATGTAAAAAAAGTGACAAGATATATGTTTTTTCTTCTTAAAAATAATGCTATGGTTAGTGAACTATGATCAAGGAGGTTAAATATCTCATATAATAAAAAAATATAAAAATCAGTAACATAATAAAAATTTTATACATTGTAAAATACAACGAATCTCTCAAAGGAGGACCTAGAAAATAGTGTTTCAGTGCCCTTTAAATAGTATGTTTGAATATACAAAAACACTTTACTTCCCATTATTGAATCAAAAAGTGTAGGTTAAAATCATGTTTTATCAATACATGTGAGTGTATACTAGAATCTACCTCCTCATCAATAGAGTATTTGTTGGAATATGTACTAAAATAAGAATGTACATGATGAAGTCTATGTCGGGGTATATGCTAGAGTGCACCATAGTATAGTGAAAATCACCATTCCTTAGTGTATGTTTATGGAATTACTATTCCATACAATAGTACACTAGTTTGTTTTGTCTTATATCCCAACAAATATTAAATTTGTTTATTAATTATGTTATGATGAAGTAGGGGAGTTTAAATTTAATGAACCTAACCCATGTGACCTAGGGTAACTGTCTACTTTATTAAATAGTCACAAGGTACAAGGAATAACTTCCGAAAGTAATGATCAATTTATTAGTCTTAAAGAACACGATACATACATGTTACCTTTATTACATTGGTAGTTAAAAATAAAACCTAAAAAGGAAAGTAATTTTCATTCTAGAACTCATTCAAACATTTCTTCTTCCTAAACAAGGGGAAAGAGAACAAATAAAAGGGTGATCTCAGATTCCCATTAAGAGTTAAATATTGTAGAATCTATCATGAATCAATTATGCATAATTAACCTCTCAAGGTAAAATAACAGAACACATATTCCATTTAGTCAATAATTTTTTCACAATCTGAATCCTGGAATAATATCATAGTGAAAATATCACGGATAAAAATAATTGAATTATTAATGAAGTAAACGCTTAATTATTATATGTTTGGTTTTCAAGTAACATGATATATATACCATCAAGATTATTCCTCAGAAAGATTAATTATTATGGGTAACAGACCATTTAATTTACCCAACTTATTCATCTCAAGAAACCATCAATGGATCGAGGGGATTTTGGATATATTGTCACCACCCATTCTTTCTTATCCCAAGAATTCATTATATATCGAATAATTTATTTACCTCAAGAATCTATATTCCTTATTGAATAATGTCTATATTGTGTAAAAGATACATATTTAGTATTTTTCACAAGTAATAAAATCACCTTTAAAGTAAAAAACCTTATATAAAAATGGTATACGACCTAGGAAATAATCATATCCATGATAAAAGAAAAATAGATATTTAATAGAAATAAAATATTCAATGAATGATAATAATAAATAAAAAAGGGTAAATATATACACCATATAATGTAAATTAGGTACATACAATTACAATATTTCTTAATGTAGTTAAATTGAGATGGCGTCCCTTACCAATATCATATCATTGACGTAAGAATTAAAAAATTGAATCAATAATGTGTATCAACTATAAATAAAAATAAAAAATAGAAATATTAAATAATATAATTAAAATTAATTTCACACATAGACATAGCATGACATAATAAATGAAGGAGAAGGTTGACCCAATGATTAGAAATTGAGTTAAAAAATCCATTACCACCTATAATCAGTCAAATTATATAACCCATAATAGTAATAATTATAAATTTAAACATTTAAAATCATGAATATAATGAGATTAATTATCTGAAATATTAAAGGGAAATATATACACCACAAATAATAAATAAGTGGTGAAGAATTCATGTATCTCATAGAAGTAAAAGTGAGATGAGAAACCCTTACCTCACGCTTCCCTTTAGTGGTGCATACTTTAATCTCTTGTATCATGGTTTAAATAATGTTATTAATTAATTAAAAAACTATAATTATATTTATATAATGTTATTTTATAATTTCATGACAACTTTCCACCCATTTATTAATAATATTTTATTATTTTCATTATTTTTGGTGTATTCTTTGCATGGTTTCATGATATGTTCATTTGTGTAAAATTAAGGATTTTATAGTCAAATGAAAATAAAACTACATAAGTTAAATTAAATGGTATTAATTAACTTATATAATTTTAAATGGTCCGATATATCATTTTTATTTATGAAATGTGTATAATTAATTTGATAAAATGTTAATGATAAATGTTTAATTTATTTTGGTGGTTTTTCCAAACATCATGAACTAGTTTTTTTATTTAAAATTATATATATATATATTTCTTATAGAATTATAAATAGGTTATAATATACCTTTTAAAATAGTATTTAATCATAATAATACTTTTTTTACCTTCCTTAATGGAGGTAATAGAAAATGAAAAATCATTATTCATGGAGATGGTTAACTGCCATTATTTGGACAATGGTTTCATTTATTTGTATAAGAGGAGGTATTAATAGCGATGGATATAATATATACCATTATAAACATAAAATTATAATATTTACATGATTATGAAGTTATTATGGCTTTATATATGAATTATTTTAGGAGAAGCTAGAAGAAGAAAAGGAAATAAGAGAGGTGGGTTGAGAAAATTACATCTTGAATATCACCTCCTTGAATGATTCATTAAAGACCATTGAATTTGTATTTTGGTGATACCAAAGGCACTTGGATGTGGGTAAAGTTATTATTATATTTTTAAAGATATTTGAGGGAATTCAATGAATTTTATTAGAAATTGGGTGGTGAGGGGTAGTTTTCATACTTGAGGAGGAGTAAGTTTAAGTGATTAAATAATGATTATTTTATATTTAACGAAAATGAAATTTATGTGGAATTAATTAAACATAAATATAATGATAATTAATGTTATAAATTATTTTTTATGGTCAATAGAAACATCAAAAACCTATTTGATGTTTTATTTTTATGTATTTTATGCCTTTGCCTTTTAACTTTAACCCATTTCATTATCTTTCCTATACTTGGGTAAATATTTTTCTACCATGGTAACATTTTTATGCCAAAAAATAAAAATGTTCTTAAAAAATAATTTGTAACTTATTAGTATAAATATTAAATCCATTTTATCAAATTAAATTCCTGTAATTGGAAAATTTAAATTTAAAACAAAACTCACATACATGACGAAAAAGCGGGTTTTCAAGAAGTGTATTTTTCAAGAAAAAGATGATTTTATATTAACTATATGACTAATAATTTTCACTATACAAATCTAAATTAATATTTAATGTTATATAATATTTATTTTTATTTTAAATCATTCCCCATTATTTATTATTTTAATTAAATAAAAATGAGAAATATGATGCACTTTAAAACATTTTTCATTAAAATCTCGTTTTTTATACCCAAAAATAAACTTAGTCTGAAATAAAATATCAATTTGATTAAAAATAATTTAAGTTTATTAAATATATCAAAATAATACCTATGTTACATGAAATAATATTCAAAACATTATGCTACATTTAAATTTATTAATTTATTGAAAAGAAACAACATCTTTACAAAAATCGGTATTTTAACTACTATTTGAAAAATTAATATTTTTTAGAAGATTATAAAAAATATTAATAAGATAATTTTTACTTTATAAATCCAAAAGATTTTAATTTTATCAAATAAATTTTCTTAAATATTAAAAAATCAATTATATTTATTTTCTCATGGAAATCAGTAAAAGTTTATTTTTGAAGAAAACATTTATTTTAAGAAAACAAATGACATTACTAAATATTATGTGTTTCTTTCCTAAGAATAAATAGATATATTAACATTAAGTTGTTAAATTATATTTTTATTAATTGTTTTGATATTATTTAATTTTCCAATTTAATGGATAGGTTATAATGGTCATGTTAAATTAATGATATTTTGGATTTTGTTTAAGCTTAGTGTTTCGTGCAGAATAATCTATCTATCATAGTTTTATTTAAAAATATTGGGGTTTTACATTCTACACTCCTTAAATAAATTAAATCCTATCAATTTAAGATTTTGATCCGTAATCATGGATTTGACATTTTAAAATACCGTTGCAGAAATCCCACTTTGAAAAAGGGTTAATTAAACTTCCCATTAAAAAGTGGGAAAGAAAATTGTGAAGGCCACCAAAAACAAGGTTTCCATATAAGAGAAAAGTTTAGGGAAGTAAAAAAATGGGCATGGAAATGAAATATAAATATCATTTTCTGAATCGGATTGATGTAGAACATGGTAAAGTTATGTAAATGAATATAAACCCATAGAGCAAATAGGTCTCAAAAAGGTCATTGATATCATTAGAAATGATGATAATAGGGGAAAATTATTTCAGAATCCTTTGTGAAGTTATACTTACTTGATTTAATTTCATAAGTATAATATAAATCTTTGGTTGTGACTTGATTAATTTCCTCTTAATTTCTTACTCTAAGAAATAAAGTTAAAATTACTGTGCCAGAAGGATTATTAGATCATAATAATGGGTTAATGATTCATAACTTATGTATCTAGTTATCATTTTTAAAAAATGTTTAGCCTAGGCTGACCAATACTCATAAATAATCATATGGTAAAGTAATATATTATTCACTAAAACCTCATTCTATGTTCACCAAATAAAATTCACAAATGGTTACCATTATGAACCTTTCAAAAGATTAAAATCTAAAACTTTTGAAAGAAGCTCCCAAAACAAAAAAAATCAACTTATTATTAATCTCTCAAACAACATGAAGTTGATATTTATCATTACATACCAAACAAGTGAATACCTTAATCATTTATTCTCTTAAATCATGGTAATAACCCAAATTACCAAAAAAAAAACATATTGAAAAGAGGTATGCTTCTTTATTATGTAAGTAAAACATAAATTATTGTAGATTTTCATTAAATCCAAACATATAGTAAACAATTGAAAAGATAAAATAATCCACAAAATCACTAACCAATATCATGGTAACCAAATCTATCAAATAATCATTTTGTTATTATTATCTCAACATCAAGAAGATATTATGTGTGATCATCCCTAAAAAATGTTCTTTAAAAAAGAATAACATTCTAATGAACAATTTTTCTAAGTACCAATTGAAAAATGCTTTAAAATCTTTTAAAAAATATCACAACTGTAAAAAAACATAAATGTTTTGAGAATATCATATATAGAATACTTTTTGAAAATATTTCTTGGACATAAATATACAATAATAATAATAACCATTCCATTTAGTATTCATCAATAACATAAGAATTACCTTTATCCTATATATTATTTTGAGTTATATTCCTTTTTTTTCTTGGGGAAATTATTTTCAAAGTTCCCCATATACCTATAGTCAAAGAATTGAATATTGGGAAATTTATTATTTCCATTGTAATCATGAACATGGTGTAATTTCTCTCTACATTTGTAACAAACTCCCATTCCCTTAAAATAAGTACCAGTGTGTTTCTTCTCACAATTATCATATGTGAAAAAATCCTTTATTCTTTTCTTCCCTTTATCCATACTTTAACTAAAATTACTCTTCTTTGTCATTCTTCCATTATTATCTATAATAATAGTAGTATTATTCCACTATATTTTTAACATATGATACTATGTCCCCATATGATGAGAATGTTTCAGAGACTAGACCCCTTCTAAAAATTGGTTAATGTCCATCCCAAAAATGATCATTCTTACTCTTTAGATAAAATGCATTGATGATGTTCACATTCCTTTTACTATGATTTGTATCTAAATGATGGAATACAATATATTATGAATCATAATATATATTAAATATTAAATATAATTATTGTAAATTATAAATTTATATATATCTAATCTCTAAATCATAACTTTAGTTTATTTGGGAGTATTTATAGATTCTGTTATAGGGTTTCATTCTATAATCCACGTTTCCCTAAATCTAATTGCCAAATATGAAACTAAACTTTCTTTGTTACCAAATATAAAGAACCTGACCCTAGTAACCCATAGTTTGTGGTTACTTTATTACATAGTAACTATGGATAAATAATTACATCCCAAAGGATCAATTAGTCTGGTAGTCTTGAATAACTAGATATATACATAATACCCTTATTGCATTAGTAATTAAAAATAAAACATAACAAAGGAAAGTAATTTTCATCCTTGAACTCATTGAGATATTTTATCTTCCTAACCTATGGAAAAGAGTAAAAATAAAAGGGTGATATTTTATTCCTAGCAAGAGTTACATATAGTGGAATATATCTCAAATCAATAATGAGTAATCAATATATAAAGGTAAAATAATTGAGAAAACATTCCACCTGATCAATAACTATTTCATAATCTGAATCCGTGGATAATAGCATAGTGAAAGTATCATGGATAAAAATAACTAAATTACTAAAAATGAAAATGCTTAACTGTTTGAATTTATGTTTCTCTGAAATATGATACCTTTACTTCCAAGAGCATTCACAAGAAAAATTAATCTTTTTGAGTAAAAAATCCATTTAATTTGGAAAACTTATTTGTTGCATGAGACTACAAATGCATCAAAGGAATTATATATATATGGTATGAACCCATTATTTCATGTAAAAATCCTTAATTATATATATAATAATCAATTTAATTCATGAATCGATATTAGTTATCACAAAAATATCCATATTGAGTAAACAATATGGATTTAACATTTTCCCCAGTTAATCAAATCACTTTAAAATTAAACACTGTATATAAAATTTGCATACAACTTATGAAATAATCATATATATAATACAAGAAATATATTAATTTAATTGAAATGCAATTTTCATTGAATAAATTTCATAAATAAAACAAATGGTATGTATATACACTATAGAAACTAAATTGGGTGTATAATATTAAAATATGCCTCAATGAAGTGAAATTCTAACAAAGTCCCTTACAAAGATTATATCATGGAAGTAATAATAAATAACATGAATAAATTATGGGTATCTTTTATAAACCCACATACAAATTTGGAAATACAACATTATATAACAAACATTCATTTCACATATAATCTTTACAAGACATAATCAATGAAGTTGAAGTTTAACACGATGGTTGGAAATTGAGTTAAGAAATCCCTTACCACTTGTAATTAGTGGAATTGTTTACCAAGTAAAATTAATAATTTTCAAATGAAACATTTAATTCCATGATGATAATGAGATTCATGATATGATACATTAATGGGAAGTATATACACCATACAAAATAAATAAGCGGGGAATAATACATGTATCTAAAATAAGTAAAAGTGATATGAGAAAGCCTTCACTCACGCTTCCCTATAGTGGTGAGTATGTTAACATTTTGAATAATTTATTAAATAATTGTATTAATCAATTCTATAACTATAATAATATTTATAATACCTTATATGATATTTTATAACATTTTACAACCCATTTATTGAAAATAATTCATTATTTTCATTTTTTGGGAGTGTTCGTTTCATGGCCTCATGATCGGTTCATTTTTGTATAATTATAAATTTTATTTTTAAAATGAAATAAAAATTTAAAAGGAAAATAAAATGGTATTAATGAAAATAAATAAGTTTAAATTGTCTTATGTTTTATTTTTATTTTTGGCATGGGGACGATTCATTTGATAAAGTGTTGACCATAAATGATTACTTTATTTTGGTGGTTTTTCCAACCATCATGGACTAGTTTTCTTTTATTTATTATATGTATATATATTGTTTCAAGAACATTAAATAGGTTATAATATACCATTTATAATATTATTTTACAATAATAATACTTATATGACCATCCTTGAAGGCAGTAATGGAAAACAAAAAATAATTATTCACAGAGATGGTTAACCGCCTCAAATTAGACAATGGTTTCGTTTCATTGAATAAGAGGAGGTTAAAAAAGTGATGGATATAAGATATTCCATTATCCAAATAAAAATTCCATATTTAAATGACTATGGAGTTATTATTCATTTATGGATAAGGGTGTCCTAGAGAATGTAGAAGAAGAAAAGCAAATAAGAGAGGTGGTTTGAGAAAATTACCTCTTGAGTATCACCTTATTAATAGATCCCTTAAAGACCTTTGAATTAGTCTTTTGGTAAGAAAAAAATAACATTGAATTGGGGAGATTTAGGAGGAGATATTTTGGTAGATAATTAATGAGATTGATGGATTTTGAGGGGAATGTGGGAAGTGGGGGGTGGTATTTATACATGAGGAGGGGTAGTTTTATGTTATTAAATACATATTATTTTATATTTAAAACGAACCAAATTTGTTTGGAATTAACTATAAATAAACCAATTCTATTAGCCCATATATGTTTCTTTACATTATCACATTGACAAAAAATACAATAAATTATTTCTCAAAGGACCAAATAGTTTATTAGTCTTTATAAACTATATACATACTTGAAATTAGAATTACATTTTAAAACATAAAATGCACAAAGAATTTCATTGGGTCTACCATTAATACATATTTCTATAAGTATGTATAATATTTATAATATAAATCTTGGAATCCTGGGGAAAAATGAAATATATGACAGGGGTGAGCTCAAATTCTTAGTAAGGAATAACATATAACAAAATTTATCAGTAATTATGTAATAAATAATATGGAATTGTAAATAACTAAAAAACATGACATTTAAAAAATCACATTAACAATGAAAATTAACCATGGATCATATAATTGTTATATTATCACAAGGAATTCAATAAACAAATTCATAACGATGTATTGCATAATGTCGGAAATCTGAAACTTCCCATCAAGGCCTCAACCAAGACAACTTAAAATAAATGGGAAAGGCCTCAGCCATAACCCAATCTATTTTGTATCATGATCCCCATGTATTCATCAATGGGTTTTAAAGGGACCCACCCATTACTTACTAAGTCCAATTCATTCTTTATATCATCACATAATATAATTGGAACAATATTCCCTAACAAAATCAAAACTATCCATATTGGAAAAACGTCATACTGAATATCATTTCTTCCCCAATAAAACCAATTAATGTCCATTTAATCAAATATGGTAGATGGTATAGTAATAGATCATCCTCAATTAAGTATAATATTCAAAAATTTATGTTGACATAGATGGAAATAATTTAAATGATATCATTAAAAAATTCACGAGGTAAACAATTTTCAAACATTCCAAAGTGTCCCAAACCACTTTGAAACTTTTGAATTATAATAAACTTGAAGGAATAACATTAAATTGAACTTATAATATCATGATTATAAGGATATTCATGATATAACATGTCAAAGGATTGTTGAGTCAAAAGTTTCCTTATGAATTTTCCCATTCCTTTTTTTTGGAAATCACACACTTTTCCTTAATAATACTTTCTATCTATAAAGAAATTTATATGCAACACATTTTTTTACAAATACTTTATATCTACAAGGAAATTAAAATACATGTTCTTTAACAATTTTATATAAAATTCTATCATAATGTTTCTTAAGATAGAATAGTTACTGGAAAAAATAAGATCCTTAATAAAGCATCAAATTCTTTAATTTCTCAATTCTGAATCATTCAAAAAATAAAATTTGATTTATGTTTCCCGATTCCAAAACCATCATAATTATGAAATTGATACTTTCAAAGTTTGGATTCTGATTTATGTTTCTCAAATCTGAATGGAATAGAAAATTGATTCTGATTCACTTGCTGAATTCTAAATCGTCCATAATTTGGATTCCGATACTCTTAGAATTATAATTCCAATAATATTAGAATTGTGATTACCATACTCTCTAAATTGTTATTCTAATTTTTCATTTCTCAATTCTAAATCATCTAAAAATTTGAATCTGATTCACTATTTCCTAAATTAAGATTCAGTCAAATTTCTGAATCTGATTCACAGTTTCTCAATTCCGAATAGTCTATTTTTTGGTATCTTATTCTCACTTTGTCAATTTTGATTCTCTTTGACTTTTGAATCAAATTTTCTATATTTCTCAATTCTGATTCTCATGAATTTTCAGATCTGATTTTATATCTTTCTTAAATTTCTCTCTTTTGTTTCAGAATACAATTTTATATTTTCTTAATGTTTTCTATTTTTTAATAATATGATTTTATATCTTTTTTAAAGTTACTCTATTTCATTCATATAATTTTTCATATACTCATATTCATATATTCTTAATGTTTCTCATGATATTTTCTTACACAAAACGATGCCATCTAATATATTTTTATATGACTGTTATAATTCCCAACTATATAGGTCCCTCCAAAATCCAGAAAAAATATTATCATTAGAGGAAATTGTTTCCATTATATATCACACCTATAAACACCAGGTCATTTGGACTAGCTCATAAATTTTGTATTTTCAGACACATAAGAGCTCAACTAAATTTTTTTTGTGAAAAATCATTGAATAGATTATGTTGTGAATTTCTAATTTGACATACATAAATACTTTAATAATATTTCTTCTTTATTCTTTGATACCGATCATCAGTGATTATGATCGAGGGTTCTAAGTTGAATGAATACATATGTGTCAAGTACCTTGTTGATCAAGGGCTTCTATGGATAAGAAGATAGAGGTACTGATCACCTTTTTGATTAAGGAATTACCAGGATATCAAAATAGATAATGATCATTGTATTGGGAACTTATCCAGGTGTGGGTAAGACATGATTTCTTGAAATTATAAATAAATGTACCATTATCTGAGGTTTTTATGATACCCTAATCTTTGGGTTAAATGATTCGTACTCTTTTATAAGTACATTAAATTTCAGATTCAATTTTTAAAAATACTAAAGTGTTTCCTATACTTTCTCTTTTGTTGTAACTATTATTTAAGATTCTATAAAATTTAAGGTTAAATATTACTTAAGTATACTTGTGTATTATTTCATTTCGATAATCATATCTATTGGGCTAAAATTTTTTCCTTAATCTTACAGAAGAGGGTTTAAGTGAATCTAATTTGTTTAACCTTATTATCCAAAGTTTCTTTAAGGATAAAAATTAATGTTTTTAAACTTAAAATTAACCCCTCTTGAATTTTAGTATCTATATCTACATTTTAATCCTAAAATTGGTATCAAAGAAGGTCTCTATGATATTGATACTAACACTTATTATCAAAGGAAAATTTTCACCAATTTGTTTACTTAGTATTTATTTATATCTGAATGTTTCTCTTAACTTCTTATATAAATTTTTTGTTTATAAGTACATACTAAACTAACATGTGGAGTGGAAAAGTTTTTGTTTTATTATAATATGGAAGGATTGAATGCATGATCCTTAGATAATATGAACCCTATAATACCTCCTATCTTTATATAAATGATTATGAATACTAGAGTGATAGAATGAAGTATTTTGTTATTAATACTAGTGTGATTTGTTTATGATTACTAGAGATTACAATGTCATTGTTAAGGAAGTCAAAACTTTTACTAATCAGGAGAAGTAAGAATATCTACTAAACTATATGGTGCATAGTACTTTTCTTGGTTTTATGGATATGAATATATACATCCAAATATATTCTTCTGAAGTAGCTAATAACATATATAAGAATCTTGAAGTTACATATTTTGGTACTTCTAATGTTATTGAAATGTAAAGATCTATGCTTATAGAAGACTAACATGATTTTTTTCACTATGGAGAATCTATAGTTAAAGTTAAAAATAGTTTTATGACTATTTTGAAAATTCAACATTAAATGGGAAAGGCCTAGATGATGAGATTATTGTAGATAATATTATATACATAATACCTAATGAATGGGAATGAAAGAGTACTTCTATTGATGATTCAAGAAAAGTTACAACTGTTACACTTGATGATTTATTTATAACTCTCTTAGAACATGAGAATATATTGAATAGAGATGCTGATAATATAATGTAGAATATTAAATGTGTTTCTTTTATAACTAATTCATATTATATGAAACCAAAACTCTTGAGAAAGCTATTATGTCAACAAAATATAAGAAAAGTTTTATTCAGTTATCATTTAGTGATACTGATCACTCAAAGAATGAGTTAGACTATATTGCTCAATGTATGAGAAATATTGTTAGAAAGAAGGATTTCAATTATAGACAGAAGAAAAAGGATAATAAAGTCTCTAAAGTCACATGTTTTAAATGAACAAAAGTTGGATATATCATAACTGATTATCCTAAGCTGAAAAGAAAAGACTGAAAAGATAGAAATTCTAAGAGGAATCAGAAAAGATATTATAAGGATAAAGGAAAAAAGTCTTGAAGGAAAATCATTCTTGGAGTGCAAGTGGAAGAGAATCATTTGATGAATCTTTTGATAATGAATCTTCTAGACAAAATAATAATGGTCTTATCACAAGAATACTTATTGAAAACCAAGGTTTCATGGAAATGATAGAAACTACTGAATCCTTAACTAATTTATCTTTATGTGATAATTATCCTATTAAAGAACATTATAAATCCTCGGATGAAGAATCTTCTTTAGAAAAAGATAATTCATTACCTTCTTTTGATAAAATATCTATATTTGAAAAGTTCCTTGAAAATGAAAATAGTACGATAAAAAAGATACTTGATAAGGAATATTCAAGAATAAATATTTTAACAAAAGAAGTATATTATCTTTCTAAATAACTTGATTAAAAAATATTTCAAAATTGATTATATTTTAAAAAATCATAAGGATGTTAATTATGAAAAGGATAAACTTTCCAGGAATTTTGAAAATGTTATTTCTAGGAAAAATGTTTTATAAACAAACTCCAATTCTAAGACCAATGACTATGAGGATAAGAATTTAGTCATTAGACTAAAATCTAAAATATTTTCCCTAATGAAACTTTTGTCATACTTCACTTATTGTAAGGATAATTTTGATAATATGTATTTACAAATTTTTCCTCTTAGTAATAGTTATGGATTTTTCTATTCTCACTCAAAACATGTTTTCAGTCATAACTATTTTGTTCCTTAAAGTGGCCCATTTTTCACTAAGTTTATATGTGGTGGAAACGGAGATCAAATTTTATATTTAAAAAAATCAAGTCATTAGGTTTTTATAAATCTCACTTTTCTAAGAAAATATGGATTCCTAAGATTTTATTTTATAACATTTCTGGATCCAAGAATATTTGGATTCTGAAAACCTAACTGTTTTATTTAAAAAATAGAGTACCAACAAAAATATATGGTAAATGGATAGTGTATGTTCTTGACACATGACTGGTAACAAAAACTTCTTTAAAAAGAATATTAATATGAAAGGTGTAAGAGTCCATTTCGGAGATAGTTCTCAAGGGGAAATTGTTGGTATAGGTAACATCATTCATCTTGTAAAAGTCTTAATTTCAAATGTATTATTTTTTAAAGGTATTAAGCACAACCTTATAATCCTAATCTAATTATGTGATGAAGGTACCTTTTGATGTTTATGAATGATAAATTTTTAGTTCACAATTCCAAGGATGAGTTCATTGTTTCTTCCCATATGCATGAGAATGTTTATACACATATCTTAAAAGACCTTTATATACAAGATATAACATGGTTTAGTGAAATGGATGATCAGTCTTGGTTATGGAATAAAAACTATGACACTTTATCCCTAGTATCTTACGTAAATTATTGAAGAAAAGACTTTTTAACAATCTACAGAATCATAGATTTCATTTTTTAAAAGTCTGTAACCCTTTTCAATATGGAAATCTAGATAAATCAATATTTAGATATATAAGTGATGTCTCAACTTATGATGCATTACAACTACTATACATGGACTTGTTCAGTCCTACCCAAACTAGAATTATTGGATGGAAATACTTTGTATTTTTTTTAGTGAATGATTACCCTAGATTTACATGGGTCTATTTTCTAGAAAATAAATATGAAGCACTTTCTTATATAAAATATTTTTCATCCAAAGTTAAAATGGGAAAAAACTTCCATTGATAACTATTCATTGTTATCATGGTGGAGAATTTGAAAATTCATATTTTGAAACTTTTTGTAGTAAGAAAGGAATTACTCATAACTTCTCAGCCCCAAGAACTCATCAACAAAATGATATTGTTGAAAGACGAAATTAATTTTTTTAAGATAAAATAAGAATTATGTTGAGTGAATACTCAATTGATAAATTTTTCTTGGATGAAGATATAATTAATTTTTTATAGTATAAATCATGGTTTAATATGGCTATTTCACAATAAAACACCTTATAAGTTATGGACAGGTCAAAAACCAAAAAATTTATTCATCAGAATATTTGGATGAAATGTATTCATTTTGAATACAAAAGAAAACTTACAAAAATTCACACCCAAATCAAATGTAGGATTTTTCTTAGTCTATTCCTTTACATCTAAGGCTTGTATATTTTTCAACAAAAATTCTAGTACTGTCGAGGAAATAGTACAAGTTAAATTTGATGAAACTGATTCCTTTGTTTTTATATAACATCAACCTATATCGTTATATTTTTTTTCCAAAACTTATTATCAAATTTTAATGGAAGAATATTTAAATAAGGAGAATACCCATGAAAATGTTTCTGAAGTATTCAATTTATAATATTTTCTACCCTATGTTGATGAACTGGTATTATAAAACCCAAGTGAGTTGTTTATAAAGAATCATCCCATTGATAATATTATTGGTGATGTAAATCAACTTATAAGGACTAGAAGTTATTTAAGGAATGAAGTAGAGCATGTTTCATTTCTTTTCCAACTAGACCCTAAAAGTTCTGATGAATCTTTAGGTGATGAATATTAGATTAAAGCTATGTAGGATGAGTTAAATTAATTCAAAATGAATGACATCAGGACCTTGGCTGAAAGACCTAAAAACAACCTCTATAACTGGAGTAAAGTGGGACTTTAGAAATAAATGTCATGATAATGGAATTATTATAAGAAATAAAGCAAGATTAATTTCTAAAGGCTATAATCAATAATAAGGAATAGTCTATGGAGAAACCTATTCTTCAATAGCTAGACTTGAATCTATTTGAATTGTCTTTGACTTTTCATAAATCTTTAACATCAAACATTTTCAAATGGATGTGAAGTGAACTTTACTTAATAGATATATTCAAGAAGAATTTTATGCTTAATAACCTCCTATTTTTGAATACCCAAAACATCTTTATCATGTTTCAAAACATAAGAAATCTTTATATGGAATTAAATAATCACCAAGTTCCTAGTATGGAAGACTTACAAGAATTTTGTTACAAAACAATTATGTTAAGGGAACTGCTAATCCAACCCTTTTTATTAAAAAAGAATAGAAAAATGTTTTAATTGTTAAAATTTAGTTTTAAGAAATTATATTTGTATCAACTTAGAAATCCATAACCAAATCATATGTGAATCTTATGAAATATGAGTTTGAACTGAGTATGATGGGAGAGTTAATATCATTCCTTGGTTTTCAAATAACTAAAAAACCAGAAGGAACCTATATATCTCAAAATAATTATATTAAATATCTTCATAAAAAATTTGGACATGACAACACTAAAAGTATAAATACACTAATCAGTACCTCGAAAACCCCCGATCATGATAAAACTGGGAAACTTGTTAAATTGACATCTTTTAGAGGCATAACAGGAAGCTTACTATACTTAACAGATAGTCATCCAGACATAATTTATTCATTATTCTTATGCCTAATATATTAATATAATCCAAAAGAATCCCATATAGAAGTAGTTAAATTAATTTTATTCTATTTAAATGTAACTATGGATTAAAGACTTTTCTATTATACTAGAAATGATTTTGTTATAAAAAGATTTTTTAGATGCACACTTTGTTGGTTGTATAATGGATTGAAATATTACATATAAAACCTATAATTTATAAGAAAATTCTTTAGTTTCTTGGTAATGTAAGAAAAAAACTATGTAGCACTTTCCACTGCTGAATTTGAATATGTGGAAGCTAGAAGTGGTTGTGCTCAAGTGCAGTGGATGCAAAACACACTCACTGATTATTGCATGAATTTTACTAAAACTAAGATACTATGTGATAAGACTAGCTACACATACCTAAGAAAAAACCTTGAATATCACTCTTGTGCTAATAACATAAATATTATATATGACTTCCTTAAATATCACACACTTAAAGGAGATCTAATTTTATAATTCATCATAACGCAAGAACAACTTGCTGATATTTTTACAAAATAATTACCATTCAAAAGATTTGAATACATTAAACAAATGTTAGGAATTATAACTATAAGGTAGTCATTCATGTTCAATTTTTTATTAAAACTATCTCCTAATATTAAAATATTTCTTTTCATAGGGGGGTACACTTGATTTCATTAATTTTGTTTGTGGAACCTATTAAATGTTTTCATAACATAATAAATTTTTTTAGAACCTAATAAATGTTTTTGGAAGCCATAAAAAGTTTAAGGACTCTAATAAAACTTTTCAGAATCTAGTATATCTAAGGAGAATCTTATTAAATTTTAGAAAATACATAGAAAACTATGAAAGGTACTTGTTCTTCCTTATTACTTCTTAACTTTCATTTTTCTTTGTTGGAATTTCAATCATGTTTTAAGAAAAATTTCAATGTATCTATATTTCCTTAAATCCATTTATTTTTTAAAAAATAAAAAAGATCAAAATCTATAAATATTTAATTACCTTAGTATCAACCATCAGATCATATATGTTTGTTTACAACCATTGGATTAATTTTGGAACGTGAACCTTCACCACAATGCCTATATAAAGGAGGGGACACCCCGTCCCCCACATCAAATTCCATAGATTTCTACCCTAGTAGATACCACCTTTCAAAGTATCTGTTTTGATTTCCAATTATTTTATTAAGTTCCTAATGTCCCTATCAATCACCTCTCAGACTTCAATGCCTGCAATTAAAAAACATAAAGACTGACTGATATTCAAATAATGGTTAGTTGATCGGTATTTATTTATTAACTATGATTTTTTAGTAAGATATATTATTAAATAAAAAGTATGGGGAAATATTTTCATTACAAAAAATATGGGAGAACAACATTATGTGTATGTAGACTTGGTTATTGAATTTTAGTAATCAAATGAGTTTTTCAATGAAGGTTGAAAGGATAAGTTTCAGTTTAAGAGTTATGGGAATACATATTCTTTGTCTTATAAGAAAGCCATAGATATCCCTAAGATACCATATAACGATGAATCTCAGTATTTCTCTCATAAGATACCTAATTTTGGAGGATGATTTGATATAGTTAAGGCTATTGATCACTTAGGTCTTAAGGGAGTAAATAAGACTAAGCATTCTAAAATTTTAGCTAACTACAAGATCATGTCATTATGGATACAATGACTTTTAATACCAAGAATATGAGGCAAATAAACCCTGAAAAAATAGAGATCTTGATGGTGGATTTTCTTATTAATCTAAGGAAGATTAACATAGTCAAGAACTAATTTATCACTATCATTAAGATAAAGTATGAGTTGATCAAATCTCATATCCTGATGTTTCCAGCAACCTTATCCATGTTTTTTGAAAATCGCCTGAACTTTTGAAAAGTCCCTTACATATCAAAGCCAAAGAAGTTCAAGATTATTCTTTTTAGTGAAAACACACTTAAAATAATGAAATATTATTATAGTGATCAGAAAAATTTGTTTGTCTATTTTATAGAAAATAATTGGAAGTTGTAGAAATCTCCAAGAACAAGCCAGTCGATCCTATGAAAATAAAGTCACAAGTCCCAAAACTATAGAAAACAACTCAATCTTCATAAAAAACAAATTAAAAGAAATATAAATCTTACCCTGACAATGTTATAGAAAAGTAGAGACAAGAGAAATAACAAAGGAAAGTAGGAGATGTAGTTTTTAGGTTAGATCAAGAAGAAGCTAAAGAATTGAAAATTAGAGAATCTAAAGAACTTGAGAAATAAGAAAAGAAAAAGAAGTTTAAGAAAAAGATAACTGAATCTGAGATAGTTCAAGACCATTTTTAAGATAAAAATATATCCTCAGAACAAATTGATGTTCTAGAATATTTTTTATAAAAAAATTGAACTTCCTCAACAATCAAAACTAGTTAAAGAAGAGGCTATCCTAACAGAAAAGGGAAATAATGTTGTTCCAGGATTAGTTCTGATATTTCATGTTCAGAATCAAGAAGAATAGGAAAAATAAGTTAACATCCAATAGAATGAATGTGAATATGTGATACAAAAAATTAAAGAAACTTAGAGGTAGAGCCAATCCAAAAAGTAATCCATAAGAACTTCTCAAACCTCATATTATAAATATTCGTTAATAGAGATGATAGATCATAAATACAATGTTTTTGATATTGAAGTGCATAAAATTACATCTGATGTTCATGATGTTGTTGGTCATGATGGTGTTAATGATGATAATAAAGAATATCCCAATGATGAAGAGGATTAAGGTGGTGATGATGATAAAATTAATCAAGTGTCTGATGAAAGGAATGTATTTTAGAGTTCAGAGATATTAGAATCTAAGAAAGATAAAGGGAAGGAAGTAGATGTCAGTACATCTAAGAATGTTTCATCAGAATATAAGTGATATTCCTCCTTATTAGGATATGATTATATTCTTTAATCCTTGGATAAGTTAGTGAACTTCATTCCATACTTCCCAAATATTGAGTAAAGATGTCAGTTTATTCAACAATCCAGCAATCAGAAATTAGATTCAACAACCCTTTTTTTAGAAAAGCTCATAAACCTTGAAGTTGAATTCAAAATATTTGTGTAGAATTATGATTCTCATAAGAAATCATGAAGAGAGATGAAAAATATATCAAAACATATCAAGTGTGATTTTAAATTTTTTGATGGTATGTTTGACTCGGTTATGAATGCTTTCTAAAAATTAGAAGACTCTCTAAAAAATCTTTCAAATAGTTTTTTGGAAAATATAATGGAAGAAAAAGGAATTTGATTTCAAGAAGATAAATATATTAATGGGAAAATAAATTCTCTTGATCATGAAGTTAAAATATTTAAGGATTATAAAGAAGGGGTGGATGAAAAGATTATGTGTCGAGATAAAAAGATTATGTCTTAGGATTAGAAGATTGAGAAACAAAAAGAAAATATTTAAAACCTTGAGAAGAAGAGTTAGGATCATGAAGTTCTTCTAGAAAAGATTCAAGATGATCACAAGGAGTTGAATAAGTTGAAGTCTATACTCAAAACATTAATGTTGATGAAGTATTGAATTTATTGTAATCTGATCTTTTGTTGTAATTTTTTTCAATGATAAGTAATGTTTATCTCCTTTGTTTCACATATTTTTCGTAAACTTTTTCAGGTAAATTATACTTTTCCCCAATTTTTTGTAAATCAAAAATGGGGAGAAGAATACTCTAAAAAGAATATTATTTTAAAGAGGAAAATATAAAGGGAGATAATGTTTAAAGAATAAATCATTAAGTAAGGGGGAGAATTTTTTCTTTAATAAAGGAAGACAAATATATAATGTTAGACTATGATCCTTTGGGAGTTTTTTTAATATATGGGGTAGTTAGTCATATTCATATTGACTCATAAACTAGGGGAGATTTCTGTTCTTTTTTTAAGTTCAAATATGAAGTCTGAAGATGTTAATATTATTTTATTAAATTTTCTTTTGGGGAGTTTCAAAAAGGGGGAGACTATTGATTAAAAGTCTTCCTTATGAATTTTCACATTCATTTATATTATGGAAACCACAAACACATTTAATTAATAATAAATTCTATCTATAATGAAATTTATATGCCACACATTTTGTAACACCCTGAGATTTTATGAGATATATTATTTTCATGGATGTATTCTATAATTCACTACACCAAGATTAGCTTGTACTATACGCAGCACCGTATTATCTTGCAGTATATATAATACTATTCTTGGATCATGTTACACACAATTTCAAGTTCGTTTTGTGGAAATTATTCTACACAACATTAAGTATAGATTTTGTTTAATGTATAAATGAAATAAGTTTTGATTATGTTATACACAACACCAAACATAGATTTCACTAAACGCAGCCCTGAGTTGGCTTGGATTACACATAATCAAGACTTTCTTTGATAGCGTGTGTACTACAAAATACTGAGTTTCACTAAATGAGATATTATTATAATATTATTATGAACTAGCTGTTATGAATAGTAATACAAAATTTTTGAAATTTTAAAAAATTTATCTTTCAAAATAGACTTCATTTTTGAATTCAGAATATTAAAATAAGCATAGGGTGAATTTTTGGTATTTTTCAGAAAACATTCAATTTTTGATGAATAGTGAAAACACTAGGTTACTATTTAAAAACTGACTTTTTATTTAAATAATAATTTATTTTATTTAAATTTATTTTAAGTAAAAATTGATACAGAATACCTATATATGTTCAATATAATTCATTGGAGTCATTTTATAATAATTTTAGATATATAAAAATTTATTGAACTTTTCACCGTCTTTTACCCACCTCCTAGGAGAATTAGAAAATTTACATAAAACATAATTTTACCGCTTTTATGAGTGGAATTTTGAAAATCCAAGAGACATAGTTAATATAAATGAATAAAATGTGGTTCAATAAGATAAAAATATTTTATGGTGAATAGTAACTTTTTACTTTTATTTACCACGGTTAAAAGTAAATTGGGTAATTAAGGGTAAAAATGATATTATTATTACCCTAAAACATGTCATAATTTTATTGGATAAGTTTAATTCGACCATAAAACACCTTATGAATAAAATATTACCCTTTAGGTCCACTTGGATTAGATTAGGACAATTATTATTATTTTATTTAAGGAAGAGTTAAAATAGTTAAAATCAAAGATTAATAACTAAAACATTTTTAATATAGGGTTATAAATTCTATAAATTAGACTATAAATATTACTTAGAAAGATAAAACGATTTACTACATAATGGTATTTTATTTATAATATTTATATATTAAATATTTTAATTTATTGATGACACAATAATGATCCAATAATTGCCTTATTAATGAAATATTAACATAATTGATGTTATAAATACCCAAATAAATGTAATTTGAAACTTTTTATAAATTACACTAATTTTTTAGGTTAAGATGACATGTTAGTATTGATTCAAGTAACTTTTTTAGAACTAATCATGTTGTTATGATTTTATGAAAAATTATTTACCAAATAGTGTCCAAATTGACATAAAACAGTTTTTAAAATAAATATTTTATTATTAATTGTTATTCTATTCCTAAAAATACAAGGTTCGGACAAATGACTTAGATAAGGTTATATATATTAATAATGAACCACATGGGGTTCGTTTTTCTTGTTATAGTTTGTTTATTAACCATATAGTATAAGAAAACAAGAAGACACGGTAAAAGTTAAATTATTTAACTTAGAGTTAAATCTAAATGATAAGGATAAAATAGTAGCCTAAAATTTTCTAAAACCTATTGTCTGAGATGATTTAGACCCATACCCACTTTATATTCTAAATAAATCAAATTTGAGCTATTATAAAACGAATATGACTTTATTATAAAATAATATTTTAAGTTTTTCCTATGATGCCCCTCTCCTCCCTTATAAAAGGGCACATCCGCCCTCTTCTCGTTACACAACATTGAGATTTCAAGATCAAACAAACACTTACCATTTACCTTATCAACATCCCTAGAAACATTATAGAGGTTATGGTCTCCTAAAAGACAAACTCTAGTGCCTTAAGAGGAATCTTAAAAGAGGTGCGTCGAAGAAGAGGTAATCTCTTCTATTGATTCTCTCAAGTTTTCTTTATTCTTAAACTTCTTCTTCATTAATTTTTTCATTATAAAGTAATAATATAAGTATCACTAATATACTAATATGTTATTATAAATATGAAACAACCCCATTTCACCTTCTATCCATCCTATGGAAAACTAAATCACCGCGCGTGCGTACGTACGGAATACCATCTCCACGTCGTGGTGTAATCTGTTTTTTCCACCACCACCTTACATGGATGGGTATAATGGTGTAAATAATAACTATATATTGTTATTATAACATAATACTGATTCTGAGATATTATATCATCCACTAAAATTACATTTAATAATTATGGGAATGATATCATCGCTCGTGCGTACGTACGGATTACCGTCTCCATGATGGGATGAGACTCATTATCCATGTTAAACATTCAGGAATGATTATAAAGTATATATAATGAATAATAATGAAATATATGAAATAATGAAGATACTGGATTTATCTATATATATACATATATCTTTCATCTACTTACTTCCATTCAAGTCAATAAGGAAAGGAAAACAACGTTCATGTGTACGTATGACCTACCATCTCCATGAACGGTGTATTTCATTTCATTCATCTATCTATTATATATATATACTGAATATATATGATATAAAAATCATTATTTACATTCTTGAAGTATGTAAATAATGATATAAGTAATAATAATATGAATAACAACTAGTCCAAACACGTATGATAAATAAATAGATTTTACCCAAAATGCTGCTTTAACATTGAATTTACAAAAGAACAGGTAATATAAAGTCATAAGTGAACCATATATGATATCATAACCATTAATATGATTCTGTAATAAGTAAATGAAATTATTTAAATAATTATATAGGAGGTTTAGATTTGTACGAGGCATATCAGACCTAAGGTAAGAGATAACTATTCCAATATCGTTCTTATCCGAGATTGTTTATTTGTACGTATTTACTGGGGTTATATTTTTCATCCATGTCCATAAAAAATGTTTTTCATAAAGTGTTTAATATTCTTCCATGTATGTTTGAAGCCATGTTTACACCTATTTTTCTTTTATTTTGTATTATGGAAGGAATCTTTTTTTTTGTTTACCATATGTGGTACTTTTTTACTTTTCTGTTAAAAGTACGAGGAGAATATTTTTTTAACTTATACGACATGAACATATTTTTACGGTTTCATAACACCTTATATTCAGGAAGTTTACTCCACAATATTTCATGGTTATTTTTAGTTAAATAATTTTCTTTTAAAATTGTGTGGTATATTGTGAAAAGAAAGTGATTTTTAAGAAGAAATGATAATTTCCCCAAGAATTTTTTTCAAGTGTTTTATCAAAACTATTTTCCATCTAAGATGACATTATTTCATATGTGTACTTTTCAAGTATAATATATATATGATTTACATGGTTTCAATTTTCTTATGATGAAATTATTTCCATTTGTTTTATTTGGATTATGTTATGATGGGATGATGTTTATGAAACCCATTTTTATTATTTGGGTTATGATGAATGATTTATTTTTATATTGTGGGAAAAGTAAGAATTATTTCCTTATGAGATTGGTGGGACCTATATATCACTCCAATGAATTGGTTAAAGATTTATATCTAATGATATAGAAATTTCTGGAATGGTAAGTTAATTCTGTTCAGTGATATAGGACTGGAACGAGGAGTGAACTCAATTCAGAAAGTGACTTTTTCCACAAAGATGGTCTTGGTAGTAATTCCTTGGCTACTATTGAAATCATATCATGTGATTAATGGTTTTCCAAAATTAAATGTTTTATTCCCATGCTATTTTATCATGATTGATGTTTATTTATGATCTATGCCTTATGTACTGCCAAGATTTATTTCACAACTCAAGATTTTGATGTTTAAACATTATGTTCACGTTTTGAAGTTCAAATGTATATGGTTTATTTTATTTTCTCCATTGTTACCCTTACTAAGCATTTGAGCTCACCCTTTATATGTTTTCTTTTCCCAAGGATATAAATAAAGGTTTAAGGTAAAAAAAGGGGAAGATCTTTATGGGAGATGTTGAAGATATTTCACCATGATTAGAAGATTATGTTTCATGTTTCCTAAGACACTAAACTATTATGGTCCTTTGGTTTCTGTTTCTGTTATGTATTAAGTATTCTGCAAAAGTAATGTAATGTATATGTACATAAATCTATGGGTCTCTACAGTTGGTATTAGAGGAAAGGTTTAGTTAATATTTGGAAACTAGGATTCAAAAACTTTAGTGAGACACCTATAGATATTTGGAAGGTATATCTAGGGATTTCCCTAAGGTTTAGTATAACTATAGGTTACAATCCTAGAGTTATTTTGACAATCATGAATAACCTAGGGTGAACCTAAGTTATCATGGATTAAAGAATGTTTGATAATTTAGACATACCATAAGTGACTTTTAATGATTATGTGGTTCTTTGTTATTATAAATGTTTCTTACACTATGGTTTTTGGTTTTAGTCAATAGAGGAAACAAGAAGGAATTCAGTTAATGTTGATTCCGATGGACAAATTGGTGACTGTGATCAACAAAATCGTGTAATTCCTAGAGAGATAGATATTGTGATTATGCCGAATCAGTCATTACGATATATGATTAACAAGGTGAACTTTGGTGGTATTACTAAGTGATCAAATAAGAGGAAGATGATGTTTTATACATGTTCTCATGGAGAGGAACATAGAGGAAGGAAGATGAAGCTTTCTACATATCAAAAAGAAGGGAAGAAGAAACTTGAGGAATACCTCAAATGTAGGGGAAGATGTTATCTGTGTAGAGAAAAGGGTCATAAAGTGACAGACTGTTATGGAGTTCAATGTACTATTTGTGGAGAACATGGTCATTACCCAACTCAATGCCCTGACGTAAGAGGTTACTTATAAATCAAGGAAGGACTTATTCCATAACAATCATTGAAGAGGGTGGATTGAAGTGTTTTTGTATTGGTATTCAAGAATAATGTTTTTGAGGTACTTTTATGGTATATTGGAATATTTTTGTATTTGTATATTGTGGTTTTCAATAATTTTATAGTACTAGTAGCCATAAAAAGTGATTTAAATATTTTTGGAAAGAAGATGAAATGTAGATAATGAATGGATAAGGATAAAATGAAATGTTTGATAGTATTCATGAGCTCATGACTAATATAAGGACAAAGTGATATCTTGGTTTGAGTATATAGAAATTTTGGGATTTTGGTATGTGGAAAGAGTTAACTTTTGACAGCATTCATGTTTTCACTAAGGTTCAATGGATATTCATTTTTGAAGAGAATACATGATTAAGGTATTCCCATGTTTGGAATATGACAAACAAGATATATTGTATGATATATGGGGGATAAATGATGGTATTCACATGCTTGGTAAATGAAATTTCTAGTAATTCTTTTCTTTATACTATGATCTTGGACCGAAGTATTTTAGATAAGCCTAAAGATTGGAATGGATTATGTTGGACATATGTTAGTTTTTTTTAGGGCTAGAACTTTTTGATATTATTTTTGGAATTTTATAATGGTATAGTTTTAGAAAAAGGACAACCCATAGGATGGGAGACAACCCATCGTGTCGGACAAGGATGCGGGAATCGAATCCACAACCAAAGTGCGACAGACTTTTATTTCATACCACTGGCCTACCGGAAGTCCCTGGTTAGTAGAAACTAGTTTTATTTTATTAATCTCTATGATAGATGAAGTATAAGTCCATTTTTGGAACCATATACGGTTAATCTCACCGTAAGGTGGACTTATAACTTTTTCTAACCTTGTGTTTGAGATTTATGGAATGATCTATCATTATATCACATGATCTAATAATACTTAATAGAAGTCAAATTAAACATCATTTCATTAAGATATGAAGTGGAAATTTTTCAAGGAAAAAACAACAGTAAGATTGTATCAAAATCAAGTAAGTATTTATTTTAATTCAAAAATTCTTCAACATTGGGGAAATGATCTTGAAAACCAAAATTTTTGTCATAGTGACCTCATATCTGATGAATATTATGGTACCTTATATCATCACAAATTTATGGCTTTATGATTGTTGGCTTTTTTTCAATTCCATGTTCTCCACCACTCTTCATCTAAACATGATGGTTAGATTTATCTTCCATATCCATATTTTTACCTATATTCATCTATGTGGAAACCCAGTGATGAGTTACTTTGGGTATCTATTATGTTTATAATGATCCTTTTTAAAATGACGATTTAGTATACCTTTTTACAATGTGGGTTTCTATAAATGAAACTTTCAAGTAGTAAATGATTTATAACCCTGACAAAATTTTGAGGGCAAAATACATTTTTAGCGAGGTAGAATGTAACACACCAAGATTTTATGAGATATATTATTTTCATTGATGTCTTCTATTATACACTACACCAAGATTATCTTGTACTATACGCAAAACTATATTATCTTGCAGTATACGTAACACTATTTTTGGCTCGTGTTACACACAATTTCAAGTTCGTTTTGTGGAAATTATTCTACACAACATTAGGTATAGATTTTTTTAATGTATAAATGAAAAATGTTTTGATTATGTTATACAAAACACCAAACAGAGCTTTCTCTATACGTAACCTTGACTTGGCTTGCATTACACGTAATGAAGACTTTCTTCGATAGCGTGCGTAGTATGCAATACTGAGTTTCACTATAAGAGATATTATTATAATATTATTATGAACTAGCCATTATGAATAGAAATACCAAAATTTTGAAATTTTATAAATTTTATCATTCAAAATGGACTTCATTTTTAGATTTGGAATATCGAAATTATCCTTGGGTGAATTTTTGGTATTTTTCTAAAAACTTTCAATTTTTGATAAATAGTGAAAACGCTGGGTTACTATTTAAAATCGACTTTTTATTTAAATAATTGTTTATTTTTTTTAAATTTATTTTAGGTCAAAATGGATTCATAATACCTATATAAGTTAAATATAATTCATTGGATTCATTTTATAATAATTTTAGATATATAAAAAAATTTATTGTACTTTTCACCGTCTTTTACCCACCTCTTAGGAGAATTTTAAATTTACATAAAACTTAATTTTACCACTTCTGTGAGTGGAATTTCGAAAATCTGAGAGACACGGTTAATTTCAAGGAGTAAAATGTGGTTCAATAAGATAAAAATAATTTTTGGTGAATAGTAAATTTTTACTTTTACTTACCACGGTTAAATGTAAATAGGGTAATTAAGGGTAAAAATGATATTATTATAACCCTAACACATGTCCTAATTCTATTGGATAAGTGTAATTCGACCCAAAACAACATTAGGAATAAAATATTACCATTTAGGTCCAATTGGATTAGATTAGGAAATTTATTATTATTTTATTTATAGAAGAGTTAAAATAGTTAAAATCAATGTTTAAAAACCAAATCATTTTTTATATAGGGTTATATAAAAGATAAATTCGACTATAAATATTATTTAGAAATCTAAAACTATTTTATAAATAATTATATTTTATTTATAATTTTTAGACATTAAAAAAGTTTATTCTTTTATGACACAATGATGATGCAATAATTACCTTATTAATAAAATATTAACATAATTGATGTTATAAATACCCAAATAAATGTAATTTGAGAGTTTTTATAATTTAAACTAATTTTTTAGGTTAATATGACATGTTAGTATTTATTAAATTATCTTTTTTAGAACTAATCATGCTGTTATGAGTTTCAAAAAAATAAATTACCAAATAGTGTAAAATTCACATAAAATAGTTTTTAAAATAAATATTTTATTATTAATTCTTATTCAATTCCTAAAAAGATAATGTTCAGCCTAATGGATTTTATAAGTTTATATATATGAATAATGAACCACTTGGGATTCTTTGGTCTTGTTATAGGATGTTTATTAACCATATAGTGTAAGAAAAAAAGAAGACACGGTAAAAGTTAAATTATTTAACTTAGAGTCAAATCTAAATGATAAGGATAAAATAGTAACCTAAACTTGTCTGAAACCAATTTTTTGAGAATATTTAGACCCAAACCCACTTTATCTTTGAAATAAATCAATTTTGAGCTATTATAAACTGAATATGACTTTATTATAAAATAATATTTTAAATTTTTCTTAAGGTGCTCCTCTCCTCCCTTATAAACGAGCACCTCCTCCCTCTTCTCTTTACACAATTTTGATATTTCATGCTCAGCCAACACATGATCCTTTCCCTTCTCAGCATCCCTAGAAACATTATAGAGGTTCTTTTCTCCTCAAAATACCAACTCCAGTGCCTTAAGTGGAATCTTAAAAGAGGTGCGCCATAGAAGAGGTAATCTCTTCTACCGATCCTTTCATGTTTTCTTTCTTCTTCAACTTCTTCTTCTTTAGTTGTATCATTATAAAGTAAGAACATCATTATCAATAATATACTGATATTTTATGATAAATATGAAGAAACCCAATTTCACCTTCTATCTATCCTACGGAAAATGAAATCACCGCGCGTGCGTACGTACGGAATACCGTCTCCACGCTTTGGTGTAATCTGTTTTTCCACCACATTACTTTGATGGGTATAATGGTGTAAAGAATAACAATATATAGTAATCATAACATAATACTGATTCTAAGATATTATATCATCCACTACAATTCCATTCAATAATTATGGGAATGATATCATCGCTCGTGCGTACGTACGGATTACCGTCTCCATGACGCGATGAGATTCATTATCCAAGTTAACCATTAAAGAATGATTATAAATTATATATAATCAATAATAATGAAATTTATGACATAATGAAGCTAATTAATTAATGTATATATATATATATTTCATATACTTACTTCCATTCAAGTCAATAAGGAAAGGAAAACCACGTTCATGCGTACGTACGACCTACCGTCTCCATGAACGGTGTATTTCATTTCATTCATCTATATATTATATATATACTGAATATTTATGATATATAAATCATGATTTAAATTTTGGAAGTAAGTAAATCATGATATAAGTAATAATAATATCAATAACAACAAGTCCAAACACGTACGATAAATAAAAGGATTTTACCCAAAACACTGCTTTAACATGGAATTTACTAAAGAACAAGTAATATAAAGTCATAAGTGAACCATATATGATATCATAACAATGAATATGATTATTTAATAAGTAAATGAAATTATTTAAAACATTATACAGGAATTTTGGATATGTACGAGGCATATCAGACCTAAGGTAAGGAATAACTATTCCAATCTCGTTCTTATCCAAGATTGATTATTCTTAAGTTTTTATTGGGGTTTTATTTTTCACCCATGTACATAAAAAATGTTTTTCATAAAGTGTTTAATATTATTACATGTATGTTTAAATCCATTTTTACCCCTCTTTGACTTTTACTTTGTGTTATGGAAGGAATATTTCTTTTGTTTATCATATGTGGTACTTTTTAAATTTTCCTTTAAAAGTATGAGGATAATGTTTTTTAACTTATATGACATGAATGAATTTTTAAAGTTTCATAACGCCTTATTTTCATGAATTTTACTCTACAAGATTTCTTGTTTATTTTCAATAAAATCCTTTCTTTTAAAATTACATGGCATTTTATGAATATAAAATGATTTTTAAGAATAAAGGATATTTTCCTCACGAATTCTTTTCAAGTGTTTTATCAAAACCATTTTCCATCTAAGATGAAATTATTTAATATGTGTATGTTTCAATTATAATATCTCTATGATTTACATGTTTTCACTTTTCTCATGATGAAATGATATTCATTTTTTTATTTGGATTATGTTATGATGGGATTATGTTTATGAAACCCATTTTTATTCTTTGGGTTATAATGAATGATTTATGTTTATGTTGTGGCACAAGTAATAATAATTTCATTATGAGATGGGTGAGACCTATATATCTCTCCAATGAATTGGTTAATGATTTATATCTCATGATACAGACATGTGTTGAATGGTATGTTAATCCAGTTTAGTGATACATGACTGGAACGAGGAGTGAACTCAATTCAGAAAGGGACATTGTCCACTAAGATGGTGTTGGCAGCAATGTCTTGGCTACTATGGAAATCATATCATGTGCTTAATGGTTTTCCACAATTAAATGTTTTTTTACCATGCTACTTTATCATTATTTATGTTCCTTTATGATCTATGCCTTACGTAATACCAAGATTTATTTTCCAATTCATGATTTTGATGTTTATTCTTTTTGTTCATGTTTTGAAGTTCAAATGTATATGGTTTGTTTTATTTTTTCTATTATTACCCTTACCGAGCATTTGATCTCACCCTTTATATGTTTTCTTTTCCCCAGGAAATAAACAAAGGTTTTAGGTAAAAAAAGGGGGAAGATCATTATCGGAGATGTTGAAGATCATTCACCATGATTAGAAGATTATGTTCCATGTTTCCAAAGACACTAAACTATTACGATCATTTGGTGTTTTGTTGTTATGTATAATGTATTACGCAAAAGTAATGTAATGTCTATGTACATCAAGCTATGGGTATCTACATTTGGTATTAGAGGAAAGGTTTAGTTAACCTTTGGAAACTAGGATGAAAAATCTTTAGTGAGATACCTAGAGATATTTCTAAGGTATGTCTAGGGATGTCCCTAAGGTTTAGTATAACTATAGGTTACAGTCCTAGAGTTATGTTGATGATCCTGAATAACCTAGGGTGAACCTAAGGTATCATGGATTAAAAAATGTTTGATAAGTTAGACATCCCATAAGTTACTTCTAATAATTATGTGGTTTCTCGTTATTTTAAATGTTTCTTACACTATAGTTTCTAGATTTAGTAAATGGATGAAATGAGAAGGAATTTAGTTAATGTTGATTCTGATGGACAAATTTGTGACTGTGATCAAAAAATTCATGTAATTCCTAGAGAGAAAGATATTGTGATTATGCCGAATCAATCATCACGATATATGATTAAAAAGGTGAACTTTGGTGGTATTCCTAAGTCATCAAATTAGAGGAAGATGAACTTTTATACATGTTATCATAGAGAGGAACATAGAGAAAGGAAGATGAAGCTTTCTACGTATCAAAAATAAGGGAAGAAGAACCTTAAGGAATACCTCAAATGGAGGGGAAGATGTTATCTGTGTGGAGAAAAGGATCATAGAGTGACAGACTGTTATGGAGTTCAATGTCTTATTTGTGGAGAACATGGGCATTACTTAACTCAATGCCCTGACCTAAGAGGTTACTTATAAATCAAGGAAGGACTTATTCCATGACAATCATTAAAGAGGATGGATTGAAGTGTTTATGTATTGGTACTCATGAATAATGTTGTGAGGAACTTTTACGGTATATTGGAATATTTTTGTATCATTATATTGTGGTTTTCAATGATTTTATGGTACCGGTAACCATGAAAAGTGATTAAAATATTTTTGGAAAGCGGGTGATATGCACATAATGAAGGGATAATGAGAAAATGAAATGTTTGATAGTATTCATGAGCTCATGACTAATATAAGGACAAATTGATATCATGGTTTGAGTATATAGAAATTTTGGGATTTTGGTATGTGGAAAGAGTTAACTTTTGACATCCTTCATGTTTTCACTAAGGATCAACATGTATTTATTTTTCAAGAGAATACATGATTAAGGTATTCACATGTTTGTAATGTGGCCAACAACATATATCGTATGTCATATGGGGGATAAATGATGGTATTCACATGCTCGGTAAAGGACATTTCTAGTAATTCTTTTCATTATACTATGAGTTTGGACAGAAGTATTTTAGATAATCCTAAAGATTGGAATAGATTATGTTGGATATAAGTTAGTATTGTTTAATGCTAGAACTTTTTGATTTTATTTTTGGAATGTTATAATAGTATAGTTTTAGAAAAAGGACAACCCATAGGATGAGTGAAAACATGTCGTGTCAGACAAGGATGTGGGAATCGAACCCACAACCGAAGTGCGAGAGGCCTTTATCGCATACCACTGGCCTACAGAAAGTCCCTGGTTAATAAAAACTAGTATTATTTTATTATGTTCTATGATAGATGAAGTATAAGTCCATTTTTGGAACCATATAAAATTAATCTCACCATAAGATGGACTTATAACTTTTTCTAGCCTTATGTTTGAGATAGATGGAATGACCTATCATTCAATCACATTATCTAAAAATAATTCACATAAGACAAATTCAACTTCATTTCTTTAAGATATGAAGTGGAAATTGTTCAAGGCACAAACAACAGTATGATTGTATCAAAATCAAGTAAGTATTTATTTTAATTCAAAAATTATTTAACATTGGGGAAATGATATTGAAAACCAAAAATGTTGTACTAGTTCCCTCATATATGATGAATCAGATGGTACCTTAGATCATCAAAAATTTATGGCTTTATTATTGTTTGGTTTTTTTCATATCCATGTTCTCTACCACTATACATCTAAACATGATGGTTAGATTTCTCTTCCATATCAATATTTTCACCTATATTCTGCTATGTGGAAACCCAGTGATGAGTTACTTTGGGTATCCATTATGTTTCTTATACTCCTTTTTAAAATTATGATTTAGTATTCCTTTTTACGATGTGGGTTTCTATGAATGAAACTTTCAAGTAGTAAATGATTTATAACCCCGACGAATTTCAATGGTGAAATTCATTTTAAGGGGGGGTAGAATGTAATACCATGAGATCTTATGAGATATATTATTTTCATTGATGTAATCTATTATATACTACACTAAGATTACCTTGTACTATATACAACACCGTATTGGCTTACAGTATATGAAACACTATTCATGGCTCGTGTTACACACAATTTCAAGTTCGTTTTGTGGAAATTATTCTACGCAACATTAAGTATAGATTTTTTTAATATAAAAATGAAATAAATTATGATTAGGTTATACACAACACCAAAAGGAGCTTTCACTACACACATACCTGACTTGGCTTGCATTACACGCAAGCAAGACTTTCTTCGATAGCGTGTGTAGTACGCAATATCGAGTTTCACTAAACGAGATATTATTATAATATTATTATGAACTCACCATTATGAAAAGTAACACCCAATTTTTTTAATTTTATAAATTTTATCTTTCAAAATGGACTTTAGTTTTGGATTCGAAATATCGAAATTAGCCTAGGGTAATTTTTTTGGAATTTTTCTGAAAACATTCAATTTTTGATGAATAGTGAAAACAATGGGTTACTATAAAAAACCAACATTTTATTTTAATATTTATGTATTTTATTTAAATTTATTTTAGTTAAAAATTGATACATAATACCTTTATATGTTCAATATAAATCATTGGAATAATTTTATAATAAATTTAGATATATAAAAATTTTATTGAACTTTTCACCATCTTTTACCCACCTCCTAGAAGAATTTGAAAATTTACATAAAACATAATTTTACTACTTCTGTGAGTGGAATTTAGAAACTCCGAGATATACGGTTAATATCAAGATGTAAAATGTGGTTTAATAAGATAAAAATAATTTTTGGTGAATAGTATCTTTTTACTTTTATTTACCACGGTTAAAAGTAAATAGGGTAATTAAGGATAAAAATGATATTATTATTACCCTAAAACATGTCCTAATTCTATTGGATATGTGTAATTCGACCAAAGAAAACCTTAGGAATAAAATATTACCCTTTAGGTCCAGTTGGATTAGATTAGGACATTTATTATTTTTTTTAAGGAAGAGTTAAAATAGTTAAAATCAATGTTTAATAACTAAGAAATTTTAATATAGGGTTATTCATAAGATAAATTAGACTATAAATATTAATTAGAAAGATAAAATGATTTCCTACATAATGGTATTTTATTTATAATTTTTAGACATTAAATAAGTTAATTTATTTATGACACAATGATGATGCAGTAATTTCCTTATTAAAGAAATATTAACATAAATGATGTTATAAATACCCAAATAAATGTAATTTGAGACTATTTATAAATTAAACTAATTTTTAGGTTAATTTGACATGCTAGTATTGATTAAATTAACTTTTTTCAGACTAATCATGCTGTTATGACTTTCACAAAAAATCAATTACCAAAATAGTGTCAAAATTGACATAAAATAGTTTTTAAAATAAATATTATATTATTAATTTTTATTCTATTCCAAAAAATCTATGGTTCGTCCAAATGACATAGATAAGTTTATATATATGAGTAGAGAACAACGTGAGGTCCCTTTGGATTGTTATAGTAAGTTTATTAACAATATAGTGTAAGAAAACAAGAAGACACGGCAAAAGATAAATTATTTAACTTAGATTTAAATCTAAATGATAAGGATAAAATAGTAACCAAAACTTGTATAAAACCTATTGTATGAGAGTATTACGCCCCATACTCACTTTATATTATAAATAAATCAATTTGGAGCTATTATAAACCGAATATGACTTTATTATAAAAAAATATTTTAAATATTTCCTAAGGTGCCCCTCTCCTCCCTTATAAAAGGGAACCTCTTCCCTCTTCTCTTTACAAAATTTTGAGATTTCAAGCTTGGAAAAAACCTGAACATTACCCTTCTAAACTTCCCTATAAACATTATAGAGGTTCTGGTTTTGTCAAAATACCAACTCTAATGCCTTAAGAGGATGCTTAAAAGAGGCGTGTCGAAGAATAGGTAATCTCTTCTACCGATTCTTTCAAGTTTTATTTCTTCTTCAACTTCTTCTTCTTTAGTTGTTTCATTATAAAGTAATAACATCAGTATCACTAATATAATGATATGTTATTATAAATATGAAACAAACCCATTTCACCTTCTATCCATCCTACGGAAAATGAAATCACTGCGCGTGTGTACGTATGGAATATCATCTCCATGCCGTGGTGTAATCTGTTTTTCCACCACCACCTTACTTGGATGGGTATAGTGGTGTAAATAATAACTATATATAGTTATTATAACATAATACTGATTCTGAGATATTATATCATCCACTCCAATTACATTAAATAATTATGGTAACAATATCATTGCTCGTGCATACGTACGGATTACCATCTCCACGAAGCGATGAGATCCATTCTCAATGTTAACCATTCAAGAATGACTATAAAGTCTATATAATGAATAATAATTAAATATATGACATAATTAAGCTACAATATATATATATATATATATGTTTGTGTGTGTGTGTGTGTCATCTACTTACTTCCATTCAAGTCAATATGGAAAGGAAAACAACGTTCATGCGTACGTACGACCTACCGTCTCTATGAACGGTGTATTTCATTTCATTCATCAATCTATTTTATATATATATATATATACTGAATATATATGATATATAAATCATTATATACATTCTAGAAGTATGTAAATCATGATATAAGTTATAATAATATCAAGAACAACAAGTACAAACACATACGATAAATATAATGATTTTACAAAAAACGCTCCTTTAACATGGAATTTACAAAAGAACGGGTAATATAATGTTATAAGTGAAACATATATGATATCATAACAATGAATATGATTATGTAATAATTAAATGACATTATTTAAATCATTATATAGGATGTGTGGATACGTATGAGTCATATCGGACCTAAGGTAAGGGATAACTATTCCAATCTCATTCTCATCCGAGATTGTTTATTCGTAAGTATTTACTGAGGTTATATTTTTCATCCATTTACATAAGAAATGTTTTTCAAAAAGTGTTTAACATTTTTACATGTATGTTTAAAGCCATTATTGACCCTCTTTCACTTTTACTTTGTGTTATGGAAGGAATATTTATTTTTTTACCATATGTGGTACTTTTTGACTTTTCCATTAAAAGTACGAGGCATACGTTTTTTACCTTATACGGTATGAATGGATTTTTATAGTTTCATAACACCTTATTTTCATGAAGTTTACTCTACAATATTTCATGGTTATTTTCAATAAAATCCTTTTCTTTTAAAATTGTTTGGCATTTTGTGAAAAGAAAATGATTTTAAAGAAGAAATGATATTTTCCTCAAGAATTATTATCAAGTGTTTTATGAATACCTGTTTCCATCTAAGATGACATTATTTCATATGTTTATATTTCAAGTATAATATCTCTATTATTTAAATGGTTTCACTTTTCTTATGATAAAATTATATCTATTTGTTTTATTTGGATTATGTTATGATGGGATAATGTTTATGAAACCCATTTTTATTCTTTGGGTTATGATGAATGATTTATGTTGATGTTGTGGCACAAGTAAGGATGATTTCATTATGAGATGGGTTGGACATCTATCTCCCTCCAGTGAATTGGTTAAAGATTTATATCTCATGAGATAGAAATGGCTGGAACGGTATGTTAATCTGGTTCAATGATATGGGACTGGAACGAGGAGTGAACTCGATTCAGAAAGGGACTTTGTACACTAAGATGGTCTTGGCAGCAATGCCTTGGCTATTATGGAAATCATATCATGTGTTTAATGGTTTCCATAATCAAATGTTTTATTCCAATGCTATTTTATCATGATTTATGTTCCTTTATGATCTATGCCTTACGTACTGCCAAGATTTATTTCACAACTCAAGATTTTGATGTTTCAACTTTATGTTTATATTTTAAAGGTAAAATGTTTATGGTTTGTTTTATTTTCTCCATGCCTACACTTACTGAGCATTTGATCTCACCCTTTATATGTTTTGTTTTTCCCAGGATATAAAGAAAGGTTTTAGGTAAAAAAAGGGGAAGATATTTATGGGAGATGTTGAAGATAATTCACTAAGATTAGAAGATTATGTTCCATGTTTCCAAAGACATTAAACTATTATGGTCCTTTTGTGCATATTTTTGTTATGTATTAAGTATTCTGAAAAAGTAATGTAATGACTATTTACCTCAAGCTATGGGTCTCCACAAATTTATTAATAAAACATTAAATCTATAAGGAAATTTATATTCACGTTCTTTATCCATTTTATAGTTAAGTCTACCATTATTTTTCATAAGAATGAATAGTTACTAGTACAAATTAGATCCTTAATAAAAAATGAAATTCTTCACTTTTTCAATTATAGATCACTTAGAAAATAAAATGCAATTTATGTTTCTCCATTTAGATTCCATAAGAATTATGAATCTGATTATTTCAAAATCTTAATTCTAATTCTAGTTTCTCAAATCTAAATCACACAAAAAGTTGATTCTGTATCACTTCCTCAATTTTGAATCATCCAGAATTTTGATTTTGATACTCTAAAAATTGTGATAACTATAATCTCAGAATGGTGATTCTGATACTATCAGAATTGTGATTCTGATTCTTCATTTCTCAATTCTGAATTGAATAAAAACTAGAAACAGATTCACAGTTTCTTAAATTCTGATTCAATCAAAAATGTGAATCTGATTCATGGTTTGTCAATTATGAATAATCTATTTTTTTGAATTTGATTTTCACTTCCTCAATTCGAATTATCTCAGATTTGTGAATCTGATTTACCGTATTTATCAATTTGTATTCTCAATAATATCTACATTTGATTTTATATCTTTTTTAAAGTTTTCTCTTTTGTTTAAAAATATAATTTTATATATTTCTTAAAGTTTTCTCTTTTGTTTAAGAATATGATTATATATATTTTTTAATTTTTTGATATTTAATTAATGTAATTTTCTCTATACTCAAATTCATACATTCTTAATGTTTCTCATGATATTTTCTTCTACTAAACAATTTTGTCTAATCTGTTATTATATAACAGCTTCTATTTCTATCTGTATAGGTCCCTCAGAAATTATAGAAAGAATATGATCATTAGAGGAAATTTCAATCTTTAGAGATGACACCAAAAAATTTGAGGTCAGTTGTTTGAGATCATAACTTTTGGATTTTGAGACAAACGAGATATCTACCAAATGTTCTTTGTGAAAATGCCAAGAGGAGATTAAGATATGAAAAACATGTTCGACATACTTAATAACATCAATAAGCCTTATTAAACTATGTGGGATACCAATCGTTGATGATTATGATTGAGGGATTCCATGTCTAAGGAAGATATATATGCCAATCACCTTAGAGATCTAGGGCTTCTGAAGCTAGGAAGAAAGAGGTACCGATCATCCTACTGATCGAGGGCTTGCAGGGATAGAGAAACAGATACTGATCTTCATATCTAGGATTTACCATGGTGTGGGTAATGCAAAATTTCTTGAATTTATAAATCAGTGTACCTTTATCCAAGGTGTTTTGGATACCCTAGTCTTTAGGTTAAAAGAAATTTACTCTTTTATATGTACTTTAAATTTTCACTACAATTTTTAATAATAAAAAAGTATTTCTGTAACTTTCTATTGTGTTGTAACTTTGAATTAAGATTATATATCCTTTAAGGTATATTCTTGTTTATGTATACCTGTGTACGTATTTAATTTTGGTAACAATCTTCATCAGGCCCAAAATAGTTTTTCCTAAATCTTATAGAAGAGGGATTAAGTGAATCTGATTTGTTTAACCTTGTTAAACAGAGTTTCTTGAAGGTTAAAAATGAAGGTTTTTAAAATTACAATTCACCACTCATATAATTGAGTATCTACATCTAAATTTTGATCCTATAAGGAGTAGTATATTCACTAAAAAAATAAGTGGTGAATAAGACATATATCTCACAGAAGTAAAAGTGAGATGAGATACCCCTTACCTCATGCTTCCCTTTAGTGGTACATACTTTTACCTCTTTTATAAAAGATTAATTTTTTTGTTAATTTATCTCCATATCCATATTTATGTAACATATTGGATCATTTAATACCATTTTGTTAATAATATTTCATTATTACCCTTGATTCTGGTGTTAACTGCTTCATTTTCCTATGCTTGTTATTTAATGTAAGTCATGTTTCTTTTGTATAAGATATATGTAAGTAATATAAATAATGGTTTTAAGTTCATATATTTAATATTCATTTACTATATAAAATTTTATAATCATTTTGTAATGGCTAACATGGAAAATGAATGACATCGTATCGTGGAGACGGTAGACTGTACGTACGCACGAGCGATGATATTATTCCCTTAATGGTGGATGTTTAAGGAGTTGAATAGTATATTAATTATAAAGAAACAATATAAAATCATAATTACCATATATATATATATATATATATATTATATCTATAATTATACCCATCCAAATAAAGTGGTTATGAAAAAAAACTACCCCATGGTGTGGAGAAGGTATGTTGTACAAACGCAGGCACGATGCCTTCATTTTTCATAGCATAGATAAATAATCGAATATGGTTGGTCCAAAATAATAATAACATATAATAATATATATGATACTACATTTATTAATTTATAATAAAAACAACACTTGATGAGGATATATAATAGGAAATGATCTTGGAAGAGTTGGTAAAAATGATTACTTCTTCTTCAGCAAACTTCCTTTAGATATCTTATTATGGGATCTAGGGTTGGTATTTTTGGAAGACCAGGATCACTAGAAAATGTATATGGATATTGGGATGTGAAATTTGTAGGGTTATATTGAGCAATATGGCTTTATTTTGTGTGAGGAACTGATGGAGGAGGTTCCCTTTTATAATTGAGGTGAGGGGCACTTTTGGAAATCCTCAACATATATAAAATATTATAAGGATATTCTAGAGTCAAAGACATAAAAATAGACTATAAATGAACTTTGGAATAAATATTTGGTAATTTATTTTCCCATTTTAAAATATTTAATATTTTTAATTTTTTTAAATAATTAAATTAAATATTAATTCTTTAAAGTACTATTATTGTCAAATTTGACACTATTCATTTTATTTGACATCAAATTCATTAAGAAAAATTGGGATTTAGAATTTAATGATTTAAAAAATGTATAATATATCTTATATATTTATAAAAATCATTATAAAAATTGACCCATGAAAAATATATTAAAATTAATATTATTAATATTAATTTTTTTTATTTATCTGGTAATTAAATAAATATTGTTTTATTATTGAAGAAGATTTAAAGGTAATTATCTAAATTTTAAAAATTAAAAATAATTATTTATAAAGAAAATAATTTCATTAATATCAAATTATAAATTTCTTTTTATTCATATCTTGATTTTATCTCTATGTGGACACATAAAAATAAAAAATACAAAGAGAGTGGAATTTTGTGACTATCCTTTTTGAAATAATATATAAGTTATTTTCATGTGAAATTTTCCATTAAATAACTAAAATTAAATATAAATGTGAAATGAGTCAAATAATATTCATCCAATAATTTTTTAATAAGTTTAGGTTATCATTATATCCTTATATTAGTGTTTTAACTCTTATTTAAGCCTTATAACTCTTACCATAATAACATGTTTTTTAATATTTAAAGGTTAATATAGTTACTATAAAATTTTAAATGAACCATAAATGAGTCATGGATAATATTTTATACTTTATCAAAATAAATTTTCTGATGTTTATATTTTCATGAATTGTAAATAATTTAATAAAATATTATTTATTTTAAAATATCATTTATTTCAATTTTGACACTATTCTTACACAAATTTTTAGAAAATACCAATAAAAAAATAAATTTCAAATAGAATATTTAATAAATACATAATATTTATATTTAATCTTTAAAATTTGTGGACGATAGTAATGATATAAAATTATATTTATTTTAATATTTTTTATATTATTTATTTGATATTTCCACTAATTAAACAATTAATGCATCATCATTATGTGTGCCTTTAAGGTAATTATTTATTTCCTAAAAATTAGAAATAAATTAAAATGATGAATATTCACATTTAATATTTAATAATAATATTTACAGTTGAATATAAATTCTGAATGACTATATATAAAAAATGTAAAACTTATTAAAAATACAAGTATAACATATTTGACTTTCCTTATAAAAAACTAATATAAAATGATTAAAGTGATCAATGTTGATTTAAGAGGACATAAAATAGTTCTGAGGATTATATTTGTTGAAAATAAATCATTAAAAAAATTAGAACCATTTTTAGGTTAGTTTTATAATATTTATAAAATTATATGTACCCTTAATTACCCGATTTAAACATAAAAGTGGTAATAAAAAAATTACTAAACCTGTTATTCATATTTTTATAATGGGAAATAGAATTATTTAATAAATTTATATACTATTATTCAGAATATTGAATCTAATTTTAAAACTTAAAAACACATAATTGGATAAAATTAATTTAAAATTAATATCTTTGGCTGAACAAGAAAAAAAGTCTTTAAAGTGAAAACATTCAAAAGATTGATTTTTTTCAATATTCAATTTGAAATTGACTAAAATTACCTAAATTGGATTAAATCATAAATATTGGATTTAATTATAATTTAAAATAAATTAAAAATATAATTTAACACTATAAATTATTTATAAAAAACTAATTTAAATCTAAATGAAATATTTTTTCACTATTCACCAGAACATGAATCTTATCATAAAAATACCAAAAATTCAACAAAATTAAAATTTTATATTCCAATATTAAATAATAAGTTTTGTTTTACAAATATAATTTATAAAAGAGTCAAAAATTAATTTTAAAATAGGTACCCCATCAAAAGGAGACAAAACTACCAAGAAAAAATACAAACATTTATGCTTAAAATTATCCATATTCTAATCTTAAGCCTATAAAACATATTCAATGAATTTAATATCAATTTTTTCGAATATATAACATATTTATTTAATTAATATTTTCACTAATAGTGATTACTTTTTTATGATAAAATTCCATTTTAGGCCTAACAATAGTTTTTTAATGAAAACATAACCTTTAAATTTAATTTGATTGTATTCTCATTTATAATTAATTGGAAATAAATGAATTAATTTTAAAAAAAATGTGTAAAATATATGTTACTTATTTTTTAATAATAGTAAAAACCACTAACTTAATATCTAGTGTTAAAAAATATTTTATTGTATGGTTTAGCTGAGTGTTGAATACAGTGTAAGCTATCGAAGAAATTGAATTTTAAAAGAAACATACCATAAAATATTGGGGTTTTAAATTAATTAAAAATAAATTCATTGATAATTATTTTTGAAATGGATGGTTATGGTCAAAAAACAACCATTTATATTTGTATATTTTATGTGTTTAAATCCTTTTACCTTTCAACATTAACCCATTTCATTATATTACATATACTATGACACCTCTCTTTTTTACCACAGTAACTGTTTGATGCTTAAAAATAAAAATAACTATAAAACATAATTTTTAAATTTATATTCCGAATACATAAACTATTTTACAAATTTCAATTCATATACTTGGAAAAATTATATTTAAAACAAAACCTACTAACACGATGAAAAAAGGGTTATAATGAAGTGTATTTTTCATGAAAAAAGATTCTTTTATATTAAATCTATGAAAAAGAATTATATTTTTATGAAAAAATTAATATTTAATGATATATAATATAAAAATTCAATTTAAAACATTCTCTATTTGGTATTATTTTAATTACTTTAAAAAGGGAAAAAATTATGTACTTTAAAATAGTATTCATAAAAATTCCATTTTTAAACCAAAAAATAAACTTATTCTAAAATAAAAAATAATGTTTCTTAAAAAAGAATTTAATTGGATGAAATATAACTAAACAATAATTATGGTACATGAAAATATATTCAAAACTTAATTTTAATTTTGAATTTCTTAACTTATTGAAAATAAATCACATTTTTACAAAAAAATAGGTATTTCTAATATTCACTAAAAATTAATCTTTCTCGATGATTCTCAAAAATTCATCCTAAGATAATTTTGAGGTGATGAATCCAAAAATGTTCATTTTATCAAATAAATTTTTCATTAAGTGTTAACGATCAATTATATTTATTTTTTCAATTAAATAAATAAAAATCACTTTTTTAAGAAAAAATTTATTTAAAGAATAAAATGACATTATTAAAAATTATGTTTTTACATCCCTATCATAAATCAATATATTAAAAAATTATTTTGAAAATAATATATTTCAATATTTGTTTGATACAATTTATTACCACTAATTTAATGGTTATGTTATAATGGTATTATTAAAATAATGATATTCCAGAGTTTGTTTAAGCTTGGTGTTCTTTGTGACGAAGCTATCAAACATAGTGTTCTTTTAAAATCTAGGGGTGTTTCATTAAACATGATAAAAATTGATTTAGGTTATAAAATAATTGTGGGTATTGAACCAAAGTTTTTGTTATGTTTGAAAAGAATAAATCATTTATGAAAAGTTCATATTTATATTAGATGAATGTTTAGGGTTTAATAATACCTATATAAGATGCTTTTATTTTTTATAACTTGCTCTCTTAGGTGTATTTAATTATCACAAACAAAATTTAACTCTATAAAATTTTTCTTTCATAGATTTTATTTTTTTATATTTAAAAATCATTTTAATAAGTTGATTGACTAAAAAAATGGATCGTGAGGCATGTGAATGTCTCGCTTGAAGTCTTAAACAAGTTGGAACCAATTGATGTCTGGTAGGATGAAACCAATGAGAGGATAAGTGGTGGTTTGAAAAATATTTTGGTAAATATGCCCCCATATGTAGGATGTACCACACCATCCACATGATGGGATATATGCATAATTTTGGATCTATCTGAGTGTCCCGAAGTGACTACTGACACCCATTGGTTATCCAGTGGCATTTATATAGAAAAAACTGCCATTAGAGATGGTCACACGTTCCTTAATTCAAACCCAAGGTTTATTTAATCCCCAATAAGGCTCCAAAATGATTTTAAAGATATTGGAGGTTACAAATACAACCTTAATGTTGGTTGGATATGTGTGGATACCCTAAAAATCATTTTAGATATCACTTGTACTACTTTGTGTCATTTTAAGGATTTCCCTCAATTTTCTATCTTATTACCATCAATTTTTTGTTATATTATTATGGGGGAATTAATATTGTCCTTCAAATGTGTTGTTATAAGAACATATCTCCATTTTTTATTTTCTTTAGTGACCACTACAATCAAGTGTGAAGGGATAAGTGATTACTACTGTTAAAGTCAGGGATATTTAGTGCTCAATACTATTGAGTGAGAGGGGGATAAGGGATCACTATATTAAAAGTGAGCGAGATTTGGTACAATCCAAAACAAGTAAAATTATAGAATGTTTCTTGATACAGCCACAAAAATATATAATCTTAATTCTTGTATACTTGTCTTAGTACAACCACTAAAAATCAAGAGTTTAAACAAAATCCTATAAAGGATATTTAGGGGAGGAGATATTGAAATACCCTTATATATTGTTTAAAAACTCATTTATCAACAAAATTTTTATTTTCTATTGTTTTATATTTATTTTATGCCAAACCCTAATAATATGTTTTATCACTTTAATATTTTAAATCTTATGCCGCTTATTTATAATTTTTTTAAAATTTAAATGGAAATTCACTCCCCTCAATCCATGTTTACTTAGATGAATAAATAGAATCATATTCAGACCTAATTTCAAAACCTCAACCTATTATAAGGAATGATAACTTAAATCTAGCCTCTACCCCAAATATCTATGTTTTTTTTTGAAAAAAACACTATGGATAGAGCTCTATAAATTTATCGATCAGACTCTAATTTTTGGAAAACTATGATTCAAAAATTTTATATAAGGATAAGATATCTTATTTAGATAATAGTTATGCATGGATATACCCTAACTCAAGAAAAATAAGAGAAATATACCCCCAATGAAATAATTTCTTATGATATTGAAGAAAAATACATGAATTTTCTACATTTTAGATTATACAGGAATGTATATAATTGATTTTATTTCTTTTAAACTTCTCATTAAATTTATAAATTATTAGAAGTTTCTCATTAAGGTACCTATAAAGTAAAGTATATATTCTTGATATGATTATATACGATTTTAAAAGATTTAGTGTTCATCAAAATCATTATATAACTAAAATGTTTTCTTATGTCATCATTATTTATAATTGAAGGAAATATTTTTGTTAGGGGCATAAAATAAAGTCCATTGTGAATAATACCATTTGGTTATGGCCAAGTACCTGGGATCCCAAATTTATTGAAATTCAAGAATCTAGGGAAATAAAGATTATTCTAGTCGAAGAGATCATTGGGTCACTCATGACCTATGAGTTTACAATGAAACGTAAATATATGAAGGAAGAATAAGTGGATAAAAAGAAAAATAAGAACATTTACTTCAAGGTAATTAATAGAAATTCATCCTGGAGTGATTCCAATCTTGAACACTTGGCCATGAAGACATGAAAGTTCATAAATTGGAAGAAATACATTTATCATGACTAAAAGGATTATCAAGAAATGTGAACATGATATATAGTGATACAGTTTAAAAGAGAGTCACATCAATATGGAGTTCCCCTTATAAAAAAGGTGAATAAGAAGAAGGAATTCAAAAAGGAATTCAACTTATCAATTGAGAAATAAACCACTCCCTCTCCTTAATATCTTGATGTGATCAGATCACACAATTACTTATAGACCATGATGAGTTAAAATTCCCAACATCATATTTCTATTCGTGAAATTATTCTTTTTTCCTTCTGCCATATTAAATATGAAAACCTCAAATATGGTAAAGGAAAATTAACAGAATGATTTCTTGAATCCACCAAATAATTAATAGATATTATAAAGAAATATAATCTTATTTTTAGTGATTTAGATAAACTTGAAAAAAAGAGAATATATTTTTAAACATTTATTATAAAACATTTTTAGAGGCAAATGTTTTGTAGTAAGGCCTCCTATTTAATGAATATTTTGTAGGAAACAAGTATCTAGATAAATTCCTAAGGAGCAACATGGTACATAAATAGTTGGTTCTCAATACACATATGTAGTGACATATTAATAAATTTTAATTTCTTAAATCATCTTACAATTCAATTTAGTCTTTTTCTTTCAAATTTTTAATTAACCACTTCATCTAATAATGTTTTTATGAAGTGGGAGTATTTTTTTCATGAAATATTATTATAGAAAAATATTTTTTATAAAACAATTTCACATATGTTGAAAACTGTAATGCAAATAATTTTCTTGAGAATGATAGATATTTACATTATGTTCACTAGCTTTGAATTATAAATTTTTTAAACATATTTATATAATTATTTTAATAATGATATTTAACCTTATTTCTTATTCGAATTAGATTTTCTGACCTCACTAATTACATATTTATTCATATCCAAAACCCCATTCTGGAGAATTATTTTTTATTAATAAGGTGTTGTTAAAATTTATTTCATTTGATTCTATCATTTTAATTTATCTTGCATGATTATTTTCCTCTATTTTTAAACATTTATCCTTGAAATTTATTTAATTTCTAGGTTTATTTTAACCTAAAATTATGAGGGTATAATTTATCTTATAAATATATATATTTTCTATTTATTGATAACATTTATTTAAATTTTCAATTGTATGACTAATTTGGTTTAATCTATAAAGTGTTTTTTTACTTTTTTCTATTTTACTTGTTAAAATCTAGATTTATATTATGTTAGTGTCACATTTTAATTTTAAAGTATTAATTAATTTATGGGGATCCAATCCATTAAAATTATAACTTTCCTAAATAGAAACAATTTTTTAAACATACTATAGAAGTATAAAATATGTTTTATACTCTAGTTTTTTTTAAATCGGACTTTAAAGTTTCATTTTTAAAAAAAATTGGGTGTGTAGTTTTTTGGTTTTTAAATTTATTACAAAATTTGAAATATTTTATTTGGGAATCTTAGAGCCATTTCTTTAGAAAAGAATATTTTCTTTGGTGAAATTAATTTAACTTATTTTATGTCCTCTTATATATTTAATGATCAAATTTAGGTGCATCCAAATCTATTTTTTACATAAAATTTATTCCTGGAGAAAGACTATTTTTAGAAACATTTTTATGCATTTTATGATTATGAAGTTATCCATTTTCATAAAACATTATCATCTATTTATTTGATATTAAATTTTATGTAAGATTTTTTAATGTTTGAACAAATGGAATGTTTAGTTTTTAGTTCATAAATATTTTTTGGAAGGTTAAAGTTTTTAGGACATCAAAATAATTTTAATTTTTTTACTCTATTGATGGGATATTTTGGGTTACGAAATTTCCATTTACATTTTGTATCTCTTTTTATTTGACCAAATATTATTATGAATTGAGTGAAATTATATATAAATCTAATTGTTATTATATTATTATAATTACAATTAGAGGGAAGGTAATGATATTAAAGGAATGATTTCTCAAATACATTATTAAAAATAATTTTTTTAAGAAGGTTATAAAATATAAGGTATGATTATACATTTTAAAATGGTTTAATTTTTTTAAAAATTATTTCATTTGATAAATTTTCATAGTCTTGGTTTTATGTATTAAACCGGGGAGAACATTTTGACATCAAAGTAATATTTATTTTGGTTTTATGGCGGAAAAGGTAATGGTTTCAAAGGTATCTTTAATTTTATAAAATATTAGGAGAATATATTTTTTGTAATGGAATTATTCTTGAATTAATATTTTTTTGATTTTTTATTTTTAATAGTAATAAAGGTAAATAATTTTGAAATTGATATATTTCTAAAATTAATTTTGAATTAATTATTTGAGGTTATTTCAAAATTTCTTTTTGATGTTTTGAAAATGATAGGCTGAATTTCATTATGAAATTTTAAAATTCATTTTGGGTGAAATCATGTGAATTGAATATTCAATATCTTTATATTGATTTATTAAAAAAAAAATTGTGATAATTAAAAAGGGTTAGATTTTTTTACTTCTATCTCATAGGTTTTTTATTTATCACAAACACCATTTACATTTATAATATTTTCATTTGATGGATTTTAGTAATTTTTATTTAGAAATCATTATAAGATTTTTTTGGACCATATAATGGGATCATGAGAAATGAAAAGTCCTAACATGAAGTCCTAATAAATATAGAACTAAAAACTACCTACTAGAATGGAACCCACTAACAGGTAGGTTTTGGAATGAACAACCCTTCTATATAGATACCACCATCTGGCTGGTGGGATCCAGATATAACCACAGTTCTATCTAGGTGAAACTAGATGGATGCTGGCACCCATTAAATTTTTGGTGGAATATATAAAAAGGGAAAAATATCTATTTTAGAGGTTATATATTACTTTAATTCAACCCCAATAACTCTATAATCCCTTTAGAGGTTTTAAGATGATCATAATTCTAACAGATCCTATAAATACACCCCAAGGGGTATTGTATGTGTGTAAATACCTATAAGATCATTTTATAGATCTATTATTTTAGTTGTATCATTATAAATATATCTATCTCAATCATCTCTCTTCCTCCCATATCTTCTTATTAAATTATTTTTGTAGGATTGAGTGTGTTCTTTAAAGATCTTCTACGAAAATGGTCATTCCTTTTGTACTTTTATTTGGTTCTCACTACCATTGAGTGTAAGAGTATACGTGATCACTACCTCTAATGTGGTAGGTATTGGGTTCTAATTACTAATTAGTGTCAGGGGAATAACATATCACAAAACATAAAATTGAGGGATATGGTGTTTTAGAGACAATCACTACAAGGATATTGGGTTTTTTAAAACCACTAAAATTAAAAGGTCTTACTTCTTATAATGAGTTATCTTGATACAAATGCAAAAATAAAAGGGTTTAAAAAAATCCTATTAAGGATATTTAGGCCCGTAGATGCAGGGATTCCTTTGGGGATTATTATTTAATTCCATTATAAATCTCTCATACATATTCTTTTATTTTATATTGTCACTATTCCCAACTCTTTTGGATTTTGTTTATCAAAATAATTATTTTAGTCTTAGCTGGTTTATTTTAAATTTCTAGTTTTTTAAAGGAAGTTCAACCCATTCTTTACATCATTTCTTTTCATAACATGACCCTTATTACAATGATCTAATTATATTTTTTTAATTATTTGATTAGAAAATCCTCAAGATGATAACCTTATAACACTCATTCCCAATAACCATTTTTTAAAGAAGATCATTATATTGAGAGAGATCCCACTCAAGCATAGGATGATTCCCATGATTTATGGATATATTTGGAGGAAGGATATTTTTTACATATACTTATTGATCTCAATAAAATTTTATGGGAATATTTGAAAGGTTGGATCAAATAGTGTAAGGTACATCACTCTTATTATTCATATTAGTTATTATAAATGTATAAATTTGTCCTTGGTATAATTATGTTTCGGAGTTATTTGTACAGTTTGTTTTTAATGTTCGAAAATCCTTAAAAATATAACAATGGTATTTGTTCCATATCTATAATTTTTTAGTTTGATCATTAAAATCATTGGAGAATTATGGAAACAAAATTTTTCGAGCACCAATGAGTAACCTATTTGAAATGATCATTTCAGTTATTAAAGTTTCTGTTCCATGAAAAAATCATTGAAAAATGTACATTTTATTATAATTGTTATAATACCATAGTGTAGTGAATGAGAAATAGTTACTTAGGGAATCAATAAAAAATCATGTAAAATAGAGTGATACAGGATGATACTATATACCACTGGGAAACAATATACTAATAGTGGTGGACATTAGAATGAAAACTTATTATGACCTCAGATAAGCCATTTTGGACTTAATAAGTACATACTAAAATGAAATTATCCCCATAATAGATGGTAAAATTAAAAAATATATAATAATTTTAACCTTGAAATTCTTAGTCTAGGAGAAACTGTTTCACTTAAAATAAAAAAATTCTAAATTATAATAACCACCAATATAGTAACAATATATAATATTTCAATAAAATCCAAAGAAATAAATTACACCATTAATCAATGAATTTTAGAAATAAATAGAAAGAAATTTATTTATTAAAATTCTTAAAACACATCATCAATATAGTGCCCATTCAGGGAGGCATTCAAACAATACTAAAACTATTATGAAAGATCTGATCTTCGTTTAAAGTGAATTTACATGGTAAATAAATAATGATGTGTTTGTAAAATAAATATAAGGGAAAAGTATTATAATTTATTAATAACTCTGAAATGAACATATTTTATTATTAAGGAATTATTTGGAAAATTTTATTTTAACCATTAAAAAAGGATTTTTAGATGTTGATATGATCAATGTTTCAAATAAAATTAAATGTGATATATTTAATTTATGAAGATATTTTACATAAAAATGAAACATTTTTTATTTGATAATGAATGTGTCATAAAATTACCTCCTATTATGAAATATTAATGAGTTCATATTAAAACCATTTAAATGATAATATGAATTCCTTTATAGATATAGGTGAAGAATTATTTATTATCAATTTTGTATTATAATGTATTTATAAATATTTATTTGTAAATTTATAAAACATTATCTATATCTTGCATATATATATGAATTATTAATTTATGTTTTATTACCATTTTTATTTAGTGATATAAATTTATATATTCTAAATTGTGATGTGTGATTTAGTTTAATGTATTAAAATAATTCTATATATTTTCAAACATACATAAAAGTCATACCTGATAGTTATAATAATGTATCTAGTTTCCCTCTTCCTCAAATTTGGATTGTACAATGTTATGATATTAGAGTTAAATGTTATTAATAGTTTATACATATTCAGTGTTGAAATTATGAAGTAATTTAAATATATCTTGAGTAAAGTATCCTTGTGTAGAGGGATTTTCGGTTGGACTACCCAGTGGCATTGAGGCTTATGCCTTCACTAGAAAAGCAGGGGTTGGATAAATGTTCATCCAATATTACTCTTCTTATAATTATTATTTTTATATTATTCAAAGGTGATAAAATATTTTCCTATACCACTATCATGGGTTTCCCCTTGAAATGTATAATTATAGTTGGATTTTAATTCAGGTTAACAATAAATGATATGAGTTTTTTATAGAGTGAACCATGAACAAAGTCATATCAAATTAAATAGGGAATAATATTCTTAACCTAATAAATAAAATATTTCAAATATTAAAATTTAAGGCATGAGATAATATGATTAGACTAAATACCACTTAAAAATTAAAAGTGTCATTTTACTTCTAAAGGTGAGATTTGAAGGACTCTGATTATCTAACGTGGTTGGTTATACTAAATCCCAGTGCCACTATATTATCTTGTGTAAGTAAATTTGGGTCACACTTAGTCCCAATACCCTATTAGGGTTTAGTTACACAAGGAATAACATAGAATATATTTATATTATAGATATGGTAAATAGACTTATGCTTAACCATCTAAGAATCAAATATGATATGATTTTCATAATAGTCAATCTAAAATTGATTAATGATGGGAAAAATGATAAAGAAATAAAATGTTTAGATAAATATGGATCTTATCCCACTATAAGGTTTGATGATATTAAAATGAGGCATTATTATAGTTTTAGTGAAATTAATGAGAGTCCCTATTAAGTTATTGTAAAACATGGTACTCATCAAAGAATAGTTTTTGTTACAAATGTATGGAATCAACAACATCAAAACCATCATCAAGATTAAATTTGAGGTCAATTTTTATAATTAAAATATTAATGTAAGAAACTTCTTTGATTTTTGTTACACTAATAATCATTTATAACAAATAGAAAATTATTTGTTCTAAAATAAATCCCTTCTTGAATAAAAAAATATTGAAATTCTTCAACAGGTGAATCTAGTTACCTGTGAAAAGACCAATTGGATCAGGATGAAGGGATACATTGTTTTATTTTTTTGATATATATATATATATAAGTATAAAATTCAATATATTCTGTCTTGGGTAATGAAATAAGATCCAAATCAAGATGATTAAGTAACATCCAACATGGGTGAATAAAAAATGAGATGGAATTAGTAATACTACTTGAAATTAATATATAGATATATTTAAGATAGTAACATTGACATTTCATTATTTATAATATGGGTTGTAATGAATCAATGTAAATTACTAATGGATGATGAATACACTAGCTATTTTTTCAAAATTATTTTGGAGAAGAAGGCCACTGAAAATATTGAAGATTTTGTTTGGAGGAGAAAAATTATGGATAAATGTTTATATATTCCATCCATGGAGTAGTTAGAATTAAACTTATTGTATCATGTGAAGAATATCCCTTTATTGATGTTTTTGAGGGATTAGAAATTCCTTGGGGAGATTTTAGGAAGTTATATACATAATTGCTGAATTCTAGATTTCTATTCTGAAGATAAAATATGTATAACTCACAAACCTTACATGAGATATAAAACACAGCTATTTAATACATAAGATATATATTTGAAGTATGGAAAAAAAGTATTGTTTAATATATTTATGAAATGGATGTATTTAAAAATGTTCCAAATTATTTCATTTTATACTTAACATTTTCTATTGGGTATATAGGGTTTTTAGTTTCCTACATAAAATATTAATTCACACATAAATTATTTACTGAAGAACACTTTAAAATACATAATGTAATGGTATTACATTATTATGTAAGATTAGTTAATTCATGTGTAATATATTTTCTAGAGTACAATAAAATGTAGAAAAGGAAATGTCATACTATTATATGTAAGATAATTTATGAGTTAAATATAGAGAAATAAAAATTTTAATTAAGGAGTATTATATCTGAAGCTTTCTTTTTTGTTTTATCTTAGAGAATTGGAAATTTTGATAAGGACCCAAATTTACATATGTATATGATATTTTATTTTTATCAGGGAATATAAAAGTAAAAAATATTAAACATTCTATTTCAAGGTCACATTAAGATATCAATGTTCTTATATATCATATATATTCTTTATCAATTTAAAAAAACATGAAGACATCTAGATACTCCAAGATGAAAAATTACTGATGTGTTATTTAATGACTTATATTTCACAGTATTCTCATAAAATTTTGATTCTAGATAATAGATTGATAAGTTGATATCTTCAATAAGAAAAATAAAACTACACCATGAAAAGTTTTGATGATAATGAAAAATTCAAAGCATATTATGTGAAATGATATGTAGTTATGCCAAAAGAAAGAGATTGCAATGTAGTGTTTGATTAAGGATATGTTACGAATGTTGTTTTCAATCGGAAGAAATATTTCCATGATCATGAAAAATTACACTATATGAAGAAGGTGTATATAGAAAAAGTTAATGTCAAATTTTCATTTTTTGTAACATTTTTTGAAAATAATGGAAATCCTCCTTGAAAAATAAATAGGGAAATATCGAACTAGATTTGAATGAAAATAAATGAGTATATAATATAGATATATTTTTACTAGTTTTTGATGATATGATTTTTCCATTGGGAAAAAAATATGATATCTATAATTTAAATAGGAAAATATATTAGCGTGATTCTATGTAGGTATTCAAATATAATGGATGGATAAAATGTTGAAAATTAAGTGAAATAATGATACTACATTAATTTGGGTAATATTTTTTTTTATTGAGATTAGAATTTAAAAATATTTTGGAAATAAAATCCAATGCATTGACGAATAGGAAGAAGTGGAATAAGGAGAAATGTAAACATGGAATATTATTTAGATTCTAAATAAGATCTTGAAATGAGGACCATTGAAGATCAAGGATGGAATTTTACTATACTAGAATGTATAAGAAGTCAAATAATTGTTCATGTATTGTTTGGGAGCATAATTTAACCCTAGTGGTAGTTAATATGAAGTAATATCCATGTGACTGTCAACTAGAATAATCTAGTATAAAGAACCCTTTAGCTGATGAAAAGGTATTTTCTAAGAAAAATTATACTATATTCAATGTTTTCTATTTTTATTGGAGATTTTATGTATTGAAATAATTTATATTTTATTTTTTAAATATATGTATTTTACTTAACCCGAACGCGAGTAGAAGTACATACCCACATATGGAATAAAATTTAAAAAGATCAGTATGAACTCTACTATTTTTTCATTTGGTTTTATATATGAATGCGTTAAAATTTAAGGATTTATAGGATTGAGACATTCACCAGTAATAAAGGATTACTTAATAATATATCCTAAAAATATTATTATATTTGAACAAACGATCTACTATGTTTAGAAGAACAATCTGATTTCTTATCTTCTCTCTCAATTCTAGTAAGCAAAGGATGCTTCTCTAGTTGGTTATTATTTAATTTAGAATCCTTATCCTTTGAGATATACATACAAATGAAATTTGAATGTCGATGGAGAAGCTATGAATGTTATTTTTATTTCCCTATCCAATATAATATATACTAATGTGATGGGATATATTACTGCCAAATATGTATGGGATAATCATTAAAATATGTTTTAAGGGAATGTTAAACTGAAAAAAAATAAAAATTACATATTTTTAGGGTGTTTTTTAATAAATTATAATAAAGGATGATTATAACATTAATTATTAACTCACATGGGTGAATGAAATTTTATGTAATATCAAATATTTGGAGATGCTTTAGAAGACTCAACCATTATCAATAAACCGATGAGAAGCTTCTCAGATAGGTTTTATGCTAATGTATTAACACTTAAATATATGGATAATTTAGCCATGTATAAATTTCCTAATATTATTTTTGATATTGAGATAATGAAAGATATAATATTTAATAATAAGATCAAGGAGGTGGTGGAATTTATTGAAATAAGGTTCTAAAGATCAAGGAAAAGATTGATGAATCATCTATATATTCAAAATATAATGAATAAGGAGATGAATAAAATGATTGACTAAAAACACTTACATTAAAAAACATCATGGGAGGAAGATTAAAACTAAAACATATTCTTCCTTTAAAATTCATTAGTTTTGGTGAAATCATATTTTTTTCAATTGATTCTCCAAAGTAGAAAAATTTTACAACTAAGAATGATGAAGAAGATGCGGTTTTTTCTAAGGGGAAATAGGTAATACCAAAACTTATGTCTCTATAAAGAAGGGAACTTTATGGAATAATTTGATGATATAAGAAGAAGAATACAATGAGTTATCTTCAAGTAGTGAGTTAGAATATAAAGGGTCCAACAAAACATTTGAAACATTATAGATCAAGTAAAAAACTTGATGATACATCCAGCAATGATGAAGAGAAAAAATATAGATATATTGAATATATTTTGAAATTTTACTTATTATCATCTCTTGATAAAAATAAAAAACCCGGGAAGACAATCAGATATCTTTAGAAAAGAATAGTAAATTGAGATGATGAGGAAAATGATTATATTTAAGAAATCAGTATTCTCAGTGTGAAGGGTATAAAATAAGGTAAAATAGTAATAGATCCTAATGAAACTTTTCCTATAAAATAAATAGAGTTGAATGAGACACAATCTAAGTGATTTAAAGTAGAAGATCCTGAGATAGTATGGGAAGGAAACTATGAAAAATAAATGATTTTTTTGGAAAAATATTCTTAAGCTACTGTGAAAATCAATCTAAAGAAAAAGGTATAAGTTATTATTTCTTATTCAAATGAATCTAAATATATTTCAACTGATAGTAAATATTCTAGATACTAATAAAGACTAGTATGGGTTAATTAATTTCAATAAAAACTCACTGAAATATCAAAGTGATTCAGAGATAAGTTTTGATGAGAATTGGTCCCATGAAATAGAAATATTAAAGCCTATAATGGACCTAAATAATAATAAAAATCACCAAAAACCTATAGAGAATATAGAAGACAAAAAATCAATGGTTATTATTAGTATTGTGGAACATTTAGGAACAAATCCTATCAATGCATTTATAAAATTAATCTTCCATAGAATTATCATGAATAAAGGGGGATAAACTCTAGAAAGAGAAGAAGCATCTCCATGTGAAGGAGGAATAGTCTTATTATTTTTTATAAGGCCATTTTTCTACCTAAGTGGGAACCTATAAACTCGAACATTACCCAAAATAATGCAGAGAGTAATTACCAATACTTATTTATTTCAGTCTAACCTAATGGAGTTTTAGTCATGCAACAATATAATCCATTATTCAATAATGAAATTATTCTACTTTTGATCCTTATAAATATATTCTTCAAACTAAGAGGCCAGCTTATCCTAAGTCTTTACATACCACACCATTTTTATATTCCCAACATTAATGTTCTAGAGAATATTTTAGTTCAACCATATTTCCAAACTATTTTTTATTTAATGATTTTGAATTTGAGTGGCCTTCAGTTATCTTATAATAACCATCCACTAATATTTTGACAGCATAAGGATCTTCCACCATCTCCTCCTTGGAGTGTAGAAGAAGGTCCATTGAAGGTTATGGATCACCTCCTTACACATTATTTCTTTCTATTTTCCCATTAAACCCAATATGGTTTAATAGAATGATAAATTCATTTACTTACATGGGAACCTTGTTTAAAATTGCAGTACTAGAAAAACAATGTCACATGACTAAAGACTATATGGAAACTCTTTAAGGAAAACTCTATAGACTACTAGAGTAAAGAAAGATCAATAAATAGAATGATTACCTGAACATTTTATTTAAACAAGTACTTATAAGATTTAAAATATGAAAAAATCACAATTAATTTATTTTGTTAATGGAAGCTAGGTGAGTTCACCTAAAGAAGTTAAAATTCAAGGGATTATAACAAAACTATAACCAAAGAGATCATAAGAAATTGTGTGGGAGGTGAGAGAATATTTAATAACTCCCAAAATACTATTTTATAATAGATTTAACTAATGTTTACATTATAAATAAGAATAAGGTTGAACCATAAGATTCATGTTATAACACCCCACAATTTTGAATTATATTACCCTGGAACCTAATGTGTTTGGTATCTTGCTTTTATGCAACCTAGAACCAAAATGGACCCTAATACAATATATAACTATAGTTAAGCATCCATTAAATTGGATGTTATGAATACAAGTAAAAAAAATACGACACACACACACATACACACACATATATATATATATAGAAAAATAAATTCAGCATTTAATACTAATTCACTATTAAATTCAATTAACATAACTAAATAACTAATATAATTATTTTATACAGAAGGGTATTTTCTCTAAAACATTATTTTTATATGATTTATTTTTTAAAGATAAATATATTATAGAAAAAAGATATTTTTGATATGAATAATATATCAACATAAATTTAATTAATAATTGATAGAAAATAAGATTAATAAAAAATAATACTTTAAAAAATTTATTTTCTCATAAAATTAGTATTTATAATTTTCATATATTTTTATTTAAAAGTTAAATCCCAAAATTTTTAAATTTCAATTTGAAAAAAAATTCATTTTTTATTCAACATAAAAATATTATATTAAAATATTTTGTTTTGTAATTTTATGAAATTGTTTATTTTTAGCTAAATAGTAAAAATTATTGTTTTTACCAAAACTATAAATTTTATTAATTTATTATCATATAATAAAATCAAAGATATATATAAAACAACTAAATAACTCAATTAAATATATAAGAAGTAAAATTATAAAATTTAAAAACAATTTGTTGAAATTACAAATTTTATGATTAACATTTTAAGGGTACAAGTAATATTTTACAATAAATACAATTTTTGGACTATTTATTTATTTAAATTTTAATTTGCTAAAATATAGTTTTGGATTGATTTGAAATCCATATAATTTTTTTGTTTCATAATAAACACATTTTTTATGAAAATTAAAACATTGATAATTTCACCCAACACATAAATTTTCAATTTAAAAATACAATTGTTCTAAATTTTTTTTTACACACTCAATGTGATGATGTTATAATTATTTTTTATTCAAATTTTAAAATAAATCTGATGAAAGGTATTTATATTTTAATTTAATATTTAAAAATAATTTTTTATGAACCTTTTCATTTTTAATCATTATAATTAAATTACTCAGGTAAAAACTTTGTTACCTTGGTAAAAATAAGAAATAGGAAAAAGTGAAAATTTTAAGAGTAAAAGACATAAAAACCACCTTAAACACGTGTTCAAATGTATGTTTAAGGCTTGATTTACCTTAAGCATTAGAAATCCATTATTTTCCATTATAATATCTATTTTAAAGTTGAATAGTTACTTTACCTTTAATATTATTAAATAAATGTCACTCCCTTCACTTATAGAATGATCCTTTGCCACACCCCTTCTAATAACCCAGTCCACGTAGTTCGAACAATACTTGATCCAGATCCCTCCCCAAAATTCCATTCCACCTACTAGGCATTTTTGTATCCCCATAAACCACTATTTAAATCATTAACCATTTTAAGGATCTTTCCAAAGAGTAAAGTAAATGTTACTTATAACTTCCCTTCCATTTCAATTATTTTTTCCTTCCTCTAACTCCAAATGATCTATTTTATCCAATATATTATAATGAAATAATTTTTATTAGTATATTTAAATATTATTATGATGATGTAATAATCATTAATTACCCTTTCCCATATAAAAAATATCATCATGTGTATGTGAGAACTACCGCCTCATGAATGTTGTGCTTGATTTTTCATCACCATTTTGAACAGTTGGTTTTCAAAGTATATTTAATGAATTAATATCATATATTTTCTATAGAACATTAAAATTTGGAAAAGGAAACATCCTACTAAGATACATAAGATATTTTATGACTTGAATTTGTATAAATAAAATACTGATTAATTAGATAATTAAACCTTTTATAAGATATAATTTTAGAGAATAGTAATTTTAGGTAAGGAAAAAACATATGTATGTATACAAGAGTTTTTATAAGAGTTAAAAGGTATAAAAACATATGAACTACAGTTTAATATCACAATTATATACACAAGTTTTTATATGTATTACAAATATTTTATGAGTTTTAAAAGATGTTAAGACTTTTGGAGACTCAATTCTAAACAACGCATGATATGTTATTCAATTAAAGAACAGAATATTCAAAAGATATTTTCATTCAAGTAAGAGAAAGATAAGATGATATTTTTATTGTGAATAAGAAAATAAAAACATCTATCATTACAACAATGAAGAGTAAGATGAATCAAGTTATGTGAAAAAATATAGTCACATTAAAAATAATTGATCATGTTGTAGCCCTTGATGGATATAGAGAAGTTAAGAGTTTATTGCGCTATAAAAATTATTCCAATACCAATAAATAATACAATTAATGAATAAATTAATACATGAAGGAAATTAATAATGATTTTTTACTTGGTTAAATATTTCTGAAAACCAATCCTAATACTCTTGAAAATTGAATGAATAAATATTTACTAATATTCGATGAAAATAAATTAGAATAAAATTTAAAGATATTATTGACCTGTTTTTAAAGTGGTTATTGAACTGTTTAGAATCATGAAATATTTCCATAATTTGAGTTTGGAAAACATATCATTGTGATTATTTATATGTATATATATATTTTATAAGGAGTATATTCTTAAAATTAAGTAAGTAAGTGATAATATATTCGTTGATATCATATTTAGAGTATGCTAATGAGAAGCTAACAAAATTCAAAAAGAGAAATACTATGCATTAAGGAATAAATTTTTTAATAAGGAGTAAAGTTATCAAGGATATAAATCTAAAATTATTGAGAAGACATGTTTATGAGGAATCATTAAGAGAATTATTGAAAAGTTGTTTCACTAGATGATTGAAGTAGTCAAAACTTATTTATGAGTATTTTAATAGAACACTTGTACACTGGTAGGAGATAATATAATAACAACTTTGAGGAATTTGAATTGGAGGGATCCAATGTAAATAAATCATTCAGAGAGTAAAATTAGTTTTAAGATATATAATAAATGTAATTCACTAGTGTTATGGATTTTAGAGAGAAAGATTATAAGAAAATCACTCGTATTTTATAGTTAAAATATTTTCCTCAGAATTTAAACAGAAAGTGTAAGGAGTTGGTACCCACATTGGGATTGAGCATTAAACAAATACCCTTGTTCTTTTTTTATTTCATTTTTATGTATATGTGAAATATTGATAATTTAAGGAATTATAGTACTGATAAATTTACCATTCAAAAGGGATATTTTAAAATGAAATCATAAAAATGATTATCACAGACATACTCCCTCACAATGATACACCTAAGCTATTGGGACATTTATGTTATTTTAAGAATATAAGGATTCACATAAGGAGTCACATGAATTAGATAAAAACTTACCTATGGAATTTTTGTCTCCACTAATATACTCAATATAATTATCTATGTTGATTACTCAGTGAGCTAGAATCTATCCATTTAGTCTTCATCTGGCTATTGAATTCATTCATTCATCGTTGGATATATTTTAACAATATATGTGAGTTCAAGAAAGGTATATCGAATTTTCTCAAAGAGATTAAGATATATGAACATGACCTATGATTTATAGGCTCGGGTGTTTTGTATATATTATTAATGAGTATTTTTTATGCTAGAAAGAGATCATTTGATCTATTACATAATAAAACATAATCATTGAAATCTAAATCCCCAATAAGAATTTATTTTTTACACATAATGGAATCATAGAAGAAAAATTAAAGAGTTTTGGAAATATCCAAAGAGTTTCCATTACAATTATTAGTTATATAGACATTAATTCATCAATTTTGAAAAGTATATGATAAAAAATGTAAACATTAAAAATTTTGTGAGTATACAAGGAGATCAAAATCATGGTTCTAATTGAAGAATATGGTATTTTTAATTCAAATAATAAGATACAAAGAGTTATTAAAAACATTAATTGAATATAAAGGAATATTTCAATATTAGATAGATCTAAATAAATATGTGTCATGTTATCTCATTTCTCTTATGCGATAAGAGAAGTTTCTTATTAAAAAATAATTATTTGAACTATATGAGATAAAGGTTATATGTGTGGTTATAATTCGATACAATTCTATAACATGTAAGATAATAATATAAGGATAAGATATTTTTAGCTGGTATAAAATAATTTATCATAGATATTCATTAAAATATAAATAATTGGGATACTACCACACATTATTGGAATAATTTAAATGATAAGTTCTACTTTTTAGAGTGATGATTTAAATACATAGAATACCATATGAGATATGTGGGGAAATAATTTATATGTTACAGATTCCATATAAATGTAAATAAGAGTTATTTTCTAAAAATAGAACATTTTTTAGTTCATAGCATGATATTTTGAAGAGAATATTATTTTTGAGAAGCTAGTGGGAGTATATATTTAGAATTGAAGAGGATTAAGTATATACAATCATGGATCTTGGAAAGGTATGTTCTCCTTTAAGTTTTGGTTTGAATCCCTTGTTTTGGTTAATTAAGTGCATACCCATGTCTTAGAGGAGGCCTGATGGTGTTCTGAGGGTTTGGGACATGAAAAGTAGAGAAAAGGGGGGGTTTTGGGTAGGTTTCATGGTCTGTGTATGGTTAGTTCTAACCGTAGAGACATCCCAGGAAATAGTGTGGAAGGTGTATTTTTTAGATAGTAGCCTCTGCAAAGTTTGTGCACAGTTTGGAAAATAGTGCTACTAAAACCATGCAAGGTGGATCATTTGGGCAGAAGCATCTGGACGGTTTGGGCACGGTTTGGAAAACCATACGGGTAAACCATGCGGCCCAAAAACATATAAAAATTTACAATTTTCCACTTTGGTATTCTTTACCCCTACTCGGTATTTCCTCCCATTTCACCCCTCTCCACCCTAGGGATGTACCAAATCTCCCAAGAGCTATAGGATTACAATTTCCTTTGTTCATAAGGCGTTTTTGGTGTTGTTGGTTGCAGATCTAATATCTGGTTTGAAGCTTCAAAGGTTGGTTGAAGTGGAATCTAAAGGGTTTATTAAGAGTGCATTCACCTGTGGAATTGTGGTAGGCGGTCAAAAAGTTATATCCCATGGATTACTTGAGAATTTTTTTCATGTGTCCTTTTTTTCTTGTGTGTCTCTTGGTATTTTTAGATTACCCATTGAATATTTTGGTAAAATGGTTATTAAAAAGGTAAAAGGGAACCCTCACGATCCCCATGGGATGCTTTGAGGCTGATTAGACTAAACTAATGCCACCCATGGGCTCAACCGACTTTCCCAGACATAAAGATTTTGGAAGAATAAGTGAGATTGTTGATTAATCATGTTGAGTCCTTGATAATCATGTTGGGGTGACTATTATTGTTAGGTTAGAATCTAGGTGGTGCACCAAATCTTAGTAATAACCATAGGGATGTCGGGTGAATATGTGAAAGTGATTTTAGACCGTAAATGAATGGTTTATGATCATGGTAAAGAAGCATAGTGAGTTAGGCATAATGAACTAGCCTAGTGTTATAGGCATGGTGAGTGAATGCTTAGTGAGATAAGAATTATAAAATGGATTTAGGCTAAATGGATAAATTATGTGAACTGTGGTAAATGTGTTAAAGGGTTGTGGCATGGTGTTAACTCTAATGTCATTATTATGGTTTATGTTTTCCTAGGAAAATGGTTATGATTTGGATTGAATGGTTGATGGAAACATATATGTATAGCATGTTCACATTTCTTGGTAGTGTGGGATATTGACTGAGGTTCTATGCCCACAGGTCGAGTTAGACTGATGCTCTAAACTCCACCCCAATGCACGGGTTGGGGATTAGGACTGATGCTCTATTACCCTAATGGTAGCATCCAAATGAATTGATGATTTTAGGTGAGGTTATGGTTGATGGTGAGTTCGACTAATGCTCCCAAATCCACTATGTGTTTTCCCTTAGGTATGAGACTTTGTACTTGAGACCTTGTAATTTGTTGTGTTTGATGAAACCAGGTAAATGTTTTCAGAACAGTAGGTAATGGAAAATGGTATGAAATGGTAAGATATGGAAAAGATAAAAAATGTGGGTAATGGACCTAAACTTGAAAAGGGTGATTAATCTTTTACTTATCCTTTATTATTCATTTTCCTTGCATGCACATTTGTTTATACTAGATATTTTGTAGAGACCATTAGTGGTGGTCTTCTGAGTTGTACTCACACCGTGCTCGAGCTGCCACTGGGTACCCGAGCAGACTTCATGTTTGTAGGTCAGGAGAAGGGAAAAGGTCCTTGTTAGGCAGTTGGGCTGGCATGAGTGTCCGTGGAGGAGGACCTAGACTCTTTATCAGGACCATTTTAGGGATTTTTCAATTGTCTTTATTTTTTAGTTTTGTTAACTTTTTCACTTATAGCATGTTATGCAATTTTTTTTAGAAATGGTTGTACCCTGTTTGGGGGAGTGGTTGTTTATGTATTCTCTTGTAATATTGATTGTTATTCTGCTATTTTGATTATTTTCTATAGTGGATTACTCTAATAAAAGGGGGTATATTCTCCCCAATTAACTATTTTGACCCCCCACTACTCGTTAACAACCTTTTTCATATGGGGAGGCGCTCTTAAGGTCATGTAACCTCTCGGATCAGGGCATTGGTTTAGTGGATTCTAGGTCGGAGCTGTTACAAACTGGTCTCAGAGGAGATCTTAATTCCCTTTCTCTGAAGTCTTATTATTTGGGATATTATATATGAGTTAGTGTGTTTCAGGCCTTGGTAATGAGCTCATGCATCAGAGTAGCTAACCCATGTATGAATGAAAACCCAAGTCACCTAGGAAAGGAATGATTGTTCTTATTTGTGTGATGTTACAATTATTTATTTTCACCATTGGGTGATTCACATGTTGTGTGATGTGATTATTTTATGATATTTGGATCGTGGCCTCAATGGAATGAGGTTGTGCAATCATGCATCATTGTAGGCGCCTAGAGAGGTAGGTGTAATGCATCATGGTAGGCACACACGGGTTGGGTGTGTGAGGGATGATAGATAGAATGAACCTTGAATTTTGATTATTGAAAAGGGAAAGTTTGGTAAATAAATAAATGAAAGTGTGTTAAGATAACAAATGATAAGTGATGAAAAATGTAATATTTGTAGTTAAGGGTTGTAATGAATTGAAAAAGTTGTTGTAACTTTTTGTGTGAGATTTGTGGGGGTGTATGGTTTTTTACCCCTTCTGGACCATGGCCCACAGTAGGGATGGTCAGGGTAATGTTTCTAGAATGCTAAGGTTTGTTGGGATTGTGCATGTATGGTGGGTTTTTGTGGTTGGTGAAGAGGATTTTTATTGTGAAATTGTGGAAGTTCTATGATATGTGTTCTAAATATCATGTTTGGAAATGTAGATAAATTCCACCATGACGTCGAGAATAGGTTGGGAAACAAGATGATGTTGCTAAGAACACTACTCTAGTAGTGGAGTAAGAGAATATGGTGATCCAGGAGGTTAGGGAGGAGCGGTTCTGAGGGAACTTGGATCGTTTTATAAAAATGATGGATCAGGACCCATGGCGGGTTGCACTGAGTTTGTTTGAGATGACTAGAGATTTTCAGATGCAACACCCTCTGACCTTTACCAGAGAGGGTGGTCTAGATTTAGCATAGTTCTGGATATAGTATGTCCTGAAAATACTTGATCATTTGGAGACTTCTGATGGGAAGTAGGTCACGTTGGATGTTTATATATTGTGGGGTCTGGAAAAGCTTTGGTGAGACATCTTGGCTCAGACTGAGCTAACTAAGGGGTTATTGTGGAAGGATTTACAGGAAGAAGATTCTGGAGCATTTTTACCATGATACTTTGAGGTTAGGGCAGGCTGTAGAGTTCATGAGCCTGACTCAGGGGTCGATGTCTATGATGGAGTATGCTAGTCGCTTCATTGGCCCACGATGCTTTGTTCCAGTGTTGGTGGGGGATAGACAACAGTTGTGAGGTGTTTCTAGGATTAATAGAGGCACGAGATCATGTCTCAAGTGAATATCATTCACTTGAAGTGGTTTATAGAGGTATTGGATTAGGTATTGATCTCATAAGGGAACCTGAAGAGAGTTTTAGGTAGCGGGATTTTCATGCCTGTTGGGCAGACAAGTGGTGCTGCTTCTGGGGGCTAGAAGCGTCTTTTTGGAGGTTTTTAGCAGGGTGGAAGTGTGCAAGGTGGTCAGAAGATAGGGTCAACCTCTCAAGATGGTTATTGATTTTTCTTCTATCAATTTAGAAGGTCAAGGCACATGTGTGGCTAGTGTCCTCAACCTCCAGTTGAGTGGTGATCATGCAGAAGATTGGGACATGTTCAGAGGTTCTGCAGGAACCCTCGGCAGGAGAGCATGAATATTGGTGATAGGTAGATGCCAAATAGAGGCAAGAGATTAGTTGATCCATATCAAGAAGGAAATTGAAGCTCTATAGACCATATTGGTAGGGGCGGTTGGCGTGGAAGTCCGCGGTAGGATCACCCACGTCAGTAGGGTAGTGCAGTGCAAGGAACACAGGTTGGAGCCTAGGGTAGAGGGGAAGGTCAGCTTCTCATAGTTTAGTCTGCACCGGGTGATAGCGAGGCTCGACTATCATTTGTTAGAGGTATGATCCTTGTAGCTTATACGCTTTATAGTGTATTGTTTGACACTGGTTCCACACACTCTTTAATTTCTTTATAGCTTGTAGTAGTGTCGGGTTTGCCTATGGAGAGTGTGTGAAGGGTTATTTCGATTGACACTCAATTGGGGGTATTAAATGAAGATATCAGGTAGTGTAATGGATGTGCTCTCGAGGTCGATGGGTATCATTTCCTATGGGACTTGTTCATTCTTGAGATGTAAGGGTTTGACCTAATATTGTGTATGGATAATTTATTGTTGTATTGGGAGCACCTAGACTGTTACTTTCATAGGGTATCATTCAAGTCACTTGCGGGTGACACTTATGTCTATCATGGAGAGTGTGATGTTTTAGTTGGCCGTATGAGACTATTCTATTGGCAGTTGGATAAGATCATGGCTCAAGTTTCTTGTCTTGTGCTTGATGATGAAAGAGTGGAATATTCTGTCTTCCCTCATTTGGTGGATCAGTTTTAGGATGCGTTTCATTATGTTTCTTGCGGTTACCACCTGAGAGGGATGTTGAGTTCACGATTGAGTTGCTGCTGGGAGGAGAGCTAGTTCCTAATCTACCATACCTAATGGAACTGGTAGACCTCTAGGAGTTAAAGGTTCAACTTGATGAGTTGTAATGTAAGGGGTTCATATGTCCTAATATGTCTCCTTGGGGATCTCTTATGCTCTTTGCAAAGAAGAATGAAAGGTCATTATGGTTGTGTATTGATTATAGGATGTTAAATCAGATGACGGTGAAAAATTGGTATCCTCTTCCTAGAATTGATGACCTATTTGACCAGTTGAGGAGTGCATCAGTGTTCTCTAAGATTTATCTGAGATCAGGTTATCACTAGTTGAGGGTGAGGCCTTCTAAAGTACCACTGACATCTTTCAAGAGTCGGTAAGGGTTGTTTGAGTATGTGCTAATGCCTTTTGGCTTGACCAATGAACCGACAATGTTCATGGATTTGATAAACAAAATATTTCCTTCTTATATAGATCAGTTTGTGGTTATCTTTGTAGATGACAAGTTGGTGTACTCGAAAACTCACGACGATCATGGATAACACCTAGACATCATTCTGATTACACTAAGAGAGCATCGACTATACTCCAAGCTATCAATGTGTCAATTCTAGATTGGATAAGTTCATTTTCTAGGTCACATGATCTCTGAGGTAGGTTTTTTGGTGGATCCTATGAAAGTGAAAGCCATTGTACCTTGGGAACATCCCAAGAGTGTTTCAGATGTTTGGAGTTTTTTGGGTTTTGTTGGGTATTACTAGAGGTTCATCCAAGATTTTTCTCACTTGGAAACACCATTCGGGATTGAACAATAATTGAATTAGGTTTGAGGGGTTTTAGGCTTGTGAGAATTCCTTTCAATAGTTAAAAAATTGATTGATGACAGCACTGATCTTGATCTCACCTTAGCAGGGTAGAAAGTACGCCCTCCTTTGTGATGCGTCCGATATCTATATTGGGGAAGTGTTGATGTAAGATTAGAGGGTTGTGGCTAATGAGTTGAGGCTATTGAGACCCCATTAGTAGAATTATCCCACTCAAGATCTTGAGTTGGCTGCAGTAGTGTATGCCTTTAAGTGCTGGAGGCAATACTTCTTGGGAGAATAGTTCATAGTGTATACAACCACAAGAGTTTAAATTATATATTTTCGCAATGGGATTTGAACCTTCAGAAGTGAATATGAGTCAAGTATCTATGATCCTTATACATTGAGATGGTATATACACCAAGGAAATGGAACAATGTTACTGATTCTTTGATATGGAAGGCTCCGAACCAAGTGTTTCAGGAATCCAACACTGAGAGGAAGGTGATGGATTTGTTCGCAAATATGCACCGAGAGGTGTGGGTGGAAAATAGTTAGGGGACTCTTACTTCTGTGGAATTTGAGTCGATGATTATATTTCGTGTTAGGTAAAGTCATATTTATGATCTTCAATGTTTGGTCATGAAGGAAAGACTTAATGGTGGGGAGCCACCTTCAACTTGGGTCGTCGGTGTGGACAAATTTATTTGTTTTTAGGATCATGGGGTTGTACCTGTGTGCATGTGGGAAGAGTTGATGTGTGAGTTCCATGCATAAAAATGGGAAGTGCATCCTAGTTTGACTAAGATGTATCATGATATACATAGGCAATTTTGGTGGCCAGGAATGAAAAAGGATGTTGCGGGCATTGTGGCACACTGCCTTAATTGTCTGCAGGTGAAGACCAAGCATCAATTCCCAGGGGTACTATTACGTACATTTCCCATTTCAAAATTTAAGTGGTATGATGTGATGATGGATTTTTTTGTGGGACTTCTGAGGATTCCATAGAAGAATTATACGATCTGGGTGGTTGTGGACCAGCTAACGAAACTGGCCCATTTTTTACCGATTCAAGAGACTCATATAGTTAAGAAGTTGCAAATGTTGTATGTCCGAGAAATAGTATTGTTTCATGGTTTAATGTAGACTATAGTTTCATATCATGATCCTTATTTCACATCACATTTATTGCAAGGGTTTCAGAAGGCACTGGGTACTCAAGTGATTTTGAGTACGGTTTTCCACCTACATACGGACAGGTAGTAGGAGCATAAAATCCAAGTATTTGAAGACATGTTGAGGTCTTGTGTCTTAGATTTTTATGGTTCCTATAAGAAACACCTATCTCTAGTTTATTTTTCCAACAATAACAATTTTCAGGATATGGTTCATATGGAACCATTTGAGGCTCTTTATGGGAGGTCGTGTAGATCTCCATTGTGTTGGTTGGAGGCCAGTGAATCCAAGATATTGGGGTAGAGTCTCATGCAGGAGACTTCAGATAAGTTGGCTTGATTCACAAATAGATGGAAATAGCTTAGAGTAGAAAGAAGTCATATGCAGATCAAAGGCGCATACCTCTTGTGTTTGGGGTGGGTGATAGTGTATTCCATCGGGTGTCCCCAAGGTTGGGTCACCGACAGATTTAGAAGTAGGGAAAGTTGTCACCCATGTATGCGGGGCTATTTGAGATTGGGGAGAGGATCGGGCCAGTGTTGTACCGATTGGCTCTTCTACAATGGTATAGTGGGATGCATGATGTTTTTAATGTGTCGCAGCTTCGGCAGTATCACCCTGACCAAACTCATGTGGTGGATGTTGAGAATGTTGAGCTTGAGGCTTATGCGTCCTTTGAGGAGCATCCGGTTCGGGTCATGGATTGTAGTGAGGAAGTATTGTGGGGGAAGGTTGTGTCATTAGTACGAGTACTATGGGAACATGGAAATTTTTAGTAAGAAACATGGGAATGGGAATGAGATATGTTTGTTCAATGTCTTGATATCTTTTACTTAGAAGTGTAGTGAATTTTGGGATCTCGACAGGGGGATGAGCCTTTATAAGGGGTGGTTGTAAGATCTCGGATCTTGGAAAGGCATGTTATCATTTATGTTTTGGATTAAATCCCTTTTTGGTTAATTGAGTGTGTACGCAAGTCATAGAGGAGGCTCTAGGGTTTTCTGAGGGTTTGGGACATGAAAAGTGGAGAAAAGAGGTTTTTTTTGGTAGGTTGCATGGCATGTGTGTGGTTAGTTCTAACCTTGATGACTGCCTTGGAAACTATATGGAAGGTGTGTTTTTGGACAGTAGCCTCCGCACAGTTTGCACGTGGTTTGGAAAACCGTGTGACTAAACTATGCAAGGTGGCTCCTTTGGGAAGAAGCATCTGCATGGTTTAGGAAAGGTTTGGAAAACCGTGAGGGTAAACCGTGTGACCCAGAAACTTCTAAAAAATTACAATTTTGCACATAGGTATTTTTAACCCCAAATCAGGATTTCCTCGCATTTTACCCCTCTTCACCCAAAGTCTGAACCAAATATCCCAAGAGCTACATGACATCAATCTCCCTCATTCCTAAGGAGTTTTTGGTGTCGTTGGTTGTGGATTGAAGCTCCAGGTTTAAGATTAAAAGTTTGGTTGATGTAGAATCTAAGGGAATGATTAAAAGTGAGTTCACCTGTAGAATCGAGGTAGGTGGTGTACATGTTATATCCCATGGTTTACTTGACAATTTGTTCTTGTGTGGTTTTTTTCATTGGTGTCTCTTGGTATGTTTTGATTACCCTTGGCATGTTTTGGTAAAATGGTTATTAAAATGGAAAAAGGGAACCCTCACGATCCCGATGGGATGTGTTGAGGGTGATGAGACTGAAATAAGTCCACACATGGGGTGATCTAACTTCCCTGGACATAAACATTTGGAAAAAATAAGTGAGATTGTTGAGTAATCTTGTAGAGACCTTGATAAACATGTTGGGGTGACTATTAGTGTTGGGTTAGAAGCTATGTGGTGCACCCAAGATTGGTAATAACCTAAGGGATGTTGGTCAAATATGTGGAAGTGATTAAAGACCATAAATGAATGGGTTATGATCATGGCAACGAAGCCTAGTGAGTAAGGCATAATGAACTAGCCTAGTGAGATAGACACGGTGAATGAATTCTTAGTGAGATAAGCATAATAAAATGGATTTAGACTAAATGGCTAAATGATGTGAAATGTGGTAAATATGTTAAATGTTTATGGTATGGTTTTAACTCTAATGTTATTGTTATGGTTTATGTTGGCCTTGGAAAATGGTTGGGATTTTGTGTGTCTGGTTAATGGAAAATTATATGTATAGAATGTGCACATTGCTTTGTAGTGTGGGGTATTGAATGAGGTTATACACCCATGGGTTGAGTTTAATTGATGATCTAAACTCCACCCCAATCCATGGTTTATGGATGAGGGCTGATGCTCTATTACCATAACAGTTGCATCCTTATAGACTGATGCTTCGAGGTGGGGGAATGGTTGATGGTGAGTTGGACTGATGCTCCAAACGCCACCTTGTAATTTCCCTCAGGTATGGGACTGCATACATGGGCCCATGTAATTTGTTTTGTTTAATGAACCCTTGTTAAATGTGTTGGAAATGGTAAGTAATGGGAAATGGGATGCAATTGTAAGATATGAAAATGGTAATAAATGTGGGTAATGGACCTAAACAGGCCAAGGGTGCTTAATCTTTTACTTGTCATTTATTATTAATTTTCCTTGCTTTCACATTTATTGATACTCGATATTTTGTAGACATAGTTGGTGGCGGCCTACTTATTCTGACCAATACCGTGATTCCCTAGATGTAACCATCCCATCATTACATGACTTATAGAAAATATTACATTATATAAATTATAGAGAACTTTTATGTTTATACATTTATATAATTAGGATAAAATATAAACTAATAAATTATTTTTCTTTCTCAACTAATGATGATTTTTCCATCAATAATAAATTAATTAATCAATAATTGGTTTTCAATATCTACACCAAATTATCAAAAAAATCTATTTTCTTCATGAAATAATAGGTGTAATAATTTTCATTATGACCTAGTGAAATGGAAACATAATAAGTGTGAGATAAAACACTTAGGAAGGGAAAGAATATATCAAAATCTACCAAAGAATAAAAAAGGAAGGAATAATCTGAAATAAAATAAGTGATAATCATATAATACTATATAACTAATCACATTATCAAGAAAAAATCCATGGATAATAATTTTAAATAAACTGTAGACAGTAATAACTTATTTTTTGGTGACAGAATGATTAATTCTAGAAATAATTATATTATAGTGAAGGTATTTTTTCACAAAATCATTAACATATCTCTATGGACTAGTTCCAAGATATCATAAATATTTCTGCAGGCATACACTGAATACCCATGCTAGTTTGTCTCTTAAGACTGACTAATAAACAGAGAGTCTATTGTGGGCCCCAATTATCACTAATTTCGTCCAATAAATTCTACATATAATGGATTGAATAAACTATAAAATATATAACCAACATGAATTAGTAATAAATTAACACTCATATAAAAATAAAAATAATATATATTATAAATATTTCCCCAATCAATAAATGGAATAGTTATTAATTTTGGTATCCATAAAACTAATACCATATAGAGTAATGGATATATAACTAATTCAATACATCCAAAAATAAATAAATGAAATTATATGATCATAATATACCAATATAATGAAGGTATATGGTTAAAACAAACATATCTTGTAGTTCCCTAGGGTACATCATACTTAATCATGAAAAAATAAAAAATAATTATTCATATATAAATATTAGATATAATGATTTTGAACATTTACCCATTATATGGAATAATGCACCCGAATAAGTGAATGTACAACAATAGTAATATTCAAAATTCTATGTAATGTAGCCCTCTCAAAGGAATGATAATAATGTAAGATTTATGAGTACATTCATTACATTAGGATATAAATAAAAAATGATCCTTAAAAAAAGGAGTTTATGAGGATGAAATTTAAATCCACAGAAATGGAAGTGGAAATAAAATATTATAAAATCATTTGATAAAATAATTCAACATATAACAATGGAGTCCAATAATAATCATTGGAACTTAAAGAAAGGAAAATAAATTATGAATATCCCTTATAAACATCATATTTTGAAGGGAGAATAATTTTATAGGGATTTTATAAGAAAAAATGTAAATAAAAAGAAGAAAATAGAAAATAAATAATAATATAATCACAGGTCATAACATACCAAACATTAAATAATAATGTTATAAAAGAATAATCATACCTAAATAATGGAAAATTTAGTTAATAAAAACCCTTATGACTTGGGTGACACTTGAATTAAAATCCAATTGAAGATGTGAAACTGATTGTTATTTTTATATCCCATGATTAATCTGAAAACATAGTTTAATACTTTAATTTTAATTAAATCCAAATAACAACATATATAATCAAACTTGGTGTACCAAATATAACATGTCTTAAAGGGTGACAATTGATTCAAACAAACCCCTAGATTGTCATTATCATTTTACTTGAAAACCCAAGAAAGGTAGAGTGTGAAATAGATTTTTAAATCCATTATATTTTATAAAAAATATGATAATGTAAATCCATTGTCAAAATAAATACTAAAAAAAGAAACTAGGGGTGAAAACACCTCATATCTCAATGAAAACAATTGAGATACAAAAACTCTTATGAAAATTTGGAATGGCATAATAAATATTATTTGAGGGAAGGATTTATGAAATTTTTTCAAAATAATATTAAATAAATTTAAATATAAATAATAATATATACTTGGGTTGTAATTACACCATATTTAATATAACATGGTGTCTAATATGAACACATGCTTCATAGATTTAAAATTTGAGGGAAAGAAACCCTTACCTTTATTCTTGATTAGGCTAACATGCTCTAACATTATATATATAAAAATAACTATCTTAATAACATATTTATGGGAAATATTAATATATATAACCTTTTATAAACATCATTTATAATTATTATTACAAATATATTTCTTAGTTATAATGTTTATCCATCAATATATTATCATTTTTAAATAATTAGTTTGACATAGTTTTGTAATGGTGGCATCAATTCTTATATATAGATTAAGCTTTCTTAACTACATGGTAAGTTTTCTATTGGAATATATTATTTGTAATGATTGATTTTTTTTATATGTTTATAAAATAATTATTGTAGTTCTGATTTGTGATGATGAAGTTAGTGTGGATCTTGTTTCAGCAACTTTAGAAAATGAGGTATGGTTTCTTAATAATGGATTAGATATTAAAATTACCCCTTTTGAACAAAAAAATATTTATATACTTATTATTTTAAAATATCATCAGTTATTATGTTTTTTTATTTATCAATGTTAAAATTTATTACATTTTTCATGTAGGTGGTTTAATAGATCTAAAAAGAATAACCTATAAAATTATTGATAATATCGCATTAAAAGTTATTATTTTGGAATAATATCACAATTTATGAAGTGTAATGATATTATTTATATCCTATCAAGGTGGTGAATAATAATATAATATTTTTTTATGAATTATAAAATAGTAGAGTTAAAAAAATACATCACTTTCATTGAAGTGATAGTCTGCACGTACACATGAGTGATATATTTTTCCCCAAGATTAGGTTAAAAATATGGAATGGATTATATTATAATAAACCCAATAATTTATAGACTATGATATTAATAATTTAAAAATATTTTATAGCAATATGTGTAATATGATGATGAAAAATTAATCACCCCTTTCATAGAGGTCGTATTTTGAACATATTCATAGCGATGTCTTTCCCAAATTTCCGCTCAGTGATCTCAAAAGGTCTGATATACCTTAGTGTTAGCTTCCCCTACTTTCCCAAATGATGATGACCCAAAAGAGGGGTTAATTTAAAGAATACCCGATAAACTACAACAAACTCTAGATCATAATGATTCTCATCAATATAGGATTTTGGTTACTCTGATCTATCAGTAATCTATACTTGATCAACTTGACCTTCTCAGATGTCTCTTTTATAAGGCTCAGCCCCAATAGTGACATCTCACCTACCTCATCCTAATATAGGGTGGGACCGACAAGGCCAACCATTGAGGGCATCAACAGAAGCCATTAAAATCCAGGATTAGTGACTGTTATAATAAGAATAATTGACCAATATCAAATGGTTATCACATGAACCCCCAAATTCAAAAACACGTGGACAAAGTTGTCCCCCATATTTTGATTCGACCGCTCTGTCTGACCATCCTCTTGAGGATGGTATGTCGTGATCATTTTAATTGGATACCGCATGGCCTTTTAAAGTCCTTCACAAAACCAAAAAGTGAAACTGGGCGTCACTTTCTGAGAAAAATACTGATAGATCACCATAGAGACTTACCACCACTTGAAGATACAATGGGCCCAACTCATCAAATTTATTTGTATCTCTGGTCGGAATTCAGTGGGATGATTTAGTCAGATGATCAATCCCTACCCATATGGAATACATACCCTAAGGTGTATGAGTAAATCCAAAAATGAAATCCATGGAGACCTCTTCCAACTTTTAGGTAGGAATGGGTAATGGCTAGAGAAAATCAGAGGGTCTTTGATGCTCTGCATTTACCTGCTGACACATGTATCATCTTGACATGAAGTCATTTATATCTCATCTTAAACATTAAAACTAGAACTATCGATTAACATAATATTAAATTTTGGAAGCCCCAGGATGAACAAACCCACTAAGATTTGTGGCTATCCTTCATCAGTACCTTCCTCTGAGAAAGCGGTACCACTAAACTGCCCTTGAATCTCTAGATTCCCTTGGGAGACAAATAATAATTAGAAGATCACTCCTACCCATTAATAAAATTTATCGACCACTAACATAGTTCTTCACTAGGATTCTCCTGCCAAATAAACCCTAAAATAAAATGTCTCAACATAAATCTTGCAAAGAACACACCTCCACTATGCTCCTCTGTCTACAAATAAATCTAAGAAAAGTGTCACATTAGAGTCCACTCATTATTGGACATCCATAAAGCCTACACTGGTACATTTCAGCCTAAGGAATAAGCAACCACATTACCCTTTACCAAGGTATATATTATGTCAAAATTGATCCACCACAAGTACATGATCCAATAGCACTACCTTAGGTTTAGATCATTCTGTGAGAAATTGTAGGCTAGGATATTATGATCAAAGTAGACCAAAAACTTCACCCCAAATTGGTAGTAATGTCATGTCTTCAAAGAATTCATCACTAATACATACTCAAAGTCATGGGTTTGGTAATTATTTTCATGTGGTAAGAGTTTGTGAGAGTTTTACGCCACCATGGGATCTCCCTGCATAAGCACACACCTGAGACCCGTACCTAAAGCATCACAATACACCACATAGCCCTTTCCAGATTTTAGAAATATTGACATGGGGTGGTAGTCAACCACCACTTCAACTCCTTGAAGGATGATTGACATTATAGTCCCCATTAAAACTTTAAAACTTTATGAGTGTGCATGATCATGGGTGAATCAAGATGAGTGAAATCCTGAACAAACCACCTATAGTAACATCCAAGGACAAGAAAAATCCTGATCTTGAACACATTCATCAGATCCTCCCAAGAAATAACCACACTGATCTTCTTGGTGTCCATTGAATACCCATGCTCTGAGATCACATAGTTGAGAAACATAAATTCCCTTGTATATAAAGTTCACATTGACAACATTGAATAAATGAAGTAATCCCAAAATGTTTCCATCAGTATCCACAGATAATGGTCAAGCTCCTCCTCAAATCCAGAAGAAACTAGGATTTCATCCATGAATACCTTGTCAAAAGAGTTGAGGTACTAGTGAAACAACCCATTCATGAGTGATATAAATACCATTGGAGTGTTGGTTAATATGAAATGCATGGCCATGTACTCAAAGTGGTTATTCCTGCTTCAAAAGGATGTCTATGGGATATCTACCTCTTTCATTCTGAGTTGGTGGTAACACGGATACCGATCTATTTTAAAAAACCACATTTCTCCCATCATCTAATCAAATAAGTCATATATTTGGGGAAAATGATATTCGTTCTTGACGGAAACCTTATGAAGCTTATGATAGTCAATACAGAATCGGAGGGATATGTCATCCTTCTTTGAAAAATGGATATGAGTGGTATAAGGATAGATGCTCTAGCTAATGAATCCTTTGGATTCCAAGTATTTCAACTGTATATTTAATTCCCCCAACTTGGTGTGGGCCATACGATATAAGGTAAGATATATCATCTATGTAACCAATGAAAAATCAAACTAGAACTCCACATCCCGATCTGAGAGAAAGCCAGAAAAATCATATGGAAATAACTCAAGGAACTCATCCACTACATGAGGTAATCCACCCTTAATATCAAAACCATCAAACTCTATAATGATAAATGATAACTGGAAGACATGATTTCACAACTCTGGGAGTGGAGGTCTTGCACAACCCGACTAAGGATATCATTTCCCTAGAAAAACATGATCACTTCCATCAGGTGCTATAAAATTCACCTGACTCCTATATAAATTGATGTGCACATGAATGTGCACCGACCAATCCATACCAAAGATTACATCAAAAGGGTCTATATCCAAGACCAAGAGTTCCCACTCTATCTCAAACCTTAACATGGAAAGTGTACAAGAAGTGAACCTATGAACTTCTCTTTATTATTGCCCAACGGTGTCACCAACTACATCAAAGAGGATAACAACTCGATCGGAAAATTTAGAATGTTCAAAATATAGACAGATAAATGAAATAAAAGCACTAGTATCAATGAGAATGACAACTATAAAATATGCAATCAAAATAGTTCCTTAGACAACCGAAGGCCCTGCATATGATCTCGTTGGTGCCTACTCCACAGCATAGAGATTCCTAGTCTCTGACTGAGAAGGGCCACTCACATGTGCCTCTACCATAAACTGGACCTATCCAGAAGATGATCTAGACCTACCTCCACAACCACCAAACCATGATCCCCCCGTCCTAGATAGCTCTGGCTAAGCTGGCACTCCTCTACAAGCCCCAGATCCTGCCCCATTATAGAGTGGACGTTCCACCCTAAAAAAGTGTTTCATGTTCTGCATACCTCCACACTAATCAAAAGGCTTTGAAGGAGAGGTCCATGCTAGTAAGTTGTGACCTGGCCTCCCACACTGGTGGCACATAATGGACCTTGATCATATGCCACCAAAGAAAACTGTCTAGATGGATGGATTGAAATACCACCTCCCTTATTTCCCTGATCCTCTCACTTAATTTTTTTTCTCAAAAGAAAAGGAACTTCTGACTATTGATACTATCTTAGAGAAACCATCCCTCCACTTGCAGTCAATCTCCACCAGACAGGCTCATTCAACCACTTCGGCATAAGTTTTTAGCTTGAACCAGGAAACATGGGAGTAAATATCAGGTTGTATACCTTTCAAAAACCTTTGAGCCTTCATCTATTCATTAATGATTATTTCAAGAGAATAAATAAGTAGCCTAGAAAACCAGTTGGCATACTCCATCACCAACTGGTCCCCCGGGGAAAGATCCATGAACTCCCGATATCTTGTATATGACAAGAAATCAAGGAAATATTGATCATTAAAAATAGACATGAAGTCTTTCCAGCTTATATGATCATTCTTCTATGTTTGAAGCACTGATCCCCACCACCTATGGCAGGGACCCTATAACCTAAAAGGAAAACATTTCAACCTAACCTCCTCAGGTGTGTCCAGGATTTAAAACATATGATCTTCCTTTTTGAGCCACTCATTTGCTTCCCGGGCTTCCGTTATACCTTGAAAAGAAGGGGGTTTATTCTTTAAGAACTCATGGTATTTTTCCATCAAAGGATCATGCTCATCTTCTCTAGCTGGAGCTGGATCAGGAGCCAGTTCTTGTCCTAGTGCTTGAACAACCAATACCACAGCTTCTACTAGCCTCTGATCAAGCGGTGAGGGAGAACTCTCTCTAGCTTCCTCCCATGTGTGAATGGGAGCTTTCTATGGATTCATGTTGCTAAAGAATGAATATGTCAATAGGGGAAATATTAATATATAATTTCTGAAAAATTTTAGCATTAACATTAAATATTAATAACTCAAACTCATCTCATCAATGAAATAAACAAAAACTTATCCCCCCCACCCAGGGTCCATGTGTAGTCTGTAATCTGCACGTCTCACATGGAAGAGAAGTCAAACAAACAACCCTAACATCCCATGGTGACTCGAGGCCTATTACAAGAGGTATGGGCCATGCATCCTACTCACAACCAAAATTATAATCTGCCAAAGTCCTAGCTTTTGTCTAACCAGATTCATCAAAAAATTATGATATGACCCAAAGAATTTAACCTGGAATCTGATAACATTTTTTTCATGAACCAAATCTTGTCTCCATAAAAACTAGCACTCAAACTAGTCCATGCAATGGCCTGAAGGGAATTACCTATCCCAACTGGTTGGAACAAGTGACTGGGTATCAATAATTGTTTTTTGGGAATTATTTACCCATGTTTAGAAGCATTAAACAACCAAAAATAATAAATACAATGAATCTGGGAATTACCAACCGAAAAATCCATAAATAAAATTCAGAATTGAATACACGGTTCTAAGAAAGACACAAGAGGTCCACATCTACAAAGTATATGAAATTACAACACAAAAACCACCACATAGAAAAGGGACATCACCCTCTATCCTTCTCCACAACACCACATCAAGGATAACAACTAACAACACCAACCATCATCTCCAAGGACCTTACCCTTACATATGTCAAATATGATCAAGTTTATATACACCCAAAAGTTTATGTAGGGTGTAAACCTAATCAAAATAGGATACCACCCAAACATTCCATGTGACAAACACTATAAGATTAAAATCATGCATGTTTTTATAATAAGAAATGGTAGAAAAAATTTATAATGATGAAAATTTTAAATGAAAACTATTTTCAGGGGTTAACATTAAAGAATGAATACTATTAAGTAAAACATGATTGGTACTAAAGTTTCCATCCAAACACACCATATTCCAATGGTAAATACCAAAATAATCCAAGATCACTAGTCACGGGAACACCCCTAGGCACTGGTTCATTGTGGGGCCCTAGGTACATCGTATCTCAGTGTTAAAGTAACCAATAAAAATATATATCTCATGAAAGATCCATTAATAGGTAAAATAACCATAATATATTGGTTCCTTACATGATCATAATAATTTTGTATGTTTTTTCATCATCATACTTGCTACATGAAACAGGGATGAAACCACACCAGATTACTAGAAAACTTGTCCTAGTCCCCCATAAATACCAGGGTTTCCATCTTTGTGATCATAGAAGTTCCACATGCTATGAAATTCCATTTACACATAAAAACACAATTTTTGTTCATACACACTCCAAAAAAATATCTAAAAATTCTTTTCACCCTTTGTATAACTTAATAAAGAATTTATAATTTTCATAAAACACTTTCAAGAAGCATGACTAAGGTTTGCACATAAAATCCATATAAAACCCATCTTTGAAAACCAAATTCATACCAAGATCACATAACACCAATATTGGCAGCCATAAAACCATTTAATAAAACTATTCCACGAATCATAAAATATACCCAATTGACACAACATGGAATACACAAGAAAACACCCATTTTCACACAAACAATGCCATTTAAAAATGAATCACTCAATAAATTTTACCAAAAATAGTTTTCACACCCAATAAAATGGAAGAAGAACATAATAAAAATGTAAATACAAAAATCTAACTCACCGAATAATTATTACACATGGAATCACCTACCATATATGTCAAAAACATCCAATCGTTGTGTGATGCTTCAACCACACCATTGCCACACAACAAGGGGGTGAAATGAATCTAAATATACAAGATTGGACCAAGAAACCCAAAATAAAACCCTAGGTAATAAAACCTAGTTTCTGGACGTTTGTAGCTTCATGTGTGAGGGAATAAACACTAAGGAAACGAATTAAAAAATGAGGAATCACTTAATTGTGAAATATTGATGTTCCCCCACCAATATCCCCTTCAAAAATGAGTTCTAAGTGAGGTTGTCAGAGCTTTGGATCCTACCATTACTACTTGGTTCGGATGCTGGAAAAATGGGTGATATAGGTTTAAGCCTGGAAGTGAAAAATTGGAATTGAAAAATATTTTTAATGAGTTGGACACATATTACCTATTTGGCTACATGGTTTGGTAAACCATGCAGCCAAACCCTTTGGCCTTTTCTGGCCACTCAAAAATTGGCCATTTTCTTTCAAATTTAAGGGGATCAAGGGATATCCTTGGGGTAGTTTAGGCCATGAAATAGAGAGAAAAATAACATAAAAGAAGGACATGGATGTGATAATTTTTATGATCAAATTTCCTTGAACCACGTATATTTTCCTCTCATCAGGTTATGAATTTCTATAAATATTTAATTTATATTTCATCCCTTATTTATTAAAGAAACATCAAGAATGTTATTTCTAATTGATTATGATATTGTATTTTCTTTTAGATTAGGAATATTTATCTTACATGTCCATGTTCTCTAATTTTGTTTAAATAATATCCTTATTTACACATAAATGATTTCTAAAGGTAATTTTGAACTATATTTTACATTATTTACAATGTTTTTAAAAATTGATATTTTTAACACTATTCAATGGAAAATTTTTGTATTTTTTATAAAAGTGTGATTTAAATGTTTTATTATAACATATATAGATTATTCTATTTTTTACACCAAAATGAATATTTTTTTGAATATTCCTTTGAAAGTTTCCATGTTTATTTTAAATGAATGTTTTTTCCCAATATAATGGATGTTTTTAGTTTTTAAAAGTAATTTCCACTATTCAAAGTTAATTTTCCTCAAGAATGTTTTAATGTTATTTTAATGGTAATCATATTCACCAACATTAAGAAACCTTAATAATGATTATTCTCTCTCTGGTTTATATTTTGTAATAAGGCAATCCATGTTGTTTTTCTATATAGATTATGATTTTTTCAAATATATTTCAACAGAAACTATTACATCTACATAGATAAATCAATCTATGACAAAAAAACTATTATTATTATATTAAAAAGTGAATGATATCTAGTTTTGTGTTTATGTTATAGTTCTTGTATTGTGTTAATGATAATGGATGAGTCCAATAAAGAGCATGATGATGGTTGAGAAAATATACAATTAATTGGGTAAAGGGTCATGGTTAACTTTTCATAAGTTTATCTAAATAGATTACTATGATTTAATAGCTACGTTATTCCATTTATAAGAGTGATATAAAAATGACAATCCAAGATACCGTGATGTTTTATTTATTCTTACATCATGTTCTAATGGATTAATTTCTTAACTATTATTTTCATATGGATCATGATTTTTGTAAAATATGACTCTTATATTATATTAAATTTTAATTCCATATATCATGTTTTACGATATAGGTTTTGATCGATAAAACTTAACATATGTTATGCTTTTGAACAATAATTATTTCATCACACCCTTATTCTCGTCTTATGCTCACTTATGTCATTCAATTTCTAATTCTTATTTTAATACTCATAGATAATTTGAGATCACCGTTCTAAAGATTCATTTTCCACCAGTTTTGGATAAATTTTTATGTATGATATGCCTAAGAAGTTTACTAGATATGAAGAACATAGTTGGAGATTATTTCGTTTTTAAGAACCAGTTCATTATTATCCATCTTGTAATTTAATATTTTTTTCCAAATTCTATAAAACACTAATCCTAAAATGTAATTCGATATGTATGTGATCCAATATTTTAGTTTTATATAATATGTCATCAATGGTTAAAATTGGGTCACTATTATCATCATCAAATCAAGAAATGTAAATATTATGTGTTACCTCCAGATTTTGTATTGAGGGTTTGGGGTTTTTATAGTTATTATCATATGAGGAATTAGATTAATTTGGATATTATCATGTTTTAATGAGAGGATAAATTAAGAGTTTTATATACTATGATTGGTTTAAAAGTTTAGGTTTGTCCATAATCTCAATGGAATCGATACCCCTTTTGAGTTTTTAAGTGATGAGATTTTAAAGTGATTAATGATATCTGGGGATATGTTTTAATGTCTTAAGATTCATGAATCCCTTAAGTTTAACTTGAAGGATTATTTTGGATGAATAATATTTTTTTTTGGTATGTAAGAAAAAATTATGGGAAAAACTTTAAGGTTAAAACATTCTTTAATTTTGTGGTTGTTATGGTTATTTCAGATATATGGTTATTTATTTATGGAATGATCTAAAGAGAATATTGGGTTCCACTGTATAAATTTTGAAGACTAATATATTATATAACCATATGAATGATTATACATTTTTGGTATTATCATTCATTTTTCTAACCATTTCAGTTTTGGTTAATATCTAAATAGATGTGGAATACCTTGTTACTATATTAAGGAATATGTGATATATTATAAATTGATTTTAGTTCTTTTGGAATAAAAAATTTATCTTGAGTAATCATAAATTGGGGAAAAAGTTGATATTGATTTGGATGTTTATTAAAGGATGAAATTATAATTCTCAATTAAGTATATTTTATTGTTTTCTTCATCTAGATACTAAAGGAATTCTGTAAATCCTGAAAAGGATCTTGAAAAATATATTTATCCTATTATATTTATTTATAATGAATCAATGGCATTTTTCATAGCTCATTGAATTAGGGATTACTGTTCATTAAATTTATCATGATCATTAAATTTCTTGGGATAAATATTTTTTTTCAATCTTTATTATTGTTTTTAAATTATTTCATTTCGCTCTAGATCTATATTTTTAATTCTACAATATTTTATCCTATTTGATAACCTTGTTATGTGTAATTTCAGTTGATCTTTGTATTTTATTTTCCCTCCCATCAAGAGGAAGTTTTATTATCCCATTTTACAAGGGGGGTTTACAGAAAAGGTATTTTTAAATTTCAAAATAAGGAAAAGAAAAAATTAGGAGGGAAACATCTATTCATGGATAAAAAATGTTACACCTAAATATTTTTAAAACAATATTATATTTGAATGGTTATACACAACGCAACATCAAGCTTAAATGAACCGCGAAATATTATTATTTAAATATGATACTTATAACCTAGATGTAAAATTAGTGGGTGTAAATAGAAATAAATTAATTATTAAATATTTCTACTGTTATAAATAAATTAAAATTTTTTGGAAATTGTTTTGTAAATAATCCACAAATTTTTAGTAATTTTATTTAATGCATCAAGAAATATTTATTTTTAAAAATTAATTTATATTGATTTTTGTGATAAAATATTATAATTAGTTTATCGAAATTTTATTTGACCAAAATGATATAATTTTTATATATAATTATTAACTTATGTAATATTTTTGATAATTTTTAGAAAATTTTAATTTTTCAATTAATCGTGAAAAATCCCAATTTTTATTGAAAATCATATTTTCTTTTTTAGGTATTTTGAAATTCATATGATACCATGGATTAGTTGTAAAATTTTATATGTTCATTGTGATAAAAAAACGATCTAATAAATGTTATTAGAATCACAATTATACTTTAAATTCTAATAAAACAGATTCATTATTAAGAAATATTTTTTGTGAAAATATATTTTTCGGCATGCTTTGTGGGATTAATTATAAATTAATATTGGACCTTATATGAATAGAATTTTATAATATGGATTAAATATTTTTAATTGAAATAATTAATATTTAGTAATAACTTCAATATTAATTTTGTTCGTAGTTAATAGTTGTAATATTTTAAATATTTTTCTTAGGTTAAGGTTAAAACCGTTTTATCGAGGACTAAAACAAACAGATAAAAGTTAAAATGATATAAAAACAAGTCAAAAACATATTTAGTATAAATATTTAAACCATATTTCATATAATTTATTGAAATAGTACATTTTGGATCTATTTTTATTGATAAATAAATAAATATATTTTAGTATTTCTTAAATTTCTTAGTGTGTCCTCTCCCCCACTTATAAAAGAAGACCCCCTCACCTCCCCAAACATAAAAATAATTTTTTTTGAAACTAAATTACCAATTACTTTCCTAAAATTAGTATCTATGTATTATAGTCCCTTTCTCATCATTAAAGCATCCTAGGATGAATTTTTTTATAAACATAAATAGGTTTTTAGAAGAATATGTATGATTCTTATCTGAGAATTTAAATTTTATTTATTCTTCTAACTCCTTCCAATCATCTTAAAACATGATAAAATTTAAAAATAGTATATTAAAAAAACTTATATGTTTTTATTTTAATGGTATAACCTATATCCATATCCTTCATCCATCAAATGGGAAATAATACCACTATTCATGTGCCCGGAGAACTACCACCTCAGAGACCAATGTAATTCATTTTCTATCACCACCTATCAAAATTGGTTATAATAGTGGATTTAACTTATATATATATTATTCAAAAATAATTATAAATATTTAAATTTATAAAATCAGGTATTTTCTTTCACTTCCATTCATGGAAAGATTATAACGTTATTTGTGTGGGTATAGAGTACAACCTCCACGAAGTGATGTGATTTTTTTCATCACTGTATCACATGGATGGTATATTTATATTTATTTAAAATTATAATATGATATTTATTATATAATAATAATTATGGAAATATAAAATTATATTTACCTTCTTTCCCTCGTGTTTTTGCAAAAAATGAAAATGTTACTCCTGTGTACGTACGGCATACCATCTCCATGATTGTGATGTAATTTATTTTCCATAAACATGTTTCATGTTTATTTAAATTTTAATTAATGAATAAAAATGATAATTATTTCATTATTATTATTATATTTATTATGTAATAATTTCCTCTTTGATCATTGTCTATATATCGAAGCTATTTTGGATTTATGAATGGAACATCCTCAAAACACTTGAACTGGACAAAACCAAATAAGTAATTAAATTTTTCATTAAAATAAATGATATAAGTATTTTAATGGTAAGATATTAAAAATTTTACATTATTTTAATAAATAAAATAATTTATATAATTTTATCATATAGTTGTTAGAATATATAAATAGAAAGTCGAGACTTTAGGTAACAGATTTCGTCTTAATATCCTTTCATTGGGCCATATTTTAAGGTTATGCCCTTAATTTATTTCATATAGTGTAAATACATACCCAATAAAATTTATGTCATTAATCCTTTATAATTAATGGTACATTATGTTATAATTAAAATTTGATAATTAAAATTGATATGAATTGAAAGTTACCAAGTGTTAATAGTGGTTTTATCTTAATTTCCATTCATTGGGTTATACTTCTACTTAATTAAATTTGTAATAAAATTATTATTTTTGAATTGATAAATAAAAAATTTATTATATTTTTAAATTTACATTATATATATAAATATATATAAATATTTGTACATAATAACTTAATGGATTAATTATCACTTCAAATGTTATGGTCATTGTGAGGCTTTATTTTTCTAAATATCATTTTTTAGAGACAAGTTTCATATCAATCACCGTGATTTCATTTTTTTGGTGTACTTACATCCTAAAGAATTAATTTTGATATTTTAATTATTTAAATTAATTTTATTTATAAATATATATAATATTCTTTCATTCAAATTATTTTCATTCAATATTTACCTAATTAGTAAATGTTTTAGGTTACAATCTCAATTCATTCATAGATTATTTATAGTAAAAGTTATATTATAAGAAATTATATAACAAAATTATCCTAAAATTTTAAAATTTTATTAGGAATTTATTATAAATATGGTGTAAAATATTTATTTCCATTTCCTCTATTATTTTTTAAACAAACATCAAGAAAGTTGTTTCAAAATGGTATCGATCTTATTTTTTTAGATCCAGTATCCTTCTCTTACATACCATTGTTTTAAAAAATAATTTAAAGAATGTCCTTATTTACACAATAATGAGTTATTAAGACCACATACAATACGTTTTGACTCTATTTGAAGAGTTTTAAAAAAGGAAACATTTTAATAATGTTAATACAACACATTTTGACTTTATTTACCAATGTATAAAAGAAATGATTTAGTTAAACATTTATAGATTAATATCTATTTTAATAAAAATTGAATGATTTTCTTTTGAATAATAATTTTAAAGTTTCAAGTGATATTTTGGAATAAAATATTAATATACTTGTAATGTTTGATTTTGAAAATTTATTTTTAATGTGAAAATTGTATTTTCCTCAAGGATTTATTTAATGGTATTTCAATTCACCAGTGAAAAAAACATTTGATTTTTCTTATGATCCAATAGGGATATGTTGTAATGATACCATACTTATTATTTATCTACATGGATTATGAATTTTCCAATTAAATTTTCAAGGAAACTATATATTTTACACCAGAAAATCACTCTATAAAATAATAATATGTATTGTTATGTTGAAAATTGAAATAATTCATCTGTTATGTTTATATAATGGTTGATGGATATTTTTTACGATGTTGTGTGAGCACAATATAGTTCATAATGATTGGTGTGATCGATATATATCTTCAATTCATTGTGTAAATATATGAAGTTAACCAGTTATTAGTTTCTCTTTAAATATTATTGTAATTTATCAACTATGTTATTAAATTTTTAAGCATAATTGAAAGAGTGATGTGAAAATGGTGTTCCATGTTCCCAAGATCTTTTCTTCATGCTTTCACCAAGTTTTAATAGATCCTTTCCTTAAAGAATTTTTTCACATGGATCATAATTGTTGACTTAAATGAATTTTATCTTTTTTAATGCATTATTCCATGTCACTTGTTTTATAATCTAGATTTTGAGTTGTATCAATTCTATTTTATTATGATAACCCACATTCATTATTTCATCATAACCTTATACACACTGGTTTGATTCAATTTTTTATTATTATGTATACACTTACAGAGTATTTGATCTCATATTTCTTATGTATCATTTTTCTAAGGCTACGATAAAAAGGTGTTATGAATGTTATTCCAAAGAAAATTACTAGTTCAAAATAATTTAGTTAGATATCATGTAAATTTTTATGAACCAGTTGATTATGTATCCAAAATCATGATTATTGCTATAACTCATGGGATATGAAAAATTCATAAAACTTTTGAGGGAAACTATTCTTAATAAATCATGTATATATTTTATTTGATTTTAAAAGTTCTCAAAACACTTTTGGTAAATCTATAATCCATGGAAACCATTAAATTCGCCAATAATACAAATTTAAAATATTTTTTCATGAGTTTTGAAAACGTATTATAGAATTTCAGATTTTTTGAGCCAAAATAAACATTATCATCCTACATTTGGACAAAAATAATATCCTCTAATGAAGTTTTCTTTGAAAGGGTTGGGTCTTCCAAATAAATGATAAAACCATTTAATAGAAAAATGAACATAATAATTCATAAAAATATATTGGATCTTGTTTGTGACTATTCCAAGATTTAGTATGTTGGAAAAAAGAAAAATGAGGGTCTTTAAAATATTCTAGTTATTCATCATAAATTAATCTAAAAAAATCATTTTCGAAAGACAAATTTAACATATGTTGGTAGAATTTAATGTTTATAAAAGATAAATCATTTTAAAAAAATTATTATCTTTTCTAACCAATAAACCATGGAAGATGAATTTTTATAATTTATTCCTTATACCTAATTATAAATCTTGAAACTAACCTAGACTTATTCCTTGTGATCACACAATTATCATCCTTCTTTAAAAATATTCATTTTTTTCCAATGAAAATATAATCTAAATTTATATCAACTAATTCTTATGTGATATTATGCTTAAACTCGTTTAATTACACATTATAATAGCTACCCTACTCTCATCAGTGAAGGATTCATCAATTATCTTGGGATCAAGTTGAGAGAAATATTCAGAATTATGAATAAGATTTGATACTCTTATTTATTTCCAAACTCGTTCATTCATGTTTCCTTTTATAATTTCAAGAGGATAGTTTTTAACAGTATCATTCTATATTGGAATCATAGATACATGTTTATTAGTCTATTAAATTTTTAAATAGGGTTGTTCATGATCCTAAAATAAATCATCACCCTTTTTTCAAATGGATGCCCAAGTATCAAGTTATTCATTGAGTCTCTCGCATCATAGTTTTTTTCCTTTGATCAAATGGATCAATTTCAAAAGAATTCACATGAATAGATCTTTCAATTAGACTTTTCATTTAATTGAAAACTATATATGATTTAGAAAGTTTATAATAACCTAGGAATATTTATTCATTGACCTTTTGATTGAACATAGAATGATTACCATTGGTTTCCAAGTTATACACATTGTATTCAAAAACCGTAATGTATCCAACATTTGATTTTTAATTATTCTATAACTTATAGTGTTTTCTACATTATAGGATATATAATAACTCTATATATGACATATAATGTTGTATTAACTTATTCTTCACAAATGTAAGTGCAACTTCTATGTTCACCCATCATATTCTAATCAATTTCTTGCAAGGTGTTATTTTTCATTTTGAAAACACTCTTCAATTAAGGTTCCCTAGGGGTAGATAAGTAATTTTCAACAATATAGTTTTGATAAAAATTAATTAAACTCATAATTATATACTTATTCTACATGATAACTTATCATGGAAAAATTTTATAACATTTTTAATATTGAATAATCATATAAAAATAATAAATATTGAACACGATTCACATTTAAGTTCCAAGAAATAATACCAAGCATGTATTGAAAATCATCAACCAAAACAAAAAAACTATCATCCATAGAGAATTTAAATCCAAAAGGTCCAAATAAATCCCTTGGAATAAGTTCAAGTGGCCTAAATAAGGAAACTTTTTTAATTTAATAAAAATATTATTTATGTTGGTTTTCTTATTTAGGATACATGAAATAATTTTTTTATTACCAATTTTATTAGGGGAAAATTAGAAATTATATTTTTATTCGAAAATTTCTTTAAGGAATAAATGTTATATTGTTCAAGTATTAATTTCCAAAACCATGATTCATTGATTTTGTTATTCAAAAATACCACATTTTTCAAAAGTAATTAAGATATTGTTTGAAAAAATTTTGAATTATTGATGTACTAAATTTAAGAACATTATATCCAAAAATAGATTATAAATTATTAGAAAAAATGACAGAAAATACATCACAAAAAAGTTTAGAAACACTATTCGGGTTATGACTTAAACCTTCAACAAAAATTATCTTTCTAATGAGGACCGAATGGGGATCTCCCACAGATCCCATACAAATAATGTTACTTTTTTCTTTTTCAAAAAAAATGTGAAATATCCTATAATGATTTTATATAGTGAGTGAAAGTGGAAAAAATCACTAATTATATATCTTGAATAACATATGTCTATAAAAAAGTGTAAATTTATTTCCCTATGTATTATTACCTAGAAACAATTTATTAAAAATAATTTTTTTGGTACACAAATTCTTATTCGGTCCAAAAAGATTAGTTATAATATATATGTGAACCCAAATATACTTATAATTTATAGAATATATAGAATTTCCTAAATTAAAATTAGATATATTTTTAGAAATAAATGCCTAATTTATTCCACATGTATGAGGATATCATTGGAAAAAATAATTTGAAAAAACCATTTATTCCATAGTGGAAACTTGGTATATAATACATGTTTCTTTTTTTGAAATAGGAAAAAAATAACTTTTATACAACTTTGGATTCTCTATATCAATAATTATTCATTGATTACCTTTACTAACTTTATTTTTACTAGGATGTTGATTTAGTTAATTCACTAATTTTTTAAGATGTTATAAGAATCCTTTAGATCTTTCAATTCACCCATTATCTCTTTTACAATGTTGTCATGGATAAGACCACTAGAATAAGACACAACTAGTTTAGATCTAATTTAGCAATTTTTCTATTTAAAACTTATTATTCATTAAAATTTTCATCATATGAATACGTAATAGTCTTTTTCATTCTCTCCGTGTACTCATTTTAGTTTTATAATATATAAATTTACTCATTTAATTTTTATAAGTGTAATTTTTATATTCAAATTCAAATAATGAATAATAATTAGGTTTTACCGCATCAGTTTTTTCCATGAGGAACATATTTTTGTTTTTATGATATATTACATCTTAAAAATTAGAAATACAGTCATCATTATAGTCCTGTGAGGAAATTCATGAATCCTTTATTACATTATTCCCCTTTTTATGCTATGAATTTTTCATATACTTATTTCCTACCTTTTTTTCACTTTAATTTGTGAAAAATCATATCTGACATGGATGATCTTATCACACTCATATCATCATGGTTATTCAGTATTTAAATAAAAAAATATTATTTTTAAATGATTTTTTTAATCCCATTCTCTTATTAAAGACCTTATTAAAACTATTATAAAATTGGGAAATAGCATCACATGATTCTCGGTTGTTTAATATATCTCTATCAGATGATCATTAAAATTATGTCTATTTATTTTTATTTTTTTATATTGAAGTGGATTATTTTAATTCATCATTCTCCTTTTTTACCATCTTATGTTTTCGTACCTCGGCTTCAATGTCATCCTCATACATCAGAAGTGTTTCAATGACATGTTTTATGATGAAATATTTTATAGTAGTATATTTCCTAATAGTATGTGAAATTACACTCCCTTTTTATGGTTGATATATAACCACGTTTATAGTTTGATTAGGATTAATAACATGTGCTCTTGAGGAAAAAATGGATTATAATTTCATGCAACCTTATATTTAGAAGATTGATTCTCTCACCATAATTTATTTTGAATGTATCAAACTTTAATTTAGAAGGGGTCTATATTATATTCCATACATGATCAATACCTTCTTAATAAATAGATGTATCTATCTACATTGCATGATTTTTATCACATTGTGAAACTAATATATACTTATTAACACCCAATCCAAATATAATAGAATTCACATCCCTAGAGTCCAATTCATAATCTACTTCCACAATAATATACCATTTATATGGTTCTCCTTTATACATTTTATAAGGCTTGACATATTTCCAATAAAACATTAGACTAGGTTTTTTGTGTAAATATATATTTAAGTCTTCTAGAACACATTGTACTCTCCTTTAAAATAGGGATCCCTAACTATAGACATTACCTACTATTTTCATCCATTGAATCTATTTAAAAATACTTTAAAAAATAACAAATAGTATATCTGAGACTTAAAGAGTCTCAATAGTACATACTAATTATATTCCCACTCAGTTTTGTACAATTACTCAAGAGTAGGAGTGAAATGAGTACTTAAATTTTTTTATAAGTGATTAAAATCATCCATAAAATTGTTCCTTAATATTTTATTAGATAATCCTTAGAAATAATAATAGAAGAGAAAAGAGTTGAATGTATGGGATTTATAGTGTTTTGGTGTACAAATATCCCCTAGTCCAATCCACTAATTCTCTCTCTCTAAGATTCTAGATTATTATTATGCAGGTCCTTTTTCTAGCGATCTTAGTAGTAGAGTGCAAGAAACTAAAACATCTAACCAAAGGTTCCAAGACCTTTTACCAGGATCACCTTTTTAACAAGACCTTTCCATTTCTTTTTCACACTCTAGAAAATTATTTTTCACTATATAGAAGATAAAATGTTTTAGATTGGGGATTTTGATTCCTCTCACAATTGTAAGAAGAAATTTTAAAAAAGATCACAGGTTCTTCTAGAAGATCTATAAGATCTCTCAAATATTATTTATTTATTCATAAAATCACAAAAACATAAATTTATTCATTACATAACATGAAAAATATTTTTTATTTACAAGAATGAATAGTACCATTCCCATTATTCATGAAATAATCTATTATTTATGTATTCTTCTTGATTAGGATTTTGAATTTTAATTTCCAAATATTATCCAATGTTTGTGAGAAGATAAAATATTCAAAAATTATAGGCTATATTCATGGATGTGACCTTTATATATGAAGATATAATAATAATAGATTGTTGTTGATTGTATCCATAGTCTTAATTAGAATTACATAAATTCATGGAAATAAATGTATGATTTAATTTCTCTTCCCTCTTATATCCATCACAATTTTTGAGAAAAATAAATATGGTTCTAGAATTCACTTTAATTCTTATAACTTTAATAAATACTTAAATGTATAAAATGAATACTCCAAAAAATCACTTTGAATAAGAACATATTCAAAAAAAATATCTTTCTTATAGGTAATTTCAATCTTTAAATCACTATAAGTCTTTAGTCATAGCTATATACAAAAAATTGTAATTACATATGATATTTTTTACTTTAAGATAAATATTAACCTATTTAAGACACTCTACTACACATGATACTTTTTCTCTTGATGAGATAATCCAATCATAATTGGATATATGAACATGAAACTCTGTTCTATAAGATTATTTCTCTCCTCATATGATGATTTTTATCTACATATGATAATTCAAAAATGTGGATGAAATTTTCCATTTTCAAATATTAGTACATAAGATTTATGTGATCATAGGGTAAATTAATGATTTGTCTGATAATTTAATCATTATATGGATAATGTTATTGTCATAAATCATCACTCTTATGACATAATTATGACATTAATTCTAATTCACCTATGTGATAAAGTTTTAGGATATTTTACTATATTAAAAAAACTAAAGCCTATTTCATTTTTAGTTCCTCGGAACGCATGTTCTATTTTAAGAATAACTGTTTCCTGGCAGTTTCCATTGGATTTATTCATGGAACTAAAAACATCCAACAGTTCTTTATCCAAAAAGAACCTTCTTTTCAAAGGCATGAATTCGTTATGTTTGAACTTATGATACTTAATAACATGAATTAGTCTATAGTATGGGAGTTCAGACTCATCACACCTTTTTTTGTTGGAATTATTGTCTACTCTAGGACTATATTTATATATTTAAGATATTTTCACTCCCTTATGGTGTGGCAGTGGTGTAGTTGAAGTGTTACAAAATTATTTATTGTTTTTGATGTATAGAGTAGGTGATTTCAGGTGCTATAATTATTTTATGAGTTATATTTCTGGATTTAAATTTTTATCATGTTTATCTCTTATTTTTTGATGCAAAAACTATTTTTGATAACATTTTTTGAGTGGTTGATTTTTAAGTGGATATTTTGTGTGAAAATGGGTGTTTTCATGTGTATTCCTTGTTGTATAAATTGGGGTTGTTTAATGATTCATGGAATATTTTTATTAAATAGTTTTACGGGTTCAAATTTTGTTTTGGTGAGATATTGGTATGCTTTTGGTTTTAAAGGAGGGTTTCTAGATGGATTTTATGTGAAAAGATTTGTTATGCTTCTTGAATTTTTTTTATGAAAAATTCGAAGTTGATTATTGAGTTTTAAAAAGGGATAAAAGAATGTTTAGATAATCTTTGTAGTGTGTATGCCCAAAAATGGTGTTTTTATGTGTAACTAGAAATTGATAGCATGTTGAACTTTTATGATCACAAATAGGGAAACCTGAATAACTAGGGGTAAACTAGGACTAGTATGCTTGTGATCGTGAGTGGTTTCATCCCTGTTTCACACTGCAAGTTTGACGATGAAAAAACTAAATAAAATATAATTATGAATTTAGGTACCACTAGGTTATGGCTATATTCCCTTCTAATGTCTTGTTCAGGAGACAAATAATTTTTATGGTCACTTTTACACCGAGATACATTGTACCTAGGGCCCCACCAAGAACTAGTGCCTAGGGGTGTTACCACTACTAGTGATCATGGACTATTTTGGTATTTATCATTACCAAATTGTGTGTTTGGCTGGAAAATTAAGTATAATTCATAATTTACAAAAAAAATTCATTATTTGTTGTTAAACCTTAAAACTATTTTCATTTTAAATTTTCATATTTAGTAATTGTTACTACAATTTCTTGTTATAAAAACATGAAATATTTTTATCTTATAATGTTCATCACATGGAATCATTGGGTGGTATACTATTGGGATTAGGAAAAAACCCAACGTATACATTTGGGTATAATTATACTTGATTATATTTGACCCACGTAAGGGAATGGTCCTAAGAGATGGCAGTTTGGGTTGTTAGCTTCTATCCTTGATATAGATTTGTGGAGAAGGCTTGGGGGTGATGTCCCTTTTTAATGTAAGGGTTTTTGTGTTGGACTTTCTACTCTATTGTAGTTGTGGACCTCTTGAGACTTTCTTCAAAACATGTATTCAGTTATGAATTTTATTTAAGGATTACTTGATTTTTAATATTTAGTTTCAGTTTATTTATTGTTTTTCATTGTTTAATACTTCTAAACTCAGGTAAATCGTTCTAAAACCACTATTCATTATACCTGAGAACTTTTTCCAGACCATTTGGAAAGGGAATGCCCTTCGAGAATTTCCATGGACTCAGTTAAGTGTTTTTTTGGAAGGAAATTAGATCAGTTACAGGATACAATTTCCTCTAAAGGAACTTTGAACCCAAACAATCTCGGAACACAGTGTGGTTAAAAAAATAAAAACTTTATCTCTATTGTAAATTTCAATCCACAATACCTTGAATTAAATAATATTATATGGTTATTTAAATCCAATTATTATAATGTATTAATGTTTCAAAATTAATTCATGATAATTTAAGTACACCATACATGGAAAATAGGTGGCACGACATGAAACATGTCCCTATAAAATCAGGTCGATGTAATGAAGACTTCACAATGATCATAACCTTTGAAGTGATACAATACAAATGAAGTGATTGTCTGATCACAAGTAAATCCACATTAAAAAAGTGGTCATATGTATGAAAACAATTGAGATATAAATCCATATATAATCATAGAATAATAAATTCAATGATGTAGATCTATAACCCAATGAATGTAATTTAAGTTAAGAAACCCCTTAACACTTCGTAACTTGAATGTAAATTCCATTTGGGTGAATAATTTTGAATTTCATCATTAAATTCAATGTTTTATGAAGTATTAATGATATAAAATTTAAAATTTTCATTATATACACTATAAGAAATAAATTATGTTCATCAGATGATGATATTCTTCAATTAAATCAAATTGAGATTAAATCCCATTCCTGATGTCCAGAACTGCTTTGTATCTATTTAAACTCCAATATAATAAAATTATTTAAATAAAATTATTTATTAATAATATTTTTTAGGTTTAATTATTTATCATTAGTTTTTTTTCTTTTGAGGATATATTTAATTACTTAATCATTTTAGTCCCCCTCGTGTGTTTTGGGAATGCCCAGTTCATAAAATCAAAATGACTTCGGTATGTTGACCATGGTAAAAGTGGTCAGTATTACGTAAAATATAGAATAATAATAATTGAATAATAATAAATTTTATACTTTAATTATACATTAAAAACCAACCATGAAATATGGTTATGAAAAATGAATACGTGACAATCATGGAGACGGTAATCTGCATGTCCGCCTGAGTAATGTTATCATTTTTCGATGAGCATGGGGGAAATAGGGTAAGAATAATTTTACCTCTAGAAAAATATGATTATATCATAAATATAATATTATCTCCTGAAATAAACTTATATATACCATCCATGTTATGTGATAATAAAAAATTAATCACATCGATTCGTGGAGGTTGAAATCTACATACATACACAAGCACTGTTATCATTTTTCAATGGATGGAAAGGTAAGTAAATATATGAAATATTAAGTTAAAATAATTATAATTATCTCATGAATATCATATATTTAAATTAAATCCATCATTATAACCATCTATGATCTTCGGTGATGGAATACAAATCAAATCTGTTCGTGAGGTGGTTGTCTACCATGCAAAACAACGACATGTTCATTTTGCATTTGGCTAAAGTAGGAGATGGATATAAGTTATTTCATGAATATTAAAAAAATGAATATATAATATATTTATATATTATTTATTCATATTTGAATAATATTTTAATAAGGTATAAAATGAAATAAATTGAAAATACATGATTAAGAACAATACCACTGTTTTGAACAACCTCTTTAGGTTTATACCTAAAGCCTTAATAAGATGGTTTTCTGAAAAAATATGTACTTTAGGTCAAGGGGGTTTATTATAACAATGAAATTTATTAGTTATTTGATAAATAAAACGCTCTTGAAGAGTGGATAAAATAAGAGAGGATTTTTCTTTTATAATATGGAGATAGGACACATATGAAATTTTTAAAAATTATATAAAATATTAATGTATTAACAAAGGAATATGGATCCAAAATAGACCATTTAAAAATATAATATGATATAGGGTATAAATATTTTGGAACAATAGGTTTTATAAAAAATCAATCTCATTTAAAGACTTATCTCATTCGTTTAACCACTTAGTAAATGTGTTTTTACCGTAAATGTGGCGACAAATTTTTTACTTTGTTTACTATTAATTATTACCAATAATTATGATTGAATAATTTCCTAATATTTATTTGTATTATTTCAATTATTTAATATATTTAAATAAATTCAATGCACATATTTGGTAGAATTTAATTTTAAATTAATCCATAAAAATGTGACAAAAAAGTGTTTTTTAGAAAAATACCTTTTAAAATATAAAAAACATTTTAACAAAATTTCAAGAATAATTCTGATTCCAATAAAATTTATAGAATTATTTATAATTAAAAGGAACTAATTAAATTTAAAATATAATCCAATTTATAATGTGAATTTGTAAATACCTAAAAATTAATGTAATTTTTTAATTAAAATAAGTGTTTTTCACTATTCGTTGCAAAATCAATCGTTACATAAAATTATAAAAAAATAACTAAAAGTTAATTTTTATGAGATAATTTCTTAAATCACATCATTTTTATTAAATATAATTTATAAAATTTATATTTAGTTAGTTATAATATTCCCTAAAAAATCAATCATATTCAATTTTGAAGAAAACATATTTTTGATGCATAAAATGACTTTACTAAATATTGATTAATTATAAATAAGAATTTATTGAATAACTAATTACTATATATGTTATAGTTATATTACATCAATTCATAGAAACTAATTTTATATAATTTATATAGCAGTCATATATAAATAATAGTATTTTTTAGATCCTTTAAACTTGGTGTTGCATGTCATTTAAGCTACCAAATACAATATCCATTTAAAAATATCAAGATATTATATTAAAAAAGTTTAGAATATAATGTTTTGAAAATTTCACATAGGAGCATGGTTTTATGTAAATTTCAAAGTGGAAAAGTTGTTGTTGTTTATTGGTTGGACCGAATAGAGAGGTCGTTAAAAAAGGTATTAAACTAATAAGGATATATGTTTTTATTTGATGAAAGGAAAACTGATTTCAACTATGAGAATCTGGTTAGTTAGATTAATTTTAATAATGACTTTAGTTTTTTGGATTCTATAATTTTATTATTAAAATGGAATGGATTTATAATCTCCATATCATCACTAGATCATGATAAAGTTATTTTTTTCCACAAGATGGACGCTTCTAGTTTGAATCCTCTTCGGTTAGTATAAATAATGTGTGACATAATAAAATTATGAAATATCTAATTATATCTCCCATTTTTTGAGAAAATGTGATTCATGTTTTTTGAAGGATTAAAGGAATATTCTAGTTAGATTTATAGAAATAAGGATTGATTAGAGAAATGATGAATTTGAGAAACTGATGTAGTCAATTATTCATTTTATTTATATGTTTTTGGTTGAAAAAAGTAAAAATTCGGAGTTAAATATATATATATATATACCATTATTTCCCTTGTTCTCATATATTTTATCATTTTGTAATAATTTTCACCTTTATGTTCAATAATGATGAAATATATCTAGGTGAAATCATTTCATCCATGTGTCAAGACAAGAAAACTGTAGGAGTTGTAAATGTAAGATGATTTTATAATTTTTGGTCATTATATAATAAAATAATTACCCATTATGGATATGAATATTGTGTGAATATCAATTTGTATTGATAGGGGGAAATTATGTTGATGTAGAGAATTAAGATGTTGTTGTAGAAGACAAAGCGAGATCAATGGATGTTTAGCCTCTTGGTTTGAGAAGAAGAGTAAAAAGAGTTTTCTTTAAATAAATTAATTATACCAATGATTCTCAAGTTATAATTGATGTGAAACCTTATATTAATATAATATATTTTTTGGAAGATTAAGTTGGTTAAGGATATGAATTTATTCATAGTAAGTATAAGTTTCTAGAGCCTTCTATCGAGGTCATTGTACTGTAGGAAAATGTATATTAGTGTTTTGTTGATGAAGTTGAGTTTTTAGGACCTAAAAAAGAGAATCTCTGGCTGATTATATCAGAATAACGGTGTTAGTGGAATTTAGTGAAACTATGATTATTTGTTCTATCTTAAAGGTTCTTTGAAGAACATTTCATCCAAATTTAGGATAATCTATACATATTATTTCAGACCATATTGAGGAATTCCTAATTAATTAATCACCTCGCGTTATTAAAGTAATAAATGTACAAAGTCTTAAAATCTATGAGAATGTTTTTTGTTAGAATAATATATTAAGGGAAATTAATTAGTTATAATGGTTAGGAAAAGAGGATCTCTAGAGGAATATTCTCATATTTTTCTATATATATGGATTGAATCTCTTAAAATTGAATAACATGATAGTTCTTAAGAAGATGAGGAAATGGAAAACTTTCCTGGATTTTTTGGTGAATTTAATTCTATGAATTCTAAAATATAGAGATATTTATATTTGAAATGGTTTAGTGGATAAAGAGAGAGAGACAATAAAATTAGATAAAGATTCAAGTGGAATACTTGAAGGATATTTATATTTTGAATTCATATTTTTATGATTTGAGAGATGATAAAATCTCGATAGAAGATAATAAATAATCCTATAATTTTATAATTATATATCCATGATTTTTTTCAGGAAGACACAAAATCTATCAAATGTATCTATATATAATTTGAATAAGATTATGATATCACAGTTTGATTTCATTAAGAGTATTCCATCTACTACTGAATCATCATAATTTGAAGATGAATCTAATTATTCTTCTGAACAATTCATGAATTCATCCTCATATTTGATGAAGTTAGATGAGAAATTTCAAGTGAAGATATGTGACATTGTATATATCCTTGAAAACAATTCATGATATATGAAAATATATCACCTATGAAATATATATTGTTAAAATTTATTCTTAAAATTGTATATATGGTATGAAAAAGAAGTTCGATTATCTATTCAACAGTGATAGAGATTTATTTTCCTCTATTAAGAAAACCTCATTTGGGACCGATGATCTAACTCAAAAAGTTTCTACCATAATGGGATAATGGGAATCTAATCTGAATACCAAACTACTAGGTATGAAATCCTACTTACAACAAACATTGAAAGTGGATCAGAGATGAATTCTTAGGATTTCTCAGTCTAAATAGTATGTAAGTGAAATTACACCATGTGATAATTTTTATAGGCATAAAAAAGAAGAGATAGTTTCTTCCAATGGAAAGAATTTTTTTACCAAAAATTCATTTTTAAAAGAAAAATTTAGGTGATTCATAATTTAAATGTTCTATTAGTGTTCAGTTTTTATGGAATTTATGTTTTGAATAAAAACATGAATGAAACCATAGAGTCCCTAAGGATGATATTTTAAATTTTAAGGAATAATTTGGGGATGAGATTAAAAAATGATCATTTTTTCTTATTAGATTTTGGTTAGGATTATCATACCATAAGATTGGAAATGTGTGGAAACTCCCTGTATGATCTTAGAGGAAGGGTACCTCTTTGAGATAATCTTACATTTTATGGGATATTACTGAGAGCTTAAAAAACTATTTTTTCATACTCTTTACATTATAGGAGTAGCTCAGCAATAGACACCACAATTTATAAGGATGTATCCTCATATTATTTGCAGATTACATTCACCAGATTCAACTTCCCTTTCTCTAATTATGATAAATTTAATGATTGGATTGTTAGAAATATACATGATGATAATATGGGTATGCTTAGAAAATTTTCCATAGATTCTGTTGGTCATTGTTTATTTGGGTCTAATATTTTTTTTCCAATACCTAATCTTGGTAACTTTTAGCTTATCCATTCACTTAAAAAACCCTTCCCTAAGATACAATACTGATATATTTTCTATTCAGTATATGATTTCTATGTTTTATATTGTGATAATGTAATTAGATTATTTCATTTAATGTAATTTATTTCTTTGTTTTTCATGTCACCATTATTATATTCATTATTATTTTATATCTACTATCTATTCTTCCTTATATGTTTTTTATATTTTCACTATATTCCTAAAGAAATACCATATATAGCTCATTTCAGTAATATATATTCTCCAAATTATTACTTCAATATGTTATAATGAATGTGTTTTGTCTCATTCCCTTTCATTTTTCTATAAGTTTACAGTTACATGTTATTTATAAATTTTTTTACCTTAATGATTAATGTTATTTAGGTCATCAGAAGGGGGGAATTATTGGGCATACTAATTTTTTTTACAATATATGTTAACACTTAATATGTTTTTATTCTTTAAAATATCCTTTTTAGTAATTAATTTAAGTATTTCAGGTAATTAAATTATTATTCAAAGTAATATTTCATTTTAAATTATTTTATTAAAATTCGTGGTTTTCATGTTTGAAAAAAGTTTCTTAAGGAAAATATAATATAAGATGATAATTTATCTTATGACATGATAGTTTACTATTTTACCCATAAAATTTTCATACACTTCATATAAATTATTTTTCTATCAATGGAAACCATCTTACATGAAAACTAACACTGTTACACTAGGTTTTATTTTTTTGAGAATGTAAAATATACTATGAAGGTCTCATGTAAGATAATTTTCAAATAAGGCTGAATAAATTCATATTAGTAGTGATATTTGGCCAATTCATTTGTGATATGAAGATTAAGATATCACATGAAGTGTTGATTTATACTTATAGAATATAATGTTTAAGTACTAATATTTAACAAAGGAATATATAGTATAAAATTATCAATTATAATTAGAAGGGAAAAAATAATACAAGGATTGAAATTATATTTCAAAACTCTCCTTTTAGTTAATTTCTATTATGTTGATATGATTATCTTAGAGAGAGATGAAATTGCATATCTAACGTAATAAATTATGAAGTTATAGATTTTTAAAAAAATAAATATATTATATGGAGTTACAAAATTATGTATTTTGGTAATTATAAATTCATATGATTTTTTAAGAAATAAATCACATGCAAGGAAGAAACATTAATTAAATTCTATTTAAATTATTATGGATAGATAAAGAAATATAAATTAAATGAAAAGTATATTTCCTATAATTCATGTAGTTCAAATGAAATCATGGTTACAATCGACAAAAACATATCCTTTTTTATTTTCATAGAAAAAGGTTGCAAGCAAGAACATAGCCTATATTTTTGGATTGTTACATTTTATCTTTACTATTTAAGTATATATAGAAATTCCAATTCAAAATATTATTCAAGTTATAACACAAGGTTAATAGAATAATACCCCAATAATGAAAATGATACTCTCATTTTCTACACATATGTGCTATTCTTTTTTTCTACAAATAAGAACATATTGTTGTTGTTATTTGAAGAACACATCAGTTTTAGCTGAGATATATTATAAATATTATCATTAAATCATTATTTATTTTCTTGAACAACATATCATCTTTTCTCTAGTTTCATCTTATTACCATGATATGAATCTAAATCTCATTTCAACAATATTGGTTTCCCTATACACTAAGAACTCATTTTTTTAGTTTGTGGAGATTGTGGATAGGTATTTTTAAAAGGGATATCCTAGTAAAAGCTCTTGGTATATTTTTTTTAACAATTTTTCATTTCATGAACTCAACTATATAGGCCCATAAAAAAGGTACTTCATAGTGAAAATCACCACACTTTAAGAGAGATCATTGGTAAAGTAGACTATGGGATATTTTATCTACAAACTACTACAAATCCACTACGTTATTATTATTTTATTCTATATTTTTATTTGCACTTCCTATTTAATAAAATATTAATGAAATGTTTTAGGGAAAATTTTAATTGGGTTTATAAATTTTAGTATCTAAATTCACCCATAGTAAATTCATTATGCAATTCCTTCTTGGACAATACACTATACACATTTTCATTAACCAATACTATGTATTGATCTCAATAAAAACATATAGAAACTTTCTTCAACTATAAATATTCTTCCATGATCCTATAATCCATTAAAAATATCAGAATGACCAACAGTATAAGTGAAACATTATAAAGAACCCAATAATTAACGTGATTTATGAATTGAAAACAAAATACAACACACTAATCATATACAATTCAATACAATGTCCACTCCTTGAACAACCATGGGATTAATAATATCACACATCATCTATTATTGGAAACCATAAATAATTAATCATTTGAAAAATTAAAAAACTTTTAAATGAATCATTATTATATAATTTTAAGACAAAATGAGTGAACTCGGTGTAAAAAAATAACAATGAATAATAAATTCATGTTTCCCAAAATAAGTTATTTAAGTTAAAACCACTTCAAAATTGACCTTATTGATCCAAAAAGTTGTGATGATACCACTTTAAAAGTTATTAAATTGTGGATAAATTATCATTCAATAAATAATTCATCATCATCATCACCATATATAAATCATACCATGAAATAAATAATACAAAAATTATTGTTTTCACTTTGAAAAATAGTTAGAAGAGTTCACACATTCTCAAGTGATGACTTCACAATATAACCCTTTTCATAACCGTCACAAAATATATGTTTTCCCTTAAAAGACATATCCCCTTAATGGAAAATATTTCAATTGATACTCCCTTATAATTTAATATCCTCTTTTAGGACCCAAAATATGGTATACATAGAATAAGATTTATTTTATTGTTTTCTCCCTTATTAATTTTTTCCAAAGAATAGATGAGGTAGGAAACTAAGACACAATACCATATCATTGATATTGGTGAGGTTGAACCCCCAACATGAACATGATATTATAGAATTCATCATAAATAAATTTATTAGTGAACACATCAGCTATTTTTTCCTTTGTAGTAGAAATTACACCTCCAATGTATTAATCTCAATAATTTCCTTGATGAAGTTATATTTTATATAAATTTTATTTTTTTATTCTTATTGAACAATATTTCTTGAAATATTTATATAATTTTTATTACCATCTCAAATATGTAATGGATACTTCACATCTACCATGAGATCATCCAACCAAGTCTTTATCTACATTAATTAGGTTATTTAATTTTAAGAAACCATGTATTCTACCTTGATAGTTCTAAATAGGATTTAAATTTTCATCTCAATGTTCCAAAAGACACACATCTCTCCAATATTAAAAAGTACACTGGATGTTTTACTCTTATTAGGACTAAAACAGTTTGTATTTAAATATGTTTAACTGAAGAGATATTGCTTCTTTTTTCCATCATTTATGAAACCAAAAATTTTATACCTATTTTTTATCTATGAGTCCTAATTTTGGTAATTAAATGGGACTATTTTTGAGAAATATTTTAATTATAATAGAGAGACACAACAAAAACATATATGTCCATAAAGCTATCTCACATCGAAGTCTTCTAATCAACTATTTAAATGACCTTGAATCCACTCCCTTTCCCCACACATAATTGTAAAGCTTGGTTCCCACTGCAATTATGGTGGAAGAAGTCTTTGAATATACCATGAAAAGATTTTATGGAAGTTCCCTAGAACACTTCTATTGAGAATGAAAAATGAGGCATATCTCTTGAGATATTTCTAATCCATTACCATACCTCATATACCCATGAATGGCCATTTAAAAAATAGTATTGAACCCCTTATAAAAATATTAACAAACACCAACATAATTTATAGAAATAATTATTCAAAATACATAAAAAATAATGAAAACAAATACTTATATAATAACTTTAATGTAGATATTAGTGTCCCATATTCCCTTTTTAGAATTTAAATTCCTCAAATTTGAGTCTAGATTACAGTACCAAGATCTAGAGTATCATTTCCAACTATATCAATCCTTCATCAAACATTGAAAAACATTATATTATTCAATAAGGAATAAGTAACAATAATATTCAATATATACCTACACATGTTATTCACCATTGAGGAAAGAATTCTTGACATCTATTTAAAAAATCATGAAACACCTTTGTGAGGTTTTAATCATTGAATATTGTGAAAAAGTATCATAAATGTACACTCCTTCAACATATGAATATAATTTACACAAAATAAATCAATTAATTATTACAACTTATAATTTTTTCATTCAACTTGTTTTAGAACCCAAAATATTTTGCATCCAAATTTGTATATTCATGTTTGTGAACTAAATCAAATGTATCATTATTTTAACTTTCGTAAAATTATTCATTCATATCATCAACCATATTTTAATTATTCATTTAATATTCAAACTTTTTTGTTTAACATGATAGAATAATGATGTATGTACTATTTTCGTCATTTTTTTCATAATTTATACATGATTTCCTTGACCTCCATTGATGTTTTGGACCGTCACTTACTTTCTTATACTAGGATGATATGAAATATATTATCTCTCATCCATATAAATGAATGAATATTCTTATTAAGTTTTTAAATCTTCATAATTTTCATTATAAATAGGAACTTCTTTAGAATTTTTTATAAATCAACATCATAATCTATTACATACTACCACCCCAGACCACTATGTAGTGCCCAAATAGGCGATCATTACGTTCCTCAAGCACACATACTCATATACCCAAAGCTACCAAACATTAGTGAGGGTTTAGGTAACTCTAGGGGAGATGACACCCTCTGTGTTAGAGTGAAACCATTTTAAATAAGAAAGATAACAGACATCACATAAAAGAATAAATTCAGAAAAATACATCATCCAAACACTAAAGATAAACCCATGAAATAAGCAGGATGATAAAAAAATACAAATCTAGAATCATACATTATTTATACGGTATAAGTTATGTAAAACATTAAACTAAAAAACCCTTAAAATAAAGACCAAGTTATTTCATTTTCCATGATCCCTAGCCCTACTTCCATATCCTAGCCCTATCCCACAAGATGTCAAGTGTGTGTCATATGATATTTATCCCTATCATATACTAAAATAAATTAAGTATTATAAGGTAAGAAATTAAAACCCGATTGTGTTAAAAATAAGACTCATTAGGCCACAACCAATTTAATTAGTACATAAATATGTTCAGTAATTGGTTCATGTGATGTGGAGTAAATAAATAGTTTATTTGCATGAAATGGAATAAATAATTAAACAAACATCTGGGCGTGGGATTAGATGTGAGTCCTGAGTTTGAACCAACCTGCTTCAGCTAGTGAAATATTTCATTGACCATACTGTAAAGGTCATTCTAACCCAATAACCAATATCATATGAAAACACACCACATATCGGGTATAATTTATGTTATCAAAACCCACCACATATCTCGAGTATTCTCAGTATCACAGACCACCACATATTAGGTATATTCTTAGTATCACAGACCACCACATATTAGATGTATTATTTTATTTTATCAAAAACCATCACATATCATGTATAATATATGTTATCAAAAACCAATACATATAAGGTTTAAAATCAATTATAAAAAACCATCACATATCATGTGTATTCTCATTATCAAGAACCACCACATCAGGGGTAATCCATATATAAAAAACCACCACATAGGGTGTATCCATAAATATAAAAAACCAATGCATAGGTTTTATTCCCATTATCCAAACTTATAAAGAAAACCATTCACGTTAAAATATCAAAACAAAATCAAAAAAAATATTGGGTAAGTTGTTCCATCAGAATCACCTCACCTATTGTATTCAACATTTCTAATGGAGTAACATTTCATGGGAAAACACATTTTAAACATTGTTTTTTATTTAGTAGTCATTCATATAATACCATTGTTATGGAAAGAACATGTACGAACGAAAAAGGGCATGGATATAGGATAACGAGAGACATACATAAGAAAGGGACACATGATGGAGGTGTTTATAGAGAGAGGATATGAGTTTTGGACTTACCAAAAGAACTTGACCACATTAGATAGAAATTAAGACGACCACAAATTAATGAAGCTTCGTCGAGAAGGTAACGAGAAAGGGGCACACGATGGAGGTGTTTATAGATTAAAAAATGAGGAAAATAAGGTTAAAAGAGATTAGGTTATTATGTTAAAAAAATCATTTTATAATATTTATAATAAAACATAAGGTTTGGCCAAACTATTGGCCACGCCATTCACCAATCATGGAGACTACACTATTTTAAGGACCCTCAACCAACATGGTTAGGCGCATGGTTTGAAAAACCATTTATAACACCTATATAATAAATTATATTTTCTTCATAGTTTCTCAGCCACCTTCACATGTTTTTAATAAATATTATCCTAAAACTTCCTCCCAACATGGTTGGGGTGAAGGATTAGCATTAATTATGAACCCTGTTCTGTATCTGCAAAAAACAATCCATATCCCATACTCTCTGGGAACTCATGACTCATCACCCCACACCATTGGATTATATTTAATGAAATGTTAAGGGGTTTAAAAGAAATATGAAATATCAATACCTTTGAGTAATTTTAGGGCCTTGAAACATCTCTATCATATATCAGATCACCCCCCGAGCTATGTTCTAGGGAACATTAAATAAACTCACTATAAAGCTCTAGTAATAGGGTTTTAACAACCCCATCACATTACCCCATATCCTCTTGGTTCTTACAATGTTTCTACAACACACATAGATGTGGTACATTGTTCCCCTAAAGGATATTTTCATTGTGGCCCAACATACACATGGGAAATCATTAAAAGAAACATTAGCCTACCACTCAATATCATCTAAATCGATAAATTGAGAAGGGTTTTGGAGAAATAGTCAATGTTTTAAATATTTGAAACAAATTTTAAATCATTGGGAACCTCTTTAAAATAGATATCCAGTTAACCATAGGATTGACTCCTAATATAATATCAAAGGGAACAATAAAACTCAGTTCCAACTTTCCCTGCCCCTAAATCTTATACTACTTGAACCTTAGGGACATACATAAGATTATCGAGTCACCAACCTGAAACTACTGGGAACATTTTCATTAGTCAATATAAAACCTATGCCTTCTTGGAGTGTTTTTCAATCACTTCATGATCACTTGAATTTTCTTAGAGGTCTCATGCTCTGTAATCATCCTTTTTATCCTCAACATATTAACCTCTATACTATAAAAGTGTGATAAATATGACCTTCCATAAAATTAATTCAAAGTGATACATCTAAATAAAATCATTATATCCATTATTATATGATAATTCTTCCAATTCCACATGAAATTCCTATAAAAATTCAAATAGAAGACATGTTCACAAAGTATAACCTCAAGAACCTGTATGGTATTCTCTCATTGTCCATCTATTTGTAGATTGGAGGATATGATTACATGGACCTGTGTTCCCAATACCCTTTGTAGGAATTTCCAAAAACATAATGTGAAAAAAGGATATATATTTTATATAACTCATTATGACACTCTATATAGGAATACTATTTCTCACACATGTAGTATTTTAACCTCATTGACTGTAGAATTATCATTGATGGGGGACAAGTGAACTACATTCATCTTTCAATCAATGATAACCAATAATGAATCATTCCAGTGAATATTACTCTATTGTAATGTCACAAAATTCATTTTCACATCATCCAGTTCCCACTTTTGGAATAGGAAATGACTAGAGTTGACTGGCATAATACTAATTCTCTTTAATCACCTGTAGACAAGTGGAGCATTGAGAAACAAACCTAGAAAATTATTTATTCATTCTAAACCAACATTATTTATATCAAAAAAATATACATCTTTTTCTTCCTAGGATGAAATACCAACCATAAAGAGTGTATGTCGCTCATCATGTCCTCTTTTAGGATTGTTGGGACTACCACTCATCCTTGGAAAAATAAAATATCATCACAATCCATGGGATGATCATGTGGGGTATCCCAAAAATATATAGTACCCTTCATCACTAGAAAATTAGAATATGATAATTAAATCTCTTACACCTTCTTAATAAGTGAATATATGATACATATGGGACACAAATCCACACTAACATAGTCCTCCTTGATATCCAAATCTAAATCAGAAAATAAGGCCATCATCTACCACTCACTACCAAGCTTCTATACCTCTAGGGTCTTTCACATCCTTCTCAATCAGTCCACCACTATATTCCCCTTTATAGGAGTGTAAGGTAGATCAAAATCCATGGATTTATGACACTCAAACCATGTTATGTTCCTGGTATTTATATTGAGTTGTGAGATTAGGTATTTTTGTATTTTGTTATATTTATAAACAGAAAACCACTCTCTTGAAAGGTAGTATAGTCAATATCTTATGTAATTAACTAAAAAAGACAAAAAAATTATGATTCAAGTAGTTACAGTCTTGCAACCTCAACTACCTCGACACATAAGTTTCTACCTTCCAATCCTATACTAGTATCACATCAATTTCAACATCAGAGTCATCAAAATAAAAAATGTAAACCTCAACATTCTTAGTCAAGGTTATGAACTATGTACAACTCATTATATCCTTCAACACTATGGTGGTTTCATCAAACTAATAAGACCTGAGGAATTTTACTCAATTCCAAGTAAGTCCCAAAAATTACTCTTACTGGAGAAATAAATCTCATATAAAACTATGATAACAACCAGACAACCCAAGGAATATATGAATTGGAACTCTCCCAATAAATGATGAAATCATCCTTATTAGGATCCATAGAAAAAATATCCTCAGATATGATATAGCCCAAGAAACATACTCTAGCACCAAAAAAATATAATTTTGAGAATTTTTCATAATGTTTTTGTGCACTTAGGGAACTCATTAAAATCTCTAGATGTAAAGAATAATCATCTTGAGATTTGGAGTAGTTTATAAAATAATTTAATAATAAGAAAAAAATAAATAATAAAAATATGGGTAGTAGGACCAATTCATTATGGACATAAATACTTCAACAAATTTTTCAATTAAAATAGTATCACAAGATATTCATAAGGGCCATATCTTTTCAAAAAGTCCATAAAATGAATATCAGAAGGTTTTACCCTCAACTGGTTTTACCCAAAATGAATATTGATCTTTGAGGAGACATAATACCCATTCAACAAATCAAAATTTTATTGGATTCAGAAGAGTGGGTATTAGATCTAAAATTTCATCTGGGTAAGTATTTAATAGTCCACAAATAATCTCAGGAACCTTAACACCTTGATGGTCAAATGAACTAGAGTAACCCAAGGTGACGTACTCTATCTAATAAACCCCTTTTCCTCTTGTTCTTCAAACCGAGTCTTGAGATCTTGAAGATTAGTGGGATCCATATGATAAGGTTGGACAAAAAATAGACATAAACCCAAAAAAATATCAATTGTGAACTTGATCCCTATATTGGGAGAATATATAGATAAATATTTATGGAAGAAATTCTAAAATAAATCAACCATTAGAGGAATTATAGGCTCTAAAATATCTACCTCATACATAAAAAACTACCCACCTAAGCGGTAATTTCACCAAGCGGTTAAAGGTCAGCCCTGCGTAATCTTCTTAGATTCCCAAATCACAGATATATTTAAAGATACCACCTATACTAAAGGTGAATAATATATATAGGACGTAACAATAAACATTTGACCAATGGAAAATGATCCACTCCATCCATTTAATCTCCTCAATTCCACCAATATACAACACAAATAAATCCAAAAGTAATCGATAAGTGGAAATCAAAAAGGGAAAAATTAACTCTTATAGATCCCCAAAGATTTAATGACTAAAGATGTGTATATCAAAATGACTCCATAAAATCACTCTATGGGAAAACAAAACCCTTTAAAAATTTGTAAGCGTTGAAATAATGGAAGGAATTGTTTTATGCAAAATAGCGTTAAGAGTCTAAGATGAAAAAATTGAGCCTCAAACCATTGATGGCCCTACTTCCTTCATAGTCGAGGTTGGATCCATGACATATAGCTTCACCATACCATATCTAGGTACACCGATCTGACTGTACTATGTCACACTCCCCTATATCCTCCAATATCCACGACTGTAAGTCCCCCAACCACCAACATGACATGTATGGCCAGTAGAGGACCAACGTCTAGTCTGCTAAGGTGTAGTAGTCATAGTTCTAGACTTGGGAACCAATCCATAACTCCTTCCATTGGATTCACATTAGTCCCAACTAAATAAAAGTGAATGTATGCTATATTTTGGCACAAATAGAACTCCCTTGGTGTCCAAGTACTCTAAAGCCACTTATTCCCCAGTTCTCTACACTAAAACCAGACTTCCACACCACTTCCCCATGGGTTAACTGAAGAAACAGTACTCTACCTCACCTCAATACTATTATACTAGTGTGATTCATCAATGGGACATTTCTAAATTTCAATTGAACCACCACGACTACCACATATAAGTGAAAATTACCCCATAGTCTAACCCTTGTTTATATTTCTCTATATAATTAGGGCCTTATTTACTTTCTCAAAAAAAAAGGTTAGGAAAAGAACATTATCCAATATATATATCATAACAGAATCCCTCTCTAAAGCACATGGCCCTGGTGGTCTTATTAGCGGATAAATAGAGAGAAGAAATCTATAAATCCTTAAACTGAGAGGAATTATCCATGATATATATATCCCCATGTGACAAATGTAAGAACTCTAAATGTTAATCTGATAGAAAGTTCTTGGAATATATGTGGATAAAGTAACAGGTATGTAAATCCATCGAAGACATCGCAACATAATGATTTTACTTGAAAAGAGCATTCATCCAACATTAGTCTACCCCTCAAAAAATTTAAACTACCACTTCACAATATTGTCATGAAATGTCTCAAAATTATCAAGAATAGTATTAATATATTCCATCCATAGCTATACCTCATGTGTACCACACCCACTAAAATATAATAGTGTGTTCTTTCAATGAAACTCAAGTGTAATATCTGGCATGGATGTTGAAATCCAATGGGATCCCCTTCTAATTGACTGAACCAAGCATATGATACCTTCTAACAATAGTTCCCTCACATATAAGCCCTAAATATGTAATTACCTGACCCTAGTTACCTAGAGTCGGTGCATTATTACATAACATTGTCAGGATCACAAAAGATCAAGTCTCAAAAGACCGATTAGTTTAGTAGTCTTGGAAACATGGGATATAATCATGAGTCTTACATTACTTCTTAATGTAAAAAAACTAAAACAACATCTTATATTCATATACCATCATACTATCCCAACAAGTAAATCATAAATTACTTCTTCACATCCTGGGAAAAATAAAACATTGAACAGGGTGAGCACAGATTCTTAGTATAGATAACAATATAGCGGAAACATTCATAAATAAGAATAAAAATTTAAGGTAATGTATAACTAAAACAAAATACCTTTAAACATGAACTCCAGCATAATATTGAAAAGATAAAATTAAATAATTCCATTTAATTATTCACACGGATATTCAACTAGTTGAATAACCACATGCAATATCAATAACCACTTTCATAATGATGGAATGCATAATGCCAGACTATCATAACCACATAGTCAAGGCCTCGTGCCAAGACTACAAATACAATTTTGTCAAGGCCTTATGCCAAAACACTTGTTTGTCTCATGAGACCTACCGATGTATCGAGGATATATAGCTGGCTCCACCCATCACTTATTAAGTCCAATGCATTCCTCATATGAACAGGTTGAAAAATAACATAAAACTTTGTATTAAAAATAGCATACGAAATGTCAATAATTTCTCCATAAACCATGAATGGTATAAAAATAACACATCCACAATCAAAAATATCACAAATAATTCAATACAATATGGAGGTTTTGTATTATATTAAATCAACTTTAAATAAGCTTAAAATCCATCAAAGGATGTTGAGATAGATGAAATCATAACTATTTGAGAGAAATATAGGTTTCTGAAATCATTTAAAAGTCGAAAAATTGTAAAATAAAAAATTTACTTTGAAAATATCTTTATAAGCTTTTAAGGGATGTTTCGATGAGTTTATAATGGTGTAAAATATCCACACCCGCCGTATAAGTTAAAAAACATTCTTATCTTAATTCTGTAGAAAAGGTTAAAAATGACCTTGCTTGGAAAACGACAGATAGATTCCTTTATAAACATCTTATAAAAAGTCAACAAGGGTATAAATGAATTTATCCCATAGTTTGTAAAATAGTAAGAATGGCTTGAAATACATTTTTAAGAAACATGGATGTGGATGATACAGAGGTCCCAATAGATAATTACATATAAACAACCTCAGATAATGAAGAGATTGTGAAATAAACCCTTAACTTTTACTTTTCCTTGGTTGAGGGTTGGTTAGCCTCCTTTATAATGGTAAAATAATTTTTATTAAATTATAAAATAATCGTATACATTAATATGATATCATATATGATCTTTTAACATTGATTTGTTAATAATATCTTAGTATTATCATCATTTTAGGTTTTAACTTACTCGTTTTCTTTTATATGTTTTGTTACGTAAGACATGTTTGTTAAGGATAAATTGTATATTATTCAAATACATAATAATATCAAGTCCTTAGACATTATTTTTAATCATCAAATGACAATTATACTTGAATGGATACGATGGGGAATGAATCTCATCGTGTTCGTGGAGACGGTAGTCCGTACGTACGCACGGGTGAAAATATCAATCTTTTGATATTAGAATAATATATAAATGGATGGTATATCATATATAAATAATAATTATCATGTTATATTTATTATTTAAATGAATTACACATTATTATTATACCTATAAAAATAATAATGTATTGGATAACAACTACACCACGACGTGGAGACAGTAGGCCGTACGTACACACGTATGGTGACATGTCATTCAAAGGATGGATAGAATACTGAATATGGTTGTACCATATTTATAATAACATCACAGTATATATAAGATACTGTATTTATTATTTTTTAATGGAAATAACAAAGAAATAAGAAGTTGAAAGAAAAGTAACTTGAAAGAGGGTGGTGAAAACGTTACCTCCTCTTCGGGATCTTCCTTTTGATTTGATCAAAATGGATCCATAGGATGGATTTAAGATCAAAATAATTCCTCTAGGTTGAAGTGAGGGAAGTTGTGAGAACATTTGTGTAGGTTTTGGCCGATCCAAAATGCTTTTAATGTATGAATTAGTGAGAAGTGGGAGTTCCCTTTTATAAGATGGGTGATGGCCCCTTAGGAAAAGCGAGAAATATTATTTTATAATAAATTCATATTCGATATCTAATGGCTCCAAAGTAGATTATGCAAATTAAAAGATGGTTAGGGATCTCAATCCTTTCAACCAATAGATTTTAGACAGGTTTGGGTCACTATATTAACCTTATCTCTTAGTTTTAACTCATAGTTAATTAGTTTGACATTTACCATGTCACTTTTATTTTATATTATATAGTTAATAAACTTACTATATACATACAATATACCCCCAGGTGGTCTACTAATGATACATATATCATTATATAAGTCCTTTTGTAGAAACATAGTTTTTTAGGAATTTAATATCAATTAATAATATAATATTTGTTTTAAAAACTCTCTTATGTCAATTTTGACACTATTTTGTATTTTATTTTTTTGGAAATAATAACAGCATGATTACTTCAAAAAAACATAATTAAATCAATAATAACATGTCATATTAAGCTATAAAATTTGTGGAATTCATTAAAAGTAAAAAATTATATTTATTGGGGTATTTATAATATCAATTATTCTAATATTTTACTAATATAGTAATTACAACATCATCACTGTGTCACAAATAAATTAGATTATATAATGTCTAAAAATTATAAATAAAATACCATTATGTTGGAAATTTTTTTATATTTCTAATTAATATTTATAATGGAATTTATCTTATTTATAATTCAATATTAAAAATGTTTTAGTTATTAAGCTTTGATTTTAGCTCTTTTAACTCTTCTTTGAATTAAATAATAATAAATGTCCTAATCTAATCCAAGTGGAACTAAATGATAATATTTTAATCCTAAGGTTGTTTTTGGTGGATATATACTTGTCCAATAGAAATAGGACATGTTTTAGGGTAATATTAATATCATTTTTACCCTTAATTACCCTATTTACTTTTAATCGTGGTAAATAAAAGTAAAAAGTTACTATTCACCAAAAATTATTTTTATCTTATTGAACCACATTTTAATACTTGATATTAACTGTGTCTCTAGAATTTTGGAAATTCCACTCACAGAAGCGTTAAAATTAAGTTTTATATGAATTTCCAAATTCTCAAAGGAGGTGGGTAAAAGACGGTGAAAAGTTCAATAAAATTTATATATATATAAAATTATTCTAAACTAACTCAAATGAATTACATTTAACTTATATAGGTATTATGTATCTATTTTGACCATAATTAAATTTAAATAAAATAAATTAATATTTAAAAAAATTCGGTTTTAAACTATAACTCAGTGTTTTTTTACTATTTATCAAAAATTGAATGCTTTCAGAAAAATTCCAAAAATTCACCCTATGCTAATTTTGATATTATGAATCCAAAAATGAAGTCCATTTTGAAAGATAAAATTTATAAAATTTGAAAAAGTGGGTATTACTATTCATAACGGCTAGTTTGATTGGTTGTGGTGTGTGTTAGAACACAAAGTTGCTTACAACCCACGCTATTATATTATTCAAAGAGAAGAGTACCGTAGAAGCATGAGATGTTACATTATCCCCTCCATCAAATAATTTCATCCTCGAAATTTCTAGAATACTACAGCATGAAAAGGCTTGGGTGGTTCTTCATCATAAGTTCCTCGGGTTCTCACGTTTCCTCTTCCATCTTATGGTTTCTCCATAGAACTTTTACTAGACGAGTCGTCCGGTTTCTCAGAACTTGTTCTCTAGTATCAAGAATCCTGACGGGCTCTTCGCAATAAGACAGATTGGGTTCCAGTTTTAATTCCTCATAAATGAGTACATGCGTTGGGTCAGGTGTTTATTTTCTCAACAGTGATATGTGGAACACATTGTGAGCATTGGAGATACATGGTGGCATTTCCAAACGGTAATCTACAACACCAATTAATTCTAGAATTTCAAATGGTCCTATGTACCTGGTACTCAGTTTACCTTTCTTATCGTAACTTATAACTCCCTTCCTGGGAGATACCTTCAATAAAACATGATCTCCTACCTGAAATTCCAAATCCTTCCTTCAGTTATCGACATATCTCTTCTGCCTACATTGGGATACTTTGATGTGGTTTTGGATTGAATTTACCTTTTCTATCGTTTCCTCCACCAGTTCTTGGCCTACAAGTTTTCTTTCACCAATTTCATCCCAACATGTTTGTGTGAGACATCTATATCCATATAATGCTTCATATGGTGCCATCCAAATACTTGAATGAAATCTATTGTTATAGGAATTTTCTACCAAAGGTACATATTGATCCCAAATACCCTGAAAGTCAAGTGAGAAAGATCTCAACATGTCTTCTAATGTTTGAATAGTACGTTCTGGTTGTCCATATACTTGAGGGTGGTAGGCAGTGCTCAAATGAAGTTCAGTATCCAAGGACTTCTGAAGACTCTTCCAGAATCTTGAAGTAAAATGGGGATCATGATCAGAAACAATCGACAGAGGTACTCCATGAAGTCTCACAACTTCATTAATATATAGTCTTTCTAGACATTCAAGTGGTAGATCTTCTCTTATAGTAAGAAAATGTTCTGACTTTGTAAGATGATAAAAAATGACCAATATTGCATCGTTCCTTCTAGGAGTCTTCGGTAGTCCCATGACAAAGTCCATCGTGACATTATCCAATTTCCACTCATGTATGGGAAAAGGTTTCATGACTCCTCCAAGAAGTTTTCTTCCAGCTTTCACTTGTTGACAAACCATACATCTTGACACAAAATAAGCAATCTCCCTCTTCATGTTGTCCCACCAAAAATGTTCCTTCAAATCTCTATACATTTTGGTGCTCCCAGGGTGTATAGAGAAATTGGAACTATGAGAATCGTCCAACAATTCCATTTTTAGATCAGGTATATCGAGAACACAAAGTCTCTTCCCAAATTTCAAAATTCCATCTTCATACACAAATTCATCCAATCTCTCATCATTCAAAGCTTTAATCTTCTTTTGAAATTCATCATCATCGGTCTGAGAACCGTTTATCCTTTATAGTAAAGATGGTTTGGAAACCATTTGAAAAATTATCGATGTTTCACCTTGCATGGTTATTCCCATATACAACTTTACTAGATCCATGAAAACAGGATCCCTTTCAATTCTAATCATGTTCAAAACTCCATGATCTTTTCTGCTCAAAGCATCTTCCACCTTATTTTCCTTCCCCGCGTGGTAGTGTATTGTGCAACCATAATCCCTGAGTAGTTCAAGCCATCTCAATTGCCTCATTTTGAGTTATTTCTGTGAAAAAATATACTTTAAACTCTTGTGATCAGTATAAATATCACATTTTCACCATAGAGATAATGTCTCCATATCTTAAAAGCAAATATTACATCAGCTAACTCAAGATCATGAGTATGATATTTTTTCGCATGAATTTTCAATTGTCATGACTCGTAGGCAATAACTCTATCATTCATCACAAGGACACAACCAAGTCATTTCTTCGCTGCATCACTATAAATAACGAACCCATAATTCCCCAATGGTAGAGTAAATATAAGATAATTGACTAATATTATCGTTATTTATACAAAAAAAATATTCACACTCTTTTGTCTAAACAAATTTAACCCCTTTACGTGTGAGCTTTGTTAATGGGTTTTCTGTGAAAAAATATAATTCAAACTCTTGTGATCAGTATAAATATCACATTTTCACCATAGAGATAATGTCTCCATATCTTAAAAGCAAATATTACAGCAACTAACTCAAGATCATGAGTATGATATTTTTTCGCATGAATTTTCAATTGTCATGACTCGTAGGCAATAACTCTATCATTCATCACAAGGACACAACCAAGTCCTTTCTTCGATGCATCACTATAAATAACGAACCCATCATTCCCCAATGGTAGAGTCAATATAAGATAATTGACTAATATTATCTTTATTTATACAAAAAAAATATTCACACTCTTTTGTCTAAACAAATTTAACCCCTTTACGTGTGAGCTTTGTTAATGGGTTAGCCAGTTGGGCAAAATTCTGGACAAAACACCGATAATAACCTACTAAACCAATAAAACTGCGTACCTCAGTTATACTTGTCAGGGACGGCCATTCTTGGATTGCCTTAGTCTTATAAGGGTCAATAAATATTCCATCTATGGAGACAATATGGCCAAGAAAAGAAATCTCATGAAGCCAATTCAAACTTGCTAAACTTCCCATATAATTCATGTCTTCTAAGAGTCTTCAGGATAATGCAAAAGTGATTTTAATGATCTTCGTAGCTTTTGGAATATACCAAGATATCATCAATAAATACCACCATAAAATAATTGAGATATTCCTTAAAAACTCTTATCATTAGATCCATGAATATAGAGGGTGCATTAGTCAATCCAAAAGGCATTACTGAAAACTCGTAATTCATGTACCTTGTTTAAAATGTTGTCTTAGGAATGTATTCCTTCTTCACACAAAAATGATGGTATCCAGATTGAAGTTCAATCTTTGAAAAGTATTGACCTCCGTGAATTTGGTTAAATAAATCATCAATGTGAGGAGGGGGATACTTGTTCTTTATTGTTATGACATTGATTTCCCAACAGTCGATACATAACCTCATGGATCCATATTTCTTCTTAACAAAAAGGACAGGGAATCTCCATGGAGAAACACTAGTGCGAATAAATCCCTTATTACTAAATTCCTCTAGTTTTTTCTTTAGTTCCGCTAATTCCATAGTGGCCATTCTATAAAGGGTCTTCGATATGGGCCTTGAACCAGGAATTAAATCAATGGAAAAATCAATTTCTCATTCTGGAGGATGTCCTGGTAAATCTTCCGGAAACACATCTACATATTCTTTCACAATAGGTACATATTCTAATTGAACATAGATTTCCTTACCCATAGTTATTTCATTCTCTTCCTCCCCAATAATTTAATTTAGTTGAGCTATTGGGGGTGGATCTAGATAAGAATTAGGTGGTGATGATTCTGCTCTAAAGATAAGGTGTTCCTTATCATCATCATCAAAAATAGTATCCTCCTTCTTACAATAAATTTTTGCATCATGGTCTGGAAGCCAATCCATACCAAGGATTATATCAAATTCAGTCATAGGTATGACAATGAGATCTGTAGATAAATAAAATTTATGTGCTCTAATGGGGACTGATTCACAAAACTTTATTGCAATGGTACATCCCTTAGGAGTTTTAACTGACAACTCCCCTGTTAAATCAAATTGGAAATATCTAATTTTCTTAGAAAACTGGGACGATATGAAGCAATGCGATGATACAGAATCAAATAATGCATTTTCTAAACTTGAGGAAACCATTAAATTACCAGCCACCACGTCTTTCAGATCTCCTACCTCAGTAGTAGTGATAAGATAAGCTTTTCGTTGATCCCTTGGCCTTTTCTGAGGTAGGTTTCCCTGACACTTAGGAAATTTATTTGCATAATGTCCCATCTCCCTGCAGCTGTAGCATTGAACATCAGTAGCTTCTTCATTCCCCTTTCAATCACAAGCTTGGTGGCCCTTTTCACCACACTTGTAACAGACTCTCATTCCCTTTAAGAAATTACCAGGGTGTTTCTTCCCACATTTACTGCAGGATGGATATTCAATTTTTCCATTCTTCCCCTTATTTCCATTCCCATAGTGATCGACATATCTCTTCTTCTCTTTCTTTTCTTTAAAGTCATAAGACTTAGAGAATTCCTTTTTTGTCTTGATAGCACATGAGACAAATATCTTCGTATGATGAGAAGGATTGTGACACTAATGCTCGGTGAAGAAATGGTTTTAACACATCAAAGAAATGATCAATCTTACTTATTGGGTTAAATATATAATCTCCAGCATAACTTGATAACATTATAAAGCTAGCCTCATACTTTGTGACATTCTCATCCTCCTTTTTTCTCAGACTCAGAAATTTCCTTTCCATATCAGCGCGATGGTCACGAGGAAAGTATTTTTCTATGGAAATCTCTCTGAACTCTCTCCATTCCATATATGATACTTCATCATCTTCCATTTTGTTTTGTATCAATGACCACCATTGATTAGAATCTCTAGTGAGGCGATAAAAAGCCATGATAACTTTTTCCTTTTCACTACTCCCCAATTCCTGAAATAGTTTCTCTAGGGAACTTATCCATTGCTCAGCTACCAATGGATTTGTACTCCCATTAAATGTTGGTGGTTGTTGCCTCATGAAGCAATCTAACATTGATCCTCCACGCTGTGGATCAGGGTTCTCAATATGGGTAAGGTTACTATTCATAACCTGACTGAGTTGTCCTAGTATGGTGATTAGCTGATCAGCATCAGTTGCATCACCAGCTCCACTATAATTATCTTGAGCAGGAGGGAAATCCGTATATTGAGTGAGTGCATTGATATAGTTTCCATTTCTTCCACTAGGCACCATTTCTAAACAATGGCATACACTAGATTAGTTTATGAATCGAAATACATAAATCCAAACTTGTAAAACACTTAACATAAATTGAACTATTTATGGATATGATCCATAATCATAAAAATGTTTTCTTTGAGGAAGTATATACTCATAAACCCTCAATAATGTATTGTAAAGAAAATGATAATTATCCTAAGCATATCCCCCGGGAGTGTTGTAACCATGAGTGCAACAAGGCTCGTTTTCGTGCACCAGTTCACGATCAAGTCTAGTTCAAAGTGGTCTTTTTGGGTTTTTCCTCTAGGTACATCTGTACCAGAGCCGCATCTACCTGCTCGTATCCAGGTAGGGATTTATTTATCAGAAAAATCACAAAATCTTTACAATACCAAAATTATAGTAAGTTATTCTATACTAATCCTCAAGTTCTATCTTAGGTCTATGTGCTCTAATCAGAGATTATCTAAATCTAGCTTCCAATGTTTTTACTAAAATTCCTCTAATACCAACTGTAATGCCCCAACCCCAGTTACCCAGAGTCGGTGCATTATTACATAACATTGTCAAATTCACAAAAGAGGAAGTCTCGAAAGACCGATTAGTTTAGTTGTCTTGGAAACACTAGATATATTCATGAGTCTTACATTACATCTTAAAGTAAAAAAACTAAAAAAAAACTTGTATTCATATCCCCTCATACTATCCCTAAAATTCATTCATAAATTACTTCTTCACATCCTGGGAAAAATAAAATATTGAAAGGGGTGAGCTCAGATGCTCAGTAAGGATAACAATATAGCGGGAACTTTCACAAATAAGCATAAACATTTAAGGCAATGTATAACTAAAACAAAATCCCTTTAAACTTGAACTCCAACATAATATGGAAAAGATAAAATGAAATAATTCCATTTACTTATTCGCATGGATATTCTACTAGTCAAATAACCACATGAAAAATCAATAACCACTTTCATAATGATGGAATGCATAATGCCAGACTATCATAACCACATATTCAAGGCCTCATGCCAAGACTACAAATAAGATTTTGTAAAGGACTTGTGCCAAGACACTAGTTTGTCTCATGGGACCACCCGATGCATCAAAGAGCTATAGCGGGCTCCACCCGTCACCTATTAAGTCCAATTCATTCCTCATATGAACAGGTTTAAACATAACATAAACATTCGTATTAAAACTAGCATATGAAATGTCAATACTTTCTCTATAAACCATGAATGGTATAAAAATAACACATCTATAGTCAAACATATCACACATCCTTCAATACAATTTGGATGTTTTGTATTATAATAAATCAACTTCAAATAAGTTTAAAATCTATCAAAGGATGTTGATATAGATGAAATCAAAACTATTTGAGAGAAATATCACTTTTTTTGAAATCATTTAAAAGTCACAAAATTGTAAAATAAAAACATTACTTTGAAAATATCTTTATAATCTTGTAAGGGAAGCTTCGACAAGTATATAATGGTGTAAAATATCTGCACCCACCGTATAAGTTAAAAAAAATTCTTACCTTAATTCTGTCGAAAAGGTTAAAAAGGAACTTGTTTGGAAAATGACAGAAAGATTCCTTTGTAAACATCTTATAAAAAGTCAAAAAGGGTATAAATGAATTTAACCAATAGTCTGTACAATAGTAATAATGATTTGAAATACATTTTTAAGAAACATGGATGTGGATGATAAAGAGGCCCCAGTAGATAATTACGTATAAACAACCTCAGATAATGAAGAGATTGTGAAATAAACCCTTACCTTGTACTTTTCTTTGGTTGAGGTAGGTTAACCTCCTTTAAGATGGTGAAATAATTGTTATTAAATTATACAATAACAATATACATTAATATGATATTATATATGATCTTTTAACATTTATTTGTTAATAATATCGTAGTATTATCATCGTTTTGGGTGTTAACTTACTCATTTTCTTTTATATGTTTTGTTACGTAAGCCGTGTTTGTTATAGATAGGTTGTATCTTATTCATATACATAATGATATCATGTCCTTAAACATTATTTTTAATCATCAAATGACAATTATATTTGAATGGATATGATGGGGATTGAATCTCATCACGTTCGTGGAGACGGTAGTCCGTACGTACGCATGAGCGAAAATATCATTCTATTGATATTAAAATAAAATATAAATGGATGTTATATAATATATAGATAATAATTATCATGTTAAATTTATTATTTACATGAATTACACATCATTATTATACCCATCCAAATAATAATGTATTGAATAACAATTACACCATGATGTGGAGACAGTAGGCCACACGTACGCACGTATGGTGACATGTCATTCAATGGATGGATAAAATACTGAATATGGTTGTACCATATTTATAATAACATCAAAGTATATATAAAATACTGGAGTTATTATTTTATAATGTAAATAACAATGAAAGAATAAGTTGAAGAAGAAAGTAACATGAAAGAGGGTGGTGAAAACATCACCTCTTCTTCAGGTTCTTCCTTTTGATTTGATCAAAAGGTCTCATTTGGATGACTTTATGATCACACTAAGGACTCTAGGATAAATTGAGGGAACTTGAAAGAATATTTTGGCAGGGTTTGGCCGAGCCAAAAGGCTTTGAATGAATGAATTAGTGAGAAGGGGGAGTTCCCTTTTATAAGAGGGGTGAGGGCACCTTAGGGAAAGCTGGAAATATTATTTTATAATAAATTCATATTCGGTTTCTAATGGATCCAAAGATGATTATTAAAAGTCTAAAGTGGGGATGGGTCTAAACAATTTCAACCAATAGGTTTTAGATAGTTTTTGTAACTATATTAACCTTATCATTTAGTTTTAACTCTTAGTTAATTTGTTTGACATTTACCATGTCACATTGTATTTTTTATTATATTGTTAATAAACTTACTATACACATCCAAGAGACCCCCAAGTGGTCCACTAATGATACACCTATCGTGATATACGTCCTTTGTCCAAACCTTAGTTTTTTAGAAATTTAATATCAATTAATAATATAATATTGTTTTTAAAAAAATCATTATGTCAATTTTGACACTATTTGGTTTATGATTTTTGTGAAAATCATAACAGCATGATTACTTTGGAAAAACATAATTAAATCAATAGTAAAATGTCATATTAAGCTATAAAATTTGTGTAATTCATTAAAAGTCTCAAATTATATTTATTTGGGTATTTAAAATATCAATTATTTTAATATTTTACTAATAAGGTAATTACAGCATCATCATTGTGTCATAAATAAATAAAATAATTTATTGTCTAAAAATTATTAATAAATACCATTATGTAGGAAATAGTTTTATCTTTATAATTAATATTTATAATCTAATTTAACTTATGTATAATCCTATATTAAAAATGATTTAGTTATTAAACTTGCATTTTAACTCTGTTAACTCTACTTTGAATTAAATAATAATAAATGTCATAATCTAATCCAAGTGTACATAAATGATAATATTTTATTCCTAAGGTTGTTTTTCATCGATATAAACTTGTATAATATAATTAAGACATGTTTTAGGGTAATATTAATATCATTTTTACCCTTAATTACCCTATTTACTTTTAACCATGATAAATAAAAGTAAAACGTTACTATTCACCAAAAATTATTTTTATCTTATTGAACCAAATATTACTCATTGATATTAACTATGTCTCTCGGATTTTAGAAATTCCACTCATAGAAGCAGTAAAATTAAGTTTTATTTGAATTTCCAAATTCTTCTAGGAGGTGGGTAAAAGACGGTGAAAAGATAAATAAAATTTTTATATATCTAAAATTATTCTAAACTAACTCCAATGAATACATTGAACTTATATAGGTATTATGTATATATTTTGACCTTAATTAAATTTAAATAATATAAATAATTATTTAAAAAAATATGGTTTCAAACTATAACTCAGTGTTTTTCATTATTCATCAAAAAATGAATGTTTTCAGAAAAATACAAAAAATTCACCCTAAGCTAATTTCGATATTGTAGATCCAAAAATGAAGTCCATTTTGAAATATAAAATTTATAAAATTTCAATAATTTGGTATTACTATTCATAATGGCCTGTTTGATTGGTTGTGGTGTGTGTTAGAACTCGAAGTTACGTACAACACATGCTATTGTATTATTTAAAGAGAAGTGTATCATAGAATCATGGGGTGTTACAAAATAGGATGGGTCTATGGTCCACCTAACTGGGTGAATGCTCACCCTCTAATTTTTAGTGTGGGAACCTATCCATTAATGGAGTCATATCACCATTATTCCAACAAAACAACTTATAATAACATAACAGTGCATATACTCAAAGAAAAAATAAAACAAGGCATGTACGACATCTCAAAATGAAACACACTAAACACATATGACCCATAAAACCAATGCTCAATCGATGCTGGTATACTAATCAAGATCACTTATAATATAACTTTCCATTAAACCAGTCATTATAATATTCACTTTATTCACTCAATCCGACACATTCCATTAATACTTGTCACATATTTCACCAAATTCCAAGTTGAAAAAAAAATCTGAGACTTGTATAGATTGAGTTCCATTCATAATATATGAGGGAAAAACCTTATTGGTTGAAAACTGAAGATTTATTTAACCAATGTACTCATGAATAAATAATTTATATTAATACAATTTAACTGTAATCTATTCAAGGATTTAACCAATTTAAATTCCACAAATCATTTATATCGGAAAACCCAATATTATTTTATAATAACACCATAAATGATTAACCCCTTATTATCATTTGGAATTTTTATATCAATAAATACACATAAATCTCTAAAAATATATAATTCTATGAAATAACCATATTCGTACATGATGTAGGAACACACACCCATTCACTATTTTAATACAAGACATAGATAATAAACCCTTGTAAATCAACAAAAAAGAAGAACAAAGTGCACCAATAAAGGTGGAAATCCAAAAACAATAAAAATAAATATAATATCTACAATCCCATCTCTATATACTTGGATATTTTCAAATTAGTAGCCTGGATACCCAGAATAAGGATCCCTTTTACCAGTATAAAATTTACTAGTATCATGTCTACCATTCCTAAGAGAAATACAAAAAATAAATATCTAATACGTTTTTATCACATCCTGTCACCTAGGACCAATGGATGGTTCCTATACCAGTCATTATCAGATAAATCATGTGCGCCTCTTCAGACACTAGAGGAAGATGACCAATGGAGATAGTCTAAGAAATATCATGGGAAACTATACCCTCATTTTTAGTGTGAAACCAACAAACATTATCCTGATAAATACATCACGTAATGGTAGAAGTGAACAATATGAAACAAGATAAACACTAAAAATAATCACTATAAATAACCATGATGATACAAAATATAAGTCCTGAGTTATACATTAAGTTCATTGTAATCATTTGGAACAAAAGTAAATTAAAAGGAAAATTTAAAAAGAAATTACAATTGAATATATGGACCTCATAACATATCCCCCATGTATCTCATTGCTTTATCAAAAAATAATACATGTTTCTGTTGTTGGAAATTTTCCATTATTTGGTCCTACAATCATGACGTCTAATCATGCATGAAATGGAAGCCTTAATAGGGTATGATTATGAATCATTAGGCCACCACCAACAATGTTCCAAATAAATCTTTTCAATAACATATTCATGTTAAGTGTAGTAAATAAGAAATTTATACTCCTAAAAGTGAGAGAATAAATAAATAATCATTCGATCCTAGGCTCTGCGGTTACACTAAAGGTTGGACCTAAATATATTGAACAATTCCAAAAGTCTCTAATCATTTCAAAAAGAGCATTCCAACTCCATTAATCACATCTTTTCATAAAACACCACATATTGGTTGTATTCTATATTCAAACAAAAAATAAAAATTAGGTGTATTCTCAATATCACAAACCACAAGATTTGATGTGTATTCTCAGTATCAAAAACCACCAAAAAATAAGTGTATTCATAGTTATCAAAAAACACCACATATTAGGTTTATTCTTAGTTGTCACTAACCACCAAAAATTAGGTTTATTCTCCTATATCAACAACCACCATAGACCATGTGTATTATTAGTATCACAAACTGCCTCATCAAGTGTATTAGTGGTTTCAAAAACCACCATATTGGGCCTATCTATAGTTATCACAAGCCACAAAATTTTTTTTATTCTTGTTATCACAATTTATTCACAGTATAACCAATTTAAGTTCCAATTTTATAACCATTTAATAGATACTAATTTTTTTAAGGTATTCCCTTGGAATCACCTCCCCTATGGTTTTCAACAATTTTAAGGAGGTAATTTGGCATGAAAAAAATAAATTTTAAATATAGTATAAAATTTACGTGTAATTAATTTAAAATAGACATAAAACAAAACAAAATCACAAAGGGAATAAATTGTGAATATGATAGAAACATAGATACCATATACCTTAGGCCTATAAGGAGACACAATCCTGATATCAAGCCTTGATTAATTTTCAAATGAGAAAAATGAAGTAGTAGAATGATGCCCAGAAAATTATAATAAACTAGTTAAAACAAACAAGAAAACATGACAGTGAAGGGAAAATATAGAGAAAGAGATATTGGAGAAGATTTTTTATTCTTACTTAAAGTCCTTGATCAAATAATATAGAAACCAAAATCCCTAAAAACATTGATGCTTCCCCAAGAAGGAGGAAATGAGATAATGGAATGAAACTTATGGGGTTCTATTAAAAAAGTTGAGGAAAATAATGTAAGAAGGGATGAAATTTTTTCATTAATTTTTTTTATTTTATCCAATTTTAATTAGGGTGATCAATTTGGCCACACAATTTCCCAAACTGTGTACCAACCATGTTGAATCCACTTTCCGAAGGATACTCACCCTGCATGGTTAGACACACTATTTAAAAAATCAAATACAAATAATACATAATAAATTTTTAATAATTTCATGGTTTCACAGGGTTTCCCAGACTACTTAAAATGGTTTGAATAACGATGATCCTTCCCTTTCAAGTTTACATGGTTGAGGTGCATGGTTAGTGGAAATCATGTGTGAACTATGGGTCTTGTTCTACCTCAATAAAAACTAAAATTCTATGCCCCAAAAACCTAGAGATCTTTATAGGGCCTCCCAATCCTATGGATATTCATTAAGGTAAACTTTATGTGGTTTGATATAAAATAAAAATATTTATACCTATCTAAAATGTAAGGGTATTACATTATCACTTCTAAAACATGTTTATTCTAGATAATATTTTTTCACTAAATATTAAAACACCTTTAATTCAATATAGTAAAAAATAATTATAATATATTTTTTGTATTTGTATCCTGATTCATTTGAAGGATATAATAGAAAAAATCTACCAGCAATACAATTTAAAATTCAATTTTCACTATTTACCTTAACGACAATCGGTCTTCTAAGAACTTATATGTACATAAAATGCAAAGATTTTTTTTAATACATCTCATAAGTGGTCATATATAAATTTTAACTATAGAAAAAATAATTTTTTAGAAGAACCCCTACTCTAATTGTTTTTCTACAAAAGTATCCAGACGGATCATTCTCAATTATCATTGATTAATCCATATCCACCCAAATTTTATCCTTCTGTTTAGCCACACCATTTTATTGTAGTGAATATTTTTTATTCATTTCATTCCAAATGACCTAATTCATTATATAGTCTTTAAAATTACCATCTAAAAACTCATTTCCATTGTTTTTCATAATATTATTCAAAGGAAACCCACATTCTTTTACTAAACATCTTCGATTACATCTAAATATATTTATTTCCTCTAACTTTTGATTCTTAAACATTAAAAAGTAATGAAAGGGAAGTAATTAATGAATAAACTTTTTTTCCTATCAACACTGGTATATTTCATTCTCTCATCCAAATAACATCAAAATTAATGAGCTCCAATGGTTCCGTAGATAGATTTCCACTTTTCATGTGAAGAATTATAAATCAACCCCTTTTGGTATGTTGAGCACATCCAATATCATTCCCCATAAACTTAGGAACTAAAATAAAAATTGATCATTGAGTGATTTAATTCAAACATCATTCCCTAAGATGGATAATATTTCAATTCTACAAAATATGTTCTCATTAATTATAGGATAACATGACTTTCCAGCATCACCAACTTTAAATAAGTTAAATTAAATTATTTTCCTATTTATACTATTGTTTTATATTCTATAATCGTTACCAAGAACACAACTTTTCAATTGAATGATTCACTTCCTTTTTCATAATTCTTTATGAAACAAAACAGATTATGTTTCAAGGCATCAACAAACAAAGTGTTTTCAGATGTAATTTTAATTTCGTAATATCTATTGATCCAACTCCATGAATGAGGAGTGATCCAGCATTTCCAAAATTCATGAATCATACATTACACTTTTCTACACAATTTTAATTTTTTAATGCTTTTATCATGTGATAGGATCATCAAATATCCCAAATCCACGGATTATACCCATTTGATGCCTTTGATAACCACTTTTAAAACTAGGGATCTATCTTTTCCTTTAATTTTCGTCTTCAAAGGTATTTTATTATTAAATATAACACCTTTCAGGCCTATTAGATATATGATACATTCATTTTCATTTGTATAGGTCTGGTCACACCGTTTATATAATTTTATAAGACCTTAAAATGAAGTTCCCAGTCAGGATCCAAGTATCACTTAGAGAGGGAGGGGGTGAATCAGTGATATGTTTTTCTTTTTATGTTTCCTTATAATTGAAACAACCTTCGCCTCCTGTTAAAGAGTTTCTTCCCTACTGAACACACACAACCATAGGAACACAAATTTACAAATTTCACTACTCAACAAGAGTAGTTATGTCCTTGGTATGGTATAGAAATAATCTATTACCACACAATCCACTCGAAAATAATCATTTGATGTGGAATACAACAAGTAGGATATACCCTTACACTCATGTAGCACTTGTAAAACAATCCTCAGGTGAGTGTGCACCCTCTTAGCACAAATAGGGTATTACAGTATTTTAGTGCTTCTTTACAACTGAATAGTTGTATTCTCTGAAGTAAAAATCTTCACTTTCCTACCCAGAATCTGGTAAGAACTCTCATACGCACAACTGAATATGTGTGAAGACCCCTAATTTTTCACACAGCCTTTAGAATACCTTGCGCTCAATTCAAGTGTCTTGGGTGTAAAAATTCATTTTTAGCATGAAAAACTTTTTCTCTCAACTTTTCTATTTAGCGCGAAAAACGTTTTCACATAACTTTCCTTTTTCGTGCAACTTTTTCTCTTTTCGAGCAACTTTTCAATTTTTCACACAGCTATCTTCTTTTTGCTCAAACTTATTTCTTTTCGTGCAGCTCACTTAGCATATAATTTATGCACACTGGATCTCGGTATTTCTTCTAAGTGTCGAGCCTTCATAAATGAGATGGGTTCACCTCATATTTATATGAATTTTTTACCCCACACAAAAAACACTAATGCGCGCGTAAAACCTTCTTCATACGCATAAAAATTCTTTCATGCAACTTCATATTTCGCGCAATGCTCCAATATTTCATGCACCTCATGCCTTTTCTAATTTTGGAGCTTCTGATCATGAAAATCCTTTTGTGCAAAAAACTTATATCCTCTATTTCACGCACCACACCAATATTTTGTGCAATAATTATTTTTTCTGCGCATCCCGCTGATATTTCGCCCCCAGATTTTCCATTGCTTTTTCATTTATCTCTTCAATATTTCCCATAACCATTCTTCATCTTTCATCATGAATTCTACTATCATGATATATATCCTTTGATAGATCAGCTTTAGCATCATCAGAGTTACAATGGGAAGTACTGAAACATCCCATCTTCCAGCAGCTTCATTCCTTCCAATCAAAACTGAATACGAGTGGCATAATCATTTCTCCCCCTTTACTTTATAAGGCTTGAATCACAAGTTCTCCTAACATATGATTTTTGTGAAATAAAAATTAGCAAAAAATCGTGTATTTTTCAAGTTCTTTACAAAGTGAATTGATTTATATTTTTGATAACAAAACACAACACTCTGTAGTAGCAAACATTTCTTACTTCCATTTCCATCCAACTTGGTCCCAACATCAAATAAATTGTTATTTTTTCTATAATGTATATTCTGTTTTTCAATTTCCATCCATTAAGTGCTCTAAATTACCATCAAACCTTCCCTTATAATCTTCCATGTAATATTATTATGTTTTAGTTAAACCAAGAAATATTTTTCTATATTAAAAATCTATTTTATACTAAAAAAATACATATAAATCATATAGACTATGGTAACAATCATGTTTCACAAAATTTCATACTTTTTTATATGACTCTTTAATTCACTAAACCTAGTTACTTTTTGAAAACCAAAAATATTGTGGAATTTGGAAATATTATCATTCGAATTAAAATTCTTATCATCCCCTTTGGAGTCACTTGTAATATCATTTTCTTCTTCAAAATGGTGTTCCTATAATATCTTAATTTCTTAGTGTTGCAAGATTTTACTACAAAGGGAGTCTACTTCACATGCTTCTTCTTCTAAATAATATTTAAAACTTTTTAACAATTATTATCTCCCATAATGAATGATTATTTTTGATAAACAAAAACTTCAATTTTCATATAGTATTATATATATTCTAAATTAGATTTATTGAAATTATATTTTAAATCATTCAATTATTATTTAGTTTAAACCAAATTTTGTTATATATAGTCAATCTATATTTCTTTATCCTTAATTTTTTTTTTCAAAATTGATATTAATATCCTTATAAAATCAATAATATTCCATATCAAATCAACATTCTGAAAAAAAATTAATATTTATTCTACAAAAAAATATTGATCACTACTAAATGACTGATTATCCTTCTATAATATTATGGTTTATTTATATAAATTTGATATCTTTTATAGTAACTTGTTTTTTCTATCTATACTGTGAACTACATATTACTTTGATACTAATTTATTTTAGGACTTATTTCAATATAATTTTCATTTCTATCATTTACCTTAGAAATTAGTAGTTTCTCACAAACATGATCACCAAAAGTCCCAACATCTTATTCACATTCTTTAATGTTTTCACAATCTTCACAGAAGGGGTTTTTTTTAAATTTGAGAAAATATTTAAATTACCTTTAGAAAAAACAATGACCTATCAGTCATATTTTATTTCTTCGTGGTAAAGAATCTTTAACTATTTTCTTAGTCTTCAATAACATCCTCTTCTTATAATATTGAACAATTTGAAGAAAAATATCTTAGAGATGCACACTTAAAATAATTCTTGTAAAATTTACCATTGAATATTCCATTTCATCTTATAACATTTATTAAAATTAAAGATATATATTTTTCAAAATTAAAATCCTATTATGAATTGGAATATTAAAATCCATATCCATCATCAAAAACATTATTTTTATGTTTCTCTTTCTTCAAGGGTTTAAGAGTGATTTTAATTTTATTCTTAACCTTATTCATGACAAATTTATATTTTATCATCACATAATAATTTAATTTTTTTTAAATTCATGAACATGGACTGTTTATAGATCTTTATCATCCAAATATGTCTCTTTTTCATCAAACTATTTAGGTTGGATGGGAATGTATTTTACACAATAATAAAATCTTCTAACTTCCCATAAATTCCACTAATCATGCACAATGTATCATTAAACATTGGAATTAATCCATTAATTGTTTATTCATAATTAATTATGAGGTATTCATACTTCAACCTCCAAATATGTAAATTTATATATTCAATTTGGTTGTTTATTCAATAATTTTCTCAATATTTTCAGATATTATTTTTTCAGTTTTGATTTCCTAGATTATTCTGAACTCATTCTATGAAAGAGAAAAAAACAAAATTCCATGTGCCTCCATTAATATATAGATTAATATTTTCTTATTCTTTCATGGTTTTACCATCAGAACGGGGAGTGAATCCCTCAATTACATCTTATAAAAAATTATATCTACCAGATAAAAGTTATGGAAACATCTTATCCTTATATATATATGATCAAATTTCCAATAAATATATGCATCCCCTTACCTTTCACTAAATGTAAATTGTCCATTATAGATTGTATAAATTGGAGACCACTTCTTAAAATGAGTAGAAATTTCACAAACCAAATTCCATATGAATAATTAAAAATGAAGGTATTCTATACATTAATACCTCATTTTAATATACCTATATGACCTTTGAGATATAATTAAAGGGGGAAGGTGAATTATTAATTTTAAATTATATTTTATGTTTATTTTTTACAAACTTCCAAACATATTAGCATAATTAATATATATTTTCGACACAAATCTAACACACACAAACACAAGGAGAAAAATGATTTAAAAGTTCAACCTCTAAAAATTGAAGGCTAATACTTGATGTGATATGGAATTAACTAATATCACAAGACCCACTAAAATTGACCCGTAGGTATATTTGAGAAGGATAATTCTTTTAAATTTCATTACATGTCTCCCAATAATGCTTTGGTGTATCCCACACAAAATCACTTATTTTAAATTATAATGATATAAAAATATTTAAAAAAAATTGAATTTTATTTTACCAAATAGTCTGTTGTCACGTTTTCTTTGTACTGAGTTGCAATTTTTATCTTATATTATATAAATTCACTTCTTCAGATTGTATTCACCTCATTTGTACTTAAATTTTGATATTTATTATTACAATTATTTCTATCGTCATTATTCCATCTAAAATCCTCTACATAATTTCTAATAATTCTCGATAAAGAAAATATTCATCACCTTTTTTATCTCTATTGTGAAATATACATCTTTAATAGAATAAAAATCTAACAAGTTAAAATTTTAATTAAATTTAAATAATCAAGTTATAATTTTTTCAACTAATAACATATCAAATTAAGAAATTATATAAACTTAAGTATCCTAAACACCATTTATGAGATCAAAAAAACTTCTAAAATCTTATTTAATAGTATCCTGAGTCATTAAAAGAGAAATTTCATCATATCCTCTTGAAGAAGTAATTTTCATTTGAATATGGAAGGAACTACACATTATGGAACTATTTTATGGTCTAAATACATTGAAAAACATAGAAACCACACATAAAATTATTAGAACATTGGTTTTTTCACCAAGACTCTGTAAAGAATTACAACATTTATTTAGACCATAGAACCCCCTATTATGCGCATCTCTCTATTTTATACCTCCCATTCATTTTCCATATACATCGAAAAGAACCTAGAAATTTTTAAATTATTAAAAATGGTCATTAAACATATACCATTATGTATTCACTATCATTTGTTCTTCCAAGGATGTCACTATGTTTATCTTGATGACATAGAAAAGCTATCTATTTTTAATATGAGATTCTCTTCAATATAAACATTATGTTAAACACCTATTTTGACAATGGTTTCCCAATTTTCAAGAAACATCAATAACCCTTTTTCACTATGTATATTATCCATGGAGTAAATTCTCTTTCAGATTTTACAAAATAATACCTATAAAAAGATAAATTTTTGGAAAGAATCTACGTCCAAAATTTTCTTTTTGAGTGAATCATTGTGCCAATTTTCAGAAATCACTATAGTGTGGTGACCTCACCAGTAACTTCCAAAAACTCTCTTTAACATTGAATATTCTTCCATGATCCTCTAATCATTCAAAAACACCAGAATAAACAACACCTCGAGTGAATCGTCATAAAACAACTAAGAATGACCATGATTTATATCGTCATAATAAAATACAACACACCAATAATATAAAATTAACCACAACATTACCTCCTTAAAAAATGATAAGCTCACCATTTTTACTTCTCCTCGTGCAAAATATATTGCTTCACTCTCCTATGGTCAAATCTGTATAACCCTAAGCTCCAAAATCCTCATGGTCCAAGCATCAATACCTAAAACTGTGTACATCTTCACCTGAGCCTGTCTATATCTTCTTTGTTTTTCTAACTAATTTCAATTTTTCCTTGACCATATTTCTATATATATTTTATAAATCCACCACTTAATCCGTATAGTATATATTTAATCTACATTGTTCTATATTACTCATAACATGATGCTAAAAGGAATGGTCATGGTCCTACATGCAATAAAAAATGAACTTCACATAGTCAATGTTCCATGACCATAAACTAAGAGAAACCTTGTTCCCATAGTTATATAACCAGAAACTATGTAATTTTAGGTATTATACCATTCCCTAACATCCATAAAAGAATTTAGTTTTCATTTCATTTCTACATTAGGAACACATGTCTGGCTATAAATCATACTTTTTTTCATGTCATTCCACATTCATTTGTCTTCACCATCAATATATATAATGTATGGTGGGTATCCCCTAGATTTTTCATACTATTCCTAGACATCTTACATCCTTTAACTTTCTCAATTTCTGCCACTCGAGTTTGAATCCCCATATATCACCCATTTATAAATAGTCGTCCCTATGATGATGGTATAATACCATATTTGAGCCTAAATCTCATCAAGGGAACACATGGTAGAGAAACTATTCTCAGAATAAATTTGATGAAACCCTTGATTTAAAAGGGGATATATGATGTCCTTCACATTATTTCACCTATTTTTGATTATACAGTAGTGGAACCAAATATTCAAATGGATTTTTTTATTATCATCCTCAGCATATCAATAACATTACTTTATATTCAAACCCTAGAAGTCACAATTTACCTTACATACACCTCCCTTTATTCAGGTAATTTTCTAACCACCTTTATGGAAACCCCTCATGCATATATGAATATTTTACAGGTGAACTGGTCAGGTGTAACTATACCCAATTAGTTCCCTATATTCATCAGTTCAATTATAGAGGCCAGAAAAACATTGTAAACCTGAACCATCTATCCCTATTGTGCACTCTCATGAAACATGAGTAATATTAAATTTTCCATTATTTCTAACACAAATAATGAGATACATGAGCATACAGGTTTTGGATTATTGTTTTATTAGAATTATTCTCACATATTATAATCAGAACCAAGTAGTTAACTCTATTCTATGATGTATAACACTAAACTATACACCACCCTTTCTTCCCAGTAGAACGAAATCAATCCAAATTTTGGCACATTGTCCAACATATAACACTTTAAACTATATTTTATATCATTCTCACTATATGATGTTAAACTATGTTCTTAACATCCTTTATTCATGATGTTAAAATTGAATTGTCTATATCCTCACTATATGATGTTACACTAAGTGCTCAACATCCTCCCCATAAAACAAAAATGTTCAGGGAAGTATCCATATCACATGACATGAAATGTTGTCATACCATGGATATAACTGAATAATAAATCCATTTTTTTGGTGTTTGTCTCTTACCACACCCCATTTTCAATGTTGGATACCCACCATAATGCCCCCTAGGACTACATAAGGCTTGATTTTTATTTCACACGATACATAGTGATTAATAGATATACTATATTATTATTAAGTAAAAATATCTAGTTACACTAACCTAATAATGGTATTTAGTTCCACTATATTAGGATGCTTATGCCTAATAAGAATTCATATGATTTTCTTATCAATGGAGGGGGTCAATGTTTTACAAACTTAAACCTTAGCCTTAATGTCTAGGAATCATGGAATTAAGCAACACGATTATTCAATTGAAGTGTTCTATATTATCATTTAGATCTTATTTCACATTGGAAATACCTATAACATATTTCTATATAGAATTTATGTCCCCAAAAAACCAATCTATATGAAATTAATCTAGTAAAACCAAAATTATAAGTTTTATTACCTTAAATGTGGAACAAAACTATAGTAAAAAATTTATGAACATTAATCTCATCACTATTATAGTCAAGGAGGTATGAAATTATAATTCAATAACCATGAGGTATAATCTAAAAACCCTTAAATCATTAGACATTATTTTTTAAAACTATTGTGACCATAAGCTAAGAGTTCTCATAGATCACATCGTTCTTCACTATATAACATGATTAAACTCATTTCTTATATCTATCATATGGTTAGTATTATTTTCAATTCAATACTTTTAGAATGCATTCATTCTATATATTTTGTTAATACTCATTGACAAGCCTAATGCATAATGTTGACACCATAAGAGTGCTCAAAATTTTCCTTAGTATCCACCAACATCCACATGTAAACTTTATGTCACTTTACTTTCATGAGAATAATTAATTCATTTCCAAATCACCCCTTCATATATAGTGATTTTATAATCCCTATTCCCAACCTCTAATTCATATTTAGGGTACATATACTTGAAGATTCATTTCATTTCTGAATAGACACCATTCAACATACAGTGATTGCACACACTCTAGTCCGGACTATAAATTCGCATCCATATTACACATCCCAAAAAAATATTCACACTAACAATGTTAGGGAATCTTTATTTCAGATATGGTAATTAGTTGTCCTCCAATTTCAATCCACCATTTCTAATAGTACATAAATTGATCCCAAATATTGGATACATTCCTATTGGTCATCCCCAACCCATCGAAACCATATAATTTTGATTAAAACATGTTAGGTATTAATCTATATTTCTCTCACTTACTTTGTTCATGTGCATTTACAACACCATTGATGTTTTTCCATTACATGTATTTTCATTTTAGTGTGGAGAATAAAACATTTTGAATCATTCCAAAATTGTTCTCCCCATTATCAATGATTCATTTATGGTGGTTGATAAAAACTTTTGTCCCTGAAACATAAAAACCTATTGTTCACTCCCATTTAATAGAATGTACTTTTATTATATGTTGTCTCTCACACTGAACTTGGCTCTTGCAGGATTAAATATTTTAATTAGCTTCTTTTTTTTGTAGTTCATAGAAGAGATGAATATCTCAATATGGGGAGTTAAAAACTAATTTAATTTCAATGAAAATAATAAAGAAAGTCATTCACAGACAGGATCCTCTCTTTTGATACATAGATATCTTATGTAAATTATTGAGCCATCTCTTTTTCGATATTGAATTGTTATTTTTTGGGTGTTGAACTTTTACCACATCTTGGTATTCTCCACCATTTTTACCTCTTTTATGGGCACACCTTATCCACCCACATCTAAATACATTCATTATAAGCATTATATTTAGTTAATCAAGAGGAATTTTAGACTATTTTATCTTCAATAAAAACAAAATTAATCCTTGGTAGCTGTTCCGCTCATCCCTGATAGGGAAAATAATGTAATTAGATTCCCATTTCATCATTTAGGGTGATCTCTTGATGACCTACCTAAAGATTTGTTATAGCATGACAGAATTATGTGGCTCTAGTGGAGTCAAACATCTATACCTTAATTAATTATATATTGAAAAAAACATCTCAATCTATGGCATGGAGGGGATGACAGTACAACCCACTAGATCCATGGTTTATCTTCAAATGGAGAATTGTTCCTATACAGTTTCACATCTCACCCAATAATGTGTAGGTGATGAGGATAAAAATGTTCTGCCACAACCTCAACAAAATCACTAAGTTGTCTCCAGTTTCATCCTACCTTTAACATTCATTATCTTCCATGAAATAATAATAATTTTGGAATAGTTCAAGTAGTTCAGGTGGATGCTAAACCTTAGGCTCCATCATCGTTATCCTAGGCTCTAATGTGTGAGGAAGGCTTGGGTTGATAGCTTCCTTCTCTATAGGTAGCATATCCGAATATATTATCGTATTAATTTAATTATTAATATTTGATACATCCAATTTTTTCTCCAACATTGTTATGGTTTTAGGAAAAATAACTTGTGAAATGATTATTTGAGGAAACTACACTACGTCAACTTTTAATGGCTTGGTGAAGAATTCCTCCCCCTCATTTTCTCCCAAAGCCCCTACTCCATTGTGGAGATAAAAATATATAAGAATTCATTCCTCAGTTTATGATATGGAAGGAATGAATATTTAGGAAAACGTTATTAGAGGAAGACTTACAATTGGCATAGGTATTTATATAATCATATTCTCCATATTTTGGAAATATGGGGTCCCGAAGGCCAAAACATAATATTTTTTCACACCATACAACTAGACAGGGGATGGGGTACTAGAATAAGCAAATAATGTAGATGTACCCTTAGCATAATTATCCAAATCAGTGGCCATAATTTGATTCCCTTAAGCTTGGAGTGTTGGCTATATGATTAAACAAATGATGTAGTGTTCAGTAACATAGAAAATATCCATTTAAATTGAGTGGTTTATACATTAACATCATATCCCCACAATAAATAGATCCTGATATTCATTAGATACTTCACATCATCAATGGATGGTGGTACCACCACATCTCTAGAATGAAACCCTCCCTGTAACACTTGGAAGTCTAGGGAGTTAGGATATAATTCTACGACTTTATTTCTACCTGAAGGATGCTCACCAACCCTAATTTATACACAAATAATTGGTACCTTTGAATCTAGATTGGATTACAATTGCTACATAAGTTATAAAAATATAGTGAATGTTGCTTATAAAACACTTATTGTTCTAATTCATTCAAAAGATTTTGGAAGTTACCCATTTGAGTGATATTTTTCCCGACTCTTGACCAGTTGTAACACCCTCTTCACTATTATTTCAAGAGTATAGGTTCCCTATATTTTTTCCCAATGAATATTCATTATGATACTACTTCATCTCTATAACCCTAAATAAACTATATCTTTTAGGGATTCATTGATTTTCCCTTTGAGCATCATAATCACATAGTTGGTAAAGATATAACATGAAACCCAAAACTACACCAAAAAATCAGTATTCTGGATTTATCAAATCATTTTCTACTAGGGAACCAAGGGTGAGACTCTATCATGACCAAGGTAGGGAAGGATTATCCCATCAGCCTATAGTAGAACCCACAACTAACACTGTGTAAAGTGTAGCAAAATTGTTGGCGCCGAAAACAGCATCTGGCTCATTCCCCAGATTCAATGAAGCATTCAGAGGAAGCTGAATCCCCCAGACTGGTCGAAAATAACCTCTAAGACCTCTCAAAATGACCCTCTGTGAAGAAATATGTGTGACATGCTCATTTTAGCATGGGTCCCTCTACAACGTGGTCCACGGTGGCTGCATTGAAGAACCTATGTGTGGGGTCACACACCTCCACAAGGATGACGTGGGTTGATGGAACGATGCCTTTCCGCCACATCACTCACCTCTGTGGCATGTTCTGAACCCCTCTGACCAGTGTTGTCGATAAATAGAAGGTTCCCCCTATTCCAAACCATTGTTACTCTGACCATTCATCTTCCTGGCAACCTTTTGGAAAAGACCTTCATGAAACCCTAAAATAAATTTTCAAATTTACTTTCCATTTGTAATTAGTAGCCCTTCATGTGATTCTTATCCTCCACCTCTAGTGGATAATCCCCTCTCGAAGGTCTATTCCCTTTCCAATGTAAGGGACCGCTTTGACATACTGGAGGTTTCATGAAGCGTAGAGCCTTCACGAAATTCTCTCAAGGTTTTGGGAAGCATAGGTCCTTTGTGAAATTCTCTCAAAACAAAGTGGTATTCTCTTAAGAAAATCCCTGCTCCCTTAAGGGTGTCCCTTCATGAAGCCCTGGCCTTTTGAAAAGACCCACTCTTCTCAAATCCTTGACCATTCCCAAAGACCCCCTCTTTGTGAGGCCCCTTACCATTGTTAATACCATCTTCTATGGGTAGTATTTTACCTTCACGAGGGACATCCTTTTCGTGAAGACCATCCTCCTCATGAAGTCATTCCTCTTCACGAATCCTATCCTCCTCGTAAAAAACCTCTTTCAAAGACAGAATTCATTGGACACACCTTTCTCGTATGACCCTCCAGGTTTGTACAAAGTTATTTCAGGGTCCCTTGGTCAGTGTTTCAAATTTCATTTCTTAGCCTTATGCTTCTTTGTATAGGCATGCTAATGGATACTTCTTCTTTTCATAGCTGGAGTAATGTGGGCCCCTTAATGGATCACTCCACAACATGTCAAATACATGGAATTTCTGATGTGTTCCATTACAAAATGGTAGGTAGGTATTAGTAATGTAAGTCCTAGGGGTGTGGAGTGTACCTGCATAGTCTGAGATGTAGGATGTTAAACTACAAAGAACCATCCTCCACCACATGTGATGTTAAATTATGGTCTCACCCCATGAAACACTTTCGTGGAACCCCATCTCAGAAATTATCTATGTCTGCTTATCTCCATGGTAGTGAGATCTTCCTCACATGGAATGAGATCCTCTCTACTGGAGCGGCGCCTGTCAGTGGGGAAGGGAGACCCCCCGGTGTAATCCCCTAGCCTTTATTGTAGGACGTAGCACCCATACTCCTCTCTTATTAGGTTCCAAATACCTGAGGGGAGATGGGCACCTGAACCTTTGTTATCATATCCCTCTCCCTCTAGGATGTGTCGCCATCGGGCCTCCATCTTGAAGTAAATCCCAATATCCATGTCCATAGGCTGCTAACCCTGGATAAAGCACAGTTTCCTCTTTGGGCTACTAACCACGTATAATCCCCATTATACTTCCTTACAGATACACCTTTTGTTATATAATCATTAGGTCTTTTCTACCTCTTGTTTCTCACACCGAGCATGACTCACATGGTATTAGAGTACGAATCGACCATGACATACTCTCTAGGATTCCTTAGCATTTAATATCCAAACCATCTTGAACTATGTGGAATTTGATACTTGTCTCCTAGGAAAGGTATGTAGGAAGCCTCCCTGAGGTTTAATCCCATCACCTACTTGTCCCAACCCATTCAAATCAGTTCACCATCATCCCGCATGAAGTTAAACTATATCACCCATCCTGAACTATGTGGACTTTGATCCTTGTCTCCTCAGTATTGTACTTAGGAAGCCTTTCAAAGGTTCAATATCAACTCCCATCGGTCCCGACAACTTCACTTCAGTTCATCGCCATCCCACAAGACGTTAACCTGTATGCATTGGAACTACATGGGATTTGATCCCTGTCTCCTAGATAGGGTACATAGGAAGCCTCTATGAGGTTCAACCCCATCCAGTTGTAAGACAATATAACCCATCCAGTGTTAAGTAGTTGTACCCTAATAGAGCACTGTCGTGGGTACCCTCAAATGATTAGTGTGATTTAGGGGTACTTAGGTGCAGCAGAGTGGCTGACCAAGGTCGTCTCTCAAAGGAGGAAGTAGATTTAAAACAGCTTTCTAGAGGTATTCCAAAAATAAAATAGAACAGAAACACTACTTGAAAGGATTGGGGTTGTTTCAAGTTTATAAAACTTGAAGAATTTTTCTGGAAGAAGATTGCATTTTTTTTTTGTTTTTAATTTTGAAATGATGTTTTATTAAAAAGACACAACAAGAAGATGTATTTTTGAGAAAATATTTTAAAAGACGTAATCGATCTCACTCTACCTATTAATTTACTTTTTAATCATCATCATTTAAAGAAATATCCACTTAATTATGATCCCTGAATTTTTTAACCCTCGAACCCTACAAGAGTTAAGTTAACCACAAAGATGTAATTACTTAAACCCTAGGCTAGCTTCGGAACACGCAATCGCAGCACCCTGCTTTGATTGTTGTCCTAAGGTTAGATTATGCTTAGTGGTTAATTAGAGAACATATCCATTATGGAAATGAGTATAAAATTTGTTTAGGGATTATATTTTAACTCTATAAATTTATCCCGTGTGGTCTTGTATTACCGATTAAGATTGTGTTCTCGCAATTTACACAAAATCCCGACCCCGCGTGTTTTTGTATTAATATTTCAATTGCTTGCATAGTTTCTTACAATTTAAAAAAATACTTCATGAATCATATTAAGGGAGTTACAGTAGCTCAATGATTCAAAATAATTAAATGAAGAGGGTAGAATATAGATCTATTACTAAAGGAATACTCTTCCATGGGTGGCGTAATCAGTGTAGAAGCATTTTGCATATGCAAAGGTTTATAATGGGTATAACCCAATAACGATTCTACTCAAGAATTCCAGACCAAATAAGAAGATTAATAGAATAAGAAATTTAAACAAAATATAATAAAATATAAGATATAAAAGAAGAACAAAGATGTTTATTACACAAACAAAATCATTACAACATGAAGGAGAAGAAGAAGGCTTCGTCGAAGGGATCCTTGATTCAAGAGCTACCCTTATTGAAATGGTTGTAGAATTGGAGTGGATCCACTAATTTTCTTCCCTAAACATCCCAATGCACGTCCCAACCCCTATAAATGAGAAACAATCCAATTTATTGAGGGTAGGGGAGGAGAGGTTACAAGTGGTTTCAAGTGTGAATGTGGAAATTCGGCCAAATATTTTATTCAAACTTGCACCGCACATTTGACCACCAAAATGCGTGAATTGGCTGGCCTTCCAGAAGGATAATATGTGCAGATATGGGTCCTCTATCTTTTCAAATAATTTGGGCTTATTCTAGGCCCATATGAAAGAGTTATGGCCGAAATACAGAAGCTTCTCCATTATGGTGAGTCTAACCCAACTTTGACTTCATGGCCCATTTTCATCAACCAAATTCACTCTTTAGCTCTAGTATCCTGAATAAAAGTTGTAGATAATTATTTAGGAACACTGGTACAAATTTCCAATTCAAATAAAAAATATAAAAATATTTATCTTCGAAATACTACAGTGAACTATAAAGGGTAAAACTGTAATTTTCATCAGATATTCAAACGAATGATCTAATCCCATATACTTTCTAATTAAACATATTTAACACAATTTGAGGAAATTATATCATTTATTATCAATAAAATATTCAATAAAATAGTGTTTTATCAACTCCCCCACACTTACCCTTTTGCACTCCTGAGAAAAACCTCATACCATGTAAACATCAATATCAAATCAAAACCAATTTTAAAACACATATCCTTGAGATCAAATAATTAAACCCCAAGAAACAAAAGATATCATGCCTCATAAAAAACATTATTTGAAGTTCTTCATTTATATCATTCAATATATTTCCACTTTATTTATCCTCCCATGCACAAAACACTTACCTCACTTGAATTTTCTCTTATCACACAAATGTCAATTTTATTGCAATGTCTTTCTCATCCAAACTCATACAAGGGTCACCATAGGCTTGATAGATTCCTACATTGCTACTCGATGTAAGTCAAGGGCATACGTTTATCATGAGGACTTTTTAGGATTGTTCTGTAGCTTTCGGTTGGTAGGATTTAGATGTGAAAAATTCTGAGGCTGAATAAGGAGGGCTTGACTCTTTTTTAAGCAAAATTGCATTAATCTAATTTTCACTTAAATATGGTCTCCTCATTAATCCCCATAGTATCAATTCGTCTCCATTATCATGAAAAGTCATGAAAAGTTTACACCATTCGTCATTTCAGTATAAAAAATTGTCAATCTTCTCAAACATGATTTTCTTGAAAGCTTCAGATAGGCACAACTTTCCACCTCAATTAGAAGCTCCAGAAAAGGCACAGCTTCACTTGTCATGAAAGTTACAGAAATGGAATAGCTTTCAATATAATTACTTTCTTCATCATCAAACACATATCTTCAAATTTTAATTTTCCACCAAAAGTATCACAAAATATTGTAGCACAACACAAGACAGCTTCCCCCACACTTAAGCTCAACTAGATTATGCAATTTCACTTCAAGAGTTGGTTGGATAGGGAAAATTGTCTTGTAATGTGGCTAACCTAATAGGATGTGCATGGATTCTAATGTATAAAAGGATTAAATGTTCATGGTTGGCCATTATAAAAATTGATTCTTTGAAGTAGGGGCTTTAATACTAAAAAAATTCCTCAATCATTTAAACATATGTAACTCAAACCCTCAAGTTTTGACAAGAATAAATCAAATTCTGGTTAAATCAAGCATGGTTTGGTTCTCTCAAGAAGTGGGGTGAATGTAAATAATATGCAAATAATGGTTCAGAAGCCTCCTAGGAAGGTGATTTCAAATATAAAGACAGTGAGATGTGTCATGGGATTCAAAATTCGGTGTACATTCCATGAAATTACTAAATATTTGAACTTAAAACAAAGTCATTTTAAGCATTCATTTAAGCTTAGTTTCAAGGGATAAATTGTTTCACTCATTGATATGCATTTCAAAATTGTGATGAGAATCATTTCAGCTCAAAAATTTCAAAAACACAAAGAAAATTGAAAAATAAACACACAAAATTTGGGAAACACACAAATTTTTTTGTTTGTTTTTTTAAGGAAAACAATTGAAATTACTGAAGTAAAAGGTTCCCTCCCCCACAGTTAAAATGTTTCATTGTCCTAAATGGAAACCCATGAGATGATATATGAACATGAAATATAGAATTTTTAAATAGGACAAATAATATAAAAGTGAAAGGGTTAGGAACAGCCTGATGTGATCAAGTGATGATGGGGTCATGCAGTGTGATAAAATCCACTACATCAGTAGGAAGTCCCTCAATGTATCTCTTCAAATGTTGCCCATTGACTGTAAATATCCTTTCAGTGTCCTCTTGTGTGATATCCACTGCACCATAAGGAAAAACATTAGATACAATATAAGGACCTAACCATCTGGAACGCAACTTACCAGGCATCAACTTTAGTCGTGAACTGTAGAGTAGGACTTTCTCTCCAACATGAAACCCCCTTTTCTAGATCATTTTATCATGAAATTCTTTTGATCTTTCTTTGTAGAGCCTTGAGTTCTCATATGATGAAAATCAAATCTCCTCAAGCTCTTGAATTTTCAACTTCCTTTAAATTCCATCTTGGGCCAATTCCATGTTGCATTTCTTTATAGCCCAATATGCCCGATGCTCGACTACCACTGGGAGATGACATGATTTCCCAAAGAAAATCCGAAATGGGGACATACCAATGGGGGACTTGTATGTTGTTCTATAAGCCGAAAATGCATCATCTAAGCGCTTACTCCAATCCTTCCTATTTGGCTGCACAGTTTTTTCCAAAATTTGTTTCAACTCATGATTTGAAACCTCAGCCTGACCATTTGATTGGGGGTGGTATGGTGTTTATGTTTTGTGTGTCAACCCATACTTTAGAAGGAGGGAATAAAAATTCCTATTGAAAAAGTGTGTCCCTTGGTCACTGATGATGGCCTTTGGTACTCCACACCTACAAAAAATCTGTGGTTTCACAAAGTCCACAACAACATGAGAATCATCAGTCCTAGTGTCCTTTGCCTCCACCCATTTACTCACATAATCAACAGCAACCAAAATGTACAAAAAACCAAAGGAACTAGGAAAAGGGCCCATAAAATCAATTCCCCAAACATCAAAAATATAACAGAATAAAATGGGTTGTTGGGTCATCTCATGTCTCCTTGAAATGTTTCCAGTGTGTTGGAAATGAGAGCATGACTTACAAAACACATGGGAATCATGAAATAATCTAGGACAATATAATCCAGAGTCTAAAAATTTCCTAGCTGTCCGTTGGGGTCCAAAGTGTCCACCACATGCAAGTGTATGATAGAATTGCAAAATAGACTCAAACTCATGATCAGGAACACACCTCCTAATAACATTGTCACTACACATGCGCCATAAGTATGGATCATCCCAAACATAAAATCTTGACTCACTCTTTAATTTTTGGACTTGATGTTTTTTTAAATTTTCAGGGATTTTAGAGGCAACAAGGTAGTTAACTAAATCTTCATACCAAGGATGTGTACCTAATATGGAATAAAGATGCTCATTGGGGAATGTTTCCCGAAGTGGTGCCTGATCCAAGGTGTCATCCTCTAGTGTGTGAGTAAGCCTACTCATATGGTCCACCACCACGTTTTTTTACCCCTTTTTGTCCTTTATCTCGATGTCAAACTCTTGAAGAAGGAGAATCCAATGGATAAGTCGTGGCATTGCATCTGGCTTCTTCAAGAGGTACCTCAGAGCTACATGGTCAAAAAAAAACACAACTACTTTAGAGCCCAATAAATATGAATGGAATTTATCTAAATCAAATATGATAGCAAGAAACTCCTTTTCCATTGTAGTGTAGTTTGATTGGGATGAATCCAATGTCCTTGATTCATAGGAAACCACATGTGAACGTCCTTCCACCCTCTGAGATAAGACATCTCCAACCGCGATGTTGGAGGCGTCACACATAGGCTCAAAAGGAATCTCCCACCGTGGGGGCTGTATGATAGGAGGAGTTGTCAGACATTGTTTTATCTCATCAAATGATACCCTGCATGAATCATGAAAATTGAAGTCAATATCTTTTTGAAGTAATCGAGATAAGGGTAGAGCGATCTTACTAAAATCTCTGATGAACCGTCGATAAAATCCAGCATGTCCAAGGAATGATCAAACATCACGCACACATATAGGATATGGGAGGGATGAAATAATGTCTACCTTAGATTTATCAACTTCAATGCCTTGTTGTGAGACTATATGACCTAAGACAATTCCCTTTTCAACCATGAAATGGCATTTTTAAAAATTTAAGACCAAATTCTTCTCAATAAAATGATGCAACACATCACCCAAACTAGAGAGACATTCATCAAATGAGGACCCATAAACTGTAAAATCATCCATAAATACCTCCATGAAGGTCTCAATGAAATCTGAGAAAATACTCACCATGAATCTCTGGAAGGTACATGGGGCATTGCAAAGTCCAAATGGCATCCTTTGGTAAGAAAATGTGCCAAAGGGACAGGTGAATGTAGTGTTCTCTTGATCCTCTGGAGCTATAGGAACATGAAAATATCTAGAAAATCCATCCAAGAAACAATAGTGTGTTTTCCCAGCTATTCTCTCAAGAATTTGATCAATCAATGGGAGGGGGAAATGGTCCTTGCGAGTAGATTGATTTAGTTTCTTATAATCAATACACACACGCCAACTGTTTTGCACCGTCATTGGAACTAACTCATCTTTCTCATTTTTAACAATAGTAACACCACTCTTCTTAGGCGCAACCTGAATAGGACTTACCCACTGAGAATCTGAAATGGGAAAGATTATACCTGCCTCGAGCAATTTCTCAACTTCTTTTTTAACAACTTCCAGGAGGCTGGGATTGAGTCTCCTTTGTGGATGTCTCACCGGTTTATCCCTATCCTACAAGAGAATCCTATGCATGAAATGGAGGGGATAATACCTGATATGTCAGCCAAGGTCCACCCAATTGCCCACATGTTCTCCCTCCAAATATTCAAAAGCATTTCTTCATGTTCAAAAGGGAGATTGTTATCAATGATAACATGTAATCTCTCACCACTCAACAAGTATGAGTATTTCAGATTTGGTGGCAATGGCTTGAGTTCTAATGAAGGAGGGTGTAGTATGGATGGAGACATTGAAGGAAATAAAATATGTGGACAAAGAGCATTAGTATTAGAATAGACATCATCAAAATTAGAGAATAAAGCATCAAATCCATCAGCATACTCAACAGCCATGTCATAATCAGATTGAACATGATCAAAATCAGAATATTAATCCACATCAAAATCAAATCCAAGAGAGGATTGTGTATCATCAACATGTGTTAAAGTGCTCTTAGACATCAAACTCAAACGAATACTCATAATCTCCCTAAGAATAGGACAATCAAATTCCATGGAGTTTTTATTTGGTGGTTCAAAATAGGAGATAACAAAAGCAGAATGGTCCTATGAGGGGTACTTCATGGATTCCATGACATTAAATACCACAAATTCATCTCCAAACTCCATGGAAAGTGTACCCTCATTGTCATTTATGATATTTTTTGCAGTTTTGAGGAAGGGCCTACCTAGGATAATGGGGGCATGAGAACTTACCTCATCATCCTCCATGTTAAGCACATAGAAGTCTGCTAGAAAGATCATGTCTCTTACCCAGACAAGTACATCCTCAAGAACACCCACTGGATATGCCATAACTCTATTCACCAACTGCACCACTACTCTCGTCAGCTTCAACTCACCAACCTGTAAAGGAGAGAATACAGAGTGATGCATCACATTTATTGAAGCTCTTAAATCACAAAGAGCATCAGAGAAGTGCAACTCCCCTATGGTACATGGGATGGTGAATGTCCCGGGAGCCTTGCACTTTGTTGGCATTGCTAGAGTTAGTGTAATGAGTGGTGAGACATTCCTTCCATGGTTGATCCTCTCATTTCCCTTGATCCCTCTTCGATTGGTACAAAGTTCTTTTAAGAATTTTGCATACCTTGGAATTTGCTTAATGGATTCATGTAGAGGAATGTTGATCTCCACACGCTTGAATGTATCCAAAAACTCCTTTTTAATTGCTTCTTCTTCCATATTCTTGGTTTGAACAACCCTATTTGGAAAAGCAAGTGGTTTAGGAGGAACATCATCAATCTTTTTCCTACCTTTATCTTTCTCCTTAGATTGCTCATCAGTTGGTTTGGAATGCAGTTTCTTCAGAGTAGAGGTGAATCCCGGTGGAATGGTAGGTACAGATGTATCGTTCATTTGCTTCCCACTTTTCAATGTGATGGCACTAACATTACCCTTTGGATTTGGAGTGGGTTGGGAAGGTAGATTTCTGGAATTCTTACTTACAAGTTCATGGAGGGTGGTGGCAATCTAGCTCATTTGAGTCTTCAACTCCCTCAACTCCATACCTTGACTCTTCAGCTCATTCTGTTGATTAAGAACAATTTGTTTCAAAATATCATTAGTGTTAGAGTCTCCATTGTGTTGGATATTCCCTTTTTGTTGACTTATTGATGTTTGAGCTTTGAATCTCTTTTGGGGTTGTTGGAAATCATGTTGGTAAGGTAGAGGCTGCTAGAAGTTTTGTTGAAAGGGTGGCCTTTTTTGTTGTCCAGAGCCATACCTCATGTCCGATTGGTCCTTCCTCCCCTGGTTGTATGTTGGATCAAACGTCTTTTGGGGATATGGTTGTTGTTGTTTTTGTTGCTGATATGGTCTCCCTGGGAATACTATTTTGCAATCCTTTGTCTCTTGTAGTTGTGGGAAACAGTCAGTTGGGTGGCTTGTCGTGATGCAAATACCATAAGGCCTTGAAGGAGGGGGTTGAGATGTCTTTTGTGCCAAAGCAATTTTCCTCACCATAGTGGTCAATTATTCCAACTTGGATTCAATAAAATGTCTTTCAAGAGAAGAAGAACTTACCTGATGTACTCCCTTGACATGTGGTGTACCTCTATTGCCAAATTGTTGGAAGTTTTGGGCCATTTTGTCAATCAATGCACGTGTGGATGCTGGTATCATGTCCACCAATGCTCCTCCAGCTGGAGAATCAACCATGATCCTCTACATGGGTGTGAGTCCTTCATAGAAGTATAGGATGAGGAGTTTCTCACTGATTTGGTGATGCATACATCTTGCGCACAACATCTTGAATCTCTCCCAGTACTCATACATTGACTCTCCTTGGGATTGATTTATCCTCGATATCTCCTTTCGAATGGATGTGGTCCGTGATGCTGGAAACAATATTTTCAAGAAAAGATGTTTCAAAGCATTCCAACATGTTACATCTTCATGTTGGAAATAATACATCCAATCTTTTGCAGCTCCATCAAATGGGAATGGGAATTCTATTAATTTTATTTGATCTTCAGAAAAAATTCTTGGTTTTAAGGTTGAGCAAACCACATTAAATTCCTTAAGGTGTTTGTTGGGATCCCCACCAGATAAGCCATGAAACTTTCGAAGAAGGTGAATTAATCCAGATTTCAATTCAAATATGGATTCAAGGTTTGGGTATGCAATACGATTTGGTTGATAGTTAATATATGGTGCAACCAATTCTCGAATGCTTCTATTAAATTCATTTCCATTATTTTCATCCATTGTTTCTTGTTTTAATTTTGACTTAGAAGTGTTTCCAATTTCAAAATTTCTAGAGTAGAGGAATTCCCCAGTTGGGAAAATGTCGACACATCCCGTAGACTGAGAATGACGGATTCGCGCCCTAAGGCTGCGTTCAATCTCAGGGTCAAAATCTAAGAGATCCTCGGGATTAGTTCGTGTCATAAATCAAAAAAATAGAAAAATTAAGTGAAGAAAAGTGGACCATAATAAAATGATAATAAGTTTGATTTGATGGTCCCAAAAAAAAGAAAATAGAAAATCAAAAAGAGAATTGAGAAAGGGGAAAGAAGAAAGAAAGAAGAGAAGATAAAATATTAAAATAAAAGTAAAAAAATACCTATAATTAGTTGAGTAAAATACTTTCCTCCCCGGCAATGGCGCCAATTTTATAGAGCGCTGTCGTGGGAACCCTCAAATGATTAGTGTGATTTAGGGGTACTTAGGTGCTGCAGAGTGGCTGAACAAGGTCGTCTCTCAAAGGTGGAAGTAGATTTAAAACATCTTTCTAGAGGTATTACAAAAATAAAATAGAACAAAAACACTACTTGAAAGGATAGGGGTTTTTTGAAGTTTTTAAAACTTGAATAAGTTTTCTGGAAGAATATTGCATTTTTTTAATTTTGAAATGAAGTTTGACTAAAAAGACACAACAAGAAGATGTTTTTTTAGAAAATATTTTAAAAGACGTAATAAATCTAACTCTACCTCTTAATGTACTTGTTCATCATCATCATTTAAATAAATATACACTTAATTATGATCCCCTAATTTGTTAACCCTCGAACCCTACAGGAGTTAACTTAATCACAATGATGGAATTACTTAAACCCTATGCTATCTTCGGAACACGCAATCGCAGCACCCTACTTTGATTGTTGTTCTAAGGTTAGCTTATGGTCAGTGGTTAATTAGAACTAATATCCATTCTGGAAATGAGTATGAATTATGTTTATGGATTATATTTGAACTCTACAAATTTATCCCGTGTGGTCTTGTACTACCGATTAAGATTGTGCTCTCACAATTTACACAAAATCCCGACCTCGTGTGTTTTTGTATTAATTGTTCAATTTCTTTCTTATCTTCGTACAATTTAAAAAAAATCATGAATCATATTAAGTGAATTAATGTATCTCAACAATTCAAAATAATTAAATGAATAGGGTAGAATATAGATCGATTACTAAAGGACTACTCTTTCATGGGTGGCGTAATCATCGTAGAAGCGTTTTGCATGTGCAAAGGTTTATAATGGGTATAACCCAATAATGCTTCTACTCAAGAATTCCAGCCCAAATAGAAAGATTAAGAGAGGAAGAAATTTAAACAAAACAAAAGAAAAGAGAAGAAATAAAAGAAGAACAAAGAAGTTTATTATACAAACAAAATCATTACAATATGAAGGAGATGAAGAAGGCTTCGTTGAAGGGATCCTTTTTTCAAGAGCTACACTTATTGAAATGGTTGGAGAATTGGAGTGGATCCACTTTTCCTCTACCCTCAAATTCCCAATGCACTTCACAACCCCTATAAATGAGAAAAACTCTAATTTATAAAGGGGAGGGGAGGAGAGGTTACAAGTGGTTTCAAGTGTGAATGTGGAAATTCGGCCAAATATTTTATTCCAACTTGCACCGCCCTTTTGACCAACAAAACACGTGAATTTACCAGCCTTCCCAAAGGATAATGTGTGAGGATATGGGTACTCTATCTCCTCTAAATATTTGGGCTTAATACAAGCCTATATGAAGGCATTATGGGTGAAATACAAAAGCTTCTCCATTCTGGTGAGTCTAGCCCAACATTGACTTCATGGCCCATTTTCAACAACCAAATGCACTCTTTAGCTCTAGTGTCCTGAATAAAAGTTGTAGGTAATTATGTTAGTAAGACTATTACAAATTTCAAATTCAAATAATAAATATAACAATATTTATCTTCGAAATACTATAGTGAACTATAAAGGGTAAAACTGGAATTTTCATTAAATATTCAAATGAATGATCTAATCCCAAATACTTTCTAATTAAACATATTTAACACAATTTGAGGAAATTATATCATTTATTATCAATAAAATATTCAATAAAACAGTGTTTTATCATACCCCATCCAGCGGTAAGCCATTGTGATCCCCAATTAGCGGTAAGCCATTGTGATGTCCAGTGGTAAGCCATTGTATCTCCATATAGAGGTAATCCATTTTAGTCGACAATCAATAGTAAGAAGTTGTAGTCCCATTTATTGGGACCCACATCCCTGGTACCCCCCCCCCCCCCCCCGAGCGTCAGACCAACTCTTGGTCTACTAACCATGGGTAATCCCCAATATAACATCGGGTCATTGTTCTATGTGTACACCCCGATTATATACCCCCATCTCGAACTACACAGATTTTTATTCCCTAACTCAGGGATATGTAGGAAGCCTCCCTGAGGTCTGATCCCATCACCCATGTCTCATCCTGGTTTTTCCCTTGAGCCTATGTGATTTGGGAAGGTCATGCTCTAACCTAGAGGTTTTACTTTCTTTGGATCTCATATACAAGTCCATTCTCATGGGTCACCTCCTCTGGTGCCCCATCGCCCCACCGAACTACAGGGAATTTTATTCCATGCCATGGGGATACATAGGAAGTCTCTTCAAGGCTCAATCGCAATATCACCATCGCCCTCGTGTTGGCTCCATCTCACTCTCTATCCACTCTCAACAATCCAAATCCATCCTAATTCTAACTTGGGCCACCACATCCCAGTGAGATCATGTCACCAGCTTTCTCACTACTCCCAGTAGTAATTAGGTAACTAACCACACGTTAGTCCCATAACTAGTGTTCCCTCCTGGGGTTTCACACATCTTGTCCACTTTTATCAGTGTTATGTTCAGTTTTATCTCTCTCCACTAAACGTTAAACTCGCGGAATACCCTGTGTTAAACTTGGGAAGATGGATAAAACCTCAGAGACATGCCTATGGAATAAAATTTCCCTCATTTGACGTGGGATACCTTTGCCTTCTGCACCCTTGAGAAGACCTATTATAAGGGTAAGAAACCTAGATGTTCTATTTTTCCAGTGTCCAGACACGCCAGTGATGCCCAACATGACTACTCTCTCTACTGAAGGTTGCTAACCTGACTAGAAACCTTGGAATGTCCTGACAGAAGCAGAATAATTAACTAGAATCCATGAAGACATGGCACTGGGAAGAGTTTCATGAACAACATCCTAATTCTATAAGGGAGACTTAGACTAGGAAATAAGTTTCGAGGAGGGATCCATGGAAGGAGGAACTGATAACCCATTATCCCATTTTGATCAGGGAGGAAACGTCAATGAATATGAAATGGTGCTACCCACCTTTAGAATGCGGGAATATGGAGAAATAGTTTTTCATCCTCTGAGAGACAGATGTGCGCCCTGGTGAATGAATCAGAAATAGAAATGGGGAACCAAAAGTGAACTACTTCTCTCCAATGATGTGATTAGTAGCATTCAAGCCATCAATTGATTAGCGTGTCACCAAATCCTTGTATGCAGTGTTAGGCCCCACCATGAAAATAGTGGGCCTAGCATGAAACTCACCAGAAATTGGGGGAAAAGAATGTTGGACATACCAGACTACGATGTTGTCAGTGTGGATCCTTTTTACCAACCATGGAAGATGGAATGGTGCTAGGGCACTGGATGTCACTTTCCTTCTTTCAGCAATAATGAAAAAATCTCCCTACTTTCTGGGGCCCAAGATGCAATGAAAGGAAAACAATTATAGCACACCCACTGATGCAGGGAAATGGGAAACATTAAAGCAACTATTCCGCATGGCCTCATCCCCTCACTAGAAGCCTCTACATCCACAGATGATGGGCATCCACGCCCCATCTCTCCATCTAAAATCGTTCAGAGAAGGGTGATTAATGACCTATTTAAAGGATACAAGGAGGATGATATTATCCCAACCAGAGATATGGATCGATATGAACTACAGGCTTCTATGCTTCATCACTACTACTTCCCCCAAGGGCAGCATAGGGAGCCACTTCTCCCCACTCCGACGTACAATAATTTGAGGAGCCTCTCCATAGAATGCTTCGATGACTCCCTCCCATAATCCAATGAGGTTAGGGATGTCCGAGATAGACCATCTAGAATCCCACTCTAGGGTATCCCAATGAGGAATCCAACTAGGCCATGTTAGTTCTGCCTCCTAGCCTCATGAGCTGAGGAGTAGGTGAGTTGTGCTCCTACACCATCGGCCCTAGTCTGGTTAACCCGACACCAGTGTCATACATAAGATAAAACGAAAACATGCCGATGGGAGTCAACATACATGACTACAGTGTCACATGCTACTGCTGGAACATAAGATCAATCTTCTGTTTATGCTGAGATGGGGCACACAGACACATGGCCTAAGTCGAGGCCCCAATTGCCCCATAGGGAGGATGGGTTGACTCTCCTAGATTCCTACACAAGTGGCGCCCACCGCGGGATGACCCATGGAAATGACACCCAGTACAGAGGTCCTCCCCATACCACCACCATTGAGAGTGCAGTCTTGTCCTGCTCCCATGCTTGGTGTGGAGGTCCTCCCCATGCCACCATCATCCAAGCAAAGGTAATCCCCACTTCATTGACACATAGTACATAAGCCTCTTTTACACCAATGTCCTCAGGTATGAAGCCATCCCTTCTATCACAGGTTTCCGATGTGAAGATGCTATGGATCTGGTCAACCATCAGTGTGGGGGTCTTCTCTATGTCCTAATAGTAGCCGACAAAGGTCCTCCTTGTTCCGTAAATCAGAGAAGTGTTCACTTTATGGGTATTCCACACAGAGGTCCTACCCATGCTCATCTCGACCAGTACGAGGACTATCCATGAACTGAATATTCCAAAGGAAATAAGCACGGACGCCCTACCAATTCTCCTACCATCTCAATCGAAGGTCCTACATGCCCCAAAACTTTCCTCGGATATTCCCTCTATGCATTAGCTAGTGGAAATAGAGGTCCTCCCCATGTTCCCTTAAACATCTATCCAAGTTCACCTCTCACCCTAGCTCACCCATGAAGATTTCCTCTCCACCCCAGCATCAATTCTCCCGATGGTCCACCTCGAGCATAAACTCTACCATGTCTAGAAGAGCCATCCAGGGGTAGGAGGGAGGTTTTTTGAATCCATTAAAAGAATAATGGGAAGATTCAAATCGCAATTAAGACCATTTACTTCTCATATTCCAAGGTAGAATGTGACTTGGCAATGGAGACATCACCCCAATCCACTATGTCGAGGGGCGGGTAGGAATGAGATGTATCAGCCTCATTCTTCGAGAATGTGAGGTCCCCACGATTCCTGCCTCCCTCCATAGATACATCCGGGTGTAGGAATATTTTTCCCCTTTCTAGGGTATGACCATTCCATCTACTCTATAATCAACAAAGTCATTATCCACTTCAACGAGAGATCATGGAGAGTTATTCTGGGGACCAGTAAATGATGAACAACATTATGGCCCACCATCAGTGACTTCATCCCCTATGCCACACGTCGTGGTTGATAGCCTATATTACCAAGATGTAGTGGTTCTATCATTGAATTCATCATAAGACAACCCGAGATGTGGTAGCTTGTCATCCCGTTCTCCGTATTCTCCACTGGGCAGTATACTATATCAGTAGTCTTCTTCAGGTTCACTACCAGTCCCCCAACTTCCCGCAGTTGATGAGTGAGGCAACCAAGGTCTAGATCCCAGGTCTTATCCAAGGATCTTTGGGATATTCTCGTAGTGTACCATTTCCTAGAGATGTTTTATCCAATTGTAACCAGAAAATTTAGTGTTCCAGAATCACTTACTCTGGAGGAAGTCGTGTGATTACACCAAACCCTATGGGTGACACACTTCTGTCTTCATTATCAGTGAGTGTCTTACCTCAAGATTCAGAAACACTTTGATGATATTGACCAACAATTTTTTATGGTCAAATTAGCTGCGCTCCCTCATGCCGAGTGCCCTAAGTCACCTGGTGGCCACCGAACCCTCCAGCAATGATGCATTGAGAGCATTAATTTTCTCCACAAAATTATCAATGAGGTGTACCGCCCCGTTAAGTTTGGTGGTTGGGGACAGTATTATACCCACCATTTTAGTTCTATCCAAACCCAACCTAATTTTCCAAGAAATATTGAGGATATTCCTCCTTGTGGAGTTGCGGTTAACATGACTGATCAACCAGAGGGGGAGAAAAAGCTGATATCCTTGATGAGAACTTACCCCCTAGGTGAGTACCACACCTATTGGATCTGTTGGGATGAGTTACTCACTAGAATATAAATCTACTGGGTCTTCCCTTACCCACCGAATCATTAGCCATCAGCTGGAATCCCAATAAGGGTAAAGAGCACCTTGGAGCCGTCAAACCCTCTAACCCCGTCTGGATTTGTGTAGATGACAGAGGATAATCATGAATAATTCGTGTTGTGTCAACAAGTCACAAATCACAAGAATATGGTCGATGAACTTGTTGCTGAATGCACCATAGAGCAGCGTCTAGACTACGGTGATCCTCAGCTGGGGCAGCAGGGTTAGGTACAACTTCCCCCTGGAGAGTTTCCTCTGGGTGAACTTGACCTTCCCACCCACTTAAACTAGATGGATGCCAGAGCTTATGGAAATAGGGTGTTTTATGTATCACCAAATCCACCTGGCCGGTGTGACCATGCTCAGAACCCAGCTCAGGCTCCCCAAGCCATTATTCCCCAACCACTCTACAGGTCTTCCCACTTGTCATTCCATGAGTGGTTTGGTCTGCTTGTCATGTTAAAAACCATTCCAATGTATAGGTGGTCCGGGACCCTCATCAAGACAGGTATCCCTACCTAGATGATCTGATGGTGGTGATCATTGCTCGCCTTGATGGTTTAGAAACTCGACAGGTGGAAATCCCACCTAATGGCCAGCTATATCCAGTGTGGGTCGATGATATGTCAACACCCACGAGTTTTAGAAACCCTACCTTCTCCACCTTTAATGGGATGGGTGACCCAATGCAACATTTGGACCAGTTCATCTCATGGTGTGGAAACAATTTGGGAACTTCGGTGCATCAAGAGGTCTCCAAAATCTGATGATTCATACAGGAATTGGAAGGGCATACGTTTTTCTATTACAACAGGCTACCCATCTGGCCAGTTAATGGCTGGTAAGATCTCTGTAGATAGTCCCTTTACTAGTTAATCTCTACAACTTGGAATACATGTATTTTAGACCCATTGAAATGAAAATAGAGTCCTGATGAGTGTGTCAAAGACTTTGTTGCTTGGTGGAAATGCTTCACCTACTCCTTGGATATGTCGCTAACTTAGGAACAGATGATGAAAATGTGTGTGGGGAATGTAAAAAACAAACCGTTAACCTCTCTAATTACTCTAAATTACCCTAGGGGATTCGAAGACATCTCTGATAAGGCCCAACGTCTAGAGAACGCCTTGCAGTAGGCCAATCAGGCATGTCTATTGCCTCCAGCGATTCTCACAAGAAGGATCGCTAGGGCTGAGCCCGATGCAGTGTCCCAAGTAGTATCCTCTTGTAAAATGGAGTTATTACTAGTGGATCCACCTTCAAAACCCTATAGGGGATCTATACCTCAAGCACAACCTCTGGCCTAATAGTGCATTCCTCAGAATCGGCGGGCGCCCCCGTGTAAAGTGCCGCCACCACCCAGGCTAGATAATAGTTTCCACTTCCATGAAATGATCCTCCAGCCCCTCGTTACGGCCAGGCTTCGAAAGACCCCTTCCTAGATTCGAGAAACTGGACATACTAATTCAATTAGGATCAGGTTCCCAGTTTATTCCGAAGTGCCTTGGAACAGGGAAATATATGGCTTCTCGAATGTAGGAGGCCTGAAGAGGCAGATCTCACTGATCGCCATAATTACTACCCCTATCACTAGATCCTAGTGAACATCCTCCAACAGTGCTATGTACTCAAATACTAGCTTCAAGACCAGGTTGATAATAACATAGTAAGGTTAGTCCCAGCTTCGATACAAGTGGAATGTGTATTCGTGAAGCTTGATAGCAACAGTGACATCAAAGGTGAGTGGCATCAATTCTCTAACTATAGGTCCCAAATGTATGATGAATGGATGGATCGTAAGACTGTCACTCATTCCAATGGTATTATCTAGGAATATCTGAATCTACTTGATCCTTTAGAAGATTCCTCATTACCCGTAGCCAATACTCAAGCGTCAATGGATCAACCTCCGTCTTCTCAGAAGAGAAGGCATCGATGATGGAAGGCAAAACAAATCCCCCCCTTCGATGTCATCATCATCCCATAGCCTTAGAGACTTCATGCCCCCAGAGATGGCAGTTCCCCCAGAATCCTTCCAGTATTGTGGGATACTTTAGGTGATGATCAAGGGTATGCCTTAGTTAACACCATGGAGCTTGGAAACCCCGAAATTATTTATGAAAATGAGGAGTGATGGATAGATCCTCCCAATGTTCACAACATCACCAGCGTTGATGGGGTCATGGCTATATGGGTTATCAGAGTGAATCGGTCATTACATATAGCTAGGATGTGCATGCCACTAAAACTAGGAAGTAGGCCCAACGTAGAGTTTAGCAAGTGCAACCTTCGCATCCTATTTCATCAGGTCTGCCTTCCCCACCATTTTTGTTACATCATCAGGCATAACCTCCCCGACCATGTCATGATTAGCCACTATCTATTACGGACCGGCCTCAGTCATCTAATCCACATCTGATAATCTCTCCACAAGCATCGAATAGATGGAAACATGGCATTCCTAGCACTAGTTAGCCTCTAGTTCATCTGAAAGGGCCCGTCATACCCCCTACCGCAGAACAACATCATGTAAGCAGAAGTCCATACTTGGAACAAAAGTATGATATCCATAAAAAACATTCCAGCATTCCTGAAAGGCTCTCTATCCTTGAGTTCCTTCACCTGTTAGTGGATATGAGGGAATCCCTTACCGAATCATTAAGAATCCTCCTTTGGTTTGAGATGGATAAAGCAGCTATATAGGCCTTCCATGATGAGGCAGTTGAGAATGATGAATGTCAGGCCATTATCTCTTTCTCTAGAGAACATGAAGGCTCTTGTAACAACCTGAGAATTTATGAAAAATATTCTTTTTAATTTTATTAATGTCTTGTGTTGTACGCTACACCAAAAGAAGCTTGCACAACACACCTTCTTGACTTGCCTTGCATTACACGCAATCACGACCTTCCTCGATAGCGTGTGTAATACGCAATACCGAGTTTCACTAAACAACGATATGCTATTAAAATAATATTAAAACTAGCCGTTATGAATAGTAATAACAACTTTTTGAAATTATGTAAATCTTATTTTTCAAAGTGAACTTCATTTTTGGATTTGGAGTATCGAATTTAGCCTAAGGTGAAATTTTGGTACATTTCGGATAACTTTCATATTCTGATGAATAGTGAAAATTACTAAATTTTAGTTAAAAACAACTTTTTCAATCGAAATAATTAATAGTGATAAATTATTAATTTGAGTGGTTTTAAAGTATATTTAGAATATATTTTTACAATTTAATACAATGTTGGTCATTGGTTGTAATTTCACATTTAAACCAGACATAATCAAGTGTCAATCTTTTGATATATATTGTTTCCTAAAAACACGCTATTTATTTTAACAGCAGGATTTAATTATAAAATTAATTAATGCAACTTCTATGTTATGAATTTGGTAAAATAGATTTCATTTTTTAATTCGGAATATGAAATATAGCTTAGGATGAAATTTTGGTATTTTTCTGAAAACTTTCAATTTTTGATGAATAGTGAAACCACTAAGTGGTAGGTTAAAAACTGAATTTTGCATAAAACTTAATTTTACCGCTTCTGTGAATGGAATTTCGAAAATCCGAGAGACACGGTTAATATCAAGGACTAAAATGTGGTTCAATGAAATGAAAATAATTTTTTGGTGAATAGTAACTTTTTACTTTTTTTTACCACGGTTAATAGTAAATAGGGTAACTAAGGGTAAATATGATATTAATATTACCCTAACACATGTCCTAATTCTATTGGACAAGTGTAATTCGGCCAAAAACAAACTTAGGAATAAAATATGACCATTTAGGCCCACTTGGATTAGATTTGGACATTTATTATTAATTTATTTAAAGAAGGGTTAAAATAGTTAAAATCAAAGTTTAATAAGTAAATCATTTTTAATATGGGGTTATACATAAGATAAATTCGATTGTAAATATTCATTAGAACGCTAAAAGTATTTCCTACATGATGGTATTTTATTTGTAATTTTTAGACATAAAATAATTTAATTTATTTATGACACAACGATGATGCAGTAATTATCTTATTAATGAAATATTGACATAATTGATGTTATAAACACCAAAATAAATGTAATTTGAGATTTTTTATGAATTCCACTAATTTTCTAGGTTACTATGATATATTAATGTTGATTTAATCAACTTGGTTCGAACATTTAATTCTGTTATGACTTTCACAAAAATCATATATCAAATAGTGTAAAAATTGACACAAAATAGTTTTTAAATCAAATATTATATTATTAATTGTTATTTTATTCCTAAAAATCTAAGGTTCGGCCAAATGACTTAGATAAGGATATATGTATTAATAATATACAATTTGGGGTTCGTTTGGCATGTTATAGTAAGTTTATTAACCATATAGTGAAAGAAAACAAAAAGACATGGTAAAAGTTAAATTATTTAACTTAGAGTTAAATTTAATTGATAAGGTTAAAATAATATCCTAAACTTGTCTAAATTCTATTGGTTGATATGATTTCGACCCATCCCCACTTTAGACTCGAAATAATACCCTTTGGAACCATTATAAACCTATTTTGACTTTAATATAAAATAATATTTTGAGATATTCCTAAGGTGCCCCTCTCCTCCCCTATAAAAGGACACCTCCTCCCCCTCCTCCTCACACCAATTTGAGCACTCAAGCTCGGCCAACCCCTGCCAAAATCCCTTCTCCACTTCCCTAGAAACATCCTAGAGGTTCTGGTCTTCCTCAAAGACCAATTCTAGTGCCCTAAGAGGAGGTCTCAAAGAGGCACTTCAAAGAAGAGGTAATTACCGTTACCAATTCTTTCATCTTTATTTTTTCTTCCACTTCTTCTTCTTAGGTTGTTTCATTATGAAGTAATAACATCAGTATAACTCATATACTGATATGTTATTATAAGTATGAAACAACCCTATTTCACTATCTATCCATCCTACGGAAAAAGAAATCACCGCGCGTGCGTACGTACGGAATACCATCTCCACGACGCGATGAGATTCATTCTCCATGTTAACCATTTAAGAATGATTATAAAGTATATATAAGAAATAATAATGAAATATATGACATTATAAAGCTACTGGATTTATGTATATATATACATATGTATGTCATCTACTTACTTCCATTTCAAGACAATAAGGAAAGGAAAATAGCGTTCATGCGTACGTACGGACTACCGTCTCCATGAACGGTGTTTTTCATTTTATTTATCTACCTATTATATATATATATATACTGAATATATATGATATATAAATCATATTTTATATTCTGGAAGTAAGTAAATCATGATATAAGTAATAACGATGTCAAGAACAACAAGTCAAAACACCTACGATAAATGAAACGATTTTACCCAAAACGCTTCTTTAACATGGAATTTACAAAAGAACGGGTAATATAATGTCATAAGTGAACCATATATGATATCATAACAATGAATATGATTCTGTAATAAGTCAATAACATGATTTAAATCATTATACAGGAGGTTCGGACACTTACAAAGCAAGTCGGACCTAAGGTAAGGGAAATATCACAATCTCATTTTTATCCGAGATTGTTTATTCGTAAGTATTTACTGGGGTGTATTTTATCATCCACATGCATGTTTCATCAATATGTAATATTATTTCCATCCACCTACAATTGTTTAAATCCATTTTTACCCTTCGGTGAGTTTTAGTAATATGTATGAAAGGAATCTTTTGTCGTTTTTCGTACGAGGTAGTTTTTGACTTTTCCGACAAAAGTACAAAGAATGTTTTTTTTAACTTATACGACATGAATGGATTTTTAAAACATTATTTCCAAGAAGCTTCCTTTACAAGTTTTCAAGTTTATTTTTAATCAACTTCTTTTAGTTTATAATTGTATGACATGTTAAGAAAAGAAAAGTGTTTTTGAAAAAGAAAGGATATTTTCCTCAAGAATGGAGTTCAAGTGTTTTATCAAAATTATTTTCCATCTAAGATAATAAAGGGTTCTGTTTTTATCCCTTTAATTACATTGATTTGATTATGTTGTGAGGGAATTATTTTTATGAAGTCATTTGCCTTATATGATTTTATGATGTCATGATGTTTCAAGAATCCCATTTTTGTTACATGTGTTATGCGATGATGTATGTTTTATGATTATGTGGCACACATAAGAAAGGATTCATTATAAGATGGGTGGGACCTATATCTCCCTCCAATGCATTGGGTAAAGATTTTATATCTCATGAGATAGACATGGCTGGAACGGAAGGTTATTTCGGTTCAGTGATACAGGACTGAAACGAGGAGTGAACTCGGTTCAGAAAGGGACTTTGTCCACTAAGATAGTCTTGGCAATGAGTCATGACTAACAAGAAATGATTTTCCATGATTATGTGTGCATGCCACAAAGTTTCAAGTTTTATGTTATGATTATGGGGATCTCATTTTCACTTCTATAATTTATCCCATGTTATGATATTATGAGCTCTTTTGCAGGTTAAGATTTCCAAAGGCTATGTTCTTATGTATATGATGTGATTGATATTTCTTTTGTTTACCCTTACTGAGCATTTGAGCTCACCCTTTTATGTTTTCTTTTCCCCAGGATATAAAGAATGGTTTTTAGGTAAAAAAAAGGGAAGATCTTTATGGGAGATATTGAAGATCTTTCACCACGATTAGAAGATTACGTTCCGAGTTTCCAAAGACACTAAACTATTACGATCCTTATGTGTGTGTTTTTGTTATGTACTAAGTATTCCGCAAAAGTAATGTAAAGTCCATGTAAGTCAGGCTACGGGTCTCTACAGTTGGTATTAGAGGGAGGTTTAGTCAACCTTTGGAAACTAGGATGCGAAAACGTTAGTGAGATCCCTAGAGATATTTCTAAGGTATGTCTAGGGATGCCCCTAAGGATAAGTATACATATAGGATATAGTCCTAGAACTATGGTAACGATATTAGATTAAACCAAAGATGATAGATATTTAAGTTACTCCCCCTTAATCATGATTTTTGCATCTAACAGTATTCTGTTTGGGTTTTAGAAAATGGCTGGAAACAAGATGATTCACAATAATGGAGGATATGATGGACAATGGAATGATATTCTTCATGAGCAACCAAATGAAATGGGATTTGGATGTCCAAACATCATTATTATGCCGAATCAGCAATCTCACAACATGATCAATAAAGTAAAATTTGGTAAGTTTCCTGACTCGACTAATAAGAGAAAGATGGAGTTCCATGATGATCATAGAGGAAAGAAAGTTCAATTTCCCCTATGTAAATCATGTGGGAAGAGGCATCAAGGAGAATGTTTCAAGGGAACTGGAAGATGCTTTGGGTGTGGAAAAGAAGGACACAAAGCAAGTAAGTGCAAAGGAAAAGGGTCGGTTAACACCATGGATGAGGATAATGGTATTGCTATGACATCAAAAATGGTTAAGTGTTTTAAATGTGGAATGTATGGGCATTATGCAAACAAATGCCCTAAGGGAAAGACTCATGAAGAGAATCAGTATGGTCATATGGGTAGTATTTATGTGGATGATGATGAAGAGACTACAAATGATATGTGAGATGAAAGAATTTTTGAAGCTCGGTCAATGGTTTGAGAATGTAGTGGAATGATTACATGTTTATCATGTGTAATTTTGGAATAAAGAGACATCTATGGATTGTTACACTGTTGTCTTTCCTTGTGTTTTGAAAGTGTATGATTAATGTTACCAGTATCCATGAAAGGTTATCCAGATAATTTTGGAATGTAGATGATATGCGCATAATGAAGGGATAAGGATAAAATTAAATGTTTGATAGTATTCATGAGCTCATGATTGATATAAGGACTAAGTGATATCATGGTTTGAGTATATAGAATTTTGAGGATTTCGGTATGTGAAAAGTGTTAACTTTTAACTGCATTCATGTTTTCACTAAGGTTCAATGGGTATTCAAGAGAGTACAAGATTAAGGCCTTTGAATGTTTGGAATGTGACCAACAAGATATATCTTATGATATATGGGGATCAACGATGGTATTAAATCTCTGGTAATCGTTTTCACTATGTTATGAGAGTGGACTGCAGTATTATAAGCCTAAAGATTAGATTGGATTATGTTGGACATAAGTTAGTATTGTTTAAGGATAGAAGATTTTCGATATTATTGATGGGATGTTATAGTAACGTAGTTTTAGAAAAAGGGACAACCTGCAGGACGGGCGACAGCCCATCGCGTCGGACAAGGCTGTGGGAATCGAACCCACAACCGAAGTGCGAATGGCCTTTATCGCCTACCACTGGCCTACAGGACGTCCATGTTTAGTAGAAACTAGTTTTATTATGTTAAGCAGTATGATATATGAAGTATAAGTCCATTTTAGGAACCATATATGATTAATCTCACTATAGAATGACATATGTATATTTAATAACTTTTGCTAACCTTTTGTTTGAGACTGATGGAATGAACAGTCATTATATCACATGATCTGCTAACACTTCACGAATAACAAATTCAACTTCATTTATTTAAGAGATGAAGTGGAAATTGTTCAAGGCACGAACAACAGTGAGATTGTACCAAAATAAAGTAAGTATTTATTCTAATTCAAATTTTCAACTTTAGGGAAATGATCTTGAAAACCAAAAATGTTGTCATAGTGATCTTATACCTGATGAATCAGATGGTACCTTATATCATCACAAATCTATGGATTTGTGATTACTGGATTTTCCATAGCCATGTTCTCTACCACTCTCCATCAGAACATGATGGTTAGATTTCTCTTCCATATCCATATATTCACCTATGTGGAAACCCAGTGATTAGTTTATTTGGGTAATCGTTACATTTCATACTTTAGTTTTTAAAGCCACGTTTTGGTATTCCTTTTTACGATGTGGGTTTCTATTAAAGAAACTTTCGAATAGTAAACCATTTATAATCCCGACGAATTTCGAGGGCGAAATTCATTTTAAGGGGGGTAGAATGTAACAACCCGAGAATTTATGAAAAATATTCTTTTTAATTTTATTAATGTCTTGTGTTGTACGCTACACCAAAAGAAGCTTGCACAACACACCTTCTTGACTTGCCTTGCATTACACGCAATCACGACCTTCCTCGATAGCGTGTGTAATACGCAATACCGAGTTTCACTAAACAACGATATGCTATTTAAATAATATTAAAACTAGCCGTTATGAATAGTAATAACAACTTTTTGAAATTATGTAAATCTTATTTTTCAAAGTGAACTTCATTTTTGGATTCGGAGTATCGAATTTAGCCTAAGGTGAAATTTTGGTACATTTCGGATAACTTTCATATTCTGATGAATAGTGAAAATTACTAAATTTTAGTTAAAAACAACTTTTTCAATCGAAATAATTAATAGTGATAAATTATTAATTTGAGTGGTTTTAAAGTATATTTAGAATATATTTTTACAATTTAATACAATGTTGGTCATTGGTTGTAATTTCACATTTAAACCAGACATAATCAAGTGTCAATCTTTTGATATATATTGTTTCCTAAAAACACGCTATTTATTTTAACAGCAGGATTTAATTATAAAATTAATTAATGAAACTTCTATGTTATGAATTTGGTAAAATAGATTTCATTTTTGAATTCGGAATATGAAATATAGCTTAGGATGAAATTTTGGTATTTTTCTGAAAACTTTCAATTTTTGATGAATAGTGAAACCACTAAGTGGTAGGTTAAAAACTGAATTTTGCATAAAACTTAATTTTACCGCTTCTGTGAATGGAATTTCGAAAATCCGAGAGACACGGTTAATATCAAGGACTAAAATGTGGTTCAATGAAATGAAAATAATTTTTTGGTGAATAGTAACTTTTACTTTTTTTTTACCACGGTTAATAGTAAATAGGGTAACTAAGGGTAAATATGATATTAATATTACCCTAACACATGTCCTAATTCTATTGGACAAGTGTAATTCGACCAAAAACAAACTTAGGAATAAAATATGACCATTTAGGCCCACTTGGATTAGATTTGGACATTTATTATTAATTTATTTAAAGAAGGGTTAAAATAGTTAAAATCAAAGTTTAATAAGTAAATCATTTTTAATATGGGGTTATACATAAGATAAATTCGATTGTAAATATTCATTAGAACGATAAAAGTATTTCCTACATGATGGTATTTTATTTGTAATTTTTAGACATAAAATAATTTAATTTATTTATGACACAACGATGATGCAGTAATTATCTTATTAATGAAATATTGACATAATTGATGTTATAAACACCAAAATAAATGTAATTTGAGATTTTTTATGAATTCCACTAATTTTCTAGGTTACTATGATATATTAATGTTGATTTAATCAACTTGTTTCGAACATTTAATTCTGTTATGACTTTCACAAAAATCATATATCAAATAGTGTAAAAATTGACACAAAATAGTTTTTAAATCAAATATTATATTATTAATTGTTATTTTATTCCTAAAAATCTAAGGTTCGTCCAAATGACTTAGATAAGGATATATGTATTAATAATATACAATTTGGGGTTCGTTTGGCATGTTATAGTAAGTTTATTAACCATATAGTGAAAGAAAACAAAAAGACATGGTAAAAGTTAAATTATTTAACTTAGAGTTAAATTTAATTGATAAGGTTAAAATAATATCCTAAACTTGTCTAAATTCTATTGGTTGATAGGATTTCGACCCATCCCCACTTTAGACTCAAAATAAGACCCTTTGGAACCATTATAAACCGATTTTGACTTTAATATAAAATAATATTTTGAGATATTCCTAAGGTGCCCCTCTCCTCCCCTATAAAAGGACACCTCCTCCCCCTCCTCCTCACACCAATTTGAGCACTCAAGCTCGGCCAACCCCTGCCAAAATCCCTTCTCCACTTCCCTAGAAACATCCTATAGGTTCTGGTCTTCCTCAAAGACCAATTCTAGTGCCCTAAGAGGAGGTCTCAAAGAGGCACTTCAAAGAAGAGGTAATTACCTTTACCAATTCTTTCATCTTTATTTTTTCTTCCACTTCTTCTTCTTAGGTTGTTTCATTATGAAGTAATAACATCAGTATCACTCATATACTGATATGTTATTATAAGTATGAAACAACCCTATTTCACTATCTATCCATCCTACGGAAAAAGAAATCACCGCGCGTGCGTACATACGGAATACCGTCTCCACGACGCGATGAGATTCATTCTCCATGTTAACCATTTAAGAATGATTATAAAGTATATATAAGAAATAATAATGAAATATATGACATTATACATCTACTGGATTTATTTATATATATACATATGTATGTCATCTACTTACTTCCATTTCAAGACAATAAGGAAAGGAAAACAGCGTTCATGCGTACGTACGGACTACCGTCTCCATGAACGGTGTTTTTCATTTTATTTATCTACCTATTATATATATATATATACTGAATATATATGATATATAAATCATATTTTATATTCTGGAAGTAATTAAATCATGATATAAGTAATAACGATGTCAAGAACAACAAGTCAAAACACCTACGATAAATGAAACGATTTTACCCAAAACGCTTCTTTAACATGGAATTTACAAAAGAACGGGTAATATAATGTCATAAGTGAACCATATATGATATCATAACAATGAATATGATTCTGTAATAAGTCAATAACATGATTTAAATCATTATACAGGAGGTTCGGACACTTACAAAGCAAGTCGGACCTAAGGTAAGGGAAATATCACAATCTCATTTTTATCCGAGATTGTTTATTCGTAAGTATTTACTGGGGTGTATTTTATCATCCACATGCATGTTTCATCAATATGTAATATTATTTCCATCCACCTACAATTTTTTAAATCCATTTTTACCCTTCGGTGAGTTTTAGTAATATGTATGAAAGGAATCTTTTGTCGTTTTTCGTACGAGGTAGTTTTTGACTTTTCCGACAAAAGTACGAAGAATGTTTTTTTTAACTTATACGACATGAATGGATTTTTAAAACATTATTTCCAAGAAGATTCCTTTACAAGTTTTCAAGTTTATTTTTAATCAACTTCTTTTAGTTTATAATTGTATGACATGTTAAGAAAAGAAAAGTGTTTTTGAAAAAGAAAGGATATTTTCCTCAAGAATGGAGTTCAAGTGTTTTATCAAAATTATTTTCCATCTAAGATAATAAAGGGTTCTGTTTTTATCCCTTTAATTACATTGATTTTATTATGTTGTGAGGGAATTATTTTTATGAAGTCATTTGCCTTATATGATTTTATGATGTCATGATGTTTCAAGAATCCCATTTTTGTTACATGTGTTATGCGATGATGTATGTTTTATGATTATGTGGCACACATAAGAAAGGATTCATTATAAGATGGGTGGGACCTATATCTCCCTCCAATGCATTGGGTAAAGATTTTATATCTCATGAGATAGACATGGCTGGAACGGAAGGTTATTTCGGTTCAGTGATACAGGACTGAAACGAGGAGTGAACTCGGTTCAGAAAGGGACTTTGTCCACTAAGATAGTCTTGGCAATGAGTCATGACTAACAAGAAATGATTTTCCATGATTATGTGTGCATGCCACAAAGTTTCAAGTTTTATGTTCTGATTATGGGGATCTCATTTTCACTTCTATAATTTATCCCATGTTATGATATTATGAGCTCTTTTGCAGGTTAAGATTTCCAAAGGCTATGTTCTTATGTATATGATGTGATTGATATTTCTTTTGTTTACCCTTACTGAGCATTTGAGCTCACCCTTTTATGTTTTCTTTTCCCCAGGATATAAAGAAAGGTTTTTAGGTAAAAAAAAGGGAAGATCTTTATGGGAGATATTGAAGATCTTTCACCACGATTAGAAGATTACGTTCCGAGTTTCCAAAGACACTAAACTATTACGATCCTTATGTGTGTGTTTTTGTTATGTACTAAGTATTCCGCAAAAGTAATGTAAAGTCCATGTAAGTCAGGCTACGGGTCTCTACAGCTCTCACATACAGGGGATCATCTACCCACTTTACATCACTAGATAATTCAATGGTGTAGAGGTTCATCATTGTCTTGTTGACACAGGTTATGGGATCTACCTAATCCCAACCTAGACACTTAGATAAATAGGACTTTCCGAGGATGATCTGAGTCCCTCTGACCAGAAAGTCCAAGGTTATGATAGAACATAACATATACCGGTTAGAGATATCCACTTGATGTCCTAGTTCAGTGGTCTGGTGGATAGTACTGAGTTCATTGTTGTCTCCCAAGATACTTCTTACAATGCTTTGATGGGTAGGCCATGGCTCCACTTACACACAATAGTCCCTTTATCATATCACCAATTCCTTAAGTACTCCCTTAAGAGTTGAGTGGGCGTACTCCATGGTGATGCTTTTACCTTTGCCTCTTGTGAATACCACTACCAAGATGTGGGTTATTACAAGAGAAATGATAAGAATATTCAAGAAAACGAGGTTGAACACGCTACGGCTATGACCGACCCATGGACAGACTTGGACAATGCCTACATTTTTTCAATCCATCGATTGGAGGCTACAACCTCAGATATAGGGAAATGATTCATTATTTTGGAAACAAGGGGGAATCACATTCCCAAGTCTAAGTGACATCAGAAGATCACCTGTTATTCCTACATGAATCGGGCTCAAGTGATTCCAGATCCCCCGACCCCATAAGGTATTGGGATGCCCACCCCATGGAAACGACATTACGTCATATGCTCTTGTTTCCCTGGGTTGGGATAGACCATCTAAAGATGACCTTCCACAATTGATTCAATATCATCATGTGTGTCCCCTTTGGGTGAAGAACTAATAGGATTGGATTGAAAAAATTTATCCCTATGGTTTTGGAAATGCAAGAGTCCCTCGATGTAGTGTCCACTGCCGCTCATGGTGGAACCAGCTTCCCCTCAGAATACGTTTACTCAGAGGAACCTCCTCCAGTTGAGGATACCTCCTCCATAATAAAGAAATTTGATTAAGAAGATGAACCTACATATTTGGAGGAGGGACTCTCCACCACGGTTGATGAACTGGTACATGTGAACCTCGGTAGAGAGACAGATATGAAACCATCATTGATCAGTGTCACTATGCCTATTAAAGAGATACAAGAGTACATGGACTTCCTAAAGAAAAATTCTGATATATTTTCATACATTTGAGATGAAATTCTAGGACAATATCCTTAGGTCACCATCCGCCACCTTGGTCTTCCAACAAATCACCATGAGTTTAAACAACCTCCTAGAAAGATGCACCCTTCTCACAGTTCCATGGTTGAGGTCAATGTTAATAATCACATCCAAGAAAATTTCATTAAGGAGGTCCAGTACCCCATATGGTTATCCAACATTGTGCATGTCCAGAAGAAAAAAGAACAAATTAGGGTCTGCATTGACTTTTGGAATCTCAACCATCCCTATTCAAAGTATGATTTCCCGCTTCCTATGACAGAACAATTGATTGATGCCATAGTTGGGTTCTAGGACCTCTCCTTCATGGATGGGTATTCTGGTTATAACTAGATCTGAATGGACCCTAAGGTTGAAGAGTCTATAGAACTCAAGGCCCCACAAGGTACTTACTGTTACCAGGAAATGCCCTTCGGTATACAGAATGCAAGTGAAACCTATCAGTGTTTCATGCACTACATATTTAAGCTGATCTATGGGACATCAGTGGAATGTTATGTGGATGATATGGTGGTCAAATATTGTCAGGGTTAGGACCATCTCAAAGACCTTGAGAAAGTGGCATCTTCTTTAATTCTCGCAATCTGAAGATGAACCTATTGAAGTGTCCGTTCAAGGTCACCTACGGAACGTTTCTCAGCTTCATTGTCAGATATAGAGGCATCGATATCGATTTAGAGAAGATAAAGGCCATCAGTCAAATGTCTCCTTTGAGAAACATTTGGGAGCATTGAGGATTTAAAGGTCACTAGGCATAAATCCTCCGATTCATTGCAAATCTAGCTGGAAATTGCAATCTCTGTTATCGGCTCACAAAGAAAGTCACTATTTATCAGTGGGACAAGGAATGCCAGGTATCTTTCAAGGAAATCATGTAGTACGTTCTCCAACCTCTGGACTTGGTGCCACCCATTTCCAGAAAGCCACTGGCTCTTTATGTGACCTCCCTGGAATGATCTCTTATCACCCTTCTTACCCATAAGAACAACGAGGGAACTGAGTAAATCTCTATAATCTTAGCCACATTCTCCTCGATACAGAAACTAGATACTCCTTCATAAAGAAGAGCTACCTTGCATTGGTATTCATAGTACAAAAAATGCGACATTACTTGTAGCACCATGATTTATAGTTAGTATCCCGAGTGGATATGTTGAAGTAAATCCTAAACCACCCCTTGTTGACAGGCCTTCTAGCTCGTGTGTAGTGATCCTCTAGCAATTCAACATCAGGTTTTCCCTTATAATTCTATTAAGGGGAAATAATAGGAATACTTCCTTGCTTCCCATTAAACTCCCATAGACTAGTCTATGGGACTTGATTTTCCCAATGAGGCAATCCTCTTGGTAGATCAAGCCATTCCATTTTGGGAAATTCACTTTGATGGTGCTTCCCAAATTCCTACTGGGAGAAGGCTCAATGATTCCAAACTCAACAGAGTAGGCGTCAATATTGTCTTCATTAAGCTAGAACATGCCAATATGCCATATTCATTCCTGTTGTCAAAGGGATGTACCAAAAATGAGTCAGATAATTAGGCTCTAATAACTGGCCTAGATCTGGCTCTCGATATTGATGTCCCCCACGTGCATGTGAAAGGGGACTCTAAACTAGTCATCAAGAAGATCAAAGGTGACTATGTTGTCAAAAATCCAGAGACCATAACACTGTTGGAACGTACCTGTGAGCTGATTGCCTAGTTCCAATATTGGCCAGAGGTTACTCATATCCCTTGATCCCATAACGGTTGATCCAATGCCTTGGCCTGCCTGACTTTAGCTCTTGGAGAGCATGAAAAAAATGATTTGATTATCCACGTGCCACACCGGAGAGTCATCTCCCTCGTCACACCAGACGATGATGATAACCCATAGGTAAGTCAACTTACTAACAGTTCATCCACATCAAAACCTCCAGGTCCCCCTGATACACTATTGGAACTGATTTCCAACTAGAGGACCCCCTTTATTGAGTACCTCCAACATAGTAATCTCTTGGAATATCGAGTTGAGCGCGAGTGAATCCGGAACTTCACATTACAAGTTTCCTTCTAGAATGGTCTCAATTTTGAGAAGATCCTCTACAAGAATGGGTTTGATGGGGTTCTCGAACACTTCATTAAAGGAGGAGATATTTCTCATGTCATGCATGAGGTTCATGTCAGTTCCAACAGGGCACATCAGACCATGCAGAAACTGTCTCTCCAGATCTGGATGTTTGCATATTTTTTACCCTCCATGATTCCTGACTAAATCAAGTTCTCCAAGAGGTGTCATGTGTTCCAGATCAATACCAAAACATTACATTGGTCTCCAGAGCATCCCTATAAAACCAAATACTCTTGTCCCTTTTGGTCTGGGGACTCGATGTCGTGGGGCCATATCCACCGATGAAATATCCGTAGTGCATGTTCATCCTGACCGCTACAGATTTTTTTCCAAGTGGGTAGAGTCAGTTTTTCTCATGGAGGTCATGACCTATTATATAATTTAATTTTAGAGCTCCAACATCATCTACTGATTTCGAGTCTCTCCCTCCATCCTTGCCAATAATGGCACCAAATTTTGGGTAGCTGAGTTGATGAAATTTTACACAAATACAATATTTTTTCTAACCATACCTCCATCTATCATGCGCAAGACAATGGTCAGATTGAGGCACTCAAAAAAACAAACCCTAATATCCTGCAAAAAATGATTGGTCAGAATAATAGGTGTTGGCTGGAAAAACTCTCTAACTTCCTCTAGGAATATTGAACAACGACTCATAATTCCACATCGATGACCCCATATTCCCTAGTGTGGGTAATGGAGGTCATCCTGACCATCGAGATTCAATTTCCTTCATTACACACAAACTTTTAAGATCAGCAAGCAATATATAAGGTAGCTAAAATCAATCTAGATGAACGGGAAGCACATGATGAGAACAGGCTTCATGCCTAGCACGGTCTAGAAAGGCATCAGAACAAGAAAGCCAATGATTTCAACAAGAGAGTTCTCCCCTGTTCTTTCTTTCAAGGTGACTTAGTGTGGATCCTAAGAACACCAACGATACCTAGTAGGAAACCACCCAAGTTGGATCCCAAATGATAAATACATTACATTATTCACATGGTATTCCCCAGTGGTGCGTACTCCCTAGTTACCATGGATGGAGAGCATATAACTACACCCACCAATGCCAAATTCCTCAAGAAATACTTTGGCTAAGTAGCTTGCCTGTACATGACCTTACATTGTTACGTCCTCCATGAAATTAGACTGCTTTTTCATCCAGCATGACAATAAAATACAAGATGGTCCAAGATCTATGACCTTAAACTAAGATCCCCTCTTATACATCGTCCCACAATACATTAAACTACACATCAAGAACTACATATGTCTTGATTCCCATCCTCATGGGATATATAGGAATGCTTGGATGCCTCAACCTAGAGCCCATCCACCAAAATATTCTCTTTGACTACCCTACTGGGTGTTGTTATCTTGGAGGATCTTTCATGGTATAGTGTAGACTTCTTTGGCCCCCACTCATGTCAAGGATTACGATGATCACACCATGTGTCCCTCCTCAGTATTCTGCCCTCCCTTGTCTTCACCGCATGATGTTAAAACTGAATCGCCCTTTTAGAACTATATATGGCATGATTCCCATCTAAATGGAATACGTAGGAATGACCTGGAATTTTATCAGTAGGAACAGCCCCAAACATTAGGATCTCCCCTTAGATCAAAAAACATGTTGAGTTGTAGGCTTTTTCCCTGATTCACGTCGAGTCATGACTGCACCATGTATCCCTCTCCTTAGAGACCTCCACCTCATTCCTCTTCCCACATGATGTTAAACTGCACAACCACATTTATGCTTCACATAATCCATTTATTTTGGTCTTCATATTTTTTCACATTCTAAAGGACCCCTGAACAGCATTTATTCTTGATCCTAGAGCTCACCTACAATTTCAGGCTGACGTCCTCAAGGATATCGAATGAAAAATTGATAAAAGTTCCGTGTTGGTAATATGGTCCTCAGTCGACACTCATTTATTTTCCCATTTCAGGTTACAATAAATGGATGTTGTGTATTGAACATGGTCAAAAACCATCCTCCATCATTATAACCACCCATATATGCCCCAAATATTTGGTGTAGTGGTTCATTCTGTCCCATTGTCCATTTAAGCGTCAGTCTGCCTTGAGCAGGAGTGTTGGTCCAGTCGGGGTCGACCCCACAAGATTTACATCCCTTATTGTCATACACTTATATGTTGGGGAGATCCTGGTCCTATTCCTTGTTTCCCACACCAATCATTGCTCATGTGGAATTGGGGGATTTGGTATCAAAATACCCATGTAAAGGGTCATGTATCTTTTATCCAAGTACTATGACCTTAAACTAAGATCACAATCATCCTCACCGCAAGACATTAAACTATAAACTGGCTAGGGATTACTATATCAGGTCCCGAGACCTTTTGGTCCCTTGGCCCAAGTTCTCATCTTGGATTGTGCTGTGTGGTGTGGACACTTTTCCTCATTCACATCAGGCTATTTTTTCCACACCGCATACATCCCCAAAGGACACCACTCCATCCATTATCCCAACCGCAAGATATTATTATGTACAGGTCCTACCACGCTTATCGTGTCCCATCACTTGGGTTTTCCACTATCATTTATATCCAAAGTAACCCCCAAATGGCACAACTGTTATTCTCTAGGGCTCTCCTACCATTCTGGGCCAACGTCCTCGAAGATCTCAAGAGATAAATTGATAGAAATACCATGTTGCGAATATGGTCAATGGTCGATGCTCAATTGTTTTCCACCATCCATGGTCACAAAATAAATATATTGTGTTGAAAACATGGTTAGAAGATATCCATGATCAATGTTGTCATTCTGTGGTATCCCACATAATAGTTACAGTGATTCATACTTATGACCTATCTGTCCCATGCACATGACATTAAACTGGGAATCTATGGTCTAAACCCTAGGACCATAAAATAAGATCACCATCTTCCCCACTAAAATACATTACATTGTGAACTGGATGGGACTTACTTTCTTAGATCCCTCACCCCCTTTTCCCCATATCCCAAGTTCTCATTTGGGATTGTACAGTGTGGTAGGGGGTTATATTCACATTCATGTAAGGTTACCCACCATGATGTACACATCCCTCGTTGAGATAACTTTCCCCTATCTATGTCCTTACCACATGACTTAAGACTTCACTACATACTCTATATCTACATGCAACTTGATTCCTATCTTTATAGGATATGTAGGAGCACCCAAACATCAAACCTTTGTCCAAGCCCCATTTATTAGGAACCTCCTTAAATTCCTGGCCCATTGTCCTATGTTCTCCCTAGAGAGGGTCATTCAGTGTCATATGAGCTTATGTCCTCATTCACATAGGGTTTGTAAAAACCACTCCACATACATATTTCTCCTTATATGTCTTTATCCCCCCATTTTATACTCATCTTTTCTAATCGTCTGCTCTGGAGTTGGGACTCTCAACCCCCATTGGCAGTTCGCCAATGTGCCCTGGAGCACTCTGGTTCAGGACCTAAAGTATTGGATTCAACAGGAAAGTTATCACCCATTTTCATGCTTCATTTTCCCCTTCATTTGGGCTTCCATCATCTTTCACTTTAGAAAGGACCCCTGAATGACATGGATGCTTGTCCCCAGCACCCTCGTACCATCTTGGTCTAACATCCTCATGAATTTGGAATAAAAAATTGATACAAGTCCCACATTAAGAATATGGTCAGTGTTCGAAGCTCATTTGTTGTTCCCATTTGAGGTCAACTGATATGGATACTATGTTTTGAACATGGTCAATATTTATCCTCCTTCATCAACCCAACCCCCATAAATTACTAGATATTGGTTACAGGATTCACACCATTTTTCACTCCATCATGTCCAAGTAGAATTTTGACACTCTTGGTACAATCCATCTGTGCGCATTTGCAAGTTATTAGGACTAACCAAAGGTGATACATAATTCAGGTCCCCACACCAATTTCCCCATTACATATATTCCATGTTTTGTGAAGACCTTATCCACCCTTGTTTCCCACATCGAGCATAGCTCATGTGGGATTAGGGCTTGGGTTGAGGTTTGCACCCATTTGGAATAGTCCCGCTTCTCTATGGTCATTGTTCAGAGACCATAAAACTATGATATCTTCACATCCTTGCCCACGACATACATATAACTATGTATAGCTTGATTCCCATCTTCATGGGTATGTAAGAATGTCTGGGAATATTGTCTTTGGTTCCATATCAGGTTCACCTAATTGTATCTTCTGTTTGGAGTTTTGGCCCTGACTTTCATAGGATTTCATGGGGTGGTAGTATGAGATTATGTCCTCATTTATGTCAGGTTCTCAATAGCCACACCACATAATCCCCTTCTGGGAGCTAGTCCCTCCATCCTCTTGTCCTGTATGACGTTAAATAGAACCCTCTAGAACTATGTATGACATGATTACCATCATTATGGAATATTTAGGAACACCTATATGTTTTATCCATGATTCTAGCCCCATACTCGATTACCTTTTCTAGCCTCTTGGCTCAAGTTTTATTCCCCAAAATTTTTCATGGAGCGGTGTGGACCTCGTCCTCATTCACGTAAGGTATGATTTATCATGCCATGATCATTTCCCATAGTGTCCAAGCCATATGACTTTAAACTATACTTATTGGTCCCACATGACTTTAAAATGTGTCTTTATTGAATGATATTAAAATGCATTGGTTGGTCCTATCATAGGACCCTAAACTATGACATTATCATCCTGGATGTATGCCAAAAAAATGACCCCATATTGTGATGTCCTCACTCGAGGGGACATCATGTTGGGTATCAGTCATCCACCACAGCATTTTTGAAGGCCTGCATATGGATTTATTTCTATAGCGATATCTGGATTCTTCATCCATGTTTTATCATTTTACAAGAAAAACACACCCATCATAAAGAATAAACAATATGAATGAAATGACACTTCTTTTGGTGCATGGGCCAGACCCGCACGACAATATTGTACCTGGAGTTGGAACCCTACCATGACACTTCTATAACTATTTATGGATTGATCCCCATCATAATGGGGTATGTAGAAATGTCTAGGCACTTTCATCGGGCTCATCAAAACTTTCTCTTTTGGTCCCTTGACCTAAAACCACTTTTGGGATCACATGGTGTGATATGGTATTATGTCTTCATTCACACCGGGTTATGCAATGTCGCACGACATGTCTCCCCCCGCCTTTCACCTATGGTTTGAGATCTATTGAAATTAAACTATGATCTAGCCATCCTTGTCACAGGACACCAAACTATAGGACATTATATAGAACTACATGTGGCTTGATTCCCATATTCAATGGATATATATGAATGCCCAGATATTCCATTTGTAGGTCCAGCCCCAGTGATCTTAAATCCTTCCCCCTTTTTATAGACCCTTGTTCCAAACTCATTTGGAATCATGTGGTGTGGAGAGAACCTATTGGGTTCTCATTCACATCTGGTTTTGTGAAAACTGCACCATGTTTCTTCCTTGTCTCTCCCCAGCTTGGTCTGAGTTCTTTGACCCTAAAGTAAGATCTCCCTCTGGGAACTACGCATCAGGTTTAATTACTTCACCACCCTACGAGAATTTCATTAAATTAGGTCCCCTAGTATTGGTCTTATATATGACCTTAAGTTAAGAGTGTGAGACAAAATGACCCTTGTCCTCGGAAATGCATTCAACTCCCTCTATCTGATACACCTTATTGATGTACTCAAATGCATCGTGACAAAGAGCCCAATGTGTGGAATTTTCATAGGGAAATTATCTCATTTCTTATCCAGGATTCATGAGTCCTTTATTTAGATCCCTATCCTCTTCCATTTCTGAAGGGGGGGCCTTTTATGGCCTAGGATCATGGCACCTTGGTTCACCTACCATCTGGGGCCAATGCCCCAAAAGACCTCAGAAATTTTTTTGGCAGGACCTATGTTTCAATCATTGTCAACAGTCAACCCTCCTTTTTTTGCCCCCATTCCAGGCTAATGGAAAACAAATACTGTGTTTCAAACATGTTCAATAGTTTTCCGCTATCATCATGACACAATCATTTTGATCCAGATCTCATGTTCCATGATTCATATATTTCCACTCCCTTATGTCCAAGTGGGATTCCCACACACTGTTTTACACCTATATGCATCTATGTGTATTAATTAGGCATGTCAATAATTTTGGGATGTCATTATCCTAGAATTCCACTGCCCCTAATGTGTGCCTCCCCATACCAGGGTAATCCCATCGCTACTCCTTGTTTCGCAATTCAAGCACGACTCGCGTGGGATTATTAGTTTTGGTGGGGCATGTACTGAAGCAGCTATTCCATGAAAGCTTTTCATCTCTCATGACATTAAATTGTGATCTCATAACTATGTATGACTTGATTCCCATCATCATGGGGTACATAGGAATGCCCTGTCACTTTGCACTGGGCACATCTTATCTTTTACTATCGTTCCCTTGACTTAAAAAACTTCCTCTAAGGATATGTGGTGTGGTGTATACTCTTTATGTGCTCATTAATGTTTGTTTTATAGATACCGCATCACATACTACCCTTCCAGGATATCCCCCTTCATTCCCTAACCTATCGTATGATGTTTAACTACGTGATTCCATATGTCATCGACGCATGACACTACCCTACGACTCTACCCAAAATAAGTTCAGGATGCCCCATGTTAATTATGGGATACGCCATATTCCTTCCTAGAGAGGATTTCCCCAACCAGCATTGGTCTCCAATCACTTCACACTTTAAGAACTACGTTTGGATTGATTATCACCCATATAGGATACATAGCGATTCCCAGGAAATTCTCCATGCAAAACCCCAAGTCCTTTAACCTTTATGCACCATCCTTACAATATGATGTTTAAACAACTTGTCTATCATCCTCATTTGTATGATGAGAAACTACTATGCATTCCACGTCCTTACAAGAGAGGTCCTATTCAGACATAGGTATGATCCATGATTAGACCAATTCACCCACCTAATGTGTCTTCACCACAATGGCATAATTTCCAGAGTGTTGTACTTCATTCAAACAACCCATCACTCCACCATTCACGCTTTTCATTCCCTTTATTTAGACCCTCTTCCTTTTTCAAATATAAAGGAACCCCCTAACAGTATGGATGCTCAGCCTATGTCTCTCTTACTGTTTTGGGCCAATGTTCTAGAATACTAATGGATAAAATTTCTATTCAAGGCCTCATGTTTTGAACATGATCAGTAGTCAGCCCTCATTTATCATACAATTTTAGGCTAACAAAATAGAGATAATGTGTTTTGAACAGGGTCAACAATTATCCTCTATTGTCACACCACCCCCTCATAGTGTCCTAAATATTGGATATCATAATTCAAACCTTCCACTCCCCTATGTTCGGACTGATTCTAATTCCCTTGGTGTTCCCCTGCTCATGCACCAGAGCACATTGGGAAGGGGAAAATTCAACTATTTTGAGAACATCATTCTCTAGTTTGGCCTCCTTTTTCCCTAAAATCCCATATTTATCATTCATATTCTAGTTTCCTGGAGATTGGTTTTTACTCCCACATTCTAATGAAGTAACAATATGACCATACCTTATGAAACTTATATAGAAAAACCCACACAATCTTAGGGATCAATCACTAGACACTTTATGAATGTGATGGAGATGCAGCAATCAAAACAGACACTCAAATTCATGCAGACATTCAACATTTTTAAGAAAATAATGAAGGTGCATTTGTTGTAAAGGGCACTCCAATCACAACGCCCAGGGGTCTACCCCTCCCATGGATGGGTAGACCTATTCAACAGTGAATTTCAGCTACACCACTCGCTGACTCAAGGAATCCATAACATATTGTCTCCGTTTGATCTCCTTCTCTTCCGAAATGGTGATGAGGCATAGTTCGTCAGCCTCGATCTGGGCCCAGTCCTCATCATATAGGATAAGGAACATCTATTCAAAGGATCACCTCATCTATTTTTTGGCCTCTACCAGCCGAGCCTTTAGGCACAATACGAGCCCTGATTGTGCCTTGAGGGAAGCAGAATGCATATTCAAACATTCCTTCAAATGCTGGATCTCGTGTTCAGCCTCCTAGAGCCTTTGAATATTGGTGGCCATTCTCCGCTTCCATCTAACACTAAGACTGTGCCTATCTTCCCACACCTTCTTAGAATGGTAGTCCTGAATAAGTGCATTCATGCATTGGGTATTTACTCCTCCAGTACATAGTTCATGCAACAGGGTACGAAGCCTACCCGTATGATATATCCATTTCACTTGTGGGGTCTTCGTGAAAAATATGTTGATCAAATTCCATGATCAGCAATGAAAATAATTTCATTCCACTTCATCGGAAGTAGTTTTGTACCGATCCCAAGGTTCGACATGTTCATATGCAGAAAACGCCTCCTAGAGATTAGCAATAGGGTCATCCTCAAGTTGTTCTTCATCACTGGATTCCACTTCAATGATGTTCATCCAAACAATGTTAAACTCTGTCCCACTATCAATATCACCCACCTCCGTTATCAATTCATAAGGAACTATGGTCTGGTCATATTGGGCGCTCAATGCGATAGGGAGAGACTCCTCGATTTGGAGCGGAACCTTGCGTCTCCTAGCTATTTTCATTACTAACATATGCACCATCCAGGATATAGTTTATAACATGGTCGTGTTAGCCAGTTTAACCAAATGGGTAATGGTTATAACTCTAGAATATGAGACTTACCCTGGTCTGCCTCTTGATTTTGCCTCAGTTCTACCATCACTAATAGGCTAGGGCGCGACCCCCCATATACTTTTACAGGCTCCGAGGTTTTTGAGAAGGCCGCCCCTTCTTCCCCATCCTCATTAGGTTTTACCCCCATGACCTCCCCGACTGCAAGCCCCGATGTAGGGTCCTCTGTGACTACCACACCTTTTTCCTCATCAGAGAGAGTGGATGACAGAATGTTATCCTGTACATGTACATGTTATTGGATTAAAAATACAAAGGTAGGGATGACATTAGCGCGCTAAAAGGGAGTGGAAACCTACTTCCAATGTTTTGGAGAATTCACCCAAAGATATTCCCCATGAGGCTAGTAAATATCCTTCATCTAGGGAGGATCCCCTAGAGGTCACCCCCTTTTCTCGATGGGAGTCTCCCATGATAACGTCTCCCCATCGCGATTCTTCTTCATGACCGAGCAAGGGGAAACACTCCTCCAGTTGAACTGCAATTAGTTCTGTGGGAGTAGTCATAGTTAGCAGCACCCTTTCCTAGCGCGACATTGGCTATATATCTCCATGGGAATAAATTACCTCCTCTAGCTTCATTACAAATTTTCTTCCCTCAGTAGTAGTAGTTTTGAAGCCACCTTTCGCAAATCTAAGCCCCCTAGAGACATCACTTGTATGTTCAGGTTCATCTATATACTATTGATGTCGGGGTATTTTTTTGATGTTTTCTTAGTCTTTCCATGCCTCTGGGAAGAAAAAATACAAGGGGATCGATACCGGACATAGTAGCTTCCCGAGAGTTTGAGGGGCAATACAGTGAATGACCCCGATATGATTCGCCTCCCTTCTGGGACCACCTAGATGGAGTTGTTGGGCTTATCACTAACCCATTACCTTCTTCATGTTCAGTCAGCACTGGATGGGTATTTTTCAGTTCATGGACTACTTCCCCTACTGTTACAGAGTCACTACCTTGGAGAATGTATTCATTACATTCCTAATGCCCACTGTCTCCATTGTTCGACGTCGTGGTGTTGGAAGCACCTTGTTGGCTCGGATGGTCACTTGCTTTAGCATTTCACCACTGTAAGATGCCTCTCAACTCTGTGAAAACTCATGGACTAGTCTGAATGTAGTATCAGGTGGGACAGCTCATTCAACATCTTCCCATACTCTCTTGTAAACATCATTCAGAGTTGTCACATCACACAAGGGTGATTCTTATGGTGCACAGTCATGCACACCTAGAGAGTCAGTCTCCACAGACAATACAATTGTTGGGTGAACAAGTTCAGAGTGTATGGATCACATATGGGTTTACAATTTACTTGTGCCACCAACTCAACACTGTGAAAGTACAGTAGATATGACTGTTTCTCTATCGTATCTGTGTCGTCATCGGAATAGGCCCCAATTGGCAAGTGGAATGGATGAACGATGGATTGCACTACTGGACCCATCTTACCCAACATAGTTAGGGCATCCCAATTCATTGGATATCTCTCCAAAATGTTTAGAATTGTTGGAAAATAATGTATCCTCAGTGGAGAAATGGGGTTAGTTATTCATAACCCCCCATGTGCACCGTGATCTAACAGTACAAGAAAGTGGAACGACCCACAAAATCACATAATCCTCTTCCCATCACTAATGTGCTGGAGAAGATCGTACAACATTTATAGCATTGGTATGCCCTGATTAATGTGGTCCCCACTGGCTAGTTGAGCTGCCATGATAAATTTTCTTGGTCGCACCCCCATGTGGGAATCTCTTACCAGTAATATCTAACCACATATCAGTATTGAGATAAACCTGAAAATCATGACTATCGGTCCCTGCTCAGTCTTGATACTATATCCCCACAGCTTCCACTAGATATATACCAAGATCTGCCAGTATGAACCCTCTTTACCTCGCTGATCTCCTCGTACAAAAATAGGGCACCTCACCGGTAATGTTCCCTCTTCCGAGGGGAAATTCATGAAGTAACAAAACCACTGCTTGAAGTGGATGTATCCGGTTTTCTAGTGTTAATCGTCTATTCCAGGAACAATACATAGAAAATCAATCTCCAAAGTCATAATTTTCTCCATATCTCCCTAGAAATTTGTGGCAAGGAGGAACTCATCATACATTCCTCCCTATATTAGGATTCCAGAAATATGATGGAGGTCCCAGAGGTTGATGCCAACCTCCCCATGACGTAGGTGTAAAGTGTTGGTATCTAGATTCCACAAGCTCAGTAGTTCCAATATAAATTACTTCGAGTGGGAGATGCTAAATTGGGGGGACTAAGACGCTTTATGTAAGCCAAGCGACCTTAGGACATTATTGAAATCTTCACAGGACACACATACCCAGTTGTCCCTGGCCTAGTTGTCTGTGAAGTTGCCTCCCTGGCACAAGTCCCAGATTGATATCCACCCCTTTTTAGATTTCTGAGATCATACTTGATGATCGTATTATAGGAGGTAGGGGATGTCTCCTGTTCTAGTGCCTTTCCATAGATGTTGTTGACATGATTATATAGACAATGCACTCTGATCGGGGTATTATCTTTCATGATGTGCCCATTTGTGACCCTATTCCTCTGATATTGCCTTGGGGTACTCCTGAACTAGTAGTCCAGCTCATCTTTTCTAGTATCAAGAAGAAGGAATTCATCCTGAAAGCCGAAACCATATAAAGGATATCACTTGCACATTGGATATTCCATCTGCACCTTTTTCATCTTCTCTTTCAGTTATTTGTGATCGTAAGTGCTTCGGATGTACTCGCCTATTTTTGGGTTGTTGGGCATGGCCTCCTTCTGAGCTGTATTGGCACAAATCTCTCGCACCACCCCTTGAGTGGCCATTAAGTCTGAGGAATTTGCGAAAATAGGGGTTGAGATATGAGGGTCGATAAAGAACCATTCTCAAAGACCCTTCCTGATGTCACCTCACATAGATGATCACACTTGTCCTTTACGCCACAAAGAAGATGGGGCTTCGTCTAATGTTGCAAATCAAGTAGCGGGTCACAATGATCTAGTTCTCTTAAAAGTGTTCTTGAAAGAATCATTATAAAGACTATGGTTTGATAAAACATTCACGGAGAGAATAATTTGTGAAGAGAGTGTGAGACTATCATTAGAAAAGATCCAGGTGTGGAAAAACACCTCTGAGGCCCTGTATATAGGTACTAGAGGCATGGGATTTGCAGTAAGACTTGTTCTCTCCATGGAACCCCTAGATTTGTGGTGAGAATTCTAGCTCATCGCGGTGCCCATGGGATTCACGGTGCTCTGAAAAATCGTTTTGGTACCCCCAAGTACTTCGCAGAACCCTACTCTCTGCGAAGAACCCTTTGTGAGAAGGGAAATGTACCTCCCTTAGCGAACCAGCTTCACCCCAAACATCACAATACTCCATGAATTTTATCATCCTGTTTTCTTCATGATCATTCCCTCACAATTCGACCATCCTCTTTTGTCAGCCCCAATTCTATAGGGGCATTAGTTGGTGCCAAAAAAAGATCATGGATCATTCCTCAGATTCAATGAAGCGATTGGAGGAAGATGGCCCCCTGAACAGGTCAAAAAGAACCATATACTCTATCAAAATGACCATGTGCAAAGCACTCTGTGAGGTGGGTACATTTCTACACGGTCCCCTCTACGAGAAGCTCCGCAGTGTCCCAGATTCATGGGAGTCCGATGCCGACTGAGGCCTCTCTACGGCGTCATGGCCCCTCCATGATGAGCTCCACAGAAGCCGCATTGACAAACCTCTATGTGGCGTCACGCCCCTCCGTGAGGATGTTGTGGGTTGACGAATTGAAACCTTTTCGCAGAGTCTCTTTCCTCCTCAGAAATTATTAAGCCCCTCTGGCTGGGGTTGCCTATAAATTGAAGGTTCCCCACTCTTCCAAACAATTTTTACTCCGACCAGTCAACTTCTTAGCTCCAATTTTACATAGACCATCGTGAAACCCTCATATAGATTTTCAAAGGTACTTCCCCTTTTTGAGTTGTACACCTTCATATTATTTTCATCCTCCAAATATGGTGGATATTCCCTTTGTGAAGGCCCATTCCCTTTGTAAGGGAAGGTCCCCCTAAATGGTGCTCTAGGTTTCATGAAGCGTAGAGCCTTCATGGAATTCTCTCAAGGTTTTTTAAAGAATAGAGACATCACAAAATTCTATAAAAAAATAGTTATTCTCAAAGGAGAATCCCTAATCCCTTAAGGTAGGATCTTCGTGAATCCCTAAACATTCAAAAAGACAACCCCTCTTTGTAAATCCTTGAATATTCGCAAATACCCCCCTCTTCGCACGACCCCTTTCCTTCACAAATCCCATCTTCTATGGGTAGTATTTTCCCTTCATGATGTCTAAACAATTTGTGAAGTGCATCCTCCTCATGAAGTCTATCATCTTCACAAAGCCTATCGTCCTCATGAAGAGCCACTTTCTAGGACTGAATTCTTTGCACACCCCTTTCCCGTAGGACCATATATGTTTGATGAAGTGATTTCGAGATCCATTGGGTGGTGCTTCACAATGTGTTGCTCGGCCTTATGATTCTTCTTATAGGCACAATGATGGATAGGGATTTTCATATAGCCACACTAACATGGCCCCCTCAGTGGATCACTCCACAAAACCCCAACTACATGACATTTCTGGTGTGTTCCCTTACCCAAGGGTGGGAAAGTATCAGTTTTGTATATCTAAGGGGTGTAGAGTGAACCCTACTCGTCTGACCTACAGGATGTTAATCTTCCAAGTTCCATCGTCCTCAGCACATGAAGTTAAAATATGGTCCCGCCCTGTAAAACACATGCAAGACACACTATCTCAGACCTTCTCTAGGCCAGATCATCTCCACAAGAGTTAGATCTTCCTCACATGGAATGAGATCCTCTCTGCTAGAGCGGATCCCGTCCGTGGGGAAGGGAAACCTTCTCAGTGTAATCTCATAACCTTTTTTGCGGGAGTTAACACCCATGATCCTCCTCTCTTCTTCAATTCTAAATAAAATTGTAGAGACGGGCACATTGACCATGGTTATCTCATCCCTCTCCCTATGGGAGTTTTCACCTATATGCCTCCATCTGGGAGTAAGTAAAAATCTCCATATCCCAGTGCTGCTAACCACCCATAATCTCATGTTCCCACTTTAGGCTGTTAACCACATGTAATACCCATTCCACTTCCCATAGATGCACCTTTTATGATGTTATCGTTAGGTATTTGATGCCTCTTTTTCCCACACTGAGAATGACTCATGTGGTCTTAGAGTAATCATAGACCATGACATCCAAACTGCATGGACTTTGATACAAGTATCCTAGGAAAGGTACTTAGGAAGCCTCCCTGAGTTCAAGTCCAACACTTACTTGTATCAACCCCTTCACGTCGGTTCACCTTCGTGCTGCATGACGTTAAACTGTATCACCCATCCCTAACTATGTGGACTTTGACCCTTGCCTCTTAGGAAAGGTAATTAGGAAGCCTCCCCGAGGTTAAAGCCTAAAACCCATTGGTCCTGACCACTTCACGTTGGTTCATATTCGTCCCACAAGATGTTAAAATGTACTCATTCAAACTACGTGGGATTTGTTCTCTGTCTCCTAGATAGGGTACATAGGAAGACTTTATAAGGTTCAACCCCATCCAGCAGTAAGCTGTTGTACCCCATCCAATGGTAACCATTGTACCCATCCAGTGGTAAGCCGTTGTGTTCCCCAATCAATGGTATGTCATTGCTCCCATCCAGCGGTAAGCCATTGTATCCCTATCCAGTGGTAGGCCATTTTAGTTCACAATTGACGGTAATCGATTGTAGTCCCCTTTGTTAGAACCCACATCTATGGTCCTCCCCCCAGGAATCAAACCAACTATCGGGCTGCTAAGCATGCATAAGCCCCAGTATAATGTGGGGTCATTGTCCTATGTGTACACCACAATTATATACCCCCATCCGAAACTACACAGACTATGATTCCCTACCTCGAGGATACGTTGGAAGCCTCCCTGAGGTTCAATCCAATCACCCATGTCTCATCATGGACTTTCCCTTGATCCCATGTGATTCAAGAAGGTCATGCCCCAACCTAGAGGTTCACCTTCCTCTGGATCCCATCCATGCATCCATTCTCAAGGGTCGCCTCCTTAGGTGCCCCATACCCCCACCGAACTATGTGGACTTTAATTCCCTGCCACATGGATATGTATGAAGTCTCTTAGAGACTCAGTCCCAATATCACCGTCGCCCTCACGTCAACTCCATATCACTCTCCATCCTCTCTCAACAATACAAATCCATCTTGATTCTTACCTAAGCCACCACATCCTGGTGAGATCATGTCACCTGCTTTCTCACTACGCCTAGTAGTAATTAGTTAACTAACGACATTTTATCCTCAAAATCAATTTTTCCTCCTAGGGTTTCACCCATATGATCCACTCTTATTAGTGTTCAGATCAGTTTGATCCATCTGTACTAGACGTTAAACTCATAGCATACCCTGTGTTAAATTTGGGAAGCTGAGGAAAACCATAGAGACATGCAAATAACATAAAATTCCCCACATTTGACATGGGATTCAGGAAGATTATATGAACTTTAGAAGCCCTATCATAAGGGTAAGAAGCCCAGATGCACTACTATTCCAGTGTCCAGACATGCCGATGATGTCCAACGAGGCTACTCCCCCGAATAAAGGTTTCTTCCCTAACTGGACCCCTTGAAATGTACTAATAGAAGAAGAATAACTAAATGGTGTCCATGATGACATGTTATTGGGAAGAGTTTCAAAAACAACATCTTAAGTATATGAGGGAGACCTGGACTAGGAAATGAGTTCTGAGGAGGAATCCACAGAAGTAGAAACTGACATCCCATCACCCCATTTTCGTCATGGAGAAAACATCCATGAATAAACAACGAATGTCACCTACCTTTGGAAATAGGGAATGTGGGGCAATAGTTGTGTGTCCTCAGAGAGATGGATGCACTCCCTGGTGAAAGTGTCCGAAACAATACTGTTTTCATTATAGTTTTAGAATTATTGGGAAAACATGTCCATAGGTATGTCATAGATTTCATGCTGGAGCATCCTTGGATCTATTATAAATGAAACCACTCTAGTCATTGAAGGTTCGCTATGATCCTGGAATCACATTACAAGGATCCCATTACAAGTAGATCTTCCCTTCTAATAGGCCTCTTCTCAATTGTGGGTTAGGTACCGTTGAGCACCCTTAATATCCTCAATTGCTTCAATAAGATCCCAACTACTTGGATCGAAGGATTCCTTAGAAGTGAAACATTATTCAATCTATTTGCACCAATCTTGCATCTATCCATCATTCTATATCACCATAACTCTTATTATTATCCTAGGATACACAAATATGTAATTACATTTGCAATCCTAATATAGTCTAATCTTGGATGAGGTGACATTAAAATTAAAAACATAAATATGACATATTTTTAGATGAATAATCATTCAAAATCACTATGATTCATTATAGAATGACAATTATTTAATTTATTTAGAAACATGGATACATAAACAACTGGTACATAAAATTTCTAGATAATGTTCCACTAAATTATTTACAACTAGTTCCATTATTATAGATATAATACCTAAAATATTTCTTTATATCTTGGAAAAAAGGATACATTATAAATGGTGACCTTATATTCCTAGTAAGGGTAAAAAATGAATATATCAATAAATAATCATTTAAAATCAGTACATGAGCATCAGTGTGTGAGAAAATGATCATATAATATCAAAATCATAAACAAAATAATAGACCCTAATCTTGTTCCAAGAAATAAAGATTGGAAGTTAATAAGACATGATTCTTAAAGGAATCATAGAGCATATTACATGAGAGAATAACATTGGTGTAAGATTATGTCATAAAAGATTATCATAAAGTATGGAATAATCAAAATCAAATAAATATTATGTCAATGCTACTAACCAAGATATTCACTGAATGTTCATCATGTGGTAACCAACCATTTACAATATTTGGGATTGGGATAACCACCCCTTTACCCTTATTAGTATTAGGATGACCTCCCATGTACCCCTTGAGTTAATAATACATTAATCATTACACAATTTATTATAGTTATATAACAGAACCACCTCTAACTTTTCCCATTCATATATACAGAACAACATAATGATTTTTTTTCATTTCATCATAACTTAATTAATAAAAAATAAAATGAGTTTCACTTATATTTCATGTTTCATCCTGCCTCTAATTCTACTTAAAGGTGACCAAATATGGTGTCCAAAATACCTCATGTTCCCCTACTTGAATGTCAGAGGCTTCCGACTACCAGCATGGTCCTAGAGTTTTCCTGTGGGGTGACTTTTCCATCATCGACCAGAGTGGTGGGAAAATATATATATATATATATATATATATATATAATAGTTGAATTAGTAAAATCTTTTAAACACCAGCCAAAGAATACACAATCATGGAAGATAAAAAATTAAACCAGGGAATACAAGAATATACACAATGATAATAAAATAAAAAAAGTAAAAAACTTCTATGACTAGTATATCAAGAATCAGCTCGATCATATTCTCCTAACTCCATCTTAGAACTATGAATCAATCGTTGTAAGCTAGATACTTCCCTTTATAAATACCTAAAACCATAAATTCTTCTTGGGTAATAGTGGGGGCCGAAGCAGGACATGAGATACAGTCCCAGTAGGCCACAACCAATGCTATCTATATCAATACAGTACATGCATTATAAAATGAGTAGTTTGAATTAATAATTAAATGAAAGGTATAATAATTAATGAATAAATACATCATACTTAGTTCCATTTAGAAACCCATCCATTACTACCTACTTTGGCCTAAGCTAGAGAATCAGAACCTAGGGATCTTGTGAAGGTAATGTGAGTGAAATCAAGTGTAAGAGGATGAAATATCTCAAAGAATGTGATTGGAATTAGATGACATGTACTTTGTTTCCAAAAAAAGAGAATCATTTATCTTTAAAAAACATTCATTTACTTGTTAATTCAATTAAAAATATCATTAAAATGTTTAGAGAGTCAACTTGATCCCATCCATAGAAATCCATAGAGAATCTACGATTATTGCTTGACGGTCTCAGTATATGTTCATTGTTAAGGGATCCTGTCCAAGGGGACCCAAGAATGAAGAACCATGTGTCACTCCAAGCATGGTGTGATAAAAACATGATCTAATACCCAATTATATACCTAGTATCTCAAATATGGGACCAAGTCTCTCTGGTTCCATGGTAAAACCATTGTTCCATCGATCCCATAGATGGGGTTTCCCCTAGGGAACCAGTTTCACTCATCTCAATGTAAAACACAAATGTCACCAAAAAACCCATGCCTGTTATATCTATTTTCTTACACAATGTGTTTAGAAGAACTCAAAAATTCTAACTCTGAGGAACATTTGTCCCGTTCAATGGGTGTTTAAATCGGAACCCATTTCATCACCCATGGAACTAGATGAGGATATAACTAGGTTATCCAATCCATACTATTTATAACTAAAAACTTGTAACATGGTTTTCATATTATTAATGGAATTACAATTTTAATGGTCTGCTCATGGCATGAGGTAGGAATCATTAAGCACATGGAAAATTCATTTAATTCAACCAATTATATTATTGCATGGGGTAGAGAGGATTAACACATCAGTAATCAACCAATTCCATCCAACATAAACAATTCAAGGTATCAGTTATAGAGAAACATACCTCAAGGGTGGTTTAACTAACTATGTGTAGGGAAATTATGATTCAATGGTGGATCAGAACTATTGGGTGGTTTAAACAATGGAGAGCAACCCAATGGGATGATTCATCACTAGCTCGAGTTGTAATTGGAAAGGTAAGGAATTAATTTTCATTTATTTCAAAAAATTAGAGGAGACACTAAAAGGGTTTAGCTTGCAACACTATGGAGCATATTATAAAGTGAAACCAAATGAGGGGAAAGTGTGTAGAATAACTACCTTAGCTTCACGGTGCTTCCTTCATCTGGTCTTCACCTTTTATTAAGTGTAGAATTGAGGAAATCAAAGAAATCATCAAATGATCTAAAAATAATGAAAATGAGTTTTCACCAAGATGTAATAATAGGGGATAATAGGAACTTGAAATATAAGTGAGAGGATATAATTTCTTACCACTAAGATGAGAAAAATGAAGGCCATATGGAGGACATAGAAACATACCTAGGCAATGGAGAGGAGAAATCTTCACATATGGGGTGAGGAAAAAACCATTGGACAATATAATAGGGAATAGAAAGGGTTTAAAAAATTAAATATGTGAAAAAGGTTAATTGAACCTCAACAGAAGTGAAAACAATTTGGTCACACAGTTATCCAAACTTGGCGCCACCTATTTTCCAAGACACTATTCAAAGGGGATCCTCGTATGGTTAGGTGTATGATTTATCTATCCATGTGAAAATTGTGATAAAAGAAAATGTCACACAACTTCAATTGGATGAATGGACATACACCTAGGGTTATAAAATTACAGAAAAACCATGTTTCCCCTAGCACCCCACTGTCTATAGTCACATGGTTTCAGATAATCGTACGAGTTGGGATATAAATTTTATACTAACTGTGCAGCCTAGTTCACCTCATTCAATTTTAGGGATATGGGCTCTGAATGAGCCATGTCACCCCCAATACCTCCACGACTTAATTACGCATCATTATTAGGGTCAAAAAATGGAATTAAAAAAAAAAATTGTTTGTACCTTCAAAAAATGAAGAATCATTTCAATATCCCCTCATTCAGACAACTCGTCCTCGTGTTTTCCCTCCAAAGGTAGAATATCATATTCTATGAAAATTGTTGTCCACTTTACATGTACATTGGTCTATCACTCCCTTTTCTCATTATATAATGCATATGTACTTTAATAGAACCTGGACTGAAGGAACATACTTGCCTTAGATAGCCTTTGTGATTTGATCAACGATACATATTAGATGCTTCTAAAAGTATGCATCCACTTCCATCTCAATTTAATCAGGTTCCAATTAATGACATAGGTTGACACGATCTAGATAAATTTTCTATATGTGGAAGACTTTTGTTTGCTGAAATACCTATGAGGTAACATCAACCGACATGCTATCATCCCAAAAACCACCACTATCTCACATGGCCCTGCATATCGAGGTGATAGTTTTCCTTATCTCTGAATTCATCTATGAAAAAATCTCGTAAAAACGCATAAATACCTGATGTACCACTTAAAAATATAGAGGTATGTGGTGATGAGAATTATAAGAAATATCCATAGATAGAGATAGAGCCATATGCTTTTTAATCAGCTAGAATTTCTTTGAAGTATCTTGAACAAGGTGAGAACCGAGTATTTCTACATCACATACCTCTAAACAACATAGAGGTGAACGACACTACCTACTATAAAGGGCCTCATATGGATCCATATGAATCATTTTATGAACAATAATATTATATGAAAACTCAACCATATGAATATTATTTTCCTTAGAACCTCCAAATTCAGGTACATAGGCCTAAAGAATATCTTCTAACATCAGAATCATCCACTCAAACTGCCCATCAATCTAAGGGTGACATCCACAATTAAGAGAAACCATGAACCAAGTGCCTTTTCAACCATTTATATATCCCTAAATGAAGTAGGTAATCTTTGTTAGAATTGATATAACAGGGAACACCATGAAGGCACAATATCTTGCAAATATAAAGCCTTCCCAGATCATCAACAAAGAAGGTATCCGTGATTGATAAGAAGTTTGAAACCTTGGTCTAAATATTCAAGATCATGCATACTACATCAATTATTTGAGAGGATCTTGGAAGGACCATTTTGAAATCGTTGGTGACTTTTTTCCATTTCCACTCAAGTATGGGTATAGGTTTTATATGTCCAACAATTCACTTGTGATATGGCTTCACTTGCAGATAGGTGCAATATTAGGTGGTAAAAGCTTCTATCTACCTATTAATACATGGACACTAATATTGGTAACATATGTCTCAGTATATCATGGAGAGACAAGGATGAATTACCCATATAGAGGCTTGATATTCCCTCATCATCTATTTTCATATATCAGAAGGCACCCAGACAGTACAAAGGAAGAGTAGTATATCATTTTTATCAATGACCCAACTGTAAGGTGTGTTCTCTCCTGAAACACTATCCCACAAGATAAGTCAATCTGAATTAGATAATTGTCACATCTTAACCCACTCTAGATGTGTGGATGTCACTGTGAGAGTTGAAAAACCTGGCATCCCATGTTGTCTCCGAACCATCCTGTGCTGCTCTGAAAAGAAATCCATGAATTTCCACTCACTGTTGGCCCCCTTAATAGCTTTTGTTTTCTTATTTGGTCGCAAGTAATAAAGTATGAAATTTTCCTTCATGGATTGCTTTGAAATCTCAATTTCAAAGGATTGTTGGTATTTCAAACACCTTCTCTACCTTAGGTTCACGTCTCGCTATGTGGAGATGTATTTGAGATTTTTATGATTCATGTAAAACACAATTAACTCAACCAAAATATAATTCCTCCAATATTGAAGATCCTTAACCATAGATACTAGTTTGAGGTCGTGCATAGAGTAATTCCACTCATGAGGCCTCATCTAGATGGACTAGTACGGTACAAACTGATCACCATACATCATAACAATTTCCAACCGAATTCTAGAAGCATCATAGTAAATATTATTTCTTATAACAAACTTAGGAAGAATCAGGATCAATGTTGATGTTAGCCTACCCTTTAACTTCTAAAAAGTTGACTTATGATCTTCAGTCCAATCAAATTTCACACCCTACTTTGTTAATCATGTATGCGACAATTCCAAAAGTGATAAGTCTTTGTTTAATCAACTATAAGATCCAACCAATAGTAAGGATATTCGTTTATCAGAAACATTATTGGGATGATTCCATGAACCAAAACTCTCACCTTCTCAAGGTCAACTAATATGCCTTCCTTATATAATACATGACCCAAGAAGTTAAACTTATTTATAAAAAGTTATATGTTTCTGAGATTCACATATTGTTGGATCTCTCTTAGTGTACTCACCCCAATATTAATATTCTTTCCAATTTCATTTTTTTATATATTAAACTAATATTTCATCTACTAAGACTACCACAAAGGAAACAAGATACCTATGGAAAACCCGATTCATTATATCCATGAAGATTACTATTATATTCTCCCAACTAAATATCTTGAATAGATACTCATAGAAGTTGTATATAATTTGGAATGTTATACGTAGTATGTATGACAGCCACCCATGAACATTATGGTAGCCTAATCTCAAATAGATCTGAGAAAAATCTATTTCTCCTTAGAGCTAGTTGAAGATGTCATATATACGAGGCGATAGATACTGATTCTTCACGGTGAGCCGGTTCATGTGGTAGTAATTGACCCACAATATAAGGGAACTATAGTCCTTCATGATGGAGAGGATTTTTGAACCCCATGGTTATGTGTTGGGTCTATGAAAACAATTATCCATTAAGTCTTAAAGCTAATTTTTTAGTTCATGTAGCTCTGTAGGTTCCATCCTATATGGAGGGATGGACACTAGTGCCACACCAAAGTATATTCTCACTCATGAATGCAAACTCTCTCTCATGAGGTAGGCTAGATAAATCATATGGAATAAATCCATAAAATGGTCAAAATTAGGGGGAACTCTACTAACATCATTAAATGATAACTCATAGATAATTTCCTTATTGGATGTTACACCACCTAGCCCTCTATGTTTGATTCCAACTTGACTAGCCTAGAGATCCCCTTCAACCTTATAGATATACATGTTGCCCTTCTGTGAGGTAAAAGATAACCAAAGGTTATAGCAATCCACCAATTCTTGACAAGGAACAAGAAAGTCCATACCAATGATGACGTCTAGGCCTATAATCTCATGAATGAAGAAACTCCATCGAAATGGTACCCTACTATTTCAAGGGGAAACTCCTTGCACTAAAATATAACATATGAACAAACCTATAAGGGAATGTTGAGAGTCATAAATATAATGGATTATTCTATTAATAGGCTTATAATTATCATTGTTGTATCTAATAGAAAAGTGTGTGATGCACCTATACAAATAAGGAAGATACTATAGTAGAGGATATCAAAATAGTACCTCTAACTGTGGATGGAACTGGACACTTCTACTTTGGAATAGGCTATGAAACATAGATGTGGCCAAAATTGTGGCCTTGAGATGTAGCCTGAGTATCATGAGTGGGTCCACAATACTAATGAAGAAACCCTGAGGTATAACTATCTCAGACACAACCATCTACTCGGCCTATAGAATATTAGCTCCCTTTCTTCCATGGTTCCACTAATCCATTACCTAATGGAAGTGCTAAAACATAACATTGCTAACTTGGTATAGAAAGAAAGGATTAGAAAAAATGTTTAATGTGACCCATCCCACTACAATCCTGACACTCGATCAAGTTCATCGTATGCTGGGGCTTTTTGAGGCTAGGCCTATCACACTGGTGAAACAAAACATTATTGTCAGTTAATTCCACATGGATGGTGCTACCCCTCTGTGTAACCTTGAAGTAACACTTCCTGCCACTAGATAACTAAACACTCTTCTAGGAATTTGAACTTATTTATTTCATATAACCATATTACCTTATGTTCTACTCCTTAACGAGGGGCCGGTTTACTCTTTTTGAGATGATGGTCAGCTGAAATACACTAAGCTTCTAGTGGATGGAGTATTCAAATCCATACCCAAATCACCTCAAAGTATTCATCTCATCACCAGGAAATTTCTATGTGTAATTCTTCAATTTTTTGAAGAGACCAGAATAAACTATCATCGACATGTCACATTGCTGATGGTTCATGAATTCCATAGCATGATCTGTTATGAAGTTATGAGGATAAAAGTATCCAAATATGGATTTTTGGAAGATCGAACAGACCATAACCTGGTTTTTACCATCCTGAGTCATAATTTCACATCAATGCTTGGAAAAGTCACACAAATTATAGTTCATGATCATAATCCTCTTCTCTGGAGGTATCTCAATATGAATCAAGATTGGCAGCATGAACTTCATCCACAATTAAATAGACCGAGGACCTCCATCCCCTAAGATAGTAGGAGGATAACAATTTTATAACTCCCTGATCAACTCTTCCATATAAGGGGTAGGTTGGGGATAACCCTATACTAAACAAAAAAAGCCGAAAATGTTTTCCTAGAACTGACAATTGGATCCCAATTGAAGATATGTAGGAGGTTAAATAGGTGGAACCATAGGAGGTATCATGGGTGGATCAAAGCTCACTACCTAAATAGTATTCTCATTTCCACTCTCTTGTCATAAAATACAAGGTCATCTTAGTGGCATAGCTCGATAAATTACAAGAACATGCCTCAGATATGGTTCACAAATGATAGGGAAATTTGTAAAGAGAGGACAGGTAAAAATCCCACTGATAGTCATGCTACAACCATTAGCCTACTATAGGAGCTAGGTCTATGTGATTAGAATAGGCTACAAAAGGATTATAAAATACATGACCAACTTCCCACTACTAATGTCGGGTAAGGGGAAAGGTCTCATATTTTTCAAACAAGGTGACTGGTTCATTTTAATGATTAACCATTTTAATACATATATGTAGTTGACATCCCTTTAAATGGTTGATTTAGATGGACCGCAACTTCTAATTTATAAGGGTCTATACAACCTCAAAATTGGGATATAGCTTCTACTTAATACTAAACATAACACATTCCAGCCCGTATGATCAATGGTCTATGGCTGGATGTGCCATAACAGACTACTTAAGGCATCCACATTAAACTTTGAAGGAACAAAATGTGAGGTAAAGCCATGCACTTTAAGTGTCAATTATTTATTTCAGTCCCACAAGTAAATATCACCACACTTTTAGTTATAACAGTCAAATCACCTCATATCATAACAATCAATCCAAAAAAACATAAATTCCATAAAGACAATTCACAATAAATAAAGATATGACATGTAATAATTCATGAAATTTTAGTCCTATAGTTCATAGGAATTATTCCATGAAACCAATGAGACTATAATAGCACAACCATTAACCACATTTACCCATCCCAGGTAATTTGGGGTTCCCCTGTACATGGTTAAGATACTCCGATGAACAAGATAATTACCAAATACCAATGTCATAGTATAATGTCCAAACCCCACAAAGTAAGATCAAAGAAAAAAAATTCTTCGATACCACTTTGTAGCATCCCACACAGGATTCCACATAAAGGTGCCTTGAGATGGTGGCCACAAGACCTCAAGCGTACCTCCCATAATGAGAGAGGATGTTGACTAGAAGTGTGGGCCTAGGGTATTTTCTTGGGGAGACAATTCCCTAATTGATCAGAGTGGAGTGTAACAATATATATATATATATATAATGAAACAACATAAACAATAATAACTAGTAGAAAACATCAGATATAAAATACGTAATCATGCAAGATAAAGAATTATACCAGAGGAAGATAAATAGTCAAAAGGTATGATATGAAGATCATGGTAATGTAGATAAGAAAAATAATTCATGGGAATCTATGGATTCAATTGTATACCACAATCTAAAAAATGGACAAACATTAATATAACTAGAATATGGATCATAGACTTGGTCCTCTTCTCCCAAATACATCTTAGAACAAAAAATCAGGCATTAGATGTTGGGTGCTTCCCTTTATCAATAACTATTACCATAAATTCTTCTTGGGTACCATAGTATTTCCATGAAGGGGTGAGATATAATCATAGTTTTCCACTGCCAATAGTTTATAGATCAATCAGTCCATTAATTATAAAATGAGTTGTATTCCTTAATAATTAAATTAAATGTAGAATAATAAATTAATAAATATACCATATTTTTTTTCTACATGGAAACACAACCAATACTACCTTATTTTTCATAATATGGTGAATCTGAACCAAGGAATCCTACAAAGGTAATGTGAGTGAAATCAAGTGAAAGAGGACGGATTTTCCCCAATCCAATGACTAGGTTGGAGAACATGTCTCTATGTTTCCCAAACCATTGGATAATTTATCTTGTAAAAATAATCATTTTTTCTTTACTTCAATTAAATATATACTTAAAAAGTATATAAAGTCACCATGATCACATCCATGGAAATATAGAGATAAATTGAAAGTATCATTTGAGGGGTTTGATATATGTCTGATGCCTACGAAGTCCATCCATGTTGACCCCTGAATGAAGTCCCTTGTGTCAATCTAGGAATAGTGTGATAAAATCCTAAGCTACCCTCTGAATCTATAATTGGTATCACACATAGGGGCATGAGTCTCTCTCATGGCATGATACAACTATCATGGCATCGATCTCATCATGGGGTTTCCCCGAGGGAACCAGTGGTACTCATCTTGAGATAAAATAGAAAGGCACGGTGATACCATCCCAATAATAACTAGTTTCACCCCTAATGAATTTACAAGCATTAAAAATTCTAACCTGGAGAAATATTGGGCCCCCTCATTGTGTCTTTAAATAAAAACCCATTGTATCACCCAGGAACGATATGAGGATATGAATTGGTTATAAAAACCATACCATTTAGCAACACAAACTTATAACCTAGAATACATATTGGTCAAGGAATTCCCATTTAAATTTTCCATTTAAGGAATGATGTTTGAAGAATTAAGAACATTTTAAATTATTTTAATTCAACCTCATCAGTTCTGGAATGGGGTACGATGTCCTAAAATATGTCTTATCACTCAATTCGATCCAACCTAAATAATTCATCATAGTAGTCATATAGAAACACCCCCTAAGGGATGTTTAAACAACTACTTTAGAGGGAAAGTAATCTTCAATGGAAGATCACTTCCATTGGGATGACTTAAATCATGGAAATCAACCCAAGGGTTTGATTATCCACTATCTCAGGTTCTAATTAGTAAGTTAAGGAATTAATTTAAATTTAATTTGAAAAAATAGATGTGATGCCATAAGTGCCCAACTCATATAATAAGGGTGTATAATATAAGTTTCAATTAAATGAGGGTAAAGAATCTAGACTTCCAAAATTGGCCTCATAGTGCTTCCCTCAGATAGTCCTAGCATTTGATTCAAGCAAGAACATAAGAAATTGAAAAAACTAGAAAATGATATGAAAATATGGAAAATGGGTTTGTACTGAGATAATACCATAGAGGAGAATATGAACATAAAATAGAAGTTATATCATCAAATAACTCACCTCTATCTTCCTGATGGATCGGAAGGTGACCAAAACTGAGGCCATATGGATAGGATTACAAATTACCTAAGAGGGGGAGAGGATAAATCCTCATGTGTGAGAGGAATAAACCACTAGAGAATAGGAGAGGAAGGAATATGGTTGAAAACAATAATGATGGTAACAAAGGTAAATTCATCCTCAAAATAATGGTTTAAGATTTGGCCACATGGTTAGCCAAACTTTTCACCAACCATACTCTAAGACACAACTTGAAATGGTCACCTTAAAAGGTTAGGGACACGTTTTATCTAACCATGTAAAAATAGTTCCAACATATGCAATAAAAAACCTATTGCTGGCGAGATGATCATGTGGCCGAGGTCACACGGTTTCTAAAAAAACATGTGTCCCCAGAACCCCACTGTCTACATCCACACATTTTAGGAAAATAGTGTGGGTTGGTCTACAAAGATTCTACTAACTGCGAAATCCATTTTACCTAATCAATTTCGGGGTTACGGGATGGAATGAAGCCCCACACACCCCAATAACACGAATACCTTATTAGGCATTCATTATTAAGTCCAAAACAACAGAATTGAAACCAAAATAAAATGGTCCATACCTTTAAGAAAATTCAGGACATTACATATCATCCTAATAATAATTAACAACACATAGAATGAATATGGATGGTATTATATGATCATATCCCCTAGGAATCAATAATGAATATCAAATGATGTTATATTAGATGAAAAATTACAATAAAATATAACAATATTATTTCTTATATAATTTTTTTTTGGAAATAAATTATTTAAAATATAAATATTTATAAAATATTAAAGATATTTTTTTTGAAAATAATGATTAACAAATTTTTATTGAAAATTCTAATCAAAGAGTATTAATGATGGTAATAATAGTGATTTATGTGGTGTATGTTATAAAAATGATTCCATTAAACCATTTCTTAAAAAGAACCATGTTAAAAAACAATAAGATGATTACACTGAAACCATTTTTGATAAAATAAATACATTGTTAAAAAATTAATTCAAAAAATCATTAAATAATATTAAAAACATTATTGAATTTTTTTATAGAAAATATAGACATGGATGAAAGCTTTCCCAACTAAATAAAAAACATGTTGGTTTTCTATAAATTGTTTTTTGAATTTTTGGTACATAGAGAGATAAATAAAATTTAAACTTATAATATATATAAATAACCAATTTAGAATAAAATAGTTGAATTTTATGAGAATTATATCTTATGATTTCATCAACAAAAACGTAAGCATAAAAAATCCCAACAACAAGTGAGATTTTAACATAAACCCTTACCTCAAGTCTGACTTGAATTGTAAGTGTTGTAACCTCATGTATAATAAATTTAAATTTAATATAGTTCCATAAGAGAAACATATAAATACTTAAAATATCACATATGATCCACTGGAAAAAATTCATCACTTATTTATTAATAATTTTTTATTAAAATCGTCATTTCCAAATGTTATTTGTTTCCTTTTTCATTTATGTTTTTGTTCGGAAGTTCTGATCATAGTACTGTGATCCTTGATCCATAAAATAATGAATCTTAATAATGATATAAATATCTTATATATCAATTATATTTATATATAGTAATATATATTTAATAGAGATATTGAAAAATGAATTACACATATCACGGAGATAGTAGCCCATACGTATGCATGATTGTTGTTTTCATCTGAAAAAAAAAGAATGAAATAATTTTAAATAGTCTATTTTCACTAAATAATCATAATTATCTCATACATATCATATAAATTAATGAATACATTCATTTTATCCATCAATATGAGATGGTGATGAAAAATGAATCATATCGCCACATGGAGGAGGAAGTCCATGCATACACAGGATGGGTACATTTATTTTTCATTTGTTGAAAAGAAAGTGGAAAATATTTATCGAATAATAATAATATCATCTCACTATATTTTATATACTTTAGTTAAAATTTAATGATGAATACTATAGGTTAATAGAGTGTTGAATTAGAAGTAAAATTTAAAAATTTGGTAATGATTTATACCTCTTCTTTGTGCGACCTCCTTTGGCTTACACCTTAGTCATTGATAGATTAGTCCCATAAGAAGAAAATGTGTTCTAATATGAAGTAAATAATTATATTAAGTAATTGGGGTTGGTAATGAATGATATTTAAGGATAAAAAGTAGTGAATAAGTTATGATTGGTGGTGTCCTTTTAGAAGTGAGGGAGAGGACACATGGAATTGCATAAAAGATTTAAATAGTAAAAGGTCACATTTATGTGAAAGTGGAACCATATAGCCAATAATTATATGTTCAGAAAATATAGGGTCTGAAAATATTCAAAAAAATAAGAATAGAACATTTTTTGTGGAATTCATACACTTATCTCTTATTTTAACCGTAGGTAAACCTATTTTCACCTTAACCATGGTAACAATTGTTTTACTATTTTTAACATTTTTTATGACCAATAATGAAAGTGGGTACCTTAAAAATTTGTTAAATTATAGATAAAAAATTGTAATCCATTTTTAAAAGTTATGTTTTTATCTGTGGAATAAATTATGTATAAAATAATCATACAAAATTCAATGAAAATTGTTTTTTATAAAAAATCATTTTTAGGCATAAAAATGAATTTACATTGTTTCTACACATAGTAAACAATGTAAAATTAATGTTAAAATATATTTTTTAATATAAATTTTTTATTAAAACTATTAATACATATTTATTTCTTTAATTTACTCAGATAAAACAAACTTCACACAAAAAAATATGTTTTATGAACAATAACTCTTTTTTACCTTTAAATGAGTTTAAATTCATTCTTAAAATTTAGGCTAGTAATATGTGGATTAATATTAATTTATTTTTTTTCTTTATCAATATATTACATTGAAATCATTTTTCAGTAGTGATAAATGTAATTTTTTAGATAAAAATACATAACCTGTAGAAACATTATTCTCATAAAAAAATATACCTTTCATCATTAAATTATTTTCATAAAAATAAGTGCATTTCACTATATTTTTATCATCCTAAACCATTATACATATATTTAATAATAATTTTAATCATATTCATACCCACTAATTCATCGTCTACTTTATAAAAGTATATTATATCATTTTTTATTTAGACATGGGTTTACGTGTAAAGAAAGCTATCAAATACTTGAAGTTTATTTAAAATGAAATATATATAAAATACAGGGGACTTAAATTGTATCCAATTAAAATTTATTTCACCATTAAAATTAGAACAATATAATAAAAATAAATTATGACATCTCTATTTCACCACATTAGCAGGTTTATATGCTGCTTCCTTAAATTTATGATTCCAATAGAGAAATTTATATTCACGAGTTGTTTTATTCCATAGAACATTATATATATGATTCTGTATTTTTAATGGATGTTATTTATAAGAAATATTATAATCTTTCAGTTTAAAATATTTTTTTAGTACATGTGATGGATCATGTATGTACTTCCTCATGAGAGATACATTGAACACATCATCAATTTGACAGAGGATCTATAGAAGTGAGAAGTGATAAGAATCCATACTGATCAGATGAAGAATTTCAAAAGTGAAGATATAACTAGGAATCATAATACCCTTATTCCAAATATTATAATAGTATTCCTTAGAGAAAATTCGCATTTATTCCTTCTCAATAAATTTTAATTCCCAATCTCACTGAATATTTATAGTTTAACTAGGTGTTTCATCTCTGAGAATTCCTGATGTGTTGCTGAATGGATCTAACCTTCTCTTCCATTTCCTCAAATAGATCTGGATTAAATTGATTTATTTCTCAATATTTATCCCAACACATTATTTTTAGTCACTTACATCAATATTGGGTATCAAAATTAGTCATATGAATTCTCGATTATAATCTATTGTAATAAGAGAATTATAAAAAAAAGGAAGGTGTTGATACCAAACACCTTTTAAATCAATATAATAGGATATCATCACATCATCTATGTTCTGAATGGTTATCTTAGACGGAATATCATTATAAGGATGATATACAATATCAACAAACAAATTTATATCCAAATATTTTCAGAGGCTTCTCTAGAACATTAATGTACACCTTGGATCTTGATTAGATTCTATAGAATATGGTAAACCATGAAATATTACATCTTTATTTAATGTATATCTTACATATAAAATCATGATAAAAATATTATTTAATAGCAAAAAATGTGATGAATTCAGATGGTGGTCAAATACGACCCAAATATCATTACAGACATTCATTTTTTTCTGGGTGTTTGAAGAAAAAATACATGGTGACATTTTCCCATTTCCATTATGATATGTGTAATGGTTGTAACAACCCATTAGTATTCTATCTATCATCCTTAACATAATTAAATACCATGAAATGAGACAAATTTTATACATTTTACCTCCTCATTATTTCCATGATTTTAATACTCTTTCATATCTCTTTACATGTTCATACTTATATGATGAAATGATAATTATGAGCAATTAAATTATTATAATTGAACCTTCTTCAACTATGGTATTGATGGGATATATGATAAATTCCTAAAATTATCATTAAATCATAAGAAATGTGGTACTTAAGAACATATAACAGCTTATTTTTTAGATCTAATTTTTTTCTACACCTCTGTTGTCTTCATATGAATATATGGTTGAACATATATTTTTGAAAGATAATATTTCTCACCTTACATAAAAATTTCAAAATCCATCCTTCTAAAATAAAGAAATATTGTTTTGATCCTTTTCATAGATAATCTAGAATAATACTTTAGCAACCACTTCTTTGATGCATCACACTAAATTAAATATCCTTCTTTAATATAGGGTAGTGTGAAAATAGGTTCATTGACAAACCCTATATTTTGTTCCCTGGAATATTCTTTTCACTGATCTTTCCACCAGAACATCACTCCTTTATGAGTTTACATGATGTGTGGATATGATATTCCTATGAAATTAGTCAAAAAAACATTAATAATATCGGAACAATCCCTGAAAAGTATACAAATTCATCACGATTATTATTTTCGGATCTTTTTCAATAACCTTAAAATTTTATGGATACCCTGTTATACCTATTCATGAGATTATATTAACCAAAAAATAAATCTTTATATAGCCAAAATTTACACTTGGAAAATTTTTCATATAGATTTTCCTTCCATTGGGTCTTCAGTATAATTCTTATGTCATATTCATGCTCTAAATTTGTTTTCAAGTATAAATGAATATCTTCTATAAAACTATTATCATTTGATCATGTAAATATATAATGACTTTATTTATTAAATCTATTAATATAGTTATGGAATTAATAAGACCAAATGGAATCACCATAAATTCAATTTTTCCATACTTCTTATGGAATTTATTATTAGGTATATCACAAATGTTAACCTCAAATTGATAGAATCAAGAATGAAGATCAATCTTAAAAAATATATTTAGTTACACATATTTGATTAAAAAATCAACATGGGGTAGACGATACATATTATTGATCGTGATAAAGTTAAATTCTGGATAATCAATTCAAAGATTCATATATATCTATCTTTCTTCTTAACAGAAAGAGTAGGTGTACCTCATGGTGATTCACATAGATAATTTATTCCATTACCAATATTCTCCTAGAGTTTCTTCTTATATTTCATCAACTCAATCACTTATATTCTATATGGAGTTTTTGAAATTGGTGTAGAACCAAGTATTATTCCTATTGAAAACTAAAATTTTCGATTTAGAGAACAAATAATAAAATATTTTTGGAAAGACATCAACAAAATCCCATACAATAGGTATATATTCAATGTTGAGTTTCTACAAAATTATATAAGATACCTTTTTATATAGGATTCAATACCCATAAAATGAATGTAAATTTTATGTGAGTTTATATTTATACTTTCATCGATAGAAAATCATAGGTTGGTTTCGATTTTTAAATCTAACTTACCATCGTTGAAAATTAATATGGGATCTATATAAATAAATCCAATCCATTCACAGAATAACATGAAATTCAAATAGAGATATAATAACAATATTTTTAGGAAGAAAATTTTGAAACAATTAAATTAAAGAATCATATACTTGAGATGTTATTATCATACCATTATGAGTATCATTTCTAATTCAACATCTAATCATTTGGGATGTGATGTGATTCCCAGAAAAAAATATTCAGTTATAAAATATTGTGTAGATCTAAAATCAAACAAGACATTAAATGTTCTATAGTGGATGGTAAGGGTGCCTTTCACCAATTCATTCTCCTAACCAAGATCTGCAACAATGAATGTATAATATTTTCTAGTGTCATTAAGCTTAAGAGTTTATTAACATTTATCATCATGACTAACTTATATATTTGTTCACTAGTCATCGAATTCCCATACTCCCTAAAGTAGGAACACTGGAGTGTGGGTGGATCAATTTGTGGATCATTCTCCCCATTTTTATAATTTCCTTTATTCATACAATAACTACTACATATTCTTTCATGATGACCTTTATTTCCACACATTAATCATTTAATAACCCCTTAAAGTAATTTCCTCCAGGGTTATTTTCAAACATCTGACACAAAGGAAGAATAAACTTCTTCCATCCATGGTTTTTTATAATTTACTTTAAATTATATTATTATTTTCTTGTCAATAATTGTAGATTGATTGACGACTCTGATAACCACTAATACCTCAAGAAGAAAACAAGTTATTTCTTACTGGATAATAAATCAATTATAGATGATTATCATCTGTGACTTTGTTTTATGAAAAGGAAGAAGTAATAAATCTTTCTTTTAGATTACATTGTAATTCTAGAATCATACCCCACAATTATTGCAATGTTTTCTTTATAGGTAAGAATGGATTTAATATCCTTCTACTGTAACTCAAGGAATTCCCTATTCATTTTCATATGAAGAATACTGAGAAATTGTTCTTTTATAAATAATATTTTAAAATCATACAAATAAATAGAGTACATTTATTTCTATTGCATTGTTCTTTTATAAGAGTCAATATTGATTTACATCACATTACAAATGGTAAATAACCAAAATATCATTTTCATTACCCGAGCACAGGAGAATAGAAAATATATTTTTAGCAATAATGATCCATTTCTCTATATTTAGTGGTTTAGTGGACTAACTATAATAAATTGGTTGTTTTTTAATGAAGGACACAATAGAAGTTTCCCTCAGTTTCTCATTTGGATGCTCAATGTGATTCATATTTAGATAATGTTTCATTATAAAAGAAATGATATTTTTCATTATATATCTCATAACATGTAGTTCATCAGGGGGATAGGTGCTAAATTTTCCATCCAAGTCACCAAAAATTGGGTTCCTTCAGGTTCCATTCATTGACCAAGATAAAAAATCATAGTTTGAGGAAGAATAATCATAAATATAAAACATATAATCATTGAAATAAATTATATGATCTATAATGTATGACACCTTTTCAATATATGACACCTTGGGTTCAACCTTGGTCATCCATGGTAATCATTTATTCAAATCCTTCATAATGTTTCATACAGAAAAAATTAATTAATAAAAACATATAACACTAATATTTTCTATCAATGTGTGAAGTCTTAAACCCACTCATCATTCACTGGTGATGATTGAGTTAATGTTGAAAACACACCATTTAGAGTTGTCTTTCCAAGGTGCATATATTTTATAGATTCATCAACTTACTATTATCTAGACTAGGATAATTTTTTAAATGAAAACCATACTTATTTATTTCCCATAACATAGTATGTTCTCATATACTTAGGTTTATCCTATGGGTTCTCATTGAGGTTTCCTCATCCTTGTTTCTAGAAATAAAAAAACCATACTTTGATTCCTACAAATGTGACACAAGAATTACATACATAAATATTACACGTTTTTATATAAATATTCATTACACTTTATTATAATACACACTATATCTATATAGTTTTAGTGTATTTAGAAACATAGATACATAAAAAATAGTACACAGAAGAACTATATTAATTTCCAATATTTTCTTCATAATTGTCACACATATTAGGATTATCATTCTTAAAACCATTAATTGTATCCTGGAGGAAAGGAAACATAATAAAGGGTGATATTAGATTCTTAGTAAGGATAAACAAGGGATATATCAATCAATAATAATTTCTAATAAAATCATGAGAATTATGGTATAATAATATTATCTTAACATTTTAAAATAACACCCAACAATTCAAAAATCATAATAATGAGTTATGGCATAAAACATGGTAGTTGATAAGACATAAATCATTATGTAATCAAAGAACATGGGTCTTGAGAGACCAATGTTTACATAATTTCATGTTATAATAAAGAGTCATAAAATGTGGCATAATCATAATAATAGAAATATTATTTATAGGATACCCACCAATAAATTAATTGCATTATAGGCTTGGGAAAACCACATATGTGCCTTATTTGATCTTGAGATAACCCCTTATGTAGCCTTATTGGGCTTGGTATTACCACCCATGTACCCTTTGAACTTATAGGACATCAAATTTACTCAATTCATTGGATATTATTTTAAAACCCACCCATCACATTATTATTTCTTATGTATGCAACAACATCACAAAAACATTTATATTTTCATCATTTCTTAACCCATTAAAAAGTGTTTCATAAATATTTATTCATTATAATAATAAACCATAATTATAAATAATAAAGATGGTATCATAGGATAATATTTTTAGTTAAGCATCAGTAAAATCAAAGGATGTTATCCATATTTTTTTCATTTTCAAATAACACTTTTAAAAGGGAATGTGTGAACCTTAACACCATACCAACCAGATAAAACAAACATCACAGTCCATCCAGAATCCAAAAAAGAGCGCTATCAACCAAAGTTTCAAATTCAAAATTCAAAAAAGATCCAACCAATAATCCAACCACATGCCATCTGCCATCATCCGCATTGATCTAAGTGCCACCACGTGTCACCACCAATTCACACCCACCTTGAGTCGTGCGCTAGTCACACTGGAGAACAAACTACATAGCCTATCAGAGCGCCAATAAGCCTCCACCAGAGTCCATCAATGCTGACATATAGTTCAACAACGAAGAAACAAAAAACATCAGCGCATCAACCAAGAAAACCATTTAAACAGAAGAAGACATGAACGACAGAGAAATGCCACCGACCAAGGAAATGCATCCATGAGTCCATCACTGAAAATGTCCAGAGTCGGCGAATATGAGACACCACAAGCCACCGGCTTCCCAAAACGCACATCCCAAAGCGCCTGGGTGACCACCTCGCACAACCGCCTAAGAAATGAAAGTGGAGACCTGGAACCAGAGCAACGATGTGAGCAGGAGGGAGGCCAATGAAGCTTATCCTCGATACTCCCCACTAGACGACCTACCACAGTGAAAGAAACAACATCCGAAATACCTCATGCGAACATCAAAGCAATCAAACAAGAGGGAAAATCACCTGATTCAGACCTTCAAGAAGAGCATAGGACTACTAGAAGCCAGAACCAAGATGTCCACCTCCCCTCTGCATCACTCTGGGAATAACGCCAAGCCATACCGAAATAGATCAGAACAACTTTTCTCACCGACATCAAACCCGGATCTGACACCGAAAAAATGCCAGTCAAGACACTTTCACCTGCCAAATCTGAAGCCTTCGCCCTCCATGTCGACGTTGGCCTTCGAGATAGAGGGATCATCGGGTTTTCTCAAGTAGCAATGAAAAATCTCATTTTGGCTCTTAAATCATCATCTGAACTCTGATTCGATCACCGTCAGATGCGTTGGAACCTAATCAGTAAGATATTGATTTCTCTTGAGTAATTATTCATGATTTCATCTCTCATTTTAGTTATGAAAGATTGATAATTTTTACTCCTTTTATAGATCAAACCCATTCTAGTTCGAATTAGTGGTCGACACTGGATAGGATAGTCGTACGAGTACGAGGAATGTGGTCTCATTCCTTTCTTTAAATGTCTAGTTGATTATATGTGCTAGAGTTCTGCCAACCCATTTTTGGGAATAACCTTGATTAATAATTAACTTATGTTATTTCTTATTTTTTTAGGAAATTAGTTTAGTGATTCAGGCATTTTTATGTTATTTTCATTGATTAAGGTCCACCCCATGGATGTGTTTCCCTTGGATGACCATTTTTGGCTGTTTGGATGAGGATACCTATGGGTATTCCATTGATTCCATTTTTTTGGGGTTTTAAATGAATTTATGTTAATGATGGAATTAAAAAAAATTAAATGGTAATTTTTTTGGATAAAGGTATTGGAATGGTTCTCTCCTTGACCAATGCTTATGCCAATATTTTATTAAGTTTGATTGGAATGTATTTCTCAAATTATGAACATTACAATGTGAGATATAATCATGGTTAAGCCTTGTTTAAATTTCATAATAGGCTTGTTATGAATTGTTCTCATGTGTGTTACAATTGTTTAATCCATGTAATAGTGTATTTTATAAGTGTTTATTGTATTTTGAATTGGCCATTTGAGTTTATTATTTTTAAAGCACTATAATAGTTTAAAAACAATTGTTACCTATTGTGTGTTTTACCCATGTGAGTAATTGAAAAACCAGGCCTTATGAGGCCGGTCAGGCTATTATGTTCATGCCATGAGAAAACCATGGGTGTAAGAGTGAATCGCATGTAGGTTTTACTTATTTTTCTGAGTGAAACATGGATCATTGATGGATTCACTGGATGGACAATATTGGCTTTGATTAAATGTATTTAGTGATACCTAGTGATTTATTATAATACCTGCAATAACGGTGTTATTTGATATGGGATTATTACAATCCTAGAGTGATACTGGAATTCTATAGAGGTTCGTTGCTATGGTTTTGTAGGATTTTGGTAGGTTTTTACCTAGAGTGATATCAGGTTTCAAGAGAGGTTCGTCAGGACGAGCTTGTAGGTTGTAGATACAGTTTCATCTAGAGTGATACTAGAATTCCAATTTAGGAATGTCATGGACGAGCTTGGGTTATAAATTGAATATTTAAATGAAATGACTTATGATGTGTCTGCTGAGCCAAAGCACAAGCTTGGATTATTTGTTTACTCATTTGTTTAGATATCCTTCTAAGGTATATGTTGTAATCTATTTTACATGGGGTTTCCAAGCTTAGGCCGGATCCTAAGAATAATATAATTAAATTTAATTGAATTAATTAATGAACATGAAATGAATGTAAATGAATAATAGTGCTTGTAGGACATTTACTTTGGATTACTTCCTAGCTCACTGCTTTCATTTTTATACACTACCTATTAAATATATTCACTGACATACTAGCATAGATATTGAGAATTAACTACTGGGATTTAGTCTCACAGCCTATTTGGGTATTGTTTTTAGGCTCAAAGAGATTATATTGTTGTATGTGTCAACTAGGGTAAGAACCCTTATACAGGTACTTGATTTGCAGCTTTGGAGAAGGATAACATGACACCAAGACGAGGCTAGTGATGCTTCTGAGTTTATTTTGTCTGTTTTTTTCTTTTGGTAATTGTATTTTTTTATCCCTATAGTGTGACATGTTTTGGCCATTTTTTCAGAATAAGTGATATGAAACATCATACTTTGTATTCTATGACATCTAGTAATTTTTATTAACAGTCATCCTATGTTTGTTACTATTTTTGTATTACTGCTTCTGTTATTGAATTGTTATTGTTTCTGTTGTGTTACACTCTACCAATGAGGGCACAGATTCCCCACTATCACACTTAGGCCCTCACTTCTAGTCATAAGTCTTTGTCATTTTTGGAAATGCGCTTGAGGCTATGTGACCAACTGAGTACGGGGCACCTTAATGTGGAATCTAGATCATGGATAGTACAAAGTGGTATTAGAGGGACCATTCTCTTCTATTTTTCCTCACTGTTTGGTGACCATTGGTATGGATTTGAAATACATGGGATTTGGTAATATTTTGTGTCTTGGATTAGCTACCCTGTGTACAGGGAAAAACCAAATTACCTTGAATTGAATTAGGTTTTTTTATTTTTAACTATTACGATTGATTTTATTTCACCATTGGGTGAAAGACATGAATAATACTGTTATTTTTTATATCATTATGGTTTGATTTTTCTAAAACCTGATGAGATGAGGGTATTCCATCTCATGAATCATATATGAACTTTTGGTCCACACCATGTAGTTTTACACATGTTGACCCCATGTGAACCTGGTCGTGTAAAAGTATATATCCAAAAGGGGAGACTCAAGTACACATTGTGTACTAGTCAGAGATGTTGTTTATCTTGGGTGGTTACATGGAATGCTAGAAGAAGTACACACTCTAGTAGGATGTTGATGGTACATTCCATGTATATTTTTACCAACCATGTACTCTTATTTTGGTATCCTCTAAGGGGTTTATTCTCCTATTTAGTACTTTCACTCTTGAAATATGAACCATGATGATCATGAAATGAGGTGCGTGCTTGACCTTGCAGAGTCATGCCTCCACGATTACCTCAATTGCATGCTAGTAATGTGGTTATGATCATTCCCAGGAGGTGGTTGGACATGGGATACTAGTGGATCCTCCAATAATGTTAATTGCGGAACCAACAATAATACTAGACGCAGGTGCTAATGCATAGTTTTGTAAAGGATTTATAAGGTTCATGCAAACATTTCAAGGAGTTCCACAACCTACTACGTCTATGGCAGAGTTGGCATGAGTGTTCTAGTAGTAGAATATGCCCACATATTCTAGGGATGGCTGACCACAGGCTTCGAATTCACAAATGGAGTCCATACTTATGATATTTGAGCATCTAGAGATGACTCCTAAGAGGATAGTAAATCTCACGATGTATATGTTTTGTGATTTTGCCAAGAGATGGTGGGATGTTATCACCTAGAAAGAGATCCATCAGGATATGGAATGGGGATATTTGTAGACATTATTCTATGATTATTTCTATCCTGTGATGTTGAGCGATGAAAGAGTTCATAAGTTCATGCATATGGAGAAGGGAACTTTGTCAATTATGGAATACAAGATATATTTCACTAAAATCCATCATTTTCACCTATTCTAATAAGTTACAATGGATCAAAGGCTAGGAAATTTGAGGATGGTCTAAGGTTAAAAATTATATTGTTGGTGAATGTTTTCAAGGTTCCTTATAAATATTCTATTTTAGATAATGTGAAGATTACTGAGCATAATCTAAGGGAATCTGGAGGAGCGATCCAGGGCGGTTCATCACTGATATATGGTAATATCTCGACTGGTAGTAAGAAGTATCATCTAGAGATTTATCATGGTGACAGTAGTATTCAAAAATTATCTGTAAGTAGAAATGTGAGGTGCTACATGTGTGGGAGGATGGGGAATATGAGGCCACCATGTTTGCTTGACCTAGTTGAGCGAAAATATTACAGTAATATGGGTCATTTACAACATTTCATCAAGATATTTCCACCAGCAGCTAGTGGCAGAGGGTCTGAACAAACTCCACATTCAAGAGATGGGTCAACAGTTTCTCACTAGTCAGGGAATTAGAATTCCTCAAGCCGTTTAGGCTTAAGTGGTGGTCATGACCGTTGTACCCAAACCACATGATTATAGTGATTGCTGGGTGGATCAGATTAGGGTATCGAGGTAGTGTCAAAACACTTTAGTATAGGTCAAACATGTGCAGTGCCCCAGACCTAGTAGGAGACAGATCCAGGACCCTTTACTATTATAGGTACTATTCTAGTTGCCACAATTTTAGATTAAACAAGTTTTGATACAGGGTCGTCACATAGATTCATATCTATTCTTTTTGTGAAGTTCCTTAGGCTCTATGTTTTTAATTTTTATGATGTTATGATTCTAGACACTATTTTAGGGATTAGTATGGAATGTTTGCGTTAGTGAAAGGAGTGACCCATTGAGGTTTATGGGTGTCACTTTATATGGGACCATTAAAACTTATAGATGACCTGATTTGATGTAATTCTCATAACAAACTTGTTGTTCTCCTCTTAATCCTTTATATATTTATATCACTATTGGGAGAGTTTTACATCACTATAGGGTGGATCTTTTATACACAAGGGTGAATGGAATGTCTAGGAGAGCCGATCTAGACCCGAGCATCATGGGTTAGGTGAGATGATATCCTAGATTTCATGTTTATATATGGATGTCCATGGAACATGTTAGATGTATTTCCATCCAGTGGTTGATCATTTCAGGGATGTCTTCTAGGACTACTCTCTAGGTTTGCCTCTAATGAGATAGGTTGAGTTCTCTATCGAGCTAGTTCCTAGAGCTGCACTAGTATCCATCCCTCCTTACATGATGTCTTTGATAGAGTTTTAAGATCTCAAGAGGCATTTAGATGATTCAGAATCTAAGGATTTCATCTGACCCAGCACTTCTCTGCGGGTTTCTTCGGTCCTTTTTGGGAAACAAGGTGATGGCACTCTCAGGTTGTGTATGGATTATAAAAAATTGAACTAGTTGACATTATAGAACTATAATCATTTACCATGAATAGATGATATCATTGATTAGATCCAAGGAGATAAGGTATTTTATAAGATTTATTCGAGATCTGGTTGTAATCAGTTGCATGTTAGACCTTTATACATACCTCACACATCCTTTCAGAGTATGTATGGTCTGTAAAACTGTCATGTTTTTGTTGTTCGATATCACAAACATGCATTGGGTTTTCATGGAACTGATGAACTGAGTATTCAATCTTCATCTTGATTCTTTTGTTTTTGTTTTTCATGTATAAAATCTTAGTGTACTCTCATAATCAACACAGAAATGCCACACATATTAACATTGTATTGAGTACACTAAGAGAGCCTTAGTTATATGACAATCTCACCAAGTTCTACTTCTAGATAGATTAGATTCGCTTATTGGATCACATTATCTCAATGGTAGGAGTATCAGTGGACCCTGAGAAAATGTGAGCGAAAGTTTCCTAGGAGTATCCCAAGAACATATTTGAGGTGTGGATTTTCATGGGGTTCGCTGGTTAATAAAGGTGTTTCCTATAATAATTATCACATTTAGAAACATGATTGATGGTCTTGAATAAAAAGGGTGCGAAGTATGTTTGGACCTATTCCTATGAGATGACCCTTCAAGAGTTGAAAGGGAGATGGACTTCAGTACTGATACTGATATTTTTAGAGTTGTAAATGAGTTACACTATGTACTGTGAAACATTAGGTATTAGTCTAGGAGTATTTCTTATGCAGGGGGATCAAGTCATTACATATGGATCTCAGTAGTTATGACCTCACAAGAGGAGTTACTGACAAATGATCTAGAGTTTTCTATAGTTGTTCATTCTTTACACCGTTGGAGTCATTACTTAATGGGAGATCATTATATGGTGTAAACAGACCACAAATACCTCAAGAACATATTTACTCAACATGATCTTAATCTGAGGCAGTGAAGGGGGGTCGAATGCCTGTATTATTATGACTTTGAGATTTCCTACATTCCTATTAAAATCAATGCACTGGTCGATGCATTGAGTAGGGGGACTTAGATACATTCAGTGAAGAAGGAAAATAGCGAGTGGCAGCTTTTGGCGTTGTTCTTTGAGATGTACTTGGAGGTACACAATAGTTAGGGAGATATTTGTATTTAATATTTAGCTATTACCTCAAATCTACTGGACAGAGCGAGGATGAGGCAGCTATCGGATTCCTAAGGCCTTGTTCAATGGGAGAGTATGTCAAGTGAGGACCCTCCTCTTAATTAAACCATAAGAGAGGATGATGTTCTATGTTTACATGGTTTCTTTTGGGTTTTAGAAGACGTACACGAATATCTAATGTAGGATTTTCATACCTCTGTATGGGAAGTGAATCCTAGTGTCCCTAAGATGTTTCGGTATTTAAATCATCAGTATTGATGGATAGGCATGAAAATAGATATAGATAGTTTTTTCATGAGGTTCTCCAACTGTCACCATGTGAATGAGGGTGTTTCGTATCCCTCAAAATGTGTGTTCTGGTTAAGAATCACTACTTTTGGGCAATTTCCATTGGATTTATATATGGACCAGAATCATCTAACGATTCTTTATTCCAAGGGACATACTTTCCAAAGGGAGGTGTTCGTTAAGTTTGAGCATACAATACTTAAGAAAATTCATTGGTCGAGAGGATGGGAGGTCGAACTCATCAGACCCTTTTGGGGGGAATTATTTCCTACTCCGGGAATCTCTTATAAATTTGATATATTTACATTAATCCTTATTAATTAACCAATTATAACGAAGGATTCCCTTTGAGTTTTCAATCAATTATTACATGTGTGAAATTTATAATAATTTCTATGTATTATAGGTTTACCATTAATGGAGACATCCATATGTATATGAGGATCTCCATCAATGGTATTCTCTCATATACTATTTAGAGATTCTTTTATCCATCATTATAATGATATTAGTTTTTATGTTTTGGGAAAAAGTTGAGTGGAGAAGAATGTTTGAAGAGTTAGCCTTTGCAGAGTGTTGTATTTTGTTGTCAAAAAGATAAATCAATTCACTTTGTAGAAGGATCACAAATCAGACGATGCATTGCTGGTATGTATTTTACACATATCATGAGTTCGGAGAACTTGTGATGCAAGCCTTATGAAGGAAAGGGGGAGAAATGATGATTCCAGTCATATAACGTTTTGATTGGAAGGAATGATACTGCTGGGGGATAGGGAAGTTTTAGTTCCCATTGCAGCTTTGACGCTGCTAAAGCTGATCTATCAAAGAATAAATACCACGATAGTGGGATTTGTGATAAGAGAAGAAGAATGGTTATGGGAAGCAGTGAAGAAAGAAAATGACAAAGCAATGGACAATCTGGGGAGATGAAGAAATGTGTTTGGGAATAGATGGAGCATGCAAGATTAAAGATGGATTAGATTTTTACATGCAAGGCATGATTCAAGGTCAAACATCAAAAAATGACAAAGGCATGGAGTGCGTGGAATTTTAGGCAGGTTGCGCGGAAAAATAATGTGGTGTGTGAAATTGTATCGGGTTGCACGAAAAATCTGCGGGATGGGCGAAATAGAGGAATGATGTTTTTTGCGCAAAATATGTTTCAAGATCAGAAGCTCAAAAATTTTCAAAGGCATGAGCTGCGTGAAAAATTGGATCATTGCACGAAATACGATGTTGCGTGAAAGGATGGGTTTGTGCGCAATATGGAATGCGGTGTGGAATTTTGCACGCAATTGGTGCTTCATGCTTAGAAGGATGAAAAATGGCAAAGGCATGAGGTGCACAAAATATTGAAGCATGGCGTGAAATATGAAGTTGCATAAAGGAGTTTTTACGCGCATGAAGAAGGTTTTACGTGCAGATTATTGTTCTCGCACGGGGTAAAAAATGAATATAAATATGAGGCTAACCCTTCTCATTTGTTAATGCTCGACACATAGAATAAATTCCATGCTCTAGTGCGCGTAAAATCTTACTCTAAGTGGGGTGCGTGAAAAGAAATAGGTTTTCGTGAAATAAAGACAGTTGCACGAAAAATTTGGAAGCTGTGCGAAAAGTGAAACTTTCGCGAAAAAGGGAAGTTGCGCGAAAATGATTTCCGCGCCAAAAGGGAATTTTTACGCGCAAGCCATTTGAATTGTGCGCAAGTCACCCTAAAGGCTGCGCGAAATATTTGGGGTCTTCGCACGTATTCAGTAGTGTGTAAGAGAGTTCTTACCGGCTTCTGGGTAAGAAAGTGAGGATTTGTACTTCCGAAAATACATCTGTTCAATTGTAAAGAAGCACTGAAACATTGTGTTGCCCTATTTGTGCTAAGAGGGAGCACACACACTATTGGATTGTTTTCAATGTGCTGCACGAGTGTAAGGGTATATCCTACTCACTGTATTCCACATCAAAGGATTGTTTTCTAGTGTATTGTGTGGTACTGGATTGTTTCTGTACCATACCATGGACATAGCTACTCTTGTTGTGTAGTGAACCTTGTAAATCTTGTGTTCCTGTGGTTGTGTGTGTTCAGCAGGGGAGAAACACTTTAACAGGAGGTGAAGGTTGTTTCAAAAAAAAGGGGAAACTTAAAAAGAAAAAGATATCACTGATTCACCCCCTCCCCCTCTCAGTGATACTTGGATCCTGACTGGGAACTTCATTAAGGTCATGTGATAAGGACCTAAATTTATATTTTAATGTCATGTGGTGATGAAATCAGTGTGGAATATTCTTAGTCAAATATTGGTGTAGAAATTATGCCTAAGAATCCTAAAGAACATGGAATAGATATGGGTTTCCATGTTAGATTAGAAACTTTTGGGAATTTGGCCCAGGAAGAATAGGGTTTATTTGAAGTGTCGGGATTGAACCTCAGGGAGGATTCTTATGTAACCCATTTGGAAGGGAATCAAATCCCACTTAGTTTTATGATTCTCATATAAGAGTGTAGTCCTTTGAGAAAAATGAGTTTGGGATTACTTCCTTAAAAGGATGATTTTTTATGGATGAAATGAGATGGAGCATGGGCCTTAGGAAGTCTTCCTATGTATCCCCATTATGGTGGGAATTAGAGTTTTCATAGTTCATTTAGTCTCATTGGAGAGGGTAGTACTTTGAGTGAAATGATTTTGGGCATACTTTTTAAAATGGATGCCCATTTATAGATAGAATGAGAAGGAGCTCAGGCCTTAGGAAAGATTCATACATATCCCAATTTTTGTGGGAATCATAGTTCACATAGTTAATTCCATGAGGTGTTTATGAAAATGTTGTGCTCATCACAAATCTCTATGCCCACATGAGTAATGCTCGGTATGAGAAAAAAGAGGATTTCAATGCTTCAACAAAGGAACACACACACATTTCCTCCTCCTCTAGTGGAAGAGGACGAGACTACGGTGGAGATGGTGGATGTGGCTAAGGAGATGAATTGTCCCTCTCTTTACTTTACATTAGACAGGGGTCCAATTTAAGAAGGATTGAAGGTGAAGGAAGTAGAGAGGAGAAATTCTGCAACCTCATACTTTAATGTTTATGGGTTTAAACCAGGATGGATTCCATAAAAATGGTCTTAGTGAGGAGGTAGACTTCTCATTTGTTCAATAGGAAAATTAGGTGTGAAACATACCTTCCCTACTAGAGACCTGAGGTTCTAGGTTTTAGAGATGAGAAGGGGAGGTCTTGATCCAAACACTAATCCTCCAAACCGAGAAGTCCCCAACACTATTCCTAGGAGAAAGGTCCATGTGAATGTGGATATACAAACCCATTGACACTCAATCAATCCTAACCCCATTGCATAAAAATGTAGAAATCCACTTACTACAAATATACAAACCCAAATAAGAGACATGCTGATATACCATTCCAAAAGGTTTGTTTTGTCAGGAGGTTTTGGTGGAGGTTTCAAAATAACCACTTTTAGATAGGGGACCCAATGAAGAATAAGACTTCCATGAATGGCTTTGAAGAACGCTTGATGAATGGATTGTATCGACTAAAGGGACAAGATGAGTCAAAGAAGGGTGCCCAAGTAAGTATCTGGCATGCAGGTATGGGAGCACAAGTAGGCTTGGTAAACTTGATGTTGAATTAAGTGAAGAACAACTTGGATGTTAATGATTGGGAGAAACTTAAATCAAGCCTTCATGAGTATTCACAGCCATTATTAGAAGTGGGGTGCTCATGTTCCTTTGAGAGGAAAGGGTGGTGCAAAAGTGTTTCTGATTTAGGGCGGTTGGGAGCTTTAAGAATAGAAGTGTTATAGAGTTAAAACACTAAAGGGAATTAAGTCCTTTGATCTTCCTTTAATTCCTCTACTCTAGTTGTTAATGAGTTACCTTGAAGGTTTCAAAAAACTTGGGTGAAGCACTAGCAGACCAGAGTAGCTATTCGGATTTAATGACATTCATTTGTACAAAAAAAGTCCCCTATGGTCTATTTATAGGAAAAAATAGGACCCTCGGCGAAATGTGATTGGGCGGGAAAGTGGATTACATGCTAGAAATGTGGCACGCAAGTAACTTGCATGCCAATAGAGCCTTGTCTTGAATGGGGCACTAATTTGAGTACTTAGACAAAATAATTTCTTTGTTCATCTACAGGACTGTGGAATAAAGTTATTTGTTCATAGGTACCTTGAGCGCTGCTTTAGGGACATAGCCAAATTTATTGCTCCATACCTTAGGGGTGGAACTGCCGCATCCCTACTTGGGATCAGTGCTAGGTTTGAGTCCCATCTATTCATATAAATTATCTATTGTCACTAACCCCCATGATAAATGCAGGGTCCGACTACAAACTTCTCAAGTCCGGTTGAGCTTGGAGTAGGCAATAATTACCCCAAAAAGGGTGTGATGAGTCTGACCTCCCATCCTTTTTACAAATGCTTGTTCTTAAGTATCCTATGTTCAAATATAACGAATTCTTGACTTTAGAATGTAGGTCCCTTTGGATAATGAACCATTTGATATTTCTAGGTCCATAAATAAATCCAATGGAAACTTCTGGGAAGTAGTGATTCCTAACTAGAACACATGTTCTGAGGGATGTGAAACAAAAAATTTGAACCCGATGTGAATCCTTAACAAAGTTAATGGTGATACCCATCTGTTAGGACCTAATAAATTGATAAATTATAGAAAAAAGAATAAATAATGCATGTATCAATCTAAAAGTTGTTTCTTTAATGGAGTTCATTGTTTTTGTAAGTTTTCTCAGAAATCCCATCCCTCCAAACGGCTTCCTTCAAGTTTGGACCTGTGAATTCCCCGACCGCTTATCAAGTTGTATCCTTATCCACTGGAAGGAAATCATCACCAACTCAGAATCCTAGAATCTGGGTCTCAAATTTATTGGAACATGAATACCATCAACACGATACTATCCTAACCATGGAGGCTACCCGATAGGCTCTCAAAGTTAACAACAACCATCGATTGTCAGGACAGCAACGAACGATGGTCAAGAAGCAGATAGTTCAAACCACCAAAGCCTATAATTTTGGGTCTTTATACTCATAATGAAAAAAACACTCCCTCCCATACTATAGGAGGTGGATCAATAGGTCAGTCATGGCCTCAACTCAAAGATGCAGGGGACCTTCCCGAGGGATCGGTCCAACAATCGCCATCAGCAGAATCGTACATCATTGAACCCCTAACATGAAGGGAGTGTTGCCGTCAGTTGTTTGGTCCAGGTACATCAGACCCAGGTATGATATAAAAACCACTAAGTACAACGTTCGGCCAATAGGGAGCAGGTTCTTACATTTTTCCCCACTAGAGAAGTCCATCATCCTAAATTTGTGGAAAACAACGAACATGCACATACACATATCGTCCCTAATTCCACTGGCCAGTAGACTCGTCTGGTGGAGACCAACCAATCACTCCATTTATATCTAGTGGAGTACAATGAGCATGTACATACATATTCTTACAAACTACTAGCTAGTCAGCAGGCTCATCTTACTGCATTCAGGGAATCCCTTTAATCAAATGTTGTAGAAACTAGTAAAAAGGAACATAAACCTACATATACTCACCAATTATGCCACTAGTCTCATATATAAGCATTGAAAGAAGTATATCAACCATGCTTGGTAGAAAAAAACCTATATAAATATACACATGACAATGTACATCAATCCTACCAACAATCTTGTTTGGCAGCACCCAGAGAAGTCAATCGAAAAGCTCTAATGACAAACATAGGGCAGACTCAAGTATCTTCCCCAATACATGATTAATGTCAGTATCCACTAATAGTAAAGGGAGGATAGAAGCAAACAAATTCATATACTATGGATAATGAATGGAAATATATTCATATTATGGATTCTAAAGTGACCAAACACATTTTAGCAATCATGAAAGGGCATACAAAAATTCCTGAAAAAATTCTGGAAGCCTTTGAAAATATCATAACAAAAACATTTGAAGTACCAGGGAGACATACACATAATTAATTCCACACATCTGGTATGACTCATCGAAATCCATCCCAGAATAGATACACACCTCTATTCCAGTCCAGGATGGTTATGGTGTATACTCTCCTGTATCATAAAAATAACTAGATCAAGAACATACAACCTTTCCAATTGGAGATAATTGGCCCATTATAATGGCCACTTCAAGGTAAGCACATACACCTTCCCATGATAACCACTTCTCTTAGAAAGTTCCCCCAACTACATGTAAATGTGATCCTAAGAAGATGTATCACATAAGATAGTTGGAAAATCAATATCCAATCTATGATCTAGCACCTCTTAATGATGGAGTTCTTGAAGCCCTTGAAAATTTATTTGTTATAACTCAAGATCCTACCCCCTATTACCGAATTATGGGAGTAGTAATAGAAATTCTAAAGTTCCCCATCAGAAACTTTGTAATGAATGCTTGCTTCATGAAAACTCGGTCAATCTAGAGAATCAATTTTTGGATGAGAGCCACAAAAACCCTCCTTGAGCCAAAAAAACCAAGGAGCAATAGAGTTTTTCCCTAACTGTAATCCACCTTGTTTTTCCTCCCCATGATGGCATTCAATACAAAAGTTATCTATATAGTAGTGGTTTTCATTGTCAAGATAATACTCTAATTTACAAAGTAGTAATGATAAATACCTTTTATCTCGAGGAACATTCCAATATAAGGCCATTTGTATCTAATGCCTCATAACTAGCAGTGAAATAATTTCTCAACCATATGACATCCTAAGACAATGATCATTCTCCGAATCTCCCTTGGGACATTTTTCATCTAATATAGTAGAGGAAAAAAGCAATTGTTTCCATTTTTTAAAATAAAACAATCGAGAAGCCTCCACTCTGGCCAGACCAAGTGGAGAGACCTCTAGAAACTGTTAATGATGATATGTTGAATATGATAAAAAATTTGGATAAAGGTGAAATACTAGTCATGTTCTGGCCTTTGGAAACCTATCAATACAGCATTACATAATTAGTGGAAGAAGATTGTATTCATGATATTATCATCAACTTATGAAATATTCTTTATCATTTGAAAGAAACAATATTACCATATGATCAATATCAAAGTCATGTAATGGTATCAAAAGGGTTTAAATTCCAAATAGACTTGGAAACTCTCTCTGTGTCCTGATATCCAAAGGTTAAAAAGAAGCAGAGAACCCTTCAGGGTGCATGCCTCAATGTACTAAAGATTATATGCCAGTTAATTATTGATACCCCATCTAGTGTTCATATTAGAGGATGGGGTGCACACAGAGCATTACATTTCACTGCCCTCTAAAATCAGTAAAGACCTCCAAAAGTAGTATCATGAAATGTTATTTCCCATGGTTGGATAAAATCATTAGATTTTTTGTGTAATCAAAGACACGCTCAAGAACAGGCCTTGACTAGCTCTAATCAGTGTCTGTTCCAAAGACAATAAGCTCTTGAGATACTTTTGCATCAGGCATCTGAGAACATTAATCATGCCTCTTGCATAGAGGATGCTATCCATCAGATGAAGAAAATTTATAAATTAGGACAACGTTCTTCTGAAACAGTTGATTTAAGAGGTTGTTGGATAATGGCCCCAGATAATGTTCAGAAAAAAATTTGCAAAATCAGAAGAGAAACCATGTGAATATCAGATATAGTAGTTCAAGAGCCACCCTATCCAACAGGACTGGGGTCTTGTTGAATTCAATCAACGAATTCAATAAAAAAAATCTCGAAGGTTTGAAGAATAAGAAAAAGAATTGCCCCAAACTATAGGGTTATGGGATTTTTTATATCTACAATACCCTCCTCAACGAAAGTCAGTTTTATACCAATTAGGGAAGAAGACAAAATGTGAACACACAACTAAACTATCCAAGGATACCCTTTAGGTTACTGTTTGTCAAACATTTCACAGGAATTCAGCATATATGAGAACAATGTATCATGGATGACATAAAATAATATGATCATACAAAGATAATGATAGAACGTAATAAATGGATTATGCATCAATGAATGTCATTAATACCATTACAGAAGATCCTATAGATAATGCGTCTAGTTTTGTGGAGTCAGAAGATGAAGTTCTTATTCATAACACGGTATACACCAAAGAAAACGAAGGAGGTTTATGTAACTAAAATCAGACGATTACCCAGAATATGAGTATTTTTTCAAGTAACAAACTCCCACCCCTTCCAAAGGCATCTAATAAGGGGAATGTTAAAAATAAGATCTTGTCTCACATTCCAAATGGAGAAGGTCAATCTCTTTTTCTTGGGGAAATATTTTCTCAACAAGAAGAATAAATGATGGAGTTGAAAAGACACGATTCAGAGTTACATCAAAGTAGAATTTCATTTAGACATGATTTAAAAGAAGATGATCAACTTGCATGTCCTATAGGAACTCCTCATCAAAGAGTATTTTTTGCAACCCCATATGTGGATAATGAATTCCCTCCATTGGGTACATAGCCAAGGATGGATCAATCACAGCCTTATAATCATGTCCCCATGGGTTATCCAAGACCAATACCAGCAGTACCACCACCAGTGGTTTTTCCAGTTGTCACACCAGTTCTAGCTATAATTGTTGTACCTATATCGGTCCCAACTAATCCAGATATTCCTCAAATTATTATAAATACAATCGATGCATAAACAACTCGATTGGAATCTATGGAAGAACGGTTTTTACCAGTACAACTAGGAGAAAAAGCTTACCCTGAATGGGTAGATCTGATCCCTCCACCACCAAACTTTTTTAATACCAAATATCCTATTATTAATGGTTTGGGGGATCTGGATAAGCACATAATTCATTTTGTTTCTTGTTGTGATCTCATGATGGGGACCCCTCAACAACAAGAAGAAGTATCCCTAAGATGCGTTGTGGAATCATTACAAGGGATAGCCTTTGTTAGGTATAAAATTTTGTAGTATCGATCAGTTACTAGATGGGAATAACTCCATAAAGAAATGTATCCTCCTATTCAGCTCACTGCTGCCATGGAAAATAGTTTTTTATCTTACAAATTGAAAGAATGAGAGAATTAATGAGTTTATGATATCATTTCTCAATGGAAAGTATTAACATATTCTTGGAATCTTGCACCCCCTCAAGAAGTGTTGATACCGATTTGTGTGGAAAATCTATGTGATGAGTTACCCACACCGCTAATCCATAGGAAATACACAGGAGGGTTTTGAGACATTGCTTCAATCGCCGAAAAATTGAAGTATTCCATTATAGAAACCAATGCTAAATCTTGTTTAATCCAATCATCTCTAGGAAGAAGAGCATGTAAAGAAGAGGTTACTACACTCATACTCAAAAAATAACCTATATCTTCTTCTACTTCAAAACCATTATCATACCGATGGACTCCACCTCCTGAGTGTCAACAGCAAAGAGAACCTCATCAATATGATAAAAAAGATCAAAGGTGGAGACATTTTAAGGATTTAAATAACAATGTTTATTATATTATAAATGAATAAGTTCATGGTTACTTCATTTAAACTTTGGATAACAATTTGGATTAGTTTCCAAGGCTAAAGAAACTGAATAAGGTATGAGATGAAGATATCCTAAATTATTTCCCCTTTCACTAAATGTTGGGACATCCAATTTAGGTGCGTTTTATTTTCAAACTCCTCCTGCAAATAATTGTAGACTCTAGAAAAGTGAAACTGAAAAGTTCATCATCCCATTTAGCATGTGTTACCACTACAGATCTAGATATTGAAGGTGAATGGTAGAAAATCAAAATAAAATTCACAGAAGTATGATGATTGGATGATTAGTAAAATGATCAATGAAACACATTCTATTAAATGAAAATATTTGAAACAACTGATTGTTTGTTTTGAAATTTCTTCTATAGAAAGGACATATTTATCAAAATATCAATCCCCAAAAGGAAAATACTCAAAGAAGAAACATGATTAGAAAGATAAAGAGGAGTAAAAAGAGGAAAAGATCATGTTAAGGACAAGGTTGTCCTTGACATTGGTAGATTTCATGGCATCTGTCTCAAAAGCACGAGCACGACCATACCAAATAGAACAACCAAAACTAACTTATCAGGATAAATCTATATCAGATTAAGAATTGATCTTCGTTTCAATTAATGTTATCCACTTAATGGACCCCTATAAAAATAATGATTCTAGATATGATGAGAATGAATTCCCTATACCTGATTGGGGAACTAGAATAAGAAGCTAAGGTCAGGGATATAGGGGAGGACAGGGATATGCTAAAAACCACTATTTTAACTCTACCCCTTCTCGAACTGTTTATGTAGTAGAAACTCAAAGGAGATCCCTTTATCAGGCTCCACAAGAACAATGAAATTATCCCACACATGACAGGATCATCCCTGACACGATTATCATAGATGACGAATTAGAGGTTTCACCACCATTCTCTTAGAAAATAGATACTCATAGTCAGTCTAATCGACCAAAATAAGAATTATTTAGAGGTTATACCTCGAGACATGGTGGATCTACATCAGGTTCATCAACTTCCAAGCCACCGGTAAAACTGCATCTCCCTACTAGAAAACGCCAACCACTGGACCAAATGTATGATGTTATAAAATAGAAATCCCAAGTACCAGCCAAGTTGTCAATCCAGTATTCCTCGAATCTATCAAAAGACCTCTAAAAAGCACTTATTGATCCTTTTTCATGTCCTATATATTTTGAAACCAATGTTTCTACTATCTAGGTTTACCATGTAGAGAATGATCCTATAGAATGTCATGTGGTTATCTCTTTCATGGATGAAGATGAGGATAATGTTGTACATTGACACATCAGGCACTTATATCTATCTGGAAGGGTTAATGATACATATATTTAATGAGACTTCATTGATAATGGCTCAAGATTCAACCTCATTACCATTAGTACACTTTGTCTATCGGGTCTTACTGAATCTGACTTATCTCCTTCCACTTTGATGTTTCAAGGTTATGATAATAATGAACAAGAAAAACAATCCCACACATGATCTAGAGTTGGATGTTGTGATCTTTGTGTTGAAAACATAGCAGCATCATCTCAATAAGGATAAGTGTGAGATATAGAGTGATAACAAGATCCTCAAATATATATATATATTAAAAATAGCGTAATAGTATCCAAGGAATATGGATAGAACTCATCAAATATTATGACTGCTGAATCCACTACCATCACGGTAAGGTAAACAAGGAGGTGAATGATCTAAGTAGAAAGGATCTTGCATCTTTATCAATGATGAGAATTGAAAAGGATTGAATCTTCTTAGATTTGCAGAGGATGGACATGGGAGTCATTAAAAGAGGAACATCATCAAACCTTTCTCAAATTTTTTCTCAACCATCCCTCATGGAGAAATAAAGGATGCTTAAAGAAAGGATGTGGAAATTCTAAAAAGGATGGAAGCTATCATAAATGGGAAATCCTCAGAGTTTATTGTTGACAAGGATGGAATTGTGAGATTTGTGTCACAATTATGTGTACCATCCGATCCATAGATAAAGAATGATCTTTTGAATGAAACACATAGCTCATCCTTATCTATTAACCCACAGAGAACAAAGATGTATAGAGATCTCTATGAGAACATTTGTTGGGACAATATGAAAATGGATATTGTAGAATATACATCAAAGTTCATGGTATGTCAGCAAGTGAAGGCTCGGTGGAAAAAGTCTAAGGGGATGATGAAGCCACTACTCATACCAATATGGAAGTGGGACAACATTACCATGGAATTTTTCACTAGGAATCCAATAATATCCAGAGGAAATAATGCTATATGGGTCGTTGTGGATCATCTTAGGAAGACAACTCACTTTATCACGATTTTAGAGGACTTCTCATTAGATCAACTTGCATGGATTTACATCAAATAAGTGGTAAGGAATCTTGAATAACCACTATCTATTGTATCTGATCGTGATAATAGATTCACCTTGATGTTCTTTAAAAGTGTACAACATGCTCAAAGAACTGTACTGAACTTCAGTACGACCTATCATCCTCAAACAAATGGCCAATCTGAGCGAACTGTTCAGACTCTGGTTGATATGTTAAGATCATGTTATATGGACTTGAATAGAGGATGGGACCAACATCTACCACTGGTTGGATTCAATTACCATAACAGTTTTCACTTGAGAATCTGAATGGCATCATATGAAGAACTTTATGGGAAAAGGTGCATAACACTAGTGTTTTGTGATGAATTCAGTGAGCATAAGCTGATAGGACCTGAAATGTTAGAAGAAATGGTGGAGATGGTAAAAAACAATTTAGTAGAATATTAAGGAAGCCTAAGGTTGATAGAAGAGTTATATAGATAACCATCAACGAGACCTTGAGTTCTAATTTGGAGACATGGTATTTCTATGCATATCGCTGTGGAATAAGGTCATGATTTTTGGAAAGAAAGGGAATTTAAGTCTTAGGCACATCAACTGCTTTGATATTTTTGATCGTGTCGGGGTTTTGGCCTATGGAATAGAACTTCCACTCACCATGGTCGTAGTTCATGATGTCTTTCATGTATCCCTCTTAAATAAGTACATACCAGGCCCTTAAATGGTGATATCTTAAGGGGTATTACAATTATAGGATGATCTTTCCTACAATGGGAAACATGTGATGATCTTAGATCATATAAAAAAATTTATACGAAATAAGATAATTCATCTTCAGCAAAGTGTTGTCGAGAAACCCCATGTTTGAAGAGGCAATGTAGGACTCATAGGAAGTGATGAAGTAGAGTTACCTGCATCTATTTTATTGTAGGAAGATGAAAATTTGATGAAAATTTTTCATAAGGGGGGGAAATTGTAACGACTCAAACTTTTAATAATAGAAAGTCCTCGTGATCTAAGTAAAAATATTATTATGTGAAATGGTTATATTACAAATTCACTTCCATGGTTTTATGACTTTGGATTTTTAAAATACCATTACGAATTATTATTGTTTATAATATATCTATTAAATAATGGTCACATGATTAATATAAATATAGGGCTTTAACAAATCCAATTTACTCAGATGAAGGATGTGATGACCTCATCTAGTAGACTTCCCATGTACGAAGCCCATTTATCAGTGCTCAGAAATGAGTTTTCATCATTGGGCTTCACTCATGACCAATCCCAAGATGAGCATCAATATGTTAGTCATGATTGGAACCGCCTACGAGAGATGTGGAAGTTGATAGAGATTACCACCCAAGCGATGTAATCTATGCCACCCCGAGAGTCTTTCACCATCACAAACCTTACACATTGGTCTTATGTGGTTGTTATAAGGGGTTTTTCAATAAGAACTTATCACTATAATTATGTGCATTATTTTTGTATATATTAAATAAATTACATTAATTTTATAATTGTTACTTTGTAAACAGTTTTTAAAGCACAATAGTATTTTTAGATAATATTCCACTAAGAAATCTATTTTAATAAATTAATGAATTTTTGAATTGAATAATATTATAATAAAATATTATTATTATTAAATTATTTTCTATTATGTATAAATGATCCTATAATTTTAATGAATATAATTGTAATTTTTATTAAGGGTTTAAAGGTATTTTTGTCAAAACCCATGAATTTTCTATAAATGTCAGTTTTTATTTTAAAAGAAAAAATTCACATATTTAGAAAATTATTTGGATACAATTAATATAATTTTTGGAATCAGGACATCAAAATTATTCAATGGTAATTTTTTCATAATTTTTCGAGAAAGTCGATTTTTTGGGTAAAAATTACATACCATTTAAATATATAATGTGTTTTATGACATAATAATGACCTAATAGTGATGTAATAAACTACTATAAATATTCTGATCTGAAAATATATATTTTAACATTAAAATAGTTTTATTTTAGGTTTGTTTAATTTATTTTACAATGTTTTAGTGGACCCTACAAGACTTATAAAACATTTTAACCTTTAAAATTGATGTTATTGAAGGTGTGACTCACCTCCACATAAGAAACTGTATTATTTTATTAAATTCGGCCATTGGAATTATAGGATAATATTTTATACTCCCCTTTGGAAAAAAAATAGGGGCCAAAACCATGGTCTGTATTGTTGTTTAGATTAGTTTAATGTGTGGTTACCCAAACCTAAATAATAAAGAATTACCTCTCTTTTCCTATGTAAACACACCCAATCTCCCACATCCTCTTCACTAAAATCCATTATAGTTCGTCAAACTTCTTCCCTCCTATTTCTATAATCCTCCCAAGGTGTCCCAAGATCCCAGGAACCCTCTCTCAATCCTCTCTCAAGCCTTTGGGATTACACTTCCAAGTAAGGGATTTCTTCCTTTCTCATTTTTATCAAAATTTAATTATGTTGTTATGCAGTTTTATTTTCAATTACTAATGTTGGGGTATTATTTTTCACCTCCCCCATAGTTTAATATTGTTTTCTAAATGAATAGAGACCCTTTTTCTCTATTATTAATGCCTCCCATGTACACCCGTTACCATGCTGAAATTTTGTAAGGAATTTCTGTCTCCTCATTTACAATCAAGATATTTTTTTATTATGCATATAAATTCCATTCCATATGTTGGTATATGATTTACCATTATCCCCATACTTTTTATTCAGTTTATAAATTATTATATACCCCTTTCACTCTCATCAATCCATTTCACTAATTTCTATTTGATGTCATTATCCTGCCAAATTTACACCAAAATTTCCATGCCAAAATCATTGTGTAGTGAATACCATACTGACTCCTCTATCAAGGGTATTCACATTTATGTACATGTACTGGTTGATTTAGAACTTAAATTTATGTATTCCACATCTCTTATTCATGGAATTAATTATTATGTTAATGAATCCATGTTGTATGATCTATGTGGGACACTTATGCATGAAATAAAATAATTAAAAAGGGTGTGCCCTGATGGGGATCCAATGCATTGGTTAAAGATTAGTATAATGATACGTCAAGTGAAATGAGGGTTTACTAATTCTAATTCAAGTGCAATGGCAGTTTACTCATGCTAATTCATGTGCAATGAGGGTTTCCTCATGCTCCATGTGCAATGAACCTTGGGTCATGCTAATACCACGTTAAGTGTTGTTTCCACATTTCAATGTTATGATAATCATGCTATATCATGCCTTTATGTTCATGTTTCTCTTGCATTCCATATATATTCCTATTGTCTAAAATGTATTTAAATCTTCATGTTATAACCTTTTTACTCCCTTACTGGGATTTATAGACCACCCTTTTCTTATACATGTGCTCATGTTATCCCATGCAATGCTAAGTACGAGGTAATGTAGTGGTCATGTAAAGGATGTTTTCAATAACATGTTTAGTTCTATGTTTTAATTTGTTATTTAATGTTCCTAATACCAAAATACACTATACCTCTCAATATTTTACGTAGTATAAAGTGAAGGTTTTATGTAATGAATCATGTTTATGTATGTATTAAAAATTAGGGATGTTATAGTTGTTAACAAAGGATAAGTTTAGTTATTTTTGGGATTAGGATTAGAAAAATCTAGTGAAAGAATTAGTTACAAGACTAAGTATAATAAAAACATCCCTAAATTTTGGTGAGTATTTTGTTAGTGGTTTATCATGAAAATACACCCATGTCTAGATACTAGCAGGTAGAGGTGGCTTCACAGATGTGCCTAGGAGTGAAAACTCCGACAAGGAGTTTTGGGCTTGACGTAGGGTATCCTCGTACACAACAATGTGCCTTGATACACTATTGTTCACAAAACTCCTAGGGTATATTCTTTAGTAAATTTATAATCTTAGTATTAGCCATTATTTAGAGAATAAAAAAAATTCTCCTTAGAATATATGTTAGAAAGTAGATCATAGATAACATAGATTAATACTTATAGATTCATAAGTTCATGAAATAAAAGTTATATATATGTCATCCATTTTGTCTTTGGATTACCCTTTATGTGTTACCCCTATTTCTCGTTTTATTATAGCCAATGGATGGAAATAGGAGGACTTGGGATAACAACCGATGTGAAAATCAATGTGGTGAATGTTCAAATATGATGCCTAATCCGATGTGAGTAGTAATATTGAAATTTGTCACGATGCTCTCTAAGTTAACACAATATTTAAATAGAAACGTGGGTCAAGAGGAACATTCAACCCCCCCCCCCCCAAGAAAGAACAAGTCTCTATCTAGATATTAATGAGTCAAAGGCCTCCTACTTTTAATAGATCATCAGATCCCTCAATCGCTGAACAATGGATCAACTCCATTGAAAAGATCTTCTTCATCCTTCAATGTTCTGAATAAGAGATGGTTCTTCTGGTTGCTTGTTGTATGGAGGGTGAAGCCAATCAATGGTGGACATTGATCAAAAATACCATGCCTGAGGAGGCGATCGAGGTGATAGAATGGAAGGATTTCAAGAAGAGGTTTTTCAATAAATATTTTCCGTTCACCCTCTCACTAAAGATGGAAAGGGACTTCCATGCCCTCATGAAAAAAGATGATGAATCCATCAGAGTATACAAGGAAAACGTTACAGGGCTTGAACTATATGCCTAAAAAATTGCCATTACCCCCAAATTCATGGTTGAAAACTTGTTTTCTGGAATGAAACCTAGCCTGTGAAAATCCCTGGTGATCCGTGAATTCGACAGCTCTGAGGAAATTGTTTAATGTGCCCTCAAGGTCGAAATGGTGATCGGATAATCATAGGGGTATGATAGGGATAACAATTGTAAGGTGGAATTAAATTTTTGAATTCCGATTGGTAAATCGAATGGTGCTAATAAAATCCATCCCCCACTTACTAAAGGTGTGGAAAGAAGCACCACGGAAATTTCCTGTAGGGGACGAGGAAATTATTTAGGTGTGGAAGAGAAGGGAACGTAGCTGTTAACTGCCGACTAGAAAAACCCACGACTGCGATATAGGAGTGGAACACTCCATTTAACTCTCAATGCATTTTTAATTTCTTCAACTACAAATAAACATGGCACATTGCAAATTAGTACCCTCAACAAAGGGTTTTCGGAGGCAACAAACATCCTCCAAAACAACAATGGAGGGATTTTCCATCACTACTGCCAAAGTGAACCCTGAAAACAAAGTGGTGATAGGTATTACAGTTATTCATTCAAGAATAGAGAAATTACTTTTGGATTATAGTTCTACACATTCTTTTATATCCCAAAAGTTTTGTAGAATAATCCCAACACCACCACAAATCATGGAAGTAATGATGTTAGTGAGTACAACAAATGGGGAAATCATTGCATCCCGTTAATATTACCTCTCCCCTGTCATAATTTTTGGATTTAACTTCCCAGAGAACCTCATCATACTATTTTTGGTGGAATTTGATGCAATTATCAGCATTTATTGGCTTTCCTTATATAAATACAACATGAATTTCCATGAGAGGGAAATCACACTATATATGGAGAATCGACCCCCAATTCTATAAAAGTGCATGGAGAAGAATAATATTCTTCAGAGCCATCATCTCAAGAATGGATATTACTGCCCTATGATCACACATATCTGTCTTAGATGATTGAGTGTAAGGAGGAAACCATCCTTGAAGACATGCCCATTATGAGGGAATTTGTTGAAGTGTTTCCCGAGGAATTTCTTGGTCTTCCTCCTAGAATAGATGTTGAATTCTCAATCAAACTTATACATAGGGCATTTCCAATATCCAAGACAACATATATAATGGATGTTGTGGATAATGAGGCACTGAAGAAACAACTAAATGAGAATCTAGATAAAGGGTTTATATGCCCAAGTGCTTCACCTGGGGGTGCACCAGTCCTCTTCATCAAGAAGAAGGATGGGTCAATGTAGCTTTGCATCGATTATCATGAGCTTAACTAAATCATGATAATGAACTAGTATCTTTTTCCATGAATTGATTACTTATTTGATCAACTGTGTGGAGCATAATACTTTTCCAAGGTAGATTTGTGGTTGGGATATTATCAATTAATGGTGAAGGAGGAAGATATCACCATGAATACTTTTCGTACAAGATAAGGGCAATATGAATTCATAGTAATTAATTTCTAACTCACTAATGTTGTAGTAATCTTCATGGAATTGATGAATAGAGTATTTAGAGGTTACCTCGACAAATTTGTGGTAGTTATTACATATGATATTCTAATATACTTCAAAACCAAGGAGGATCAGGAGGAGCATCTAGGAACTATTATAGAGACCTTATGGAAGGAGAAGCTCTATGAAAAGTATAGAAAGAGTGAATTCTAGTTGAAGCAGGTCTCATTCTTGGGTCATATCATCACAAGTAATGGGATATCTATGGATGAATCCATGAAAATTGAAATTGAGGGATGATTGATCCAAATATCAGTAATGGATATTATCTCTGATTTGTGAGAAATTTTGTAGGATTGTCTAACCCTATTACCAAGAAAAATCAGAAGGGGGTAATGTTTTCTTGGAGTGATGAATGTGAATAGAGCCTCAAGGAGTTGAAAAGGAGGATTATCACTACACCTATTCTCACACTACCTACAAGTGGAGAACTTTTTGTGGTATTTAGTGATGCTTCGAAGAAGGGTATGGGTTTTGTATTGTTGAAGAATGATAATGTGATAGCCTATGCCACAAGTCATCTGAAAATACATGAGCAAAACTATCCCATGCATGATCTATAGTTGGAGGCTATGATCTTTATGTTGAAAATATGGTGTAATCAACTATATGGGGAGATTTGTGAGATATATACATATCAAAAGAGCCTCAAATATACATTCACACAAAAGGATCTTAATATGCGCCAACAAGGATGGATATAAATCATCAAGGATTATGACTACACAATATACTACCATACATGTAAGGGAATAAATGTGGCAGATTCTCTAACTAGAAAGGATCCTATATATTTATCAATGATGAGAATTGAAAAGGATCCAATTTTATTAGATTTTAAAAGGATGGAAATGGGAATCATTAAGGTAGGAACATCATCAATCCTTTCTGAAATGATTTCTCAACCATCCATTATGGATAAAATAAAGGATTCTCAAAGAATGGATGTGGAAATTCAAAAAATGGTGGAAGCTATCAGAAATTGGAAATCCTCAGAGTTCGTGGTTGATAAGGATGGAATTGTTAGATTTGGGTCACGATTATTTGTACCATATAATGAAGATAAAAATAAAGATATTTTTAATAAAACACATAGTTCATCCTTCCCTATTCACCTGGGGAGCACAAAGATGTATCGAGATCTCTGAGAAGACTTTTTGTGGGAAAATATGAAATGGAAGACTGTAGAATATATATCAAAGTGCCTGGTATGTTAGCAAGTGATAGCTAATAGGAAAAATTATAAGGGGATGATTCAACCACCCACCCATACCAGCATGGAATTGGGACAACATTACCATGGACTTTGTCACAGGACATCCAAGGAAATAAATTGGAAACAGAGCTATATGGGTCATTGTGGATTGTCTTATAAAGATAGCTCACTTTATCACAATTCAAGAGGAATTATCATTAGATAAACTTTCATGGATTTACATCAAATAAGTGGTAAAGCTACATGGAGTACCACTATCTATTATATCTGATCATGATATTAGATTCAACTTGATGTTCTAGAAAAGTCTCCAACATGATCTAAGCATTGAACTGAACTTCAGTATGGCCTATAATACTCAAACTAATGGCCAATATGAGAGAACTATTTAGACACTGGAAGATATGTTAAGATCATGTTCTATGGACTTCAAAAGAGGATGGGGCCAACATCTTCCACTGGTTGAATTCTCCTACAATAATAGTTTCTACTCAAGAATCTGAATAGCACCATATGAAGTCCTTTAGGGGGAAATGTGTAGAAAACCAATGTGTTGGGATAAAGTCTATGAGAATAAGCTTCTAGGAACTAAAATGGTTGAAGAAATGGTGGAGAAGGTGAAAACCATTCTACAGCATATCAAGGTATCCCAAGGTTGACAAAAGAGTTATGCAGTTAATCATCAATGATACCTTGAGTTCAATGTAGGAGACATGGTATTTCTACGCATATCTCCATGGAAGAAGTTCATGAGGTTTAGAAATAAATGGAAGTTAAGTCCTACGTACATCAGACGCATCGAGATTCTTGATCATGTCAGGGATGTGGCCTATTGACTAGCACTTCCAACCAGCATGGCCAAAGTACATGATGTCCTTCATGTATCCATCTTAAGGAAGTACATACCAGATCCTTCATGTGTACTCTCTTTTGGGTTAGTACAGTTATAGGATGATCTTTCTTATGAGGGGAAACCAGTTATGATCATAGATAGTAGAGAAAAAGTTCTACGAAATAAGACAATGCCCCTCATCAAGGGGTTGTGGAATAACCAAAAGTTTGAAGATGCCATATGAGAATCACAGGAAGTGATTAAGTAGAGTTACATGCATCTATTTTAGGGTAGGAAAATGAAATTTCAGGGGTGAAATTTTTTAAGGGGGGAGTGTTTTAATGACCCAAACATTTAATAATGGGAATTAATCTTGATCTAATTAAATGTATTATTATGTGAAATAGTTATATGACATATGCAATTCTTTGTTTTTATGATTTTTTATTTTTAAAATACCATTTAGAATTATGATCCTTGCTAATACAGACATTGAATAATGATCACATGATTAGTATAAATATATGGCTTTAAAAAATGAAACTTACTCAGATGAAGGAAAAAATGACCACATTTAGTAGACTTTACCCATACATAGAGAATTTGTTAGAGCTTGGAAATGAGGTGGTGTCATTGGGATTCACTTTGGACCAAGCCCAATCCATGCTTCAACATGTTAATTTCAAGAGGAACCACCTACGGGAGAAGTGGAAGTTGATAGAGATTACCACTTGAGTGATGTTATCCGAGCCACCCTAAGAGTTTGTCTCCAGGACACACCATACCCTTCGGTATTATTCAGGTATTATAAGGGGTTATGTAACAAGTCCTTATCAGTATGATTATGTTCATTATTTCTATATATAATAAATAATATACATTCATTTTACTATTGTTACTTTGTAAATAGTTTTTAAAGCCCAAATAGTATTTTTATTTAATATTCAACTAAGAAATATATTTTCATAGATTAATGTATTTTTAAATTCAATAATATTTCAAAAAATATTATTATTATTAAATTAATTTTTATCAATTTTATATTATTTTATGATTTTTAAGAATAAAAGTGTAATTTTTATTAATGTTTTAAAACTGATTTTGTCAAAACCCATGAATTTTCGATAAATGTCAGTTTTTTATTTTAAAATTGAAAATTCCCATATTTAGAAAATTATTTTTCTAAAATTAATATTATTTTTTCAATAAAGATTTCGAAAATATCCAATGGTGAATTTTTCATAATTTCCTGAGACAGTCAAATGTTTGGGTAAAAATTAAATACCGCTTAATTATATAATGTGTTTTATGACATCATAATGACCCAATAGTGATGTAATAAAATACTATAAACATTATGTTCGGCCAATATATTTTTTACCATTTAATAATTTTGTTTTAGGTTTTTTTGATTTATTTTACAAATCTTTAGTGGACCCTCCGATACTTAAAAACATTTTAGCTTTTGAAATTTATTTCTTTGATGGTGTGACTCACCTCCACATAAGAAACCCTATTATTTTAAGATTTTTGGCCATTATACTTATAAAATATCTTTTTCCACTCACCTTTTTCAAAAACCATGGGAAAAACCCATGGTCTGGTTTTTGTTTTTGATTAGTTTAATGTGTGGTGACCCAAACCTAAATAATAAATAATTCCCTCTCCTTTCCTATATATACCCACCAAAGAAACCACTTACTCTGCAATCAAATCCCTTGGAGTTCATCCCACCTCTTCCCTTATCTCTATAGAATCCTTCGAGGCCACCCCAAGCTCCCAAGAAGACTCTCTCAAGCCTCTCCCAAGCCTTTGGGATCACACTTCCATGTAAGGGATTTATTATTTTTTCATTTTTTCCACATTTCATTATGTTCTTATAATGTTCTATTTTCAATTAAAAATGTTGTGTTATGATTAATCACCTCCCCCATTCTACCCTATTATTGTTTTAATGATGATATAACCTTTTTCTCTCTCATTAATGCCTCACATGAACACCCATTAGCATACGAAAATTATGTAAGAAATGTCTCCCTCCTCATTTACATTCAAGCAATTCTTTTATATTATGCAGCTAAATTGAATTCCATATGTTGGTATATTTTGTACCATGATTCCCTTAATATACATTTAATGTATAAATGATTATATACCCCCTTCACTCTCAACAACCAATTTTATGAATTTCTATTTGACGTCCTTTTGCTTCCGAAATTACACCAAAATTTCCATGCCATAATCATTGAGTAGTGAATATCAAACCCAAAACTCTATAAAGGATATTCACCATTATGCACATGTAGTTGATTATTGAGGACTTTAGTTTATGTATTCCACATCTCTTATTTTAGGAATGAATTATTATATTAATGAATCCATGTTTTATGATATATGTGTCATAGTTATGCATGAAATGAAATGATTAAGAAGAGTGAGACCTAATAGCGCTCCATTGCATTGGTTAATGATTAGTATCATGATATGTCTAGTTAATTTGGGGTTTACTAATGCTAATTTTAGTGAAATTAGGGTTTAATCACGCTACTTCTAGTGAAATGAGGGTTTACTGATGCTCCATGTGCAATGAGTCTTGGATCATGCTAATACTATGTTAACTATTGTGGACACATTTTCATGTTATGATAATCATGATATATCATCCTTTTATGTTCATGTTTATCCTTAGATCCATTTATATTTCTATTTCCTAAAATGTATTTTAATCTTCATGTTATACCTTGTTTACTCCCTTAATGGGATTTATAGCTCACCTTTTTCTTATGCATGTCATCTAGTTATCCCATGCAATGCTAAGTATGAGGGAATGTAGTGGTCATGTAAAGGAAATTTTCAATAAGATGTTTCATTCTTTGTTTTAAGTTGTTATGTAATGTTCCTAATCCCTAAAGATAATAGACCTGTCGATCTTGAATGTTGTATCAAGTTAAGGATCTGTGTAATAAATCATGTTTAAGTATGTATTAAAAATCAGGGTTGTTATACTCCATGTGTTCAAAGCATATTTAAATAAACTAGGATCATTTAACTACACATCATCTATTGATTCTATTATATTTTGGTCCTAACATTATGACCTAAAACTACATATTCCATACATCCTATGTTTGGGTCAGAGATTCGTAGAAATCATATTCCTCTGATTATTTTGAAATCATGATTGCATATAATCTTTCTATATTTAGGTACCATTCCCTATAAACGAAACTATGTACTATGGAAAATATCAATCTCTGTAAATTTTCTTCATCTTTTATTAATAAAATGATAAAATTTTTAGATCACTTTTGTATGATTATACAGTACGTTACCCCAGTGGCCTTATATAAAATTTTCCTATGTAATAGGCTTGTTAATCAAAAGATTCCATTGTTTGGCTATGCAGCATATTCCCTAGTCAGTCTTGCATAATACAACCCCTATAATGAGTTTGTCAAATAATGGTAATTTTTTTCTTAGAAATGTCTTCGTTTAATGAATTTCCCTTTTCCTATATCATTCTTTAGTTCCAGAAATTCCCAAATCACAGTTTACAATTCTTCCTTTCCATACCTGAATATGATAGTATGTTTCTAGACAAATTATCAAGAAATTAGAGAGTATTAAACTATTGGTCATAGCTAAAGACATTAAATTATTGCCACCCCATTTTCATCATTGCATGACTTAAAACTGTACAGTATAATTCCCTCACTACATGACTTGAAAATAAAAAATATAATGTCCTATCCTCATGACATGAAACTACATAGCATGATACCAGAAATCCCCTTTCTGAAAAATTTAAACCATTCCTCAGACACTAAATTTGGGTAAAAGTGGTTTTCCCTTTCATGAAAAATGTCGGCATAGATAACCCTTTATTCATTAAATCCATTTCCATGGAAAAACACCCACTATGGTCTTGATTCACCCATATCTTATATTCCATTTTCTATCAACAATAAAATGTTTAATTCCTAGGAACTCTTTTTCTTGACTATGATGTATGTGCCCTTGGCCTTGCATTAGTTTCCTATATGACATGCCTGTCAATCAAAAGATTCCACTATTTGGCTATGCAGCATATTCCCTAGTAGGCCCTGCATAATCCAACCCCTATAACGGGTTGGTCAAATAATGGTAACCACATTCTTGGAAAAGACACCCATTATTTTTATACAAGTTTTAGATTTGGTGACCATAAAAAAATCTGGACACAAGATTCTACATGGAAGTAATGAAAGAAATTTAAGAGCAATTCCTAGACACTGAGCCTTGGTTGGGATCTAATTTGAAAATTTATATTCAATGTTAATCAACCTTATACATTATCATTATTAGTCATACATGAATGACTCTAAATTTCCAGTAACAGAAGACATGGTACTCACCATATTGAAAACCCGCAAAGGGAACTCTGGAAAAAAGTTAAAGTCTCATCCCACTAGACATATATTTTATAGGTTTTAGGAAATATTGAGATATAAAAAGACACAAGATGAAATGTTTTTAGGGTTGTATGTATAACCCTAGTAAAAATCAAACTATGCTCACTAGGGCCCATGTCATAGGAAAAAAATAGAGCATCCTTCCAAAAAAGACGTATCTCAAAATCTAACCAAATGATGTTGGAATGCATCAAAGTACCTTACTTTTATAATATAAAAAGATGCTTTTCATTCCGAATGAATAAAATTCTGGGTTGGGGGGGGGGGGATTTTTTAGACACCATGAAATGTGTTCCATGAACTTTTCCATAAAATGTCCTCAACCTGGCTTGAAACTCTCACTGTCCGACTCTGCAGTTTTCATGGGGGTCAGTGATGGTAGTGAAGGCATATGATCAAAAGGCCAAGACCGTAGCTTGACACGTATCCCAAGTAGGGGTGTGGGGGTTCGGGCCCCACGATATGAAGAAATAAATTTGGCTTTGTCCCTATTGTGGCACTCAATGTACCTACCCAAAAATACATTTGCACCACCATGATAGAGAAAAATGAATAAATTATTTTGGATATGTCCTCCAAGTGGCTCTCGGTCAAGCCAAGGATCTGTCAGAATGCATGGTACTTGCACAACACATTTTTGGCATGAATTCCACCTGCGTTCTCAATCAACTTTTTCCTATGGTCCTATTGTTTCATATTAATATACCCTTGGGGTCTTCATTTGTATGGAAGAATTTCCATTAAGACCAATTGCTACTTTGGTCACCCTGGTACTTTTCCCAAGTCCTCTAAAACCTTCAAGGTATCCATTTAACACCTAAAGTAGAAGAATTGAATGGGGATCATAGAACTTAATTCCCTTTTGCGTTTGAAATCCATAACACTCATGTGCCTAAAGTGCTCAACCTCCCTAAATTAGAAACACTTTTATGCCACACATTCATCTAAAAGGAACATGAGCATCCCACTTCTGTGAATACCTGTGTATACTTTTGAAGGATTGAGTCATGTCTTGCCGAAGTATTAAAATCCAGGTTATTAGTCACCTAAGTCAACATCAGGTTACCCAAGCCTACTTGTGTGACCATACTGGTGCACCTGATACTTAATTGGGAAGCCTTATTTGATTCATATTATCCCTTTAGTCGATACAATACTGTCATCAAGCCTTCTTTAAATCAATCCATGGAACGACTTCTTCATTATTGGATTCCTTATCTGAAATGGGTTATTTTGAAACGTCCAGAAAAAGCTTCTGTCTTATCAAACCTTTGGAAAGGTAGCATCAACATGTCTCCTATCGGGGTTTGTATATCTCATGTCAGAGGTTTCCCATATTTTTTGCGATGGGGTTAGGATCCATGGAGTGTCTATGGGTTTGTATTTCTATATTCACATGGAAAATTCTCCCATGAATAGGGTTGGGGAGTTCTCGGTTTGGATTATTAGGTTTTTGGTCATGATCTCCCACTCTGATATCTAAAACCAGGAACCTTTGGCCTCTAGTAGGCAAGGTACTATTCACACTTACTTTTCCTTTTGAACAAATGATATGTCTCACACCTCACTAAGACTAATTTAAGGGAATCCATTCTAGTGTAATCCCTTATCCTTTCATGTAGGATGTTGAAGTCTTTCTCCTCTCTACTTCCTTCACCATCACTCTTTCCGTACATTAGACACCTATATAATGTAAAGTGAATAGAGGGAAGGTTCACATCTATGGTATCTTCCAATTTCGTTGTCATAGACCCATCCTTTTCCACTAGTTGTGGTAGAAAAGTGTTTGTGTGACTTTGTTTAATCTTTTATATCTTCTTTTTTTCTCACACCATGAATAAATCACGTGGGCTTCGAGACTTGTGATGATCACAACATTTTCAAAAACACTTCATGGAATGAACTATGAGAACTATAATTCCCACCATAATTTGGATATGTAGGAAGCCGTCCTAAGGCCTGAGATCCAAATCATTTAATCCATTAATGGGTATCCTTTTTAGGAAGTAAGCCCAAAATTATTTATCTCGAAGTACTACAGTCTCCTATGAGACTAAATGAACAACGAGAACTCTGATTCCCCCGAAAAGTGGGATACGTTGGAATCCTTCCTAAGTCATGATCTCTATATTATTTCATCCAAAAAAGTCATCCTTTTTGGGAAGTAAGACCAAGTTCAATTCTCTAAAAGGACTACATTCTCTTATGAGACTCATCGAACTATGTGGGATATGATTCCCCTCCAAGTTGGATATGTAGGAAGCCTCTATGAGGTTCAAAACCAAAAAATCAAATCAAACTTTTTCTTCCTAGGCCAAATTCATAATAGTTTATAATCTAACAGGGAAACCCATATATTTTCTAAGTTCCTTGGGATGCCTAGGCATAAGTCCTACACCAAGATTTGACTATGAACCTTCCCCTTAGATGTCCTTACAACATGAAATTAAACAGTAAAGTTAGTACCTTATAACATGACCTTAAAAGGTCTAATATATCCCATTAAGCGGCACAAAACTACAAGGGTTATAATTACTTTCACAAGGATACATAGGTATCCCATTTATGAGAATGATCCCAACATCAAAACAGTCTTTTATCTCACTAGATGACAATAAATTCTATATTTCCCCCACTGAGTTGCTTAAAAAATAGTATTATCATGATGATGGTTAAAAGAGACTCTAAATAGTATATGAGAGTATACCATTGATGGAGAACCTCAAATACATAGGTATGTGTCCATTAATGGAGAACCTTGAATACATATGGATGATTATAAATTTCACACATTCCTAAAATTGATTGAATATTCAAAAGGAAACCTACATTACACTTGGTGAATTAATAAGGATTTAAGAAAATATCTCAAATCTATAAGAATGTCCTAGAGTAGGCAATAATTCCCCTAGAAAGGGTTTGATAAGTCTGACCTCCCATCCTCTTGATCAATTCATGTTCTTACGTATGGTAATTTCAAACATAACGAATTCCTACCTTTGGAAAGAAGTTCACTTTGGATAACGAACCATTGGATATTTCCAGTTCGACTGATAAATCCAATGGAAACCTCCCGTAATTAGTGATTACTAACCATAAAATACATTCCATGGGATGCGATACAATGGAACACCAATGACCAGCTACACTATTATAGCAGATACCTGTTTCTAAGAGGAAATGGAATAATGTCGTGATAGATTTAGTGTAGGGATTACTGATGTTTCCTCAAGTTAATGATGTAGTATTGGTTGTTGTTGATAGCCTCACAAAGGTTTTACATTTCCTACCGATCAAGGAAACCATTAGGGTTGATATATTGAGAGGTTGTACATCCAAGAGATTGTATGACTAAACAAAGTTCCACATTCTATCACATCAGTTAGGGACACCCATTATACTAGTAATTTAACAAAATTTCTATAGAAGGATATAGGTACATACATGCTTCTAAACACATATTACAACTCTAAAACATATGGCATGATAGAACGCATGATTCAAGTGTTGGAGGACCTGTTCCAGGCATGCATCTTGGATTATGGGGGTTCTTGGAAGAAACAAATACCCTTGGATGAGTTTTCCAATAAAAATATCCATCAAGATACTATTCAGATGTTTTCATATGAGGCTCTGTATGGTAGACCATGTTGATCACCCTGGTGTGAGCTAGAGGTTAGAGAGACAGCTATGTAGGGAATTCATCTTGTCCAAGAGACCAATAAATAGGTTCTGTTGATTCAGAAGAGGATGGCTACTACACAATCTTGTCTGAAATAATATGAATATCAACATAGATGACCTCTGGAGTTTGAGGTCATGGATCATGTTTTCCGACGTGTTTCACCAGGGTTGGGACACAAGAGGATCATGGGACGGGGTGTTCGTTCATTGAGACACATCGGTCCATTTGAGGTTCGAGAGAGGGTTGGACCAGTTTCCTATCAGTTGCAGTTAACATAGAGGTATCAAAATATGCATGATGTGATCAATGTTTCTCATTTGTGACATTTCTTTTAAGAATAGTGTCCTGCTTTTGAGCCTGATGAAGTTGAGTTTTAGGTGGATGAATCCTCTGAGGAGCATCCTCTATGAATTGTGGATCATTGCATGAAGGTTCTCAATGGATTGTCAGTTCCTTTGGTATGGATACTATGGCAGCACGAACGAGTGCAGGACATGACATGGGAGAGGGAGGCTGATGTACGATCGTAGTGTCCAGAGTTGTTTGTAGATAATTCTTCACCAACATCAAAAGGACAATTCGGGGATACATTAAATTAAGGGGGGGGGGGTGTAAGAACCCAATTCTTCTTTTGAGGTATGGATATTTTCTTATCAATTTGTATTTAAGAAAACTAGAAAAAAAGAGGTTATGGGATGAATTAAGGAAGGCTACACATTATGACTAAGGGTTACACGTCGTGTAATCATAGTAAAAACCATATATTGATGTCGATAGGCTTTTTCAAGACATGTAAATGAAGTCGGTGAAAGGAGGAAAATTTGAATATAAACAGTGTGTATATTCAATGTACATGGTGTCTATTTTATAAAATTAGTTAAAATGGTAAGTAGCCTCATTTATTCATTTCTAGAAAGAGGGATCCCTAGGTTCTCCCAAATAGTAGCATTGTATCTCATTTTGGCTCTAGAATCATCATCCGAACTCCGATTTGATCACAATCGGATGTGTTGCAACCCAATTGGTAAGCCCTCAATTCATATGGAGACATTATTCGTGATTTTGTCTCTCCAATGAGTTATTCAAGGTTGATCATTTTTACTCCTTTTATATATCTACTACAATTTATCTTGAATTAGAGGTCGACTATAACGACCCATACATTACATACATTGTCAATACTTCAGAATTGAAGTATATTTATTACAATATATAACAAAACCATGAGAGGACCGTATAGGTATAGTGTCTCTAGAAACTAGAAAACATAAACAACTGGTTCATAAAGAAACTATGTTGTCTCCTGTTTATTTGATCATATATAGACTCTTTTTTGGAATATCATATTTAATACCCTTCTTCCTAAACTAGGGAAAAGAAACATACAAAAGGGTGATCTAGAATTATCAATAAGGGTAAATAGATGAAATGTCAATCATATCATATTCTTAAGAGCATAACGTTTGAAAAAATATTATCCTTCATAAGAGGTCAAAATATGATGTCATGGGATAAATCATAGAATTGAAATGTAGTCCAAAAAATCAGAATAGAAGACATGAAACATTGTGGAATACAAACATAATCATAGAAAACCATTTCATATTAATCAAGGCTCATTTCCAAGACAATCATAGTGGAAAAAGTCCATTACTGAACCAAGTTTACTCCTCGTTCCATCCCTATAATACTGAACCAGATTTACTTGCCATTCTGGCCATGTATATCTCATGAGATACAAATCTTTACCCAATTCATTGGAGGGAGATATAGGTCCCACCCATCTCATAATGAAACCATTCTTATGTGTGCCACAAAATTAGCAATCATACATCATTGCATAACTGTTTCCCTCATACTTTGGGGATGACCTCCTTTGATTGGAGGTTCAAACATTCTGATCGATTTCTAACGGGTTTGTTTGTAGAACCGGAAACATCCAATGATTACACATCCATTTAGACCTACTTTCCAAAGGTAGGCGGTCATTAGTTTGTGGACTGATGAGGCTTAGGATTTTTCATTGGTCGGGAGGATGGGAGGTCAGACTCATCACACCTTTTGAGGGGAATTATTGTCTACTCCAGGACTCTCTTTATAGATTTAAGTTATGTTCATGAATCCTTATTACATTACCAAGTATAAAATGAGCTTTCCTTCAGATATGACAATCAATGATTAAATATGTAGGAAATTTAGAGAATCTTTTATATGTATTCAAGGTTCTTCATCGATAGATAATCATCTGTATTTATGAGAGATTCTTGGTCAATGGTCCCCTTAGACACATTTATATAGAAGTCTCTTGGTAATTATGATGACCATATTGGTTTTAAAGCCACTCAGTGGGGCACTTGATGTTTATTGTTATTCAGAAGGACATGGATTATTTCATAGTTGGGATCGAACCCGCAGATGGGCTATCTACGTATCCTTTGTTTAGAAAAGGAATCTGAACCCACATAGTTTGAGTAAGGGAGTATGATGTTTATGATTGATGGCTCAAAGATGGATGTCATAATTACTTTTACACTCTAAGATCACGTGAGTCATTCTTGGTGTGAGAAAAAGAGGTATTGGTAAAAATTAGGCAATTGTGCAATGAAAGATGCAATCATAAGAAATAATGTGGGACTTTTGTATGTATGACTGCCCAGATAGATGAAGGTTAGGATTTACTTTAGGGAAGAAATCCAAGAGCATGGTCCATAAAGGTATATGTACTTCATGGAGATTTTGAATACTCTAACTTGGAGCATACTCCTGAAAAAGAGGCTCAAATTAGGAGAGGACTTATGATTTGGGTTTTACTCCTGAAAAGGAATCCCAGATCAAAGGTAAATTAGGACTAGTTAAGAGAAATTAATACTGGGGATTACTCTTGAAAAGGAGGCTTTGGTTAAGAGATTTGAAAAATTAAGGGACTTGGGGTGTACTCCTAAGGAGGATGACCATGTTTGAGACTGCGACTTACTCCTGAAAAGGAATCCCAGATTAAGAGAATTATGGTTGTGGATTACTCCTAAGGAAGATGCCCAGATTGGAGAATTATGACTGGGGATTATTCCTAAAAAGGATGCTCGGGTTAAGGGGTTCTCTCATATTAAAGGATGAGGTTGAGTGAATGAAATATCAATCTTTTAGTGACATAAAGATGTGAAAATCACTAGGTTTTGAGAGATATTCCATATAGTTCCTTTCAGATAAGGAATTAAAATCAAGAAATTAGGCCATAAATGGCTTTGAAGAGTGTCATGAAGATTGAATCTTGAATAGGAGAGGTGGAATGGCTTAAGAGGTGTGAAATGGGAAAGAATGGAACCCAAAAATGTAGGGCCGCGCAAGTCCTAATAGGCGCGTAGGTACTGTGTGGGCGCGCAAGTCCTGGTCACGCTAGTATGTATGCGCGATACATGGGGTACTTGCGCGACAGTTAACCACCAGGGTAATACTTGAGCGACTCTTGAGTAAAGCCTTTATAATCCTCTTGAGGATCTTCCAGAAGAGGGGCGCACAAGTTCTATTGAAGGAGTAAGGCGACACGCAAGTGTGGCCTTTTCCCTTAAGGGCTGGCCACTCAGGCGCACAAGTGTTGATGATTTTCAACACTTAGGCCTTCTTCCCCCTCTATAGATCTTCCGTTCTAGGTAATAAATTACCTTAGAAGTGTTTCAGAAGCTTTGAGAAGAGACTAGGGCGTCGGGAAATCAAATCTGAGTTTCTGGAAAAAAATCCTTCTCCAATGGGGGGCCCACAGGGTCTATTTATAGGCAGGAGAAGACCCTGAGTGGTTATCACATAGTTCGCGCAAGTCACTTGCATGATGAATGATGGTCGCACAAGTGGACTTGCACGACTATGAGGCAACTTGTGCGACTTATGGGTAATCTTATCCTTGTTCATCCCATTGTCAATTTTTGATATCTTCTTCAAAGGATGAATCAATTTGTGCTAAGTCATTTCCCTTTACATTCCTTTGGACTCTGTGATGAAAAATGAGTGTCAACAAAAGTCCCCCCTCAGAGTTGGATTCGAAAGAAATGAGGATGTGACTCTGAGGAAAAAGGAGGAATCCAAAGGAAAGGTGGCGCACAAGTGTTCAGTGTGCAACACTTGGCGCGCAGGTTCGAGTCACATAGGGCTGAAGCGCACTGGGTGTAGGCACGCAGATAGGCCGCCTGGCCTATATATACACAGTCATTGGCCACGCATAGCATCAGATTCTGATTTCTCGAGGTCTCTCCATGCAAGTCATCTTAGCCTCGTAGGTTGCTCTGTTTTACAGTGTTTCCTTGATGGTGCGCTGCTGTCAAGGTATCTTAACATGTGTGGTGGTACTTTCACGCCAAATATTTGCGCGACACCTCCATACATGCGCACCAAGTTTTAGACTTGTGTGCCTTAGTGCCTGTACAATTTTTTCGAACTCTTTCACAAATTTTATGAAAAATAAACCCATTTAAGAGTTACTTTATTAATATTTTGTGAAGATTTAATGGATCCCAAAGGAATTGGAAAGGATGATCAACTTGATAACAAGCGGATTGATGACATGATGAACATCATTGGCCATGATTAATGTGATATCTGTGACATAACTCTCATAGATTTGGATAAGTACTTGAAGAAATATCATCTTAATTTCCCACATAGCATCCATCTTCCTCTGTGTGGTCATGGTCATCTGCAAGGAATCAATGTTCCAGATGCAAAGAACTATACGCCTGAAATGCAGCTGCCCTGCTACTCCTCTATTTCAGTTATGATGTGAATTAAGAGCAACTACAATGGTGTGAACTTTCAAATTCTTCCTCCATGTCATTTTCTTTCAAATATGAAAATGGAAAACCCATGGGCTGAAATGTTTTCCGCTATCGGTTGGTGGAGAGAAGACAAACATGGAATTAGAGAAATATCTGAAAAGAGTACTCTCTCCAAATGGATATTTACTTCCAATGCTTCATTCTCAAATCCATGTATCCATCATCCAAGTCTCTTGGACAGAAACAGATTCACTGTTTGATCATCAAAAAATTTCTCAAACCGCACTCTGGAACATCCTTTTACAACTGTTCTAAGAAGAGCTGGTATCACTGCATCTCTTATTGTATCCAGTTTAATGAATGAATTCCAGGTGGTTGCTGATGAATCTCGGGATGCGGTAAATAAAATGAAGAGTTATTTTGAAAGCCTCTTTTAATTCCTTGGAAACGAGAAGAGACTCCAATCGGTGGATGTCCTTCTAACACTTGTGCATTAATGAAAAACACTTTCACCTTCACTCATTTGTACCTGCATTCTCTTTTGCAACATGATTTAGATTTTACCTAAGCCAATGGGCCTAGTAAGCATAGTTTGATTGTTTACTAGGATTAATGTAAATAACCCTACATACTTCTAACCTTTTAATTTCTCAATGTTACCTCAATCATAAAAAATGAATGTTTAGTGAGCTGGGAACTTGACTTTTATTCAGATTTTGATTGTCTTTTGTGGGAAGTTTAAAGTCATGCATGTCATACATAAAAAGGCTAATGTTTAAGGTCGAAATAGCTTTGACAGAAATGGATTAGAATTGACTGAATTCCTTAAAAAATCATCTAAAAACATATTACCATACTCAAGTATGAGGGAAAATATGTAAGCTATGACTTAAGAATAATTGAATCTGAGAAATGGCATGAAAAAGAGCTAAAAGGAATTAGAATAAGTAGTTTCCAAGAATAAATTTACCATTATTTAACAAACCCGTTAGGGGGTTCAATTATGCAGGGCCACCTAAGGGCATTGGCTGCATAGTTAAATAAAATAGTATCTTTTGGCTAAAAAGTCTGTTATGTAGACTGTTTATGCAAGGCCTTCTATGGGCACGTGCTGCATAGTCAGGAAAAAGAACTCTCAGAAATTTACATTCCTAGTGCTAAAAGCTAGTGAATGTTTATGGAGATTCAAATATTCCAAAGTATATTGTTTGCTGTATGGAAAGATGTACTTGAATATGGAGAAGATATTTCCAAACAAGATTATTGAAGAACTGAATGAATATCACTCCTATGAAGGTCTGACCCAAATGTAGGGAAGGAGAATATAAACCATAGACTTGAATACTTTCAGATCATGAAAAATGATATGGGACAAATATGTTAAGGATGGATTTTTTTGCAGATCCCTAAATACTGTCATTTAAGAAAAATAAGGACAAAAGAGGCATTCTTCCCAAGAATGAAGTTACCACTATCTGAAAAAACTATTAGGGGTTTGAATTATGCAGTGCCACCTAAGGGAATTGGCTGCATAGTCAAATAATAGTATCTTTTGACTAACAAGTCTGTTATGTAGACTGTTTATGGAAGGACGCCTATGGGAATGTGCTACATAGTCAGGCAAAAGAACTCTCAGAAGTTTGACATTTTTGTGACTAGAAGTCATGAAAAGGGTTATGAAGATCTGAAAATATTTATGGTTAGGATTATGACACATAAAGATGGATATTGTTCAACGTATACAGAGATACACAGATCAATGCTAACCATAATCATGTTGTGGTTGGGTCCTGAATTGAAATGTTGGACTTCACTACGTATCCCATAAGAATGAGAATCAAGACATACGTAGTTCATAAACTACAGTTTAACGTCATATGGGACAAAATGATTAGAGATATTAGGGTCATAGAGCTTGGACCATTGTAAGAAATACACAGTGTGTGTTTTCATGGAGAATTTTCAGCCAAGGGACTGAAAGTGGAATTTGGGGTGAGTCCCAAAGACTTGGGGCTGGATTCGAGGGACACTCGAACGTTCCTACGTATCCTATAAGGATCGGAATCAATCCTGCATAGTTCTAGAAATACCCTTTGTACAAATTTGGTTCGTACATGTGAAGGGTGAAAGGGGACTTTAGTACAATGATGGTTTAGCCCAAGATAAACGGTTTGTGCATTTCCATGTATGCACGTAGTCTTTGAAATGAAACATGATTGAAAAATCAATGTAAATAATGGTTCCCTCTTCGGTGAGGGTATCAAATAATTTTATAGTTTATTATCATACTAGACAAAAGTGTTGTATACTTTAATGTCGTATAACAATGAAGAAAGGGAACCAATGTAAAGATATTGATTCTAGGGGCGGTTTCATGAATCAACATCATATGAGATAGCGGTGAACTGATGTGAATAGATTGGTTTTGGGCTTGAACCTTGGAAGGTTGCCTACATACCCAGCCTAGAAGGTAAGGATCAGAGTCCGTGTAGTTCAATTAAAGAATGAATTAATGATAAAGTTGTTCTTGGGGACAATGACCTAAAAATGATGTTGTTGGAACTTACAAATGGTTAGCGGGCTAAAGAGAGTGTTATGGGTGAGGTTTGCTCTAAGATCATGCGAGTCATACTTGGTGTGAGAAACAAGAGGTAACAACAACCTTAACGATGCATAGTTTAATGTCCTGTAGGACATATAAAGATACTATGCACCTTAAAGTCTTATAGTTAGGACTGTTGGTACTGCACAGTTTAGTGTCATGTAGCAGGGAAAAAGTATAGTTTAATGTCATTTAGGACGTATCACAGACATTATGTACAGTTTAGCGTCATGTAGTTAGGACGATGGGAACAATAGAGTTTAACTTCATGTTGGACGAAAGGGGGACTGTGCAGTTTAATGTCATGCAGTGAGGACAAAAGAGTATACCATTTAACGTCATGTTGGACGCATTGGGGATTTTTTCCCCACAGTTTAGCATCATGTTGGATGAAAGTGTGAATAGTTTATGGTAATATGCATGGACCATGGATGGTTCAGTTTAATGTCATGCTAGACAAAAGTTTAGTTTAAAGTCATTGAAAAACTTTGATGATTATGTAGTTTAATGTCTTTCCGGACGTAAGGGACTTTTATACAGTTTAGTGTCATTTAGTTAGAACATCATAGTTTAATGTCCCGCTGGACGTAAGGGACTTGAAAATAGTTTAGGGTCATATGCATGGACCATTGATGATGTAGTTTAAGGTCATACAGGACCTAGTTGCAGTTTAAGGTCATACTGAACCATTTAGGGAACTTTTTCATAGTTTAACGTCATGTGGGACGAAAATAAAATAAATAGTTTAAGGTCATATGTATGGACCGTTGCTGTATAGTTTAACGTCATATGGCAAGGACAAATGAGGGACTTTGCAGTTTAATGTCATGTAGTGAGGACATCACAGTTTAATGTCATGTTGGACCAACTTGCAGTTTAAGGTCATAATATACCATTGTTGTATAGTTTAATGTCATATAGCAAGGACATATGAGGGACTTTGCAGTTTAATGTCATGTAGTGAAGAAAAAAGAGGGACTTTGCAGTTTAATGTCATGTAGTGAGGACATCACAGTTTAACGTCATGTTGGACCAAGTTGCAGTTTAAGGTCATACTGGACCATTACTATATAGTTTAACGTCATATAGCAATGACGAATGGACTGTTTCTATATAGTTTAATGTCATATAGCAAGGACAAATGAGGGACTTTGCAGTTTAATGTCATGCAGTGAGGACATCACAATTTAACGTCATGTTGGACCAAGTTGCAGTTTAAGGTCATACTGGACCATTTCTGTATAGTTTAACATCATATAGCAAGGACGAATGGGGGACTTTTCAGTTTAATGTCATGTAGTGAGGACAAAAGAGGGACTTTGCAGTTTAATGTCAAGCAGTGAGGACATCATAGTTTAATGTCATGTTGGACCAAGTTGTAGTTTAAGGTCATACTGGACCATTGCTGTATAGTTTAACGTCATATAGCAAGGACGAATAGACCGTTGCTATATATTTTAACGTCATATAGCAAGGAAAAAAGATGTACTTTGTAGATTATACAAAATAATTATTCAAAAATCTCGCATTGGTTGGAGTGGTGATGAGTTCTCCATCCATCGAGATTAATGAATAAGCTCCATTGGAGTAGACCCTATGTATTGAATAAGGCCCTTCCCATTTTGACTCAAGCTTGGGAGGTTTCTTTCCTGGTATCATTGCAGTTTTGAGAACTATTACCAATTCTCCCTGAGTGAATGAATGAAGACAAACTTTTTTGTTAAAAGCTCGTGCTATTCGATTCTGATAGACTTCCAAGTGGTGCAAAGTGCACAATATTTTCTAATCTGACCGTTCCAATTCATTCAATCGCTTTTGAGATTGTTCATCTATAGATGATTGATCAAAAATGGTAACTCTAAGCGAGGGTCGTTGAACTTCAATGGGAAAGACGACTTCCGTTCCATATACCAATGAATATGGAGTTGACCGAGTTGCAGTGTGGGTGGTAGTCCGATAAGCCCATAAAGCATGAGAGATTTTATCAGGCCATGACCTCTTATCTTTATCCACCATCTTTTGCAGTATATTTGAAAGATTCTTGTTAAAAGCTTCTATCTGGCCGTCGGCCGCTGCCTGATACCGTGATGAATGGTTGGACTTGATGTTGTATTCCTGATACAACTTCTTCACCTCAGATGAATAGAAATTGGTTCCATTGTCTGTCAATATGGTACGAGGGAAACCAAATCTGGTAATGATGTTAGACTTTATTAAGCTAACAATGAATTTAGAACTAACAACTTTGAGAGGTATTGCCTCTGCCCATTTGGAAAAGAAGTTAGTAGAAGTAGGAATGTACTTAAACTGCTTGGTCGTAGCTGAAGGGTAATGTCCCACCACATCCATTCCCCATGTGGAAAATGGACATGAGTATTTAGCTGTATGAAGCAACTCTGGAGGTTGATGAATGAAGTTGGCATGTACTTGGAATGAATGACACTTCTTTGTGAAATCGACACAATCTTGTATCATTGAAGGCTAAAAGTATCCAAGCATTCAAATCTAATCAGACAGTCTATGTCCGGACTGGTGGGCACCACAGACTCTTACATGCACTTCTTTCATGATAGTCATTGTCTCTTCACCATCAATGCATCTGAAAAGAACTCCATCAAAACCACGTTTGTAGAGAATTTTCTCTAGGTGATTTGGGCTATCATAAAGAGTAAAATTGACCACACTCCGCCGAATTAGTTCTTTCTCAGCTCTATCAGGTGGAAGGGTTCCTTTCTGAAGGTATTCCCTAATAGGTTACATCCATCCTGTAGTATGACAGTACGATTCAGGAATGTGAAAAATTTCATTAATTTCCTCTGTTCTGATTCGAACATAAGGTGAAATTGCACAACGGTGGGAAATACTGATGGTTGTCTCGTCCCGATTTGGATCTCCCAGAGTTGTGGCTATATTAGCCAATGCATCAGGTTGAGCAGTTTGCGGTCTTGGGACATAAGAAAATGTCGGTTCCAATGGGAATTCCACCATTAACTCTCTGACATAATCATACAAGGGGATTAGTTTTTCTTTTCTAATGGCATAATCCCCATTGACTTGTTTGATTACCAGGTCTGAATCACCTTTCACCTTGAAGTGATTCACTTGTGCTTGAAGTGATAATTCCAAGCCTATGATGAGAGCATGGAATTCCGCTTCATTATTGGTACCACCTTCCCACAATAAAAAGGAATAAGGTTACACTTCCATTTCTGGAGAAATGAGAACAATTCCTAAGACAAATTTGTTGAATTTAAGATTTTTGATTTTCCTCCCTGTTGGACTTTTGGAAGCACCATCAAAATACATTTCCCATGCCTGAGGACTTTCTTGAATAGAGAATACTTCCTCATCAGGGAGTTATAAATCTAAAGATGTGTCTTCCACTGAAGGGTGTTCAGCTAGGAAATCAGCCAGAGCTTGGCCCTTTATCACCATTTGAGACACATACTGAATGTCGAATTGCTTCAAAATAACTGCCCACCTTGCTAGATGTCCTGTAAGCATTGGACGACTAAGGATAAATTTGAGGGGGTTATTGCGAGATACCAATTGGACATTGTGATGTTGTAGGTAGTGTCTCATCTTCTGAACTGCAAAGATTAATGCCAGGCAGCACTTCTCAATACTTGAATACCAGGTTTCTGCTTCAATCATGGTTCTATTGAGATAGTAGAGACTGTTTTCATTCCTAGCATCATTCTTTTGAGCAAGAAAGGCACCCAATGATCACTCTAGAGATGTCACGTAGAGGATAAGTGGTCTTCCTTCAATAGGTGGCATGATTACCAGTGGAATAAAGAGGTATTTCTTGAGAATATCGAATGCTTCTTGACATTATTTAGTCCACTAGTATGTGACTCCATTCTTCATCAATTTTGTGAAGGGTAAACTTTTTCATGCTAAATTGGTGATGAAATGCCGAATATAGGGTAAGTTTCCTTGAAGTCCTCTTAATTCATTCAAATTTTGAGGAGGTGACATACCAAGGATTGACTTGGTCTTCTCAGGATCGACTTCAATACCACGATGGCATATAAAAAACCCAAGAAATTTTCCTAAGGTTACCGCAAAATCACATTTTAAGGGTTCATCTTCAAATTATGTTGTCAAAGATTGCGGAATATGACATCCAAATCAGCCAAGTGATTAGAATTTTGTTTGGATTTAACTACCGAATCGTCTACATAGCATTAAACAAAATTCCCTAAGAAGGGATTGAAGATACGTTACATGGAACGCTGATAAGTTGCACCTGCATTCTTTAAGAAAAAGGGCATTACCCGGTAGAAAAACACACCTTGAGGGGATCTGAAGGCTCTATATTCCTCGTCTTCTGGGGCCATTCGGATCTGATTATATCTGGAATATCCATCCATGAAGTAAAGTGCTTCATAGCTAGCTGTTGCATCAATTAGAAGTTCTGTAATTGGAACTGGGAAATCATCCTTAGGACAATGCCAATTAAGATCTCTGAAATTGATGAAAACTCTAATTTGTCCGTTCTTTTTCTTTATAGGGACAATATTAGCCAACCATTTGGGATATTTAACTTCTCTGATGAGGTTATCTTTGATAAGCTTATCCACTTCAGCTTCAATTTTGGAAACATAAGTTGGGTGTGTTCTTCTCACGGCTTGCTTAAATCCTCGATGTTCTTCTGGTAAACCCAAATGATGAGTAGCGACATCAGGATCAAGCCCAAGAATTTTTGGATATTTCCAAGAAAATATATCTCTATTTTTCTTTAGAAAAGAAATATACATCTCTTTCTCTTCAAGATTCATGGCTGCACTGATTAAAGTGGGGCGTGGATCTTCTTTTGTACCCAGATTTATTTCTCTGAGTTCATCAACAGTGGTAGAGATACCCTCTTCAAATGCTGGAGGAGCATCTCTAAGATTTTCCTCTTCTTCTTCATCATGTGTTATTTATTTCGTTTCTACTTGCATAGTAGATGATAAAGTAGAATTTTCATGATATGAAGAGATGTCAAAATTTGCATATCTTGAAGAAGAAGCTTCCATTACCGACCCTATTGATGATGAAGGGTCTTCTTTGGGTAATAAATAGGAGATGATGGATTGAGAATTGACATCATTATTGACCACCGATTTTGCTATAACTTCTTCTGACCTAATTGGTGAATCATAGACTTGTTGGATTTCAGCAGATGAAATGAAGACGTCACCATTTGTTCTTTCATCACTGCTTGGTAGATTACCAATTTCTCCCATGTTGGCTGGCTCGATTGCCGTAATTGACATTATGGATCTTTCCATAAGAGTATATTGGTTTGGGTCTATCTTGTAAATTTGACTGATAGGAAACACATAATCTGTACTCACGTGTGTAAATGGATTTACTGTAATTTTTTCCAAACCATATGGAGCATTAACATTGGTAATCTCCTTTGTCATTGGTTTCTCCCTCCCCTTCATGTGACAAAATTCCGCCTCAATGTATTGAGACTCACATGTCTTGAACGGGGCCTTATAACTATACAACTTCCCAACTTGACCATCGAAACAATATTTGAGACATTTATGGTATGATGAAGGGATAGCTACATGTCGATATAGCCAGGGTCTTCCAAACAAGATGTTGAAGGCTATGTCTTCATCAACAACCATGGAATCTGAATTGGATACAAGATCTCCAAACTGAGTTCTGAGTGTAAATTCACCCAGTGGTTCTTGTTCATTTTTATCATAACCCTGTAGCATCATGGTGGAAGGAGATAAATCATATTCCATGAGGCCCAATCGACAAAGTGTACCAATGGGCAGGAGGTTGACTCCTGAACCATTTTCAATGAAAGCTCTTCGAACATCTATGCCATTGACCTTGCCAGAAAAGTACAATGGTCTAATATGTCCATGCACAACATCATCTTCATCTTAATTAGTAAAAGATATTATTGCATGAAATTCTGTAGGATTATTCTCTATGTGATAGACTTCATCTGTAGCAATTTCAGTTTCAAACTCCTGAGGACTTGACAAAGCCTTGATGAGTTCTTCCCAAAGATCTTTTGGCAGATTCATAGCATCCAGAATTGATAACTTTGCTGGTACTTGGGCCAAGTGTTTCAATATATCATAATTTTGATCCAGAGGTCTACATTTTCCAATAGGAATATGTGGTTTAGCAGGTACCTTGGAAGCATATTCTTTGGAAGTTGATTCATCTTGTATTGGGATAGGAGTTGACAATATTCCTGGTTTTGGAATATTAGACCGATTAGATCCATTTACTTGCATAGAGGAAGAAGATGGAACCTTCAACCGGTCTTCCAAAATAACTGTGCCAGGACTGAATTTGCTATTGGTAGAAGAACATGCTTGTTCTTACTGAGCTCGCTAAATGGATCTACCACGAGTTTCTTCTATGTACACAGTTCTAGAAAGGGTAGAATTGGAATAGTGGCTTCTAAAAGAACCACGTCTTCCCCTGTATCCTTAGCCCCTAGAACTTCTTCTGATTCCTCTGTTTGATACAGGGAATTCGGGCTCATTGAAATCAAAACTGCGACTGGCATATGGATCTGTTAATTGAATCATATTAACCAAACCAAAGATTAACTCTTCGTCTACTGAAGACTCTGCCTAATTATCCTATTTAGGTTGCGCCGTTTAGTGGGGCGGTGCCCATGGATTTGAAGTAGATGGCATGAATTCCGCCAAATTCAAAGACAACTTAGGCTTTGACACATACTCATCTTCTTCTAATTCTTTTTCTTTCATTGAATCATGCCATTTCTTTGAGGACTTTCCCTCTAAAAAAGAGGGGTTTGCAGCAACATTCATGGTAGAAGACGCAATTGGTTTCTTTAATTGTGTTCAAAAAATATAATGAGTTCGATTAATTGTCTTTCTGACCATCCAATCATCATACTTATGTGCATTTTTGCTTTTGACTTCTTGCCATTCACCTTCCTCCTCTGGAACTGAAGCAGTGACCAATGCTACCTGGGCTGAGGAGCCTTTCAATGTAAATTTTCCTGAGTCAACCATCTTTTGCAGGAGGTCTTTGAAGACAAAAAACTCCTGGATGGGATGCCCCAACATTTGATGAAAAGTGAAATAATTGGGACGGTCTTCATATCCTTTCTTGTTTGTACTCTTGGGCATTAGCAATTAAACCAAATTGTTTTCCAGAACCGAAATGAAATAACAAGGAAGTTGTTAATTTCAGAAAGAGTATGTTTTGCTCTTTAGATCCTCAAATTGATTTTGTCTTTGATATCTTTGATCGTCTGGACGAAACAACCATTGTTGTTGGTGCTCAGAAGGTGGATCTCTTAGAGAAGATGAAGGTTTTGAGGTAGAAACAGGTATATGTGCTTGTTTAAGAATAACTATAGCAGTTTCTGCTTTACCCTTTCTCCTTCTTAGATCTAATGGAATTACATGATATTTAGCCTTAGCTTGTATAAGGTAATATTCAATCTGCTGAGCGATTGAAGTAAGGTCTCAAAACCCTCTTGTGTATTTCATAGGGATTAACAGCGTGCGTAATTCGTCACGTAGATTTTCCACACAGATTGGAAAAAAATCTTCTTGAGGGAGTGCTAAACTCAAGGAATATGTTAATCCCTTCCATTGAGAAATGAAATCATGGACCCTTTCATTCTCCCTTTTATTACAGTTTGTAAGATCGAAAACTGCTGTCTTCGGGAATGTTGAGTTGAACTAATGGATGAATTCTTGGCGAAGATCCTCCCATCCGTTAATTGACAGGGATAGTAAGCTTGTATACAAGACAAATGCTGGTCCTTGCAAGGTTCGCACAAAGAACTTGTGTTTCACTACTTCTTGCTGCTCCGGAGTTCCCATCATTGGATCGCAACAGGACACATAATGCGTCAAATGCTCTTCAGGATCGCCTGATCCATTGAAAATATGGAATACAGGGTTCCCAAAACCGGATGGAGGAGAAATTGAATCTACCCTTTCAGGGTAAACTTTCTTTTCTAGTTGAACTTGCGCACGTTTCCCTTCCATAGTTTCTAACTGAGCTATTAATGACTATATAGTAGTTATTAACTTTTGAGAAACATTCGGTTGAACTTGGACATGGCTAGGTACAATGACTGGATCTTGGATAGATGTAGTGATTGGTGCTGCAACTGATGGTATCACAGCCAACTGTTGTTTCACTTGACCCATAAGATTAGACCTATGAGGGTGTACTGATAGAGGAGGATATTCTTGATCCATCTCAGTAGATGCAACAAATTTCTTTGGCTGACTGACTCCAACATGCTTAAGAAAAACACTACTCTGGAGTAGTTCTGCATTCAAACTTCTTAATTCCTTCATTTCTTCCTCCTATTGTGCAAACATTTTCTGTAGTGAGAGCGATTGACCTTATCCAGATGAGGAAATTTAACCTAGTTCTTTACCTTCCCTTTGTTGGATCCTTTTCGGAGAGGGGGAAGTGGGTTACTTGAACGATTACCTGGGTTCTGAGTAATACTTTGACTTCGTGTACGCACACCTTCTTCATTTGTGTCTGTGTGTACATCTTCTTGAGCAGGAACCTCTTCATCTGAGTCCCCTGAGTGAGCCTCATCTGGTGGATCAGCAACAACGACATTGATGACATTAATTGATGCATAACTCATCACATCCCTTCTATCAGCATTTATGTGATATTGTCTTCTTCCATGCCTTTGATGAGACATTTCCTTTTGTTGATTATATCCCTCAAGAACTTCTTGACGAACCATAATTTGGGGGGAATATTATGATAATTTGGCTCTTCGTTCCTCTTGAGGTTTCTTCCCCAATTGAGAAAAGACCAACTTTCTCTGAGGAGGGGAATGATGATTTGAAAAAGTCCCCAGTCCACTGGACTGGGGCAGTTCCTGCAGTTCTCGCTCAACTCCTCGAATCCTATTTGTTGATTCTGAGGGTTGGTTTAAAAGAGTCCCCTGTCTGGTGAGCTGGGGTGGTTCTTGACATGATATGTCTGAGACATTCTTGAAAGTACTCCTAATCTTGCGAACCTTAGTCCGGAAATTAGACGGATGGATTAAACTGTATCCGCTTTTATCACCCGGTTCAAAAGACTGTTGGATGATTTCTGACACTTATGTCACTTGGTGACATGCTTGCTCCAAATGAGAGGCATGTTCAATATTCTCGTTTTCTTGATGCAAGAGTAATTCAACAACTTGTACTATGTATTCTTGATTTTGAGAGGAACTAGTTGAAGCCTATTCTTGGGAATGATTTTGATTACAAAAAAAGCCCATTGACTGTGGCCGGCCATGGGCAATAACATTGCATGAGACCATTTTCGGCGGGTTTTGCTGACTGGAGATCACCGTGAAATGCAATGCTCCATGAACACCCCATCCTCTGACACAAATACCAGATGGGGAATTGGCAATTAACTGACGCAATCTTTATAGTGCGTTAAGGCATGAACGTTGAAGGACTATGTAACACCCCGAGATTTTATGAAAAATATTCTTTTCATTAATGTCTTGTGTTGTACGCTACACCAAAAGGAGCTTTCACAACACACATCCTTGACTTGCCTTGCATTACACGCAATCACGACCTTCCTCGATAGCGTGTGTAGTACGCAATACCGAGTTTCACTAAACAACGTTATGCTATTAAAATATTATTAAAACTAGCCGTTATGAATAGTAATAACCACTTTTTTAAATTTTGAAAATTTTATTTTTCAAAATGGACTTCATTTTTGGATTTGGAATATCGAAATTATCTTAGGGTGAAATTTTGGTACTTTTCGGATAACTTTCATATTCTGATGAATTGTGAAAATTACTAAATTTTAATTAAAAAGTACTTTTTTAATAGAAATAATTAATAGTGATAAATTATTAATTAGAGTGGTTTTAAAGTATATATAGAATATATTTTTATAATTTAATACAATTTTGGTAATTGGATGTAATTTCACATTTAAACCAGTTATAAACAAGTGTCAATCTTTTGATATTTATTATCTCTTAAAAACACGCTATTTGTTTTGACGACGGGAATTAATTTTTAAATTAATTAATGCAAATTACATGTTTTGAATTTGGTAAAATAGACATCATTTTTGAATTGATAATATCAAATATATCTTAGGCCTAATTTTTGGTATTTTTCTGAAAAATTTCAATTTTTGATGAATAGTGAAACCACTAAGTGGTAGTTAAAAAAACTGAATTTTTCATAAAACATAATTTTACCGCTTCTGTGAGTGGAATTTCGTAAATCCAAGAGACACGGTTAATATCAAGGACTAAAATGTGGTTCAATGAGATGAAAATATTTTTTCGTGAATAGTAACTTTTTACTTTTTTTACCACGGTTAAAAGTAAATAGGGTAATTAAGGGTAAAAATGATATTATTAATACCCTAACACATGTCCTCATTCTATCGGACAAGTGTAATTCAACCGAAAAAAACCTTAGGAATAAAATATGATCATTTAGGCCCACTTGGATTAGATTAGGACATTTATTATTATTTAATTCAAAGAAGAGTTAAAAGAGTTAAAATCAATGTTTATTTACTAAAACATTTTTAATATGGGGTTATACATAAGATAAATTCGACTATAAATATTAATTAGAAATATAAAGAGATTTAATACATAATGATAGTTTATTTGGAATTTTTAGACTTTAAATAATTTAATTTATTTATGACACAACGATGATGCAGTAATTATATTATTAATGATATATTGGCATAATTGATGTTATAAATACCCAAATAAATATAATTTGAGACTTTTTATGAATTACACTAATTTTCTAGGTTACTATGACATGTTAGTATTGATTTAGTTAACTTTTTTTGAACTTATCATTCTATTATGATTTTCACAAAAATCAATTACTAAATAGTATCAAAATTGACATAAAATAGTTTTTAAAACAAATATTATATTATTAATTGTTATTTTATTCATAAAAATCTAAGGTTCAGCCAAATGACTTAGATATGTTTATATATTTTAATAGTAAACAACTTGGGGTTCGTTTGGCTTGATATAGTAAGTTTATTAACCTTATAGTGTAAGAACACAAAAAGACACGGTAAAATTAAAAATATCTAACTTAAAGTTAAATATAAATGATAAGGTTAAAATAGGAACCTAAACTTGTCTAAATTCTATTGTATGAGAGGATATCGACCCATCCCCACCTTAGCTTCGAAATAAATCAATTTGGAGCTATTTAAAACCGAATCTGACTTTATAATAAAATAATATTTTTAGTTATTCCAAAGGTGCCCCTCTCCTCCCTTATAAAAGGGAACCTCCTCTCCCTCTTCCTCACACCACATTGAGCCTTCAATCTCGGCCAACACCTGAAACATTCTCTTCTCCACTTCCCTAGAAACATCCTAGAGGTCCTGGTCTTCTTCAAAGACAAATTTTAGTACCCTAATATGAGGACTCAAAGAGGCACTTCAAAGAAGAGGTAATGTCCATTACCGATTCATTTATCTTTATTTCTTCTTCCACTTCTTCTTGTTAGGCTGTTTCATTATGAAGTAATAAAATCAGTATCACTAATATACTGATATGTTATTATAAGTATGAAACAACCCTATTTCACCATCTATCCATCCTACGGAAAACGAAATCACTGCGCGTGCGTACGTACGGAATACCGTCTCCACGCCGTGGTGAATTCTATTTTCCACCACCACCTTACTTGGATGGGTATAATGGTGTAAATAATAACTATATATGATTATTTTAAAGTGATATTGATTCTGAAATAGTATAAATACACTCCAATACAGTCCCACGATCATGAGAACGACATCATCGCTCGTGCGTACGTTTGGACTACCGTCTCCACGACGCAATGTGATTCATTATCCACGTTAACCATTCATGAATGATTATAATGTATATATAATAATTAATAATGAAATATATGACATAATAATGATTCTGGATTTATGTGTATATATATGTAGTCCATCTACTTAATTCCATTCAACTAAATAAGGAAAAGAAAACAACGTTCATGCGTATGTACGGTCTACCGTCTCCATGAACGGTGTATTTCTTTCCATTTACTGATCTATTATATATATATATATTCTGAATATATAATATATATAAATCATGTTTTATATTCTGTAATTAAGTAATCATGATCTAAGTAATCATATGAATAATTATAAGTCAAAACACGGACGACAAATGAAACAGTTTTACCCAAAACGCTCTTTAACATGGAATTTACAAAAGAACGGGTAATATAAAGTAATAAGTGAACCATATATGATATAATAACAATGCGTATGATTCTGGAATAATTCAATGACATTATTTAAATCATTATATCGGAGGTTCGGACACTTACGAAGCAAATTGGACCTAAGGTAAGGGAAATATCAGAATCTCATTTTTATCCGAGATTGTTTATACATTGAACATTACTGGGGTGTATTTTATCATCCACATCCATGTTTCCTCAATATGTAATATTTACATCCTTCTAAAATATTTTATATCCAATTTTACCCTTCGGTGAGTTTTTAGTAAAAGATATGAAATGAATCTTTTGTCGTTTTTCGTACGAGGTACTTTTTGACTTTTCCGACAAAAGTACGAGAAGAATGTTTTTTTAACTTATACAGCATGAATGGATTTTTAAAACATTATTTCCAAGAAGCTTTCTTTATATGTTTTCAAGTTTATTTTTAATCAACTTATTTTAGTTATAATTTTATGACATGTTAAGAAATGAAAAGTGTTTTTGAAGTAGAAAGGATATTTTCCTCAAGAATGGAGTTCAAGTGTTTTATCAAAATTATTTTCCATATAAGATAATATAGGGTTCTGTTTCTATCCCTATTATTACATTTACTTGATTATGTTGTGATGGAAATATTTTTATGAATTCCTTAATCTTATATGAATTTTTTTATGATGTCATGATGTTTAGGATTCCCATTTTTATTACATGGGTTATGCAATGATGTATGATTTGTGATTTTGTGGCACACATAAGAATGGTATCATTATGAGATGGGTGGGACCTATATCTCCCTCCAATTCATTGGGTAAAGATTTTATATCTCATGAGATAGACATGGCTGGAATGGTAGGTTATACCGGTTCAGTGAAACAGGACTGAAACGATGGTGACTCGGTTCAGAAATGGACTTTGTTCACTAAGATAGTCTTGGCAATGAGTCTTGACTAATAAGATATGATTCTCTATGATTATGTGTGTATGCCACAAAGTTTCATGTTTTAAGTTATTATTATTGGGATTTCATTTCACTACTATGATTTATCCCATGTTATGAAATTATGCTCTCTTTTGCAGGTTACGATTTCCAAAATGTTATGTTCTTTTGAAAATGATGTGATTGATATTTCTTTTGTTTACCCTTACTGAGAATTTGAGCTCACCCTTTTATGTTTTCTTTTCCCCAGGATATAAAGAAAGGTTTTAGGTAAAAAAAGAGGAAGATCTTTATGGGATATGTTGAAGATCTTTCACCACGATTAGAATATTATATTCCGAGTTTCCAAAGACACTAAACTATTACGATCCTTGTGTGTGTGTTTTTGTTATGTACTAAGTATTCCGCAAAAGTAATGTAATGTCTATGTACGTCAGGATTCGGGTCTCTACAGTTGGTATCAGAGGAAAAGTTTAGTCAACCTTTGGAAACTAGGATGTGAAAACGTTAGTGAGATCCCTAGAGATATTTCTAAGGGATGTCTAGGGATGTCCCTAAGGATAAGTATACGTATAGGATATAGTCCTAGAACTATGGTAAAGATGTTAGATTAAACCAAAGATGTTAGATATTGAAGTTACCCCCCCTTTATTATGATTTTTTCCTCTCACACTATTCTTTTTGGGTTTTAGAAAATGGCTGGAAACAAGATGATTCATGATAATGGAAGATATTATGGACAATGGAATGATATTCTTCATGAGAAACCAAATGAAATGGGATTTGGAAGTCCAAACATCATTATTATGCCGAATCAGCAATATCATAATATGATCAATAAAGTAAAATTTGGTAAGCTTCCTAACTCGGCTAATAAGAGAAAGATGTAGTTTCATGATGATCATAGAGGAAAGAAAGTTCAATTTCTCCTATGTAAATCATGTGGGAAGAGGCATCAAGGAGAATGTTTCAAAGGAACTGGAAGATGATTTGGGTGTGGAAAAGAAGGACACAAAGCCAGTAAGTGCAAAGGAAAAGGTTCAGTTAACACCAGGGATGAGGACAATGGTATTGCTACGATATCAACAATGGTTAAATGTTTTAAATGTGGAATGTACGGGCATTATGCAAACCAATTCCCTAAGGGAAAGTCTCATGAAGAGAATCAGTATGGTCGTATGGGTAGTATTTATGTGGATGATGATGAAGAGACTACAAATGATATGTGAGATGAAAGAATTTTTGAAGCTCAGTCAGTGGTTTAAGAATTTAGTGGAATGATTACATGTTTATCATGTGTAATGTTGTATAAGTAATCTCATGGTACTATGGAATAAAGAGACATCTAAGGATTGTTACACTGTTGACTTTCCTTTAGTTTTGAAAGTGTATGATTAATGTTACCAGTATCCATGAAAGGTAATTCAGATATTTTTGGAATGTAGATGATATGCGCATAATTAAGGGATAAAGAGAATCTAATATGTTTGATAGTATTCATGAGATCATGATTGATATAAGGACTAAGTGATATCATGGTTTTAGGATATAGAATTTTGAGGATTTTGGTATGTGGAAAGTGTTAACTTTTAACTGCATTCATGTTTTCACTAAGGTTCAATGGATATTCATTCTTCAAGATAATACATGATTAAGATATTCACATGTTTGTAATTTGACCAACAAGATATATCTTATGATATATGGTGGATAAATGATGGCATTCACGTGATCATTTTCTATATACTATGAGCTTGGACCGAATTAGAGTATATAAGCCTAAAGATTGGAATGGATTATGTTGGACATAAGTTAGTATTGTTTAAGGATAATTTTTTTTCTATATTATTGATGGGATGTTATAGTAATATAGTTTTCGAAAAAGGACATCCTGCAGGACAGGCGACAGCCCATCGCGCCGGACAAGGCCGTGGGAATCGAACCCACAACCGATATGTGACTGCCCTTTATCGCCTACCACTGGCCTACAAGAAGTCTCTGTTTAGTAGAAACTAGTTTTATTTTATTACGAGGTATGATATATGAAGTATAAGTTCATTTTTGGAATCGTATACGATTTACTTCACTATAGATGGTCTTATGTATTTTTGATAACTTTTTAACCTTTTGTTAGAGACAGATCGAATGACCCATCATTCTATCACATGATCTGCTAACACATCACGAATGACAAATTCAACTTAATTTCTTTAAGAGATGAAGTGGAAATTGTCCAAAGAATGACAAACGGTAAGACTATACCAAAATCACGAAAGTATTTCTTCTAATTCCAATTTCATCAACTTTAGGGAAATGATCTTGAAAACCAAAATGTTGTCCTAGTGCTCTTATATCTGATGAATCAGATGGTACCTTAGATCATCACAAATTTATGGCTTTGTGATTGCTGGATTTTCCATAGCCATGTTCTCTACCACTCTCCATCAGAACATAATGGTTAGATTTCTCTTCCATATCCATATTTTCACCTATGTGGAAACCCAGTGATTAGTTTATTTGGGTAACCGTTACATTTCATACTTTTGTTTTTTAAAGAATGGTTTTGGTATTCCTTTTTACGATTTGGGTTTCTATTAAATAAAATTTCAAGTAGTAAACCATTTATAACCCCGACGAATTTCGAGGGCGAAATTCATTTTAAGGGGGGTAGAATGTAACACCCTGAGATTTTATGAAACATATTATTTTCATTAATGTCTTGTGTTGTACGCTACACCAAAAGGATCTTGCACAACACACATCCTTGACTTGCCTTGCATTACACGCAATCTCGACCTTCCTCGATAGCGTGTGTAGTATGCAATACCGAGTTTCACTAAACAACGATATGCTATTAAAATATTATTAAAACTAGCTGTTATGAATAGTAATAACCACCTTTTGAAATTTTGTAAATTTTATTTTTCAAAATGGACTTCATTTTTGGATTTGGAATATTGAAATTAGCTTAGGGTGAAATTTTGGTACTTTTTGGATAACTTTCATATTCTGATGAATAGTGAAAATTACTAAATTTTAATTAAAAAGAACTTTTTTAATAGAAATAATTAATAGTGATAAATTATTAATTACAGTGGTTTTAAAGTATATTTAGAATATATTTTTATAATTTAATACAATGTTGGTCATTGGATGTAATTTCACATTTAAACCAGTTATAAACAAGTGTCAATCTTTTGATAGTTATTTTTTCTTAAAAACTAGCTATTTGTTTTGACGACGAGAATTAATATTTAAATTAATTCATGAAAATGATATGTTTTAAATTTGGTAAAATAGAAATCATTTTTGAATTCATAATATCAAATATATCTTAGGCCTAATATTTGGTATTTTTCTGAAAACTTTCAATTTTTTATGAATAGTGAAACCACTAAGTGGTAGTTAAAAAAACTGAATTTTTCATAAAATTTAATTTTACCGCCTCTGTGAGTGGAATTTCTACAATCCGAGAGACATAGTTAATATCAAGGACTAAAATGTAGTTCAACGAGATGAAAATAATTTTTGGTGAATAGTAACTTTTTACTTTTTTTTACTACGGTTAAAAGTAAATAGGGTAATTAAGGGTAAAAATGATATTATTACTACCCTAAAAAATGTCCTAATTCTATTGGACAAGTGTAATTCGACCAAAAACAACCTTATAAATAAAATATGACCATTTAGGCCCACTTGGATTAGATTAGGACATTTATTATTATTTAATTCAAAGAAGAGTTAAAAGAGTTAAAATCAAAGTTTATTTACTAAAACATTTTTAATATGGGGTTATACATAAGATAAATTTGTCTATAAATATTCATTAGAAATCTAAAAAGATTTCATACATAATGATATTTTATTTGTAATTTTTAGACTTTAAATAATGTAATTTATTTATGACACAACGATGATGCAGTAATTATCTTATTAATGAAATATTGACATAATTGATTTTATAAATACCCAAATAAATATAATTTGAGACTTTTTATAAATTCCACTAATTTTCTAGGTTAATATGACATGTTAGTATTTATTTAATTAACTGTTTTCTAAATTAGCATTCTGTTATGATTTTCACAAAAATCAATTACTACATAGTGTCAAAATTGACATAAAATAGTTTTTAAGACAAATATTATATTATTAATTGTTATTTTATTCCAAAAAATCTAAGGTTCGGCCAAATGTCTAAGATAAGGTTATATATTTTAATAATAAACATCTTGGGGTTCGTTTGGCTTGATATAGTATGTTTATTAACCTTATAGGGTAAGAACACAAAAAGACACGGTAAAATTAAAATTATCTAACTTAAAGATAAATATAAATGATAAGGTTAAAATAGGAACCCAAACTTGTCTAAATTCTATTGGATGAGAGGATTTTGACCGATACCCACATTAGCTTTGAAAGAAATTAATTTGAAGCTATTTAAAACCGAATTTGACTTTATAATAAAATAATATTTTTAGTTATTCCAAAGGTGCCCCTCTCCTCCCTTATAAAAGGGAACCTCCTCCCCCTCTTCCTCACACCACTTTGAGACTCCAGGCTTGGCCAAAACCTTCCAAATTCTCTTCTAAACTTCACTATAAACATCCTAGAGGTCCCGATCTTCTTCAAAGGCCACTTTTAGTACCCTAAGAGGAGGACTCAAAGAGGCACTTCAAAGAAGAGGTAATGTCCATTACCGATTCTTTTATCTTTATTTCTTCTTCCACTTCATCTTCTTAGGTTATTTCATTTTGAAGTAATAAAATCAGTATCACTAATATACTGATATGTTATTATAAGTATGAAACAACCCTATTTCACCATCTATCCATCCTATAGAAAATGAAATCACCGCGCGTGCGTACGTACGGAATACCGTCTCCACGCCATGGTGAAATCAGTTTTCCACCACCACCTTAATTGGATGGGTATAATTGTGTAAATAATAACTATATATGATTATTTTAAAGTGATATTGATTCTGAAATACTATACATACACTCTAATACAGTCCCACGATCATGATAATGATATAATCGCTCGTGCGTACGTACGGACTACCGTCTCCACGACGTAATGAGATTCATTCTCCATGTTAACCATTCATGAATGATTATAAAGTATATATAATAATTAATAATGAAATATATGACATAATAATTATTCTGGATTTATGTGTATATATATGTATGTCATCTACTTAATTCCATTCAACTCAATAAGGAAAAGAAAACAGCGTTCATGCGTACATACGGTCTACCGTCTCCATGAACGGTGTATTTCTTTCCATTTACTGATCAATTATATATATATATATTCTGAATGTATATTATATATAAATCATGTTTTATATTATTTAATTAAGTAATCATGATCTAAGTAATCATATGAATAATTACAAGTCAAAACACGGACGACAAATGAAACAGTTTTACCCAAAACACTCTTTAACATGGAATTTACAAAAGAACGGATAATATAAAGTAATAAGTGAAACATATATGATATAATAACAATGAGTATGATTTTTTAATAAGTCAATGACATTATTTAAATCATTATACAGGAGGTTTGGACACTTACGAAGCAAATCAGACCTAAGGTAAGGGAAATATCACAATCTCATTTTTATCCGAGATTGTTTATACTTTGAAATTTACTGGGGTGTATTTTATCATCCACATCCATGTTTCCTCAATATGTAATATTTACATATTTATACAATAGTTTATATCCAATTTTACCCTTCGGTGAGATTTTAGTAAAAGATATGAAAGGAATCTTTTGTCGTTTTTCGTACGAGGTACTTTTTGACTTTTCCGACAAAAGTACCAGAAGAATGTTTTTTTAACTTATTCGGAATGAATGGATTTTTAAAACATTATTTCCAAGAATATTTCTTTATAAGTTTTCAAGTTTATTTTTAATCAACTTCGTTTAGGTATAATTTTATGACATATTAAGAAATGAAAAGTGTTTTTGAAGTAGAAAGGATATTTTCCTCAAGAATGGAGTTCAAGTGTATTATCAAAATTAATTTCCATCTAAGATAATATAGGGTTCCGTTTCAATCCCTATTATTACATTTACTTGATTATGTTGTGATGGAAATATTTTTATGAATTTCTTTATCTTATATGAATTGTTTTATGATGTCATGATGTTTAAGATTCCCATTTTTATTACATGGGTTATGCGATGATGTATGATTTATGATTTTGTGGCACACATAAGAATGGTATAATTATGAGATGGGTGGGACCTATATCTCCCTCCAATGCAATGGGTAATAATTTTATATCTGATGAGATAGACATGGCTGGAATGGTAGGTTATACCGGTTCAGTGAAATAAGACTGAAACGAGGGTGACTCGGTTCAGAAATGGAATTTCTCCACTAAGATAGTCTTGGAAATGAGTCTTGATTAATAAGATATGATTCTCTATGATTATGTGTGTATGCCACAAAGTTTCATGTTTTAAGTTATGATTATTGGGATTTCATTTCACTACTATGATTTATCCCATGTTATGAAATTATGCTCTCTTTTGCGGATTATGATTTCCAAAATGTTATATTTTTATGAAAATGATGTGATTGATATTTCTTTTGTTTACCCTTACTGAGCATTTGAGCTCACCCTTTTATGTTTTCTTTTCCCCAGGATATAAAGAAAGGTTTTAGGTAAAAAAAAGAGGAAGATCTTTATGGGAGATGTTGAAGATCTTTCACCACGATCAGAAGATTATATTTCAAGTTTCCAAAGACACTAAACTATTACGATCCTTGTGTGTGTGTTTTTGTTATGTACTAAGTATTCCACAAAAGTAATGTAATGTCTATGTACGTCAGGCTTTGGGTCTCTACAGGCTCTCTGCTGCTTTTCAGCCTTCGGATATCGAGAGACTGATAGAGACGCCAAATCAATCTGACGTTGTAACCCTTCTATTATCTTAAGATGATTTTCATATTCATCATAAGATAATACTTTCTTTTTCAAATGACAATGAGTTTTCAATATGTTGAGATGAATATCATGAATTTCATCTTCCGTCAACATATCTGGAATATTATACTGAGAGTCAGCTAGAGGCCAAAACATGACTGGCACTTCACCTTTCCCTAGTTGTTTTCTCATGTTCAACATTTCCTCTTTATCATTTGATGAAGATTCTTCTACCTGATTTGACCAGAGTTGGTGTTTCCTTGTTGCATCATTGTATTCTATAGGATTGGTAGATAAATCATTGATCAAACTAGAATATGCATAACTTAGGGGTGGTTCATAGAATGACCTACACCCTGGGCTATCTTCTGATTGAGAAAGTATTTCACATGCTAGTGATGAAGCTTCAGACATGACTAGTTTCGCATGAAAGTGCCTCAAGATAAGAGGGATTTCTTGGAACTACATTTTCCACTGGAGCCTTTTCTGGGAAATGTGCATCACTACTGCGGAGAGGCCTTTTGTAGCGAAATTCATCATCATGGGGAGGACCACCATAATGGGTTAAACAAAAGATGAGATATCTTGCTCCTTAGTATTCTGACCACACAGAGGGTTCCTGTGGCTCTCATCTGAAGATGAAACTTTGAGATCGACCGAATGGTCATGAAGCAAGCCTTCATGGGGAAGTGTCTGTTGAAGACCATCAGAATTAATGTTCCCACTATTGGGAAATGAGGGAGTAGAATCTTGAATTTCAACAGATAATTGACTAAGGGATTCAAGAACCCTAGCATTGATCAATTACTTGTTACAGATTGGATCTTGATCTCCTGACTGTGATAGGAAGGTCTTTTTCTTAGACGCCTTCTTACTCTCCTTGGAAACCACTTGTTGACGAAAGTGGCTGCTCTGAGCAGGTGTATATGCCTAATCAGGAAATATGGCCTGGTTAGGTTGACGATCTCCACTCAAATCAGGTGTATGTGCCTGACTTTTTTGTCCGTATGATATGGGGGAGTATTCCCCACAACCCTCTTGTACTGAAACAGATGTTTATGTCTATTTTAGAGTGAATTTCTGATGTGTCACTCCACTGGTAGGGATATATTTATGTGTCTTTCCCTGAGATACCACTGAAGTTGTTATAATATCCTGGCAGACATCCATAATATGAGCAAGGATTTGCTTCTGCTCTTTCACCGTTGATAGAATTTGCTTGATGACTTCAGCTGCTGGAATGGGAATATACGTCCATTCCAGGCATGGAGTAGGTGTATGTGCTTGCTCCTGTCCTCCTTTTCCTGTCAGTGGATCCTGACAATAATCAAGTGTGGAGGGAGAGAGTTGAGTATGCCTCCTATTTGTTTTTGGGGATTTTTGACTAACTTGTCCGAATGCTACCAAGCGAGACTGTTGGTAGGCTTGATTAATACTAGCAGGTGGATGTGCCTGCTGATTACACTTCACCAAACGTAGTTGATGAGATCCATCTAATGTAGTCAGACAAGCCTACTGACTAGATGATGATGTATAAACAGGTTTATGTTCCTGCCTATAGTACTCCGCCGGAATTGCCTGGCGGGATTGGTATGATGCTGCCAGACGAGTCTGCTGGACAACGGAATTAAAACGGACAGGTGTGTCTGCCTGCTCGTTGCGTGCCACCAAGTTAGGTTGGTGGACTTCTCCGGAAATGGCAGAGATGCGAACCTGCTCACTGTTGACCGAATTCGGCCTCTGGTGGCTCGTCTTGCTTGCTCAGGTTTGAGGAACCTGAGCTGAACGCCAGGAGTCGGTACCCTCATCATGTTGAGGGCGCACTGATGCATGATTCTGGCGGTGATTGTTGGTGGGAGCCCTCAGGAAGGACTCCAGTATGTTTGAATTAAGTCCCTGAGGGACCTGTTCATTCACCTCCCCAGCATAAGGGATCGAATGGTGATTGCGTTCCGGGGATAAAAACCCGAAACAGTTGGAGATGGTAGTCAGCACCGCCTGCTTCTTGATCACTGGTCGTCGTTGTTTGGAAGACCGGTGTGAGTTTTTCTCATGGAGGGCTTGTCGGGAAGCCTCCAGAGTTGGAATGGTACCATGTTGACGGTACTCCTTAACCAGTGCGTTTGATACCCAGCGTTGAAGACGCTGAGTAGGTGATGTCGTCCTTAGAGCGGATGATGATCCAGCAAGAGTACCAGCAGTGAAATTTGCAGCAGCAATATTCACAGGTGTGAACTTGAGATCAGCCATTCTAGAAATGCAGACGATCTTAGAAAAGAATTCCTGTTTGATATAACAGACGTAATCAAGATAAATTCAGCCACTACATCTTTTGTATGAGTACATATGTTAATTATTTTTTTGTTGTCCATCTCATTGAGTTTTAAATAGGGGCCTAACAAATAGGTAAAACATTATTTTAACTTGGTTAAGGATTCACGTCGGGTTCACCATATTTTGTTTCCCTCAGACTTCAGGGATGACCTCCTTTGATGGGAGGTTCAAATATTCTGATCGGTTTCTAACGATTTTGTTTGTAGAACCGAAAACATCCAATGATTCCACATCCATTTAGACCTACTTTCCAAAGTTAGGCGCTCATTAGTTTGTGGACAGATGAGGCTTAGGAATTTCCATTGGTCGAGAGAATGGGAGGTTGGACTCATCACACCTTTTTGAGGGGAATTATTATCTACTCTGGGACTCTATTTATATATTTAAGTTATGTTTGTGAATCCTTATTACATTACCAAGTATAAAATGAGCTTTCCTTAAGATCTGAAAATTAATGATTAAATATGTATGAAATTTAGAGAATCTTTTATATGTATTCAAGGTTTTTCATCGATAGAGAATCATCTGTATTTATGAGAGATTATTGGACAATGGTACCCTTCGACACATTTATATAGAAGTCTCTTGGTCATTATGATGACCATGCTGGTTTTAAAGCCACTCAGTGGGGCACTTGATGTTTATTGTCATTCAGATGGACATGGATTATTTCAGAGTTGGGATCGAACCCGTAGATAGGCTACCTATGTATCCTTTGTTTAGAAAAGGAATAAGAACCCACATAGTTTGAGTAAGGGAGTATGATGTTTTTTATTGATGGGTCAAAGAAGGATGTCATAATTACTTTTACACTCTAAGATCACGTGAGTCATGCTCGGTGTGAGAAACAAGAGGTATTGGTAAAAATTAGACAATTGTCCCATGAAAGATGCAATCATAAGAAATAATGTGGGACTTATGTATGTATGAGTGCCCAGATTGATGAAGGTTAGGATTTACTTTAGGGATGAAATCCAGGAGTAGGGTCCATAAAGGTATATGTTCTTCATGGAGATTTTGAATACTCTAACATGGGGCTTAATCCTGAAAAGGAGACCCAAATTAAGAGAGGACTTATGATTTGGTTTTACTCTTGAAAAGGAATCCCAGATCAAAGGTAAATTATGACTAGTTAAGAGAAATTAAGACTGGGGCTTACTCTTGAAAAGGAGGCCCAGGTTAAGAGATTTAAAAAATTAAGGGACTTGGGGCGTACTCCTAAGGGGGATGCCCATGTTTGAGACTGGGGCTTACTCCTGAAAAGGAAGACCAGGTTTAGAGAATTATGGTTGGGGCTTACTCCTAAGTAAGATGCCCAGATTTTAGAATTATGACTGGGGCTTATTCCTGAAAAGGAGGCCTAGGTTAAGGGGTTCTCTCATATTAAAGGATGAGGTTGAATGAATGAAATCTCAATCTTTTAGTGACATAAAGATTTGAAAATCACTAGGTTTTGAGAGATATTCCACGGAGTTCCTTTCAGATAAGGAATCCAAATAAATAAATCATTCCATAAATGGATTTGATGAGTGTCTTGAAGATAGAATCTCGAATAGGAGAGGTGGAATGGCTTAAGATGAGTGAAATGGGAAATATGGGCACCCAAAAAGGCAGGGACGCGCAAGTCCTGGTAGGCGCACAGGTACAACGTGGGCCCTCAAGTCCTGGTCACGCAGGTATGCATGCGCGATACATGGGGTACTTGCGCAACGGTTAACCAGCAGGGTAATACTTGAGAGAATCTTGATTAAAGCCTTTATAATCCTCTTGAGGTTCTTCCAGAATAGGGGCGTACAAGTTCTATTGAAGTTGTCAGGCGGTGAGCAAGTGTGGCCTTTTCCCTTAGGGTATGGCCACTCAGGCGTGCAAGTATTGATGAGTTTCAACACTTAGGCCTTCCTCCCCCTCTTTAGATATTCCGTTCTAGGTAAGAAATTACCTTAGAAGTGTTTCAGAAGCTTTGAGAAGAGACTAGGGCACCAGGATCTCAAATCGGAGTATCTGGAAAAAATCCTCCTCCAATGGGGGGCCCACAAGGTCTATTTATAGGCAGGAGAAGACCACGGGTGGTTATCACTTAGGTCGCGCAAGTCACTTGCGCGACGAATGATGGTCGTGTAGGTGGACTTGCGTGACTATGAGGAAACTTGTGCGACTTATGGGAAATCTTCTCCATGTTCATCCCTTTGTCGATTTTTGATATTTTCTTCAAAGGATGAATCAATTTGTGCTATGTCATTTCCCTTTACATTCCTTTGGACTCTGTGACGAAAAAAGAGCATTAATAATAACCCATGTAATATAATGTGATTCTTAAACATCATGCCATCATAAAAAAATCCATATCAGATAAAAGGACATAATAAAAATAACTCAATCATAACATAATAAAATCAATTTAATAATATGGATAGAAACATAACCCCATATCATCTTAGGTGGTAAATAATAAAAATAATTTAACTTAGTTCTTGAGGAAAACATCCTCTCTTCTTCAAAAACCTTTTTCCTTTCTCAACATGTCATACAATTTTAAACAAAAAGAATTTAATTGAAAATAAACACAAAAACATGTAAAGGAAGATTCATGGAAATAATGTTATATGAAAGCATAAAAATATATTCATGTCATATAAGTTAAAAAACATTCTTCTCGTACTTTGGTAGGAAAAGTCCAAAAGCATCTCATACTAAAAATGAAAAAAGATTCTTTTCATATCTTTTACTAAAAATACAACAATAGGTAAAATTTTATTCAAAAAATTTTAGGAGGACAAAAATAATATTACATATTGAGGAAACATGGATGTGGATGATAAATATTCCCCAATAAATATCGAAGTATAAACAATCTCGGATAAATATTGCGATTGCGAGATTTCCCATTACCTTAGTTACGATATGATTTGTACGTATCCAAACCTCTTGTATAATGATTTAAATAATGTCATTGACTTATTCCAGAATCATATTCATTATTTTGATATCATATACTATAATATTCTTATCTTCTTATTAGTAATATTTCATTGCTACTTGTTATTCGGTTGTTCATTGCTTTATGTACTTATGCATGTTTTGTCGAATAAATTCTTATTACTATTTTTAGGTTATAGCTACATCATTTAAATAATGGTATTACTATAATATATATCATATTAATTCATTAAATTTTTTTATATAATCATTGTTTAATAAAGATCATGCGGAACGAATCACATCACACCGTGGAGATGGTAAGTTGTACGTACACACGAGCAAAGATATCGTTCCAATAATTTTTGAATGGTATTGGAATGGATGATATAATATCTCAGAATTAGTATAATGTTATAATAATCATATATAGTTATTCTTTACACCATTATACCCATCCAAGTAAGGTGGTGGTGGAAAACAGATTACACCACGGCGTGGAGACGGTATTCCTTACGTACGCACGCGCGGTGATTTCGTTTCCCGTAGGATGGATAGAAGGTGAAATAGAGTTGTTTCATATTTATTATAACATACCATTATATTCATGATACTAATGTTATTATAATGAAATAAATAAAGTATAGGAATTAGAAGAAGAAATAAATTTGAAGGAATCAGTAAAGGATATTACCTCTTCTTCAACACGCCTCTTCTAAACCTCCTCTTAGGACACTAAAGTGGGTCTCTAAAGAAGACCATGACCTATATAATATTTCTAGAGAAGTTTAGAAGATAAATGGATAGGGTTTGGCTGATATTGAAGGATAAAAAATTTTGTGAAGAGAAGAGGGAGGAGGTGCCCTTATATAAGAGAGGAGTGGGGCACCTTTGGAAACCTCAAAAATATTAATTTATAATAAACACAAACCAGACATAAATACTTCAAAAATTACTCACATTCGAAGATTAGATGATATAGAGTTGAAAAAAATAAACCAATGAATTTTAGACATGTTGGGAATTTATTTTAAACTTTATCAACTTGATTTATCCTTATTTAATCTATTTAATTTTATTTGTGGTAATAATATTATAAATTATTAATTGTTATAAATAATAACTTATGTGTTGTTAATTGTCCATAATTGGATAATTTATGAAATTTTAGACCATATAAATTTCAATTTATTATTTTTAAATAGTTTTTTGATTTTTAAACAATTTTATAATATATTATTTTTATAAAATAACAATAGTGTCGATTCTGACACTATTCATTTATTTGAATTTATATAAAATCCACACAAAAGAAATGTTCAAACTAAAAGATTTAATAGATTCATAACATGTAATATTTATCTATAAAATTATTTGAGCACATTAAATAGTTCATATAATATTTATATTAATATTTTAAAAACCATTTATTTGATATTTCAATCAATAAAATAATTTCAACATCATTATTGTGTCATCATTAATGATAATTATTTAATCCATAAAAATTATAAATAAATTAACATGATGTAGATAATTTTGTTAGAGTTCTTGAAACTATTCATGTTGATGTTTTATAAAGTTTATCACTAAATTAAAATTATTACACTTATAAGATATAAGAGAGTGACAAGTTGTCACTTTCTTTGGTTTTAATAATAGTTATATAATTTTCATGGTCCAATGTCCTTGAAATGAATCTATTATGACCCTTAGGTGACATGGGTCGACTTTTATTAATCAAATATAATTTTGGAAGGTGTTAAGGGAATTTTATAATCTTATTTTTACCCTTAATTACCTAATTTACCTTTAACTATAGTAAATTAAAATTACCGTAGTTACTATTCATAATATCAAAAATAAGTAACCTATTAACATAATTTGGAAACAATGAATCCCAATATGGAATCCATTTTTCAAAATTCAAAACACAGAATGTTCAGTAATTAATTTAAAATTAATCCCATTGTTAAGAAAAAGGGTTTTAATAGATAAAACAATGCAAAAGATTGAAATGTTTTTACTGATGAATGCAATGTAAAATTAATGGCAATGACATAAATTATATTAAATGCTAAAAATATATTCTATTTATACTTTAAACCCATTAAATATTATCATTTAACCATATAAATTATCTTGATGAAAAAATTTATTTTTAAGAAAAATTTAGCGTGTTTTTACTATTCATCAAAATGTGAAAGTTATCAGAAAAGTATCAAAAATTCATCCAATGTAAATTTTTATATCCTGATTCAAAATAAGAAGTTTATTCTGTAAAATTGAACTTATAAACTTGTCAAAAATTATATTTAAAATAATGGTTCCATCAAAAGGTGGTAGAATTTCATTTTCTGAAAAAAACTTCTTTTATCCGAAAAATTGATATTGTTTTCATACGTCATTCTAAAAAATGTGTAAGATGAATTATAATGTTATAAAATTCAGAATTCAGATAATACTATTCATGATGGCAAGTTCATAATATTATAATAATATAACATTGTTTAGTGAAACTCGGTATTGGGTACAACACAAGCTACCGAGGAAGGTTTCTCTTGCATGTAACACAAGCCAAGACAGTGTTGTGTGTAGTGAAAGATTTCTTTGGTGTTTTGTATAACATAAGAACAAAAATATTTCTCATAAAATCTTAGGGTGTTACATTCTACCCCCCTTAAAATGAATTTCTCCCTCAAAATTCGTCACTTCTTAACAAACAGATGAGGATACCTCTCCCTAATCATATCCCATATTTCCTATATAGCTTCTTCTAATTAGTGGTTCCTCCATAAAACTTTAACCAAGAATGTGGTATTGTTTCATAGAACATATTTTCTACGATTTGGAATCTCTATCGGCTATTCTTCATAAGAAAGATCTTGCTCCAGCGGTACAACTTCTGAGCTGAGTACATGTGAAGGATCGAGTATGTACTTTCTCAGGAGAGATACATGGAACACATCATGAACTTGAGAGAGATTCGGTGGAAGCATCACTCAGTAAGATACCATCCCAACACGATCTAGTATTTCGAAAGGACCGATATACCTAGGGCTCAACGTTACCTTCTTTCCAAATCTCATTAGTCTCTTCCAAGGAGATATTCGTAAGAACACTTTATCACCCAATGCAAACTCTAGGACTTTTCTTCGGTTGGCGGCATAAATTTTTCGTCGACTCTAAGATGCACTTATATGTTATAGAAAATATCTGACCTTTTATGTCATGTCATCAACAAGATTAGGTCCTAATAGGTTTCTTTCCCCAACTTTGTCCCAGCAAGATGGTGTTCTACATTTCATTCCATAGAGAGCTTCATAAGGAGAAATATGAATACTGGAGTGAAAGATATTATTATAAGAAAATTTCACCAAAGTTAGGTATTGATCCGAACCACCTTTTAAATTCATAGATAAATCTCTCAAAATGTCTTCTAATATTTGAATTGTCCTCGCAGACTGACCCTCTATCTGAGGATGATAAGCAGTGTTGAATCTCAACTATGTATCTAAAGCTTGCTGAAGACTTCGGCAGAACATCGAGGTAAACCTCGGATCCTGAGAAGATATAATGGAAAGTGGTACTCCATGAAATCTTACCACTTATTTTACATATATCCTGGTAATATAATCAAGAGTGAAATCCTCTCTAATAGCAATGAAGTGTGCCTACTTCGTAAGACAATCAACTATAACCCAGATAACATTATTGCCTTTAGATGTTTTGGGAAGTCTGGTGACAAAGTCTATAGTGATGTTTTCCCATTTCCATTTTGTTATGGGTAATGGTTGTAACATGCCCTTTGACTTCTGTCTCTCAGATTTAACTTATTGACAAACCAAGCATCTAAAGACATATTCGGTGATATCTCTCTTCATGTCATCCCACTGAAAGTACTATTTCAGGTCTCTATACATCTTTTTACTTCCAGGATGAATAAAGAATGAAGAACTATGAGCCTCATCTAGTAACTCCATTAATTCTTGTATAGGGGGAATACAGACACAGTTCCTGAAGATTATTATAAAATAAAAATCAAGCTTGAATTTAGGAACATTTCTCACCTTCTTTTGTATCCCAACATCCTCCTTTTGCGCCTGTTTCATCTTCACTTGTATAGACGATAGACTATTCATTTAAGAAAGATAAGATATCTCCCCTTTCATTAAAATTCCACGATCCATACTTTGTAAATCCATAAATATTAGATCTTTTTTGATCCTCATAATGGATAAGCTAGCTTGGTCTTGTCGACGTAATGTGTATGCCACCTTGTTTTCTTTCCTAAGGTGGTAATGAATTCAGCAGTCGTAATCCTTAATCATATCCAACCACATTATTTAGCACATATTCATCTCTTTTTGTATGAAAATATACTTTAAACGTTTATGATCAGTATAAATATCACACCTTTCACCATAAAGATAATGCCTCCAAATCACTAATGCAAAGATTACCGTAGCTAACTCCAAATCATGAGTTGGGTAATTTTGCTCATGGATTTTCAACAGTCATGAGGCATAAGCTATCACCATATCATTTTTCATGAGAACGCACCACAACCCTATCTTAGATACATGACTATAGATCACAAAAAGTTTTCCACTAAAAGGTAGTGTGAGCACAGGTGCACTAACAAACCTTTTTTTAGCTCTTTTAAATTCTATTCACATTCCTCTATCCAAACAGACTTAACTCCTTTTCAAGTCAATTTGTTTAGTGTGTTAGAGAATCTTGAAAAAAAAATTCAAAAAACGCTGATAATACCCAGATAAACATGGAAAACTTCATATTTTAGTTACTGTTGTTGGTCTCGACCATCTTTTAATAACCTACGTTTTTGCCCGATCCACAGATATCCCCTCTCTTGAGATTACATGACGCAAAAATGAAACTTTTTGAAGCCAAAATTCACACTTGGTAAATTTGGCATAAATCTTATCCTTTTTAAGGGTCCTTAATATAATTCTTAAGTTATCTTCATGTTATTCCTTTTCCTTTGAATATACAAGAATATCATCTATAAAGACTATCACAAACTGATCATGATAGTCTCTAACGACTCTACTCATTAGATCCATGAAGATAGCAGGGGAATTAGTAAGACCAAATGGAATCACTATAAATTCTTAGTGTCCATACCTTGTACAGAAATATGTCTTTTTTATATCCTTATTTTTGTCCCTTAATTGATGATACCCTGAACGAATATAAATATTGGAAAAGTATTGAGCTCCACGTAGTTCGTCAAATAAGTCATCAATGCATGGGAGACGGTACTTGTTATTGATAGTGATCTTTTTAAGTTCTTAATAATCAATTTAGAGTTTCATTGATCCATATTTCTTCTTAGCAAACAGAACAGGTGCTCCCCAAGGTGACACACTAGGTCATATGAATCCTTTATCATGATTATCTTGGAGTTTCTTCTTCAATTCCTGTAACTCAATTGGGGCCATACTATAAGGTGTCTTTGAAATGGGCATAGCGCCCGGTATGAGTTCTATTGAAAAATAAATTTCACAATTTGGTGGAAGACCTAAAAATTCCTCTGGAAATACATCATCAAACTCTCGTGCAATGGGTATATTCTTAATCATGAGTTTCTCTCCAAACATTTGAGATAAATAACTATTATTTTTTGGAATCAAGACCCATAAGATGGAATAAATTTCCACTAGAAGGTTATATTCATCCTTGCATCAATAGATGATCTAAGATTGGTCTGGAATATAAAATGTGACTTCAATTCTTTGGAAATTGATATGAGATACATATTAAAAAAGCCAATCCATGCCAAGAATCACATAAAATTCCACTATAATATGGATCAAAAAATTTGCAGGAAGCACTTTCCCACAAACATCAATCAGAGAAGAATTGTAAACTTTTGATGAAACTATTGTGCCATTAAGAGTTGTCACAGATAACTCAATATCTAATTGCTGATGTAATATGGTGATACCCTTAGAAAATTCATCAGAAATAAAAGAGTCAGGGGATCCATAATGAAATAAAACATTTGCTTCTTTAGAGTGGATGGTAGGTGTACCTTTCACCACTTTGTTATCATACTCCAAGTCTCCGATAGAAATTTCATGTGACATTCCTTTGTATATAGCCTTAATAGTTTGTTGAAATTGATCATCATCAACAACCCTTGCATTAGGGAATTTATTGGCATAATTCCCCATTTCCATACACTTGTTACATTGAAATGTAAGAGGTGCATTCTGGGTATCCTTTTCTTTGTTCGCATCACTAGACATCTTTTTCCCATCACTATGACATTCAATTTCCCGGTGACATTCTTTTCCACATTTAAAACATTTACTTGTCCCTTTAATACAATTACCTCCATGTTTCATTCCACACATTTATCATAATGGAAAACTCATCTTCTTTTCCATGTGGTCTTTAGATTTTCCATTGAATTTCATTTTACTCTTATTATCAAACCCATATGACTGATGGGTAACTCCAATTTCCATCTCAACCTTGAGAGCACATCGAAAAATTTTCATCTAGCTATTGAAGTCCCTTATGGATAACTTCTTTCAAGGAAATGGTTTTAAGCCACTAAAGAATCAACAGATCTTACACTCAGGTTGAATAATAATTCTGGAAGCCTACCTTGCAAGTCTTGTAAAATTATCTTCATAGGTACCAATTGATTCATCATCCTTTTTGTTTAGTACAAGAAAATACTTCTCCATATTTGTTTGAAGAATGTGAGGGAAGTACTTATTGAAAAATTAGTTCATGAACTCGTCCCATTCCATGGACTCAATTTTGTCTCATTGCCTCGTATTCTTGTTAATATTCCACCATAGATCAGCTTCACCTTCCAAACGATATACTATTAAGATGACTTTATCATGTTCAGAACATTATAGGACTGAAAATATCTTTTCAGTGATACTGATCCATTTTTCATCCCCTAATGGATCATAAGACCTGCTGAATGAAGGTGGATGCTACCTCATGAAGGATTCAACATAATGTTGCTCCTTCCATTTCTCGTTTGAAATTCTGCATGATTCATATCATGAGAAAGTTGTGTGAGCATGGCTACATGATTTTTCATTCCATCTCCCATAATTTTTGGTTGCCCAGGAGGACAATCATTGCATTACCCGTCGCATTCAGCATTAACACGATTCCTTCGGGTTCCAGCCATTGACTAAAACCAATAAGCATAGTGTGAGCAACACTAATTACAACAGGAAAACCACATAATAAGGAATAAAATTTAACAATTTATGTCTTATCATAGGTTATTCAGGACCATTTCTAAAACACTATGATTGTGTCCTATGCTTAGACATATCCTTAGGGTTATTACTAAGGAGTTCACATCCTAGTTTCTAATGGTTAACTATACCTTTCCTCTGATACCAACTATGACAACCCATAATTTACATACATTGTTAATACTAAATAATTGATGTATATTTATCATAACTTATCACAAAACTATGACACGACCTTATAGGTATAGTGTCTTTAGAAACTGGGAAACATAAACAACTAGTTCATAAATCATCAACGTTGTCTCCTGCTTATTTGATCATATCTAGACTCCTTTTTGGAATATCTTATTTAATACCCTTCTTCCTGACCTGGGGAAAAGAAACATGCAAAAGTGTGAGCCCAAATGCTCAGTAAGGGTAAATAGATGAAATTTCAATCGTATCATATTCTTAAGAGCATAACGTTTGAAAAAAAATACTATCCTGCATAAGACGTCAAAATATCAAGTCATGGGTTAAATCATAGAACTGCAATGTAATCCTAAAAATCGGAACACAAGACATGAATCTTTTTGGAATACACACATAATCATTAAAAATCATTTCATATTAATCAAGGCTCATCGCCAATACCATCATAGCGGACAAATTCCATTACTGAACTGAGTTTACTCCTTGTTCCAACCCTGTAATACTGAACTAGATTTACTTTCCATTCCAGTAATGTCTATCTCATGAGATACAAATCTTTACCCAATGCATTAGAGTTAGATATAGGTCTCACCTATATCATAATGAAAACATTCATATGTGTGCCACAAAATCAGCAATCATTCATCATTGCAAAACCCATGTAATAGAATGGGATTCTCAAACATCATGCCATCATAACATAATCCATATCACATAAAAGGACTTCATAAAAAACTCCATCATAACATAATAAAATCAATGTAATAATAGGGATAGAAACATAACCCTATATCATCTTATATGGAATATAATAAAAATACTTGAACCTAGTTCTTGAGGAAAATATCCTTTCTTCTTCAAAAGCATTTTTCATTTCTCAACATGTCATACAATTTTAAACTAAAATAAGTTAATCAAAAATAAACTTGAAAACATGCAAAGGAAGCTTCATAGAAATAATGTTCTATTAAAGCATAAAAATCCATTCATGTTTTATAAGTTAAAAAAACATTCTTCTCGATACATTGGTTGGAAAAGTCAAAAAGTATTTCGTACTGAAAATAAAAAAAGATTCCTTTAATATCTTTTACTAAAAATTCATCAATAGGTAAATTTGGATTTAAAAAATTGTAGTAGGATAGAAATAATTTTACATATTGAGGAAACAAGGATCTGGATGATAAATATTCCCCAGTAAATACCGAAGTATAAACAATCTCGGATAAAAATTGAAATTGCGTGATTTTCACTTACATTAGGTCCAATATGCTTTGTTCGTATCCTAACCTCCTATATACGGATTTAAATAATGTCCTTGTCTTATAAAAAAATCATATTCATTGTTATGATGTCATATATGGTCATATTCTTATCTTCTTATTATTAATATTTCATTGCTACTTGTTATTCGGGTGTTCATTGCTTAATGTTCTTATGTGTGTTTTGTCGAATAAATTCTTATTACAATTTTTAGGTTATAGATAAATAATTTATAGAATGGTATTATTATAATACATATCATATTTATTCATTGAATCCATTAATATAATCATGATTTAATTAATATTATGTAGAACGAATCACATCGCACCGTGGAGACGGTAAGCCGTACGTACGCACGAGCGACAATATCATTCCCATAATTATTGAATGGTATTGGAGTGGATGATAGAATATCTCAGAATTAGTATAATGTCATAATAATAATATATAGTTATTCTTTACACCATTATACCCATCCAAGTAAGGTTGTGGTGGAAAACAGATTACACCACGGCGTGGAGACGGTATTCCGTACGTACGCACGCGCAGTGATTTCATTTTCCGTAGGATGGATAGAAGGTGAAATAGGGTTGTGTCATATTTACAATAACATATCAGTATATGATTGATACTGATGTTATTATAATGAAACAAATAAATAATAGTAAGTATAATAAGAAATAAACTTGACAGAATCAGTAAAGGATATTACCTCTTCTTCAACGCGGCTCTTCTAAACCTCCTCTTAGGGCACTAAAGTTGGAATTTGAAGAAGACCAGAACCAATAATATGTTTATAGGGAAGTGGAGAAGAGAAATGGATAGGTTTTGGCTGATATTGAAGGCTCAAAATTTTTTTATGGGGATAAGGAGGAGGTTCCCTTTTATAAAAGTGGAGAGGGGCACCTTTGGAAACCACAAAAATATTAATTTATAATAAACACAAACCCCGCCTAAATACTTAAAAAATGACCTAAATTCGAATATTAGATGATATAGGGTTGTAATATTATTAACCAATGAAATCTATACATGTTGTGAATTTATTTTAAACCTTATCATCTTGATTTCTCCTTATCTAATCTATTTAATTTTATTTGTGGTAATAATATTCTAAATTTAAACTTTTTATAAATAATAACTTATGTGTTGTGAATTGTCCATAATTGGATAATTTATGACATTTTAGACCATATAAAATTCAATTTATAATTTTCTAATTTTTTTTGTGATTTTTAAACAATTTTATAAAATGTTATTTTTATAAAATAACAATAGTGTCGATTTTTACACTATTCATTTATTTGAATTTAAATAAACTCCACACAGATGATATGTTAGAAATAAAAGAATTAATAGATTTATAACATGTCATATTTATCTAAACAATTCGTGGAGAACATTAAATAGTTCATATAATATTTATTTTAATTTTTTTAAAACCATTTATTTGATATTTCAATCAATAAAATAATTTCAACATCCCTATTGTGTCATCATTAATGATAATTATTTAATCCCTAAAAATTAAAAATAAATTAAAATGATGTAGATAATTTTATTATATTTCTAGAGACTATTCATGTTTAATGTTTTATGAAGTTTATAACTAAATAAAAATTATTAAACATATCAGATATAAGAGAGTGACATGTTGTCACTTTCTTTGGTTTTGATAATAATTATATTATTTTCATGGTAAAAAGTCCATGAAATGAATCTATCCCGACCCTTAGGTGATATGGGTAGACTTTTATACATCCAATAGAATTTTGGAAGGTGTTAGAGTAATTTTATAATCTTATTTTTACCCATAATTACTAGATTTACCTTTAACTCTAGTAAATAAAAATTACCGTAGTTACTATTCATAATATCAAAAAAAGGGTAACATATTAACATAATTTGGACCCACTTAATCCAAATATGGAATCAATTTTTCAAAATTTAAAACACAGAATTTTTAGTAATTAATTTAAATTTTATACTTTTTTTAAGAAAACGAGTTTTAATTGTTAAAACATTGCCAAATATTGAAATGTTTTACCGATTAATTCAATATAAAATTAATGGTAATGAGATACATTATTTTAAATGGTAAAAATATATTCTATTTATACTTTAAAACAATTAAATTTTATCATTTAACCATATATATTATATTGGTGAAAATTTTTTTTAAGAAAAAGTTAGCGTGTTTTTACTATTCATCAAAATGTGAAAGTTATCAGAAAAGTTTAAAAAATTCATCCAATGTAATTTTTTATATCCTGATTCAAAATAAGAAGTTTATTTTGTAAAATTGAACTTATAAAATTGTCAAAAATTATATTTAAAATTGGTGCTCCATGGAAAGGCGGTAAAACTGTTTTTTTTTTGAAAAATACTTCTTTTATCCAAAAAAATGATTTTTTTTCATACCAAAATCTAAAAAATATGTATGATGAATTATAATGTTATAAAATTCAAAATTCAGTTAATAATATTCATAACATCTAGTTCATAATATTATAATAATATATCATTGTTTAGTAAATCCCAGAATTATGTACAACGCAAGCCATTGAGGAAGGTTTCCCTTTTGTGTAACGCATGCCAAACCAGTTTTTTGTTTAGTGAAAGAATCCATTGATGTTGCATATAATATAAAAAAAATATTTGGCATAAAATCTCTAGGTGTTATACTGACAGTAGAAGAGAAGAGTTGTGTGTGTACTAGGTAGGTGGTATCACGCCTTTCTTTAATTGCGTAGTTGATTATATGTACTAGAGTGACTCATATATATTTTTGGGTGTATCCTTGATTAACAATTAAGCTATGTTATTTACTATTGTTTTTTAGGTAATTTGTTATGTTATTCAAGCATGTTTTAGGTTGTTTTCCTTGATTCAAGGCCACCCGATGGGTTTTTTTCTCTTGGATGACCATTCTTGGAAATTTGGTCGAGGAAGAATATGGGTATGCCATTGATTCTATTTTTAGGGGTTGTTTAAAATGAATTTATGTTAATTATGGAATTGAAAAGGTTTTAAATTTTAATTATTTTGGTTAAGGGTATTGGAATGGTTTTCTCCTTGACCAATGTTTATGCCAATACTTGATTAAGATTTATTAGAATGTATTTATCCAATTATGAACTTTACTATGTGTGATAAATTCATGTTTATGCCTTGTGATAGTTTAAATTTCATAATAGTCTTGTTATTAATTGTGATCATGTGGGTTACTATTATTTAAACAATTTAATATTGTAATTAATATGTGTTTCCTACTATATGAATTTCCCATGTGAGTTTTTTATTGTTAAATCCCCATAATAGATTAAATTACATGTGTTTATTGTTGTGTGTATTACCCATTTGAGTAATCAAAATGACTAGCCTAATGAGGCTAGTCGGGATATTATGTTCAAGTAGTGAGGAATCCATAGGTGTAGCGGTCGGTCTCATAGTGGTTTTAATTATTTTTCCATCTAAGACATGGATCCTTAAGGGATTCCATGAATAGACTCTATTGTCTTTGTTTACATGTATTGAGTGATACCATATGATTACTTATAGGATCTCTAGTAAAGATCTTAGTAGACATGGACTAATACCACACCTAGAGTGATGTCGGGATTCTATAGAGGTTCACCAGGAGGAGCATGTAGGTTGTTGGTTGGTTTTCACTTAGAGTGATTCAAGGTTTCCAGAGAGGTTCGTCAGGATAGGAATGTAGGTTGCAGATAAAATTTCACCTAGGGATATTCTCTAATTCCAACATAGGAATGTCATGGATGGGCATAGGTTATAAATTGAATATTTAAATTAAATGACTTATGACTCATCTACCATGACAAACCACTACCCTGGATTTGGTCTTCACTTATTTTTTAATTAATCCTTCTGAGGTATATGGTTTGTTTTTATTTTCACGGGGTTGCAAGGAATAGGCCTGATCAGAAGACTTATATAATTCAATGTAATTTAATTTATTAATGAACATGAAATAAAGGTAAATTAATACCAATATTTCTAGTACTGTTTACTTTTGAGTACTTCCTAGCTTACAACTTTCTTTTTTGTACACTTCTAATTAGATATATTCACTAAAAGAATTCCATAGATCATGGTTGGTTTCTTACTTGGATTTAATCTCACGCCTAGTTTGGGTCAAGTTTTTGGGCCCAAATAGAGTATACTGTTGCAGGGTTTGATAAGGGTAATAACCCTTCTACAAATAATTATATGATACTTAGGATTAGGAAAGCATGGGGCCAAGATGAATATTGTGATGCTTCTATGTTTATTTTATTTGTTTTGTATTTTTTCTACTTGTATTATTTATTACTAAAGTGTGACCTATTTTAACTATTTTTCTAGAACAAGTGACACATAACATAATACTTTTTATGCTATGATATATAGTTATTTTTATTATCATTCTTCAATTGTTTATTTTGGTTATTGTATTACTTATTTCTCTATTGAAATTTTATTATTTCCACTACGTTACACTCTTCCAATGAGGTTATACTTTCAGCACTATCACACTGAGTCCCTTGCTACTAGTTGGAAGCCTCTGTCATTTGGGAAAAGTTTATTGTGGCCATGTGGCCAACCTGGTATGGGGCACCTTAAAGTGGAATCTTGATTTCAGATGTTACAAGAATATTTCAAAAGAAAAATAACCTTTTTATTTTGAAATCACTGGTTTAACATCTAAAAATTTCAAAAATATTTTGGAAATAAATTACTTGTAAAATTAACAAAAAATGCAGTAATGTAATATTAAAATATAATATTTTTCATGATGGATATAAAATTCATTCATGCCATGTATGTTAAAATAAATATTTTATTAATTTATTGGGTAACATAGTTTCTCATTAAAAAAGTGAAAATAGGATTCTATTTTAACTATTTTATAGAAAATAAAAAGGGTTACGTGTGACATTAATAAATATATGGAAAAGGTTAAATACATTCGTCAAAACATTTTCACGAAAATACCAACATAGAAAAAATATTTTCAGCTGAATACATAAAAAATGTTGGTTTTCATTAAATATATTTTTTAGAAGTTTTTTACTTAAAAAGAGGAAATTAAAAAAAAACCATTTAATCAATAGAAATAACATGAGTAGTACAAAATACTGAATATTTATAGAAAATATATTGAAAATTTTTTCATTGAAAATTTAACCATAAACACATCTGAAAAAGTGATATTGTAAGATAAAACTATTACCTAAAGTCGAACTTTTATTATAAGTTCTTTTAAATATTATATAATAAATTTAATTTTTTTATGAATATATTAAAACCAAAATATATTCTTATAATATCATATATGATCAACTCATAATATTTAAACACCCATTTATTAATAATTCCATATTAAAATCAATGTTTCAAGGTGTTAACAGTTTTATTTTTCATGTATGTTTAGGTTTAGAAGTTATGGACTTTGTAGATTGGTAATGGTTCCATGAAATACATAATTTTAATAATGATATAAAAATAATTTATATAAATTATATTCATATTTACAACCTTCTATAAATGTTACTGATAGAAAATTGAGTTATATCATTATTGAAAATGGTAGTCTTTACGTTTGCATGAATATTGTTCTCATTTTCTAATTTAAATTTGGTAAGAAATATAAATAAAATTTTAACATTATATAATAATAATTATACCATATATATCAGATATATTTATTAAATATTTAATTATATCAATCAATTTTAGGAGATGATGGAAAATGAATCACATCATTATATGGAGGTAGTAGTCTACACATAAGCAAAGGCGATAATATCATTTACCATTTGATGGAAAAAAGGATGACATTACTTATTAAATCATCATCATAAAATATAAATATATTTATTTTAATTTATTTATCATTTTTTAATTGATACAATAATTTAAGAGGAGGTGGGAAAAGAAATAAAATTTAAAGGCCTAAGTTATGTTTTATACCTCTTATTTGAGAGACAATCTCTCGATTATACATGAATTAGTGAATGATTGGTCTAAGGAGAAGAAAATGGGATTGAGGAAAAATGTATGGAATCTTTGTAGGCTTTAGGTTATGTCTTATATGATATATAGGGCACACAATTTGTGACCAAGGAATTAGAGGAGGTGTCCTTTTAAAAGCGAGGGATGGAATACACAAACAAATTAATTAAATGATTTAAATAATAAATTGTTATATTATTGGGAATGTGAAATAATTATAAAATGATTTGAATGTAACCTACTCTAGGGTTTAAACCACTTCATCCATTATGAATATATAATTTTATGTGGAATTCGAATGCTTATATCTTAGTTTAACTCTTACTGGTAAACCTGCTTTATCCTTAACCGTAGTAATTTGGCTTACAATTAATCATAAAAAAATGAATGTGGTATAATAAAAAATATGGAAAACATGATTAAAGACATGGAATATAATTTAACAAAATTAATTTCTATAAGTGACAGAAATTAATATTTAAATAAGTGCATGAAACGGAATGAAAACTTGTTTTCAGAAAAAATTGATTTTAAGCATAAAATTGAATTTTCATTCATTCCATGCCTAATAAAAACTATAAAATGATTTTAAAATATATAATTTTATATATAATTTTTATTATAACTGTTAAAAAATAACTGTTTATTTCATTTTTTTACAAAAACACATTGTGCACATAAAAAATATTTTATGAATAATAACCCTTTATAATTTTAATTGATTTTCTAATGATTATAAAACATTAGAAACTAACGTATATATGATTATAAAATTATCTAAAATAATTATCGATATATTTTATAGAAATAATATTAGAATGGCGATTAGTGTACTTTTAAAAATAAAGATATTGCATATATAGAAAACTATATTTCTTAAAAAATGGTTCTTTCAGTCATTAAATTATTTTATAATCCCAATTTCAAGTGAGGATTTATTTGATGATAAAAAAATAAAAAATATATAAAGAATAAATATAAAAATAAATAAGTGATTTTTTGGATGAATGTAGGATTATCATGAAACACCAGTTTCACGAGTCTATAACTTATGGTGCCATAGAAATCTAAGTTCAATGTTCGCATAACTCTTTTTTTTGAGAAATTACACAATCCCATGAAAGGGAAAATTTCGATGAAAATGAAATGTATTATATGATCTCGATTGTTCCAAATTCCATATTATGATAAATAAACTTTATATTTCTATTTTAGGGGTTTAAATTTTGGATTTAGGATTTTGGAGAATCCAAATATCACGGCTCATGTGAACTCAACTTTTGTTCCTCATGCCATCCAAGAAACCAATATAGAATGTTATTGGTAAGAATATTTTGTGAATTATCTAAAAAGATCCCTAAAATGAAATTTGAAACACTTAATACTGTTTAACTCAAACGCCTATCTGTGAAGAACACTCCTCATACAAAGGCTCTTTATCTTGTGTAAGTTAAATATAAATTCAACCTCAATATTGTGTGAAACAGTGTTATGTATACCCATTTTAGCCTGTATTTTCTAATTTTTAAATCAGGAAGATTAAGGATTCATGGGTTATACGAATTTCCAATTCAGATTCACTCATGTAAAATCTATATGCATAACTAGAATTGTGGTATGTTGATGTCATCCCGCATGTATTATTAACAATTTAAAGTAGAACATGGGTCCACTATATAGTTTAATACTCAACCACATCCTCATTAATGATCAAAAAATTGTATATATCAAGAAATAATACTCTAATAAATCCTCTTAAAATGTGTAATCCCCATAATTAACAATTACCCAAGTCATCTTCCAGGTTGAACTAGAATGGGAAACCCATTTTGTGAGTCCCACTTCATCGCTTATTTTTTATTTTTTAAGACTTGATCATCCATATAATGTGATGATAAACATCATTGATTGATCCAATAACAGAACCATAAACTATGAAATTCAATCATCCCGGGGATTGAGTCATCTTCCATCAAGATAAATAAGACGCCTCTTTGAGTTTTAATCCAAAAATTTGAATTACCAATCATGTCCCATTTCTCCCATTAGAGACGATATTTACTAAACCGAAAAACCTTAATAGATGAAACCAAAACTCTAAAATCACAAAAATACTTTAACCATGACAACCATTATGTAATGATCATATGATGATCAACCCCCATTTGAATACAAAAAATGAGATTCCCCATTGGGATTTAAATTCTAACCCCCATATGTGATGATCATAAGTGGTTCGACCACCATTATTTTATGAACATAATAGTTTATTTTATTTCTTCATTTGATAAGAATAATATGACCTATATAATGACTATAGTGTGACACCCCCTTAAAAAATCATTATAAACACATAATTACCTGGTGTGATGATTATAGGGTTCCTTGTGTCATGAGCACTGGATGCCTTGGGTGATAAGAATGTGATACCTTATGTAACTCCCATAGGATAAATTATGTAAAGAGACTTATATTACTTTTTTTATGAGTATGTGGTTCTTTTTATTAGGATAATATAATGAATCATATGATGATTTTGGGAAACCACATGTGACGAGAATGATATTCCTTATATAGAGATCAAAGGATACATTATGTGGTAAGAATAGTACACCTTCCTGAATTGAAATAAAGAATGCAGAAAACCCTTTTTTACTTGAGCTAAAATTTTGTTTCATCATTCACTTATGTGACATGTATTAGATTCCCTTATGGCCCAACATGAGGAAGATAAAATAATAATAAGTATGCCTAACATACTTATCCAAATTCCCAATATGCCCAACACACACATCCTTTCCAATAAAATGATCCCACTCTATCAGGTTAAAATGTTATAGAATAAATAGAATCCCAAAAATAGATTGCGTCAAGAACAAGATTCCCAAGAATGAATTAAATCTATGAGGGAATCCTAGACAACTCAACATGACCCTCACATAGAATTTTAAAACACATATCATATTGTTATGATCAAAGGTGTATCCATGATCACACTAGTGGTTAAAGGATTCCTACCTTTCAAATAATGGAGTCAATATCCTAGATAGTGACCATCCTAGTGCATTGAGTGAATATAACTATGTAAAAATCATCAAAAAAATAAAATAATGAAGTTGAAGGAATTATATAAAGATATAATAAGTTCAACAAGACCCAAAAAGGTCTATAAATATAAATAAGATATTAAATATATCTTATAGAATATGATTATATGGGAAATTGTTATATTTTTGGAATTCATAAAAGAGTTTAAGAATATAACATTTATCATGTCGTATAGGGAGGCAATCCACACATCATAATTATTTCATGACATATACACACAGACAAACACCCACACCCACACCCACACCCACATATATATATAGTCAATTGAAATGAAAATTTACCTATTAAAAAATGAAAAGTTATTCATAAATAATGTATATTATTAATTATTTAAGGTTGTGATGAAGTGTTATTTTTATCATGATTATGACTCTTGTATTGAGATATGAAATATGCACATGATGTACAATATATGTTTTTTAACAGTATGAACCACTATTTATATACCACATAAAGTGTTAAAAATATTTTCTCTACTAAACCATGTGTGTATGTTTTATATTAAATTCTTATACCCTATGTTTGTGAATCACCTAGAATAAGAAAATTTATACTTTAATTCCAGTCTTATTCAATCCTTGATGATTTTCTATTCAGGGGGTGAGTATATTTATAATTATGTCCATGGTTAGAGATTATAAAAATGCAATTTTGTATCTTATATGAAGATCATGGAATATTTGACATAAATTGATATATAATTGGATATATAAGTCATACAAGGATATCATATTTGAAGTAAAAAAAATCTATTTTGGATTAGGGAAATGTGATGTGCTTATCATTTATGATGAATTTAATGTGATGTATTCATAAAACATGTTAGTAAATATTCATAGAATATATAATATATGATTATGCTATATTCTAATGATATACTCAATGTCCCACGATCACTCTATGTATTGGATAAATTGACGGTATTATTATGAGTACATGAATATGATGCAGATAGTTGGAACATGCATAATGATTTATGTGTTTTATAAGAATAATGCTAGAATCCATTATAGATTGTATGTATTTTATGTATTTTTAGAGTCCAAAAATTAGTTATATTTAAGGATTTGTAAATTTAGAGTTGTTTTAAACACTATAAAGTATCATGAGGTCAAATTTTTTAGTTACTCTAATTTGAATGATTTTTATGAATCATTGAGAGTTTCCTAGAAATATTTTTGGAGGATATATAGAAGATGTTTTGGATGTATTTTTATAAGTTGTCACAAATGAATCAACATGGGGTGAAAATTAATGATAAATTTTCCAAATCGAGTTTTTTAAGTGTGTAAAAATATTAATTGAAATGGTTTTATGGGTGATTACATATGATGTGACATGTGGTGAATGTATAATAAATCTATGATTCTTTTAGTATAAGTTTGAGATTATTGGATTGTGAATTAAAATTATAATGGATACATTATGTTGTTTGTTGTGGTCTTTGCTATAGTAAACCATAGTGTAGAAATAGTAAGTATTTGGTGATATATATATGTTTAATTATTGATCTTGGTGATTGTTCAATTTTTTTCCTTCAATCTTCTATATGAATAGCTATCACATTTTGTTATTCTTTATATGATGATGAATCAATGATGTTTAAATATTGGAAAAATTCATTCATATGTTAAAATATTTTTTGGTGATCAAACACAAAAATTTAAATGGGTTAAAATTCATGAAACATTAATATTTATATTGGCGTAAAATTTACAGTTTATTGATTCTTATATAATATAGCATGACCCTCATAAGAGATGTTCGCATATATTATTCTGAGTATCCTACAATAAAATTCACTAGAAAATTATCTCATAAATCCCATTAATTCTCAACGTAAAAAAAGGTTATACTAGGTTATTGTGTTGAGAGATGTCTTACCTAAGAATCACCTATTTTAGATGATCTATGCTTAACTATGAAGTAAGTATTCATTCAGATACTTCTTGGCGATCTTGGTCTAATTCTTTTAAAATGATTCAATAGGATAGATTTACTTGTTTAATTGTTTTCCAAGGCAAAGAACTTATAAAATCATTAAGGGGGGTAAAATAAAGTAAAAAACTAGGCTAAATAAATCCAAAGAATCCATGTTCCACACTAGGATGTTCACTTACTAAACCCATCATAAGGTATAAGTTCTATAAAATTGTATTCTTCAATATAAATTTAAAATCATGCAACTATATTATCAATATCGTATTTGATCCATGTGGTATGTAGAAAGTCCCAGTACACATAACTTTGTTGGAAAAAAATTTTAAAAAAAGTTTACATGCATAATCTCATCAATTATAAATAACATATGTAAAATGATTTAAAAATAAATAGAAGTGATTTTACAATAAACCTCACATAGAAGAAGCACTTACTAAATTTGTATAGAATAACCTCACAACCAAATCTATCAAAAACAATAAGATAATGTAAAAGAACCTAATTAAAATTTTCCTGATATATTATATTCCTCTAACATTGATTAAATTTATATACACCATCATGATAAACTTAAAATGGTAATAACTGAGATATTTAAGTTCTAATGTTACAACATCAAGAGAATATTTATCTTTTAATGAGTGTAAATATGTATTTCATATAAAATTTTGGTGCATATTTACATAGATCATAAATTTAAGTTATCACATCAGTTCCCAATAACTTGAAAAAGTAAGTCATATTATACATATCAGAACTTATGAAAAAACTATAAGTTAAATTTGATTCAATAAAATGTTTATTTTTTTAAAATGAGATGATATGGGAGAATTCATTTTACACAATAATCATTCTGTTTTTAAAAATAAAAATATGTGAAATTGAAGGTGTGATTGATTGAATATAAAAGGACAAAATCCCTATAATTTCCAAAGAAATATACATCCATGTTTAATATGCATGAAGATAAGTATTCTTTATCATAAAGATACTTCTTTAAATTTTAATTATTAAAACACATTCTTCCATTTAAATAAATGAAAAAATAACTAATATCTATACCTTTATGATGAAGGGAATGGAAATAATTTCACACTCCTGAAACTGTTCTCCTTTTTGATGATATAAAAGAACCACAAAAGAATAATTAGATAAAATAACAGTCAGACAACAATAAAAATAAATTAATATAGACATCTTCATGAATTTTTTATCTAATTTATTTTGAATTTGATATCTCCTCATAGGATCTCCCCTTGGTATAAATCATCCACCCATTCTTAAAAAATATAAATTCAAAACCATTCTCTTCATTTGGAATTATAAAAAACTAAACCATAAAGTATTAGGATAAAATATTTTAAAATGATTAAAAAAATAAATAATATTCAATTGATTTGAAATGATTCAATGTATTAAAAAAATATTCAATATGCTAAAAAATAATTTAAATAATTTAACATCCAAATAAAACTAGGAAATTGTAGATTCATTCATTTGTTTGAGATTTTTAAATCAAAATCTCAAAAATCATTAATATCTTTTATTGATATTCAAAGTATTTCTTAACATTAATGAATTAAATTTTTTAATTTTAATTCCTTTTATTCATATTCGGGTGAGGATCATTAATATTTTTGTCTTCATTTAATTCCCTATATAAATAGGCACATTAGGCTTTAAGATATAATATACAGATATCAGGTTTTTATAAATAATTTACTACAATATTAATTTATAGAAATAGATCTCAAAATATTCATTGAAATTATATAAATTAGAATTATATTTAATTTTATTATGATGTATATTTCTTTTCATTGGGAGATATGTGAATCCACACGTATTTCAAACCATTGTCTTATCCTTGAATATATTTTTTGGTAAGATTGAAACAATGTTACACACCCTCATTAGCTACTCTTCCAGAAAGGACAGTTTCCTTTACATCATTCAACTCCTTGAAAAATATTTTATGAAGTATATTCTAAAGATGTATCAGGATCACCTACAATACCTTTATATTCCAATGTAATTTATACGTGATCTTTTTCCATAGTTTAGATTTCATAAATATTATCATAATTAGAGGATTAAAAATCCTCCCCTTTTTAGCATCAATGAATTTCCACCAAATAATATCTAGATATTTATGTATTTTTCTATATGATTCCAAAACCAAATTCACATTGAAATAATATTCTTTCATTGAAAAATCCTTCGATATTTATACGTCACAAGAAGATGATAATTGACTCTTTTAGTTAACATATTTTGATAAACTGCTTAAATAATTTGAATTAGATGATGATAATTTTTTTATGATGATGAAAATGAAACACCTTTATGAGGTTATGGACTCAAGGTGGATTGAAATATATAATCCACTAATTATGGTGTTTTAAATTCCTTTATTTTTTAAAATATATTATGTAATGGGTTTAAAGAATATTTCTCTTTAACTTACATTTGAATTATCTTTACATTTACATGATTATATTCAAATAAATTTATCTTCTTTCTCTAAATATTTTGATCCTATTTTATAGGATCTATTATTTTCATAGTTGGTAGGGAAGCTCTAGATTTTGTGAGCTATAATGAAATATTCTTGTACTTTACAACCTCCATCTATTGATATTTTTTTCTATAAAAGATCTAACTTATATTTTAATAAAACCAAAAGTGGAATTATGTGATTTTTTATCAAACATATTTCCAATTTTATCAGAATTTCATTTAAATTCATTTATATATTTTCAGTGAATCACATAACAATATCATTGAGAGACCATGATACATTATTTTCTTCTATTAGGTGGACTCTTTAGCTATTTTAATATCATTCTATCCATTATAATTCTCATAATTTTCAAGGTTTTTCTTATATTTGTTCTCCATCATTGACTTTTTAAAATCCACTCACCTATATAAAATATTCTCATGAGTTGAATTACATGCCATATTTATCAAGTATATTATTTTATTATTAATATGGTTTTTCTAAACTCTTTATAGGGTCCCAGGTTCCATGATTCCCTTATTCTCCAACAATTAAATAAATAATTGATTAAAATAATTGAATATGGGAGGATATTCCAAATTAAAATTTTTGTACATATGTTTTGATTAAATACCAAATAAATTTTATAAAATTATACATCTTTATTCCATATATGAAATCTAAGTAATATATATCTTGAATTTTGATAGTATCATTGTCTGCCATCCATGGAAATAAAAGTTCTTAAATCCATGTGAAGTAAATTCCATTTTTTTGGATCTTGATGATCAAAATTTTTAAATATATATTTTACATTGAACATATATTTTTTAGATATAGTTTTTCGGAAATGTTTGGATTATTTTTTTAATCTCCATGAGATAAAAATTTATTCTAGTTCAAGATATAGTGTTATTGATTCATCACAATCCATCAATGTAAAAAATAACCCATGCTATAGAGTATTTAACTTCACCTTCTTCACTATCTTTGATTCGCCCAATATAGAGGTTGTATAAAATTCATGGATAATAGAATAATAAAAACTAATAATTTTTACTTGGAATGGAAATCATCTCTTAGCCTCGAAACTGGAGGACCCTCTTAAGTTATGATTGATGCTTTAAAAACAACTAAATATCAATTATTCTTTCATATATAATCTATATAGTTATAAAGTCACTAGTTGATTCCATTATAGATTAGAAATTATGAAAAAGTAAAAATTAAATTATCTTTTAAATCTAGAATGGATTTATAATAATTAATTATTACTATCTAAGGGTCCACAACACTTATATAAGATTATTTATAATTGTTGATATAAAATCATCAGATTAGATTGATTTATGCTCATTAATTCATTGCCATCAAATATTTTTAAAAGAAAATAATTTCTAACTTCATTATAAAAAATATTATTTTCATATTAAAAATTAAATTGTTAGACTAAAATTCATTTATATATAAGAACTTAGAACATATGAAATGAAAAGGTTAAAAAATAGATATTTTATATATTATTTCAGATAATAATAGAAGTGATGAAGCCTTCAAAAATTTATCCTATGATACAGTTGTAGATCTTATTCAGTCAAATATTCTTCTATAAGTAGTCTAATAATTGCTTTCCTTATATTGAATTTATTGTAATGGTTGACATAAATATTCTCATCAGGTATGCTTGAAAAAAAACTACTATATAAAAGAGTCACTAAAAATATTAATAAAATATTTGATAAGTTATCTAAATAGTGACCTCATCCTCTTATAAGGAGTTATGGTTTAAACAAAAGAATTAGTTTACAAAAACATTTATAAGAGTAATAACTGAATGTGTAAAAGTATATTTTATGATAAATTTGTATATATGTCAACATAAAAAACTAATATATAAGTGTAAATAAATAATTATTTAATTTATGTTTTTATGAATTTCAAGCAATGTTTGTTCACTTACTAGTTGGAAAATTATTTTTATGATAAAAAATTAAGAACTCAACATCTCAAATTGATTGAATGTGATGAAATTTGAAAAAATGGCATTTGATACCCAGATCTTTCAAAAGTTTCCATGCTCAACTAACATGATTTAATTGGAGATAAATAATCAATTATTTCCAAATTATTTCACATTTTTAAAATATAATAGTGATAAAAATGTATCTAAAAATCATTTTTTATATTTTCTAAATCGCATTTGGAGTAGCTCTGAATGTTTTGTAAAAACAAATTATATAAAAACAAAATAAAATTTAATACAACCATAAAGTTTGAACTATTAATCCATTATATTAATAACGGAAACTGTTAATTCTTTAATACACAATTCTAATAAAGAGTGTCATGTTGAAAAACATTAGTCCTACTCAATATAGTAAGGGAATGTTGTCACGACCCGCCCTCAGGGTCCGTGCCGTGACTACCCCAAGCCCGCCTTCCATAGGCCAGGGGCTGGCGACTAGCACCAAGGCGTAAATCCCGGTAAAAAAGGAAGGCATTGCCTTTGTAAAGTAAACAAACACTAAGCAAAAGCAGAGTACAACTGAAAGTGCGGAAAAGTAAATGGGCCAGTATACAAACCCAAACTCAATGTAAAGTACTACTCAAAAGGGAAAACAGCAACTAAAAAGTAAAAGCCGCTACACCGAGCTGTCCACTGGAAATCCCACCTGAAGGGTGGGTACAGATAGCTCCACTGCTCCACGGGTCCCGCCGTCCGCTCCGAGAACGTCCCGCCCAGCGGTCCACCTCCAGGTACCGTCCTGCTCTGCAAGCCTCAGCTAAGATCAACGCTGTCCGTCGTCTGCAACCAACACAACGTAGTGCGGGCAAAGCCCATGCAGGGGTGTGTATAAGCTACTCAGTAGGGACCCCGAGACCCCTGAAGGTCTCTCAAATCCACAAAGGATAAACCACGAAGAAAGGTACAATCATGAAGTAACAACCGACACTGCTTAGGTATATGCCCATACATATACCTAAGTCATCAATTTCAAATACGCACCAACCTCTGAGCCCAAGTACAACTCAGTCTACACAGGAAAGTAAACGTATTCCACACAGGAAAGAAAAACGTAATCCACACAGGATTGCACAACACAATCCACACAGGAAAGAAAAAGGTTTCAGCTCACACAGGTATACTTCTTCGAAAGACGATAAAGATGATCTCTGATCTATCTAAGTCGTCGGACCCACGAAGGATCGATAGGTAACTAACCCCCGCAAAAGACCCACACAGGATCGGGCCCACGTAGGACCTGTAGGCACTGGTTCACACAGGACCGCTGAGCGCAAAAACCCACACAGGATCGGACCCACACAGGATCGGGCCCACACAGGACCTGTAGCACTGATCCACGTAGGATCGCTGAGTGCTGAAGTTGTCGTCGTCGAATCCACACAGGATCTCTGCACTGTCGTCGTCGCAGTCACAGTAGCAGTAGCAGTAGCAGTCACAGTAACAGTCGCGGCCAGCACTAGGGTTCCCGCACACAGCAAGCTCGTTCGGAGGATCCGCTCCACGAGCCGAGAGGCTGATACATCAACTGTCAAAAAGTCCAGAGTTGATGTATCCAAAAGTTCCGTATCGTCAACAGGAACTCAACGCAACAGACGGCGCGTTGATCGGACGCCCGGTCTGAGAGTTATTGGCATTTTCGTCCCCGGGGCCCGGTTGGTTTTTAAGGCAAAACCAACTCGACCATACTCCACCTGCGTCCAAACCTCGGGAGGAGCATGCCAAAAGAACCATCTCACTAAGAGGAACACAACAAAACTGACGGCACGTCAATCGGACGTCCGTAGCTCAAGATATGAGTGTTTCCGCTCCGAAGGCCCGGTTGGTTTCGTGAACGAACCAACCCGGCCGAACTCAAAGTGTTCCGAAACTTTGAGTGCGATATACCGAAACGACCATCTCGATCCAAGGATCGCGTTGCCGCAGACGGTTCGTCATTCGGAGGTCCGTGGCTCACGTTATGGCCAAAAGACCGAAACCGTCTCGAAAATGGGGGTCCGGGTTCGGGCCGACCCGGCCCGACCCCCCCTGGGTCGGCTCGAACCGGGTCGACCTGAACCGGGTCAACCCGACCCGGTTCCGACCCGGCTTGGCCGGCCGGCGGCGCGGCGCGGCGGCCTGGCGGCGCGGCGCGGCGGCCTGGCGGTGCGGCGGCGCGGCAGCCTGGCGGCGCGGAGGCGCGGCAGCCTGGCGGCGCGGCGGCCTGGCGCCGCACGGAGGCAGCGCGCGGGGGGGGGGGGGGGGGGGGGGGGGGGGGGGGGGGCAAGGCCCCCCGCTTCTTGGATTGGCGGCGCGGCAATCAGCCGCGCCCCTTTTTTTTAAACGGCCCCCCCTCGTGGGGGGCCTGCTTGTTCGAAAACCGGGGGGCCGCCTGCCCCCCTCAAGGAAACCGCCCCCCCAAATAAATGGGGGGGGGGGCTTTTGAGCTGCCAGGGGAATTAAATTCCCATGGATTTTTGTCCATCCGGCCGGCCAGCTGGCCGGCCGGTTTTTCTCCAACGGGACCGGCAAACCGGTCCCCTTTTTCCGGCTTCCGACGCCGGCGGCCCGGCCGCCGGTCTTCTCGTCCTGCCGCGGCCCGGAACCGGCCGCAGTGTTCGTCGTTCGGCACGGTGCGACGGCACCGCGCCCCTCCGCCGCGCCTTCGATTCCCCTTGACGTGGCGCGATGGCATCGCGTTCTTGATGATTCTTCCACGGCGCAGCGCGACGGCGCCGCGCAATATAGTCGTACGATTATCCGCGTGGTGCGACGGCACCACGCCACCTTGTTTCCACCCGCAAGATAAATCAATAAGAACGATGGAGGGGGTTCGGCCGTGTTCATGCTGTCCGGCCCCCTCACGTTAAACAATAACACAAAATTATAAACCTCACATTAGTCATGCTAGAAACACGAACAAGGATAAATAAATAAACAATAACAACAACCCCTACCTTGAAAATTGACGTCGTACGTCGGTTATTGCGGAGAAAGGCGTCGCGGCTTCGGACGTAGATTCCGTGGACGTTGGGGTGCGTCCGAGGAGAAAACGACATCTCTTCACTTGTCGCTATGACAAAGAAGGGAGGTACGTTGTCGTTGGAGATGATCACCACGGTAGGTGACTTCTCCCTTGTCGAGGAGGAAGATGAAGACGGAAGAATCCGGGACGCCGAGTCTCGAAGGTCGTGGGATCGATGTTCTTTTTCGGAGAAGAACCGTTCTTCACGTTCTTCGTCTAAGACGAAGAAGATCTTCAAGTCCCTCAACGATTCTACCAATCCTCTCAAGTAACAAAGGAACTAACCCAAAACTAAATTAAGCTTACTCTTAATTTATTAACACAACCCAACCTTTGAAATTCAAGAGTTTGAATTTCAAAAACTGAAAATTAAACTCACTTATTTATTATACATGAGTTGTATAATTAAATAAATGTTAAGTTGACAAGCCTTTAAGAGGGAGAGAGGGGAGTTAGGGAATTTGAAAAGCTGGGGCTCGGGTGGGCCCCTCCTCACCTTAATCCTCTCTTAGGTGGTTAAACCACCCAACTTCCAACAAAAGATTATAACCACTTTTAAGATATAAAATAAATATTGTATAACAAATTTATTTTACTCTTCATTTCATCCAGAAAATTAAACATCTCTTCCTAGGAAAACGCAACTTCGTAAAAGGTCCCCTTAAGTGAAAATCGGCGCTGCGAGTTCATCGGTGCCCTCAGATTTCAATTCCGAGCACCGGATCAAAAGTTAGAAATTCCCGCTCGTTCGTTCACTGAACGTACCCGAGCCAAACTTCAGAAATTGATTCTGGGAACTCCGGGCCTCGGAATCAGGTGCCGTCAGAAACCGCGCTCTTGTAAAATTCCAAAGAAAATTAAAAAAAAATTCCCTTGAATTTTACGGGTCTTTACATTACTCCCACCTCAGGGCTTTACGTCCCCGTAAAGATACATCAAAAACTAGGGAAACAAATGAGGGTACTGAGCACGCATCTGAGCCTCCCGCTCCCATGTGCTCTCCTGGAGATTCCCGTGCTGCCATCTGATGCGCACAAGAGGAATCGATCGCCCACGCAGGACCCACTCCTGTCGATCCTCTATCTCCACCGGGACCACCGTAAAAGTCACCCCATCGTCAACGTCATGCTCCCCATGGTCAATGATGTGCGTCGGGTCGTGAACGTATCTCCTCAGCTGAGACACGTGGAAGACGTCGTGCACCCGGTGCAACTGAGGTGGTAGAGCCAGGCGATAAGCCACCTCACCAATCCTGCTGAGGACCTGGAAGGGTCCGATGAAGCGCGGAGATAACTTGCCGCCTCGGCCAAATCTCCGAATACCACGTCGAGGTGAGACCCGCAAGAAGACGTGGTCGCCATCCTCGAACTCTAGTGGCCTCCGCCTCCTGTCAGCGTATGACTTCTGCCGGCTCTGTGTTGTCCTCATCCGCTCCTGGATGACCTGGACCTTCTCTGTCGTGGCCTGGACCATCTCCGGTCCCACCAGTGCTGAATCTCCAGGGTCTGTCCAGCACAAAGGTGATCCACAAGGTCGGCCGTACAATGCCTCGTACGGTGCCATCCCGATGGTGGAGTGGTAGCTATTGTTGTACGCGAACTCCACCAAGGGTAGGTGGTCCTCCCAGCTACGACCAAAGTCGAGGACACATGCGCGGAGCATGTCCTCGAGAGTCTGAATGGTCCTCTCCGTCTGACCATCCGTCTGAGGGTGAAAGGCTGTGCTCAGACGTAGCTGCGTCCCGAACACCTCCTGTAACCCCTTCCAAAGCCGAGAAGTAAACTGAGCATCTAGATCGGAGACGATAGATGATGGAACACCGTGGAGCCGCACAATCTCCTGAACGTAGAGACGTCCCAAGCTCTCCACTGAGCCCTGCTCTCTGATGGGTAAGAAGTGTGCCGACTTGGTGAGTTGGTCAACAATCACCCAAATGGAGTCGTGACCTCTGGAAGTGCGTGGAAGTCCAGTCATGAAGTCCATAGATATGCCATCCCACTTCCACTCCGGAACCTCCAAGGGCTGTACCAAGCCTGCTGGTACTTGATTCTCTTCCTTCACCTGCTGGCAGGTGAGGCATCGAGAAACGAACTCTGCTACTATCTTCTTCATGCCCGGCCACCAGTGATGTCGTCTGAGGTCCTGGTACATCTTTTCCACTCCAGGATGTACCGCCAAAGGAGAAGTGTGAAACTCTCTCAGCACTTCCTCTCACAAAGCGACCGGTACCATGGTACGTCCTCTTAAAAGGATGTCTTGCTCTGCTCCAAGGGAGAAACCATCAGGTGCCTGTCCCGAGGATATCTGTGCACGCCGTGTCTCACAGTCAGCGTCCCCACGTTGTGCCTCCCTGACTCGCTGCAGTAGTGGAGGAGTGACTGTGAGAGACTGAAGGAAGGCTGCTCCATCTCTATCCACGAAGGATATCTGCAATGATGCTAGCTGCTCTGTCACCTCCTCAAGTAGATGAATGCCCGTCCTCCTGCTAAGGGCATCAGCTACTACGTTCCCCTTCCCAGGAGTATAGACTATCTCAAAGTCATAGTCCTGGAGGAACTCGATCCATCGCCGCTATCTCAGGTTCAGGTCCTTCTACGAGAAGATATACCTGAGACTCTGATGATCGGAAAAGACTGTAAAGCGCTCGCCCATCAGGTAGGGTCGCCATGTCTTCAGAGTGAAGACCATTGCTGCTAACTCCAGGTCATGGGTAGCGTAGTTCTTCTCATGCGGCCTCAACTGACATGATCTACAGGCGATCACTGCCCGCTCCTGCATCAGAACACATCCGAGTCCAGTCCCTGATGCATCGCAATAGACTACGTACCCTACTCCCTCCTCGGGCAACCTCAAGATAGGTGCGCTAGTCAATCTCTGTCTCAGCTCCTGGAAGCTCTGCTGACATCTGTCTGACCACACGAAGGGTTTCCCCTTCTTCGTCAAAGCTGTGAGTGATGCCGCAACTCTAGAGAAGTCTGGCACGAATCTCCGATAGTATCCAGCTAGTCCCAAGAAACTCTGAACCTCAGTCACGATCCTGGGTGGCTGCCATGCTAACACAGCCTCAATCTTCACGGGATCCACTGCAACTCCCGCCTCAGAGATAACGTGTCCCAAGAAGTGGACCTCACGTATCCAGAACTGGCACTTCGAGAGCTTACCATAAAGCTGGTTCTCTCGGAGTGTGTCTAGTATATCTCGCACGTGATAGGCGTGCTCCTCCTCTGTCATAGAGTAAATCAGAATGTCGTCGATGAAGACCACGACAAACCGATCGAGGTATGGCTGAAAGATCCTGGTCATGAGAGCCATGAACACTGCTGGAGCATTGGTTACCCTGAAAGGCATAACCAAGAACTCATAGTGGCCATACCGACATCTGAAGGCCGTCTTCTGCACATCCTCGTCTCTGACTCTGAGCTGATGATAGCCTGACCTGAGGTCTATCTTCGAGAACCACTGTGCTCCCTTGAGCTGATCGAAGAGGTCATCAATCCTCGGTAACGGATAATTGTTCCTCACTGTCACCTGGTTCAGGTGACGATAGTCAACACAAAGATGCAAGCTCCCGTCCGCCTTCTTGGCGAACAAAATCGGGGAAGCCAAGGGTGAAACACTGGGTCGGATGAACCCCTTTCCCTGCAAGTCCTCCAACTGTACCCGTAGCTCTCGAAGCTCGGCGGGGGCCATCCGATATGCTGGAGTGGATATCGGGGATGTCCTGGGGAACAAGTCAATATAAAAGTCTACCTCTCTGCGAGGAGGTAGCCCTGGAACGTCGTCGGGAAAAACGTCCGCAAACTGATCCACCACTGCAGGAAAACCAGGACTCCGCACGTCAACTGCTCCAAGGATGAGGCTAGCTAACTGATGAGTAATGGGCTGTCCTCTCCTCCGCGGAAGTCTATCCTGTGATCCTAAGGCTCCCTTCTCGCCGGTGAAGGTGAACCTACTCCCGTCGGTGCGTACACATCGCACCTTGCGCCTAAAACAGTCAATCTGTGCATGGACCGTAGATAGCCAATCCATGCCCAAGATGACGTCGTAAGGCCTCGACGCTGCTACAAGAAGATCCCAGCCGAAGCTCTCGCCTCCTAGAGTAAGCTCACACTACCGGCACCAGTCCGTAATCGTCGAGTCTGCTCCCGTAGGAGTCTCTAGCCGTAAGGATCGAGCCAACGGCTCTGTCAGAATCTTCGAGCTCCGAACAAGGGCAGCGGCTATGAAAGAGTGACTCGCTCCTGTGTCTATAAGAACTGAAGCAAGGGTGGAATAGACACAGATAGTACCTCGAATCATCTCGGGTGCGCTGTGGTCGTAGGCCTCTGCTGCCTGGAGCTGTGCCTGTCTCTGCCCGCCAGCTCCCTGTGGTCGGGGTGGACCTCCTGGTGGTGGTGGTGGCAGAGCCTCAAAGCGTCTCCCACCACCGGCTGCTCGTCCAGCTCCTCTGCCTCGTCTGCCTCCTCCCTGCGGACCGCCACGGTCGACCCTCTGCCTCTGCCTCGGTGGTCCCTCAACTGTCTGCTGCTCCTCGGCATGGCGGGTTGGGCAGTCACGAGCCATGTGGCCCTGCCCGCCGCACGAGTAGCACTTTCTGCCTCTCGAAAGACTGGCTCCTCGCTGTGTGCCCCGCACTGCTGAGCCAGTGCCCTGAGGTCGTCTGCCCGAAGGTCTGGTCTTCCTGGACCCCTGAGTCATCCGTAGACTGCCTGCTGCAGATGACTCTGCCACGTGCCGCCCTGCGGTGGGTCGCTGCGCTGGTGTAGACTCAGTAAGGAAGCTCTCGATCAGAAGAGCCCGCTCCAGTACTCCTGTCTGAGTCGGTATGCTGAGGGAGATCAGCGATGCCCTAATCTCGTGTCTCAAACCCTGCTCGAAGGTCCGGGCCCGAAAGAATGGGTCTCGTACCATGTCGGTCGAGTAGCGCGAGAGATCGGTAAATCTCGCCGAGTACTGAGCGACCGTCATGCTGCCCTGCCGCAGTTGTAGAAGCTCCTGGATACGCATCGCACGAAGGGTGGCTGGGATGAACTCCGAGCGGAAGAGGCTCTCAAAGTCCGTCCAAAGTAGAGATGCCTCATCGTGCACCTGGAGCATCAAGCTCCACCATCGTCCTGCTGCTGCGTGTAGTAGGCTCGCAGCGAGGATCACCATGAGGTCTGCTGGTGTCCTCACTAGCCTAAACACTCGTACCACTGCCTCCAGCCAGTCCTCTGCTGCCTGGGGATCTGTCTCCCCATGAAACCTGGGCGGTCTCTGGCGCTGAAACTCATGCAGTGCGCTGAGGCGACGTGCATCGTCAGCGGCTGGTGCTGGAAGCATCGGGGGCTCGGCGGGTAGAGCTACCGCCGGTGCCACTGCTGACAAAGGGCCCTGCACTGAGGCCTCGTCGCTCGGTGGGCTGTCGTCACGCTCGACTCTCGGAACCCTAGCTGGCTGCCGTCGTGGGGCCATCCTGAATAGGAAACAGGTGCGCCACGGTCAAACAGTATACCTGGTGAGATGACACAAGGAAATCACAAAGAAAACTTTGAAACATACACGCAATCAATGTTTTCGTGCATTAAGTCGGAAATCAGAAGTCAGGGTCCTGGTGTACGGATACGTCGGCCGCCGCACCAACACTGGGCTCCCTGGACTGATAACCACACTCAATACGCTAAACATTATTGATTCACATAGAAAAGATCAGAGTTCACGGTAGAACCGAACTTCTTTGATACCAATTTGTCACGACCCGCCCTCGGGGTCCGTGCCGTGACTACCCCAAGCCCGCCTTCCATAGGCCAGGGGCTGGCGACTAGCACCAAGGCGTAAATCCCGGTAAAAAAGGAAGGCATTGCCTTTGTAAAGTAAACAAACACTAAGCAAAAGCAGAGTACAACTGAAAGTGCGGAAAAGTAAATGGGCCAGTATACAAACCCAAACTGAAAGTAAAGTACAACTCAAAAGGGAAAACAACAACTAAAAAGTAAAAGCCGCTACACCGAGCTGTCCACTAGAAATCCCACATGAAGGGTGGGTACAGATAGCTCCACTGCTCCATGGGTCCCGCCGTCCGCTCCGAGCACGTCCCGCCCAGTGGTCCACCTCCAGGTACCGTCCTGCTCTGCAAGCCTCAGCTAAGATCAACGCTGTCCGTCGTCTGCAACCAACACAACGTAGTGCGGGCAAAGCCCGTGCAGGGGTGAGTATAAGCTACTCAGTAGGGACCCCGAGACCCCTGAAGGTCTCTCAAATCCACAAAGGATAAACCACGAAGAAAGGTACAATCACGAAGTAACAACCGAAACTGCTTAGGTATATGCCCATACATATACATAAGTCATCAATTTCAAATACGCACCAACATCCGAGCCCAAGTACAACTCAGTATACACAGGAAAGTAAACGTATTCCACACAGGAAAGCAAAATGTAATCCACACAGGATTGCACAACACAATCCACACAGGAAAGCAAAAGGTTTCAGCTCACACAGGTATACTTCTTCGAAAGACGATAAAGATGATCTCTGATCCATCTAAGTCATCGGACCCACGAAGGATCGATAGGTAACTAACCCCCGCAAAAGACCCACACAGGATCAGACCCACACAGGATCGGGCCCACACAGGACCTGTAGCACTGATCCACGTAGGATCGCTGAGTGCTGAAGTTGTCGTCGTCGAATCCACACAGGATCTCTGCACTGTCGTCGTCGCAGTCACAGTAGCAGTAGCAGTAGTAGTCACAGTAACAGTCGCAGCCAGCACTAGGGTTCCCGCACACAGCAAGCTCGTTCGGAGGATCCGCTCCACGAGCCGAGAGGCTGATACATCAACTGTCACAAAGTCCAGAGTTGACGTATCCAAAAGTTCCGTATCGTCAACAGGAACTCAACGCAACAGACGGCGCGTCGATCGGACGCCCGGTCTGAGAGTTATTGGCATTTTCGTCCCCGGGGCCCGGTTGGTTTTTAAGGCAAAACCAACCCGACCGTACTCCACCTGCGTCCAAACCTTGGGCGGATCATTCCAAAAGAACCGTCTCACTAAGAGGAACACAACAAAACTGACGGCACGTCAATCGGACGTCCGTAGCTCAATATATGAGCGTTTCCGCTCCGAAGGCCCGGTTGGTTTCGTGAACGAACCAACCCGTCCGAACTCAAAGTGTTCCGAAACTTTGAGTGCAATATACAGAAACGACCGTCTCGATCCAAGGATCGCGTTGCCGCAGACGGTTCATCATTCGGAGGTCCGTGGCTCAAGTTATGTCCAAAAGACCGAAACGGTCTCGAAAATGGGGGTCCGGGTCCGGGCCGACCCGGGTCGACCCGACCCAGGTCCGACCCGGCCCGGCCGGCCTGGCGGCGCGGCGGCCTAGCGCCGCACGGAGGCAGCGCGCAGGGGGGGGGGCAAGGCCCCCCACTTCTTGGATTGGCGGCGCGGCAATCAGCCACGCCCCTTTTTTTTAAACGCCCCCCCCCCCCCTCGTGGGGGGCCTGCTTGTTCGGAAACCGGGGGGCCGCCTACCCCCCTCAAGGAAACCTCCCCCCCAAATAAATGGGGGGGGGGCTTTTGAGCTGCCGGGGGAATTAAATTCTCCCGGATTTTTGTCCATCCGGCCGGCCAGCTGGCCGGCCGGTTTTTCTCCAACGGGACCGGCAAACCGGTTCCCTTTTTCCGGCTTCCGACCCCGGCGGCCCGGCTGCCGGTCTTCTCGTCCCGCCGCGGCCCGGAACCGGCCGCGGTGTTCGTCGTCTGGCACGGTGCGATGGCACCGCGCCCCTCCGCCGCGCCTTCGATTCCCCTTGACACGGTGTGACGGCGTCACGTTCTTGATGATTCTTCCATGGCGCGGTGCGACGGCGCCGCGCAATATAATCGTACGATTATCCGCGTGGTGCGACGGCACCACTCCACCTTGTTTCCACCCGCAAGATAAATCAACAAGAACGATGGAGGGGGTTCGGCCGTGTTCATGCGGTCCGGCCCCCTCACGTTAAACAATAACACAAAATTATAAACCTCATGTTAGTCATGCTAGAAACACGAACAAGGATAAATAAATAAACAATAACAACAACCCCTACCTTGAAAATTGACGTCGTACGTCGGTTATTGCGGAGAAAGGCGTCGCGGCTTCGGACGTAGATTCTGTGGACGTCGGGGTGCGTCCGAGGAGAAAACGACGTCTCTTCACTTGTCGCTATGACAAAGAAGGGAGGTACGTTGTCGTTGGCGATGATCACCACGGTCGGCGACTTCTCCCTTGTCGAGGAGGAAGATGAAGACGGAAGAATCCGGGACGCCGAGTCTCGAAGGTCGTGGGATCGATGTTCTTTGTCGGAGAAGAACCGTTCTTAACGTTCTTCGTCTAAGACGAAGAAGATCTTCAAGTCCCTCAACAATTCTCCCAATCCTCTCAAGTAACAAAGGAACTAACCCAAAAATAAATTAAGCTTACTCTTAATTTATTAACACAACCCAACATTTGAAATTCAAGAGTTTGAATTTCAAAAACTAAAAATTAAACTCACTTATTTATTATACATGAGTTGTATAATTAAATAAATGTTAAGTTGACAAGCCTTTAAGAGGGAGAGAGGGGAGTTTGGGAATTTGAAAAGGTGGGGCTCGGGTGGGCCCCTCCTCACCTTAATCTTCTCTTAGGTGGTTAAACCACCCAACTTCCAACAAAAGATTATAACCACTTTTAAGATATAAAATAAATATTGTATAACAAATTTATTTTACTCTTCATTCCATCCAGAAAATTAAACATCTCTTCCTAGGAAAACGCAACTTCGGAAAAGGTCCCCTTAAGCGAAAATCGGCGCTGCGAGTTCATCGGTGCCCTCAGATTTCAATTCCGAGCACCAGATCAAAAGTTAGAAATTCCCGCTCGTTCGTTCACTGAACGTACCCGAGCCAAACTTCAGAAATTGATTCCGGGCACTCCGGGCCTCGGAATCAGGTGCCGTCAGAAACCGCGCTCTTGTAAAATTCCAAAGAAAATTAAGAAAAAATTTCCCTTGAATTTTACGGGTCTTTACAAATGTAGTGAGATATTCACAAAACACATGTATAATCATAATTGTATTAAAGTATTTATCATATGAAATATTAATAATAATATAATACTTTTATATAAGTAATTGAATGAATATGATACACAAAATATTTAAATATCATAGTAAATTAATATTTGTTTAATTATCTGAATATGGACTATCATACTATAAAAACTGATTATATGTTATTCACCTATGGGGATGATCACATCACAAAACCCTTATCTAAATAAATAACCACATCATATATATCTTATGTAGGTAGGAACATACACATTCCCAGTATATCAGAATAGAGGGTCTATAAGATATACTCATCATAAGAGAGGAAAAATCCCATCTTAGTATAATATGAACTGATGATATGATCTGGAATGTACCTACCAATCCATGGATTAACACATCCTTAAATATGATGTATAAATGTATTATAGTATAATGTTTTTAAAAGTAGATATAATTTAAACTTCATGTAATGGGAATTAAATATGGAAAATTCACACCATGTATACCAATGATAGAGTATGATTGTCCATGTGGTATATAACACGGTTCATCTGATCCATAAAATATATTTTGTGCCTCATTAAAAAATTTAATATCTATATAAACCCAAATAATTCTAATACTCAAAAGTAATAAAAAATTTTAATACCCCCTGAAAACCATCAATTTCGGATATGTCAAACACATGCATTTAAAAGAAATATTAACATATTATTTCTTTTAATATATACACCGAATATGCAAAAAAATGAAAAATTAGGAATTTTTTATGTATCAAATGATGTATTTTATATATTATTAAACTATAATAATAATATTAAAAATTATATAAATAATAAACAATATAATCACACCACATATGATATACAACAAGATATTCACTATTTTTGATGAATAATTAAGGTTTTGTTTGACTCGTTACATCACTATATAAATCCTTTAACTTATCTATTTGAAAATATGATAAATATTCACATCAAGACACTTTTTAGTTTAATTTCTATATAGAATGTTTATATGTATAATGGTAGAATTAGTATTCAAAATCATAATGCTTAACTCTTTGAACATAATATTCTATCTTATTTGCTGCACAATATACAATGTTATATTATTAATTATTTATTTAGTTTTAAATACTTATAAATGTTTTTAATATTAGCATCAAAGCCTTATAAATTTTATATTATAAAATTTTTTAGAGATAATTTGGTAATAAATATAAAATTTAATGTTTTATATTTAGATAATTTTTTACCCATATATGCTAAACTATTTTTGGATAAAAAATTACATTTACATTTAATTAAGATCTTTGAATTATTTATTAATTTCAAATTAATCTTCTATAAGTTCTAATTTTATCTCACTAACATATTTGATACTATATTTTCTCTAAGATATAATTATATTACTGACACACTTTTTTTAAAATACAATGCACATTTTTTATTAAAATATTAAAAAATATATTATTAGTAAAAATATTTTGGTATTTTTTGTTTCAAGATAACTATTCTAAAAAGATATTTTAATTATTCAAAATATTCCAATGTCTGGTGGTAGGAACTTAGACCTAAATATATTTATAAATAAATTTGAGAAAATATTCTATCCCACATAAAATGTTTTTATCTTTTATTTAATCATATTATGGAATTAGGCTAATAATATAGCATGCGTATGAATAAATTAGTAAATTTATTACAAAGAACTATTTTTTAAAATAAATTTATTATCATATAATAGAAATAAAATGATGTAAAATATGATTCATTTAGTATTTAATCTTTTATATAATCCATTATATCTAATTCCTTGGTATAACAACAGTCATACTATTCAATTTAAAATCACATTCTATCTTCATCCATCAAATAATATTTACTTTTATAATACATTTAATAAATTTTTTTAAGGTTGAGTGAGTCTTATATAACCCTTAAAATAAAATAAAATAGTTATATAACATTAATACCTCACATGGACTATCCCCAATATATCTTGAATATTTTTATATTGTTTTGGAATTTCTTCCTACAATGACTAGGTTCAATATATTGGAAAACCAAAATAACATACAAAGACAATATATCACCACTCAAACTCACCTATATCATATTGGAGTGATAATAGTTTTCAGTTCATCACCCAGATTACCCATAGATTGAAATAAATGAAAGGGACATGAAGATATGATGGTGGGATGGTTTACCCTTACAACCCACCCCATCAACATGTTGAAGGTTATTGATATTTCAAAATGTGGTATATATAAATTATACATTAAAACCCTTTATTAAAAGGTAATTAAGTGAATTATTGTACACCTAGGATCACATGATTTCTTTTAAGATATTTTTTATCCAAAATATGTCGCTAAGAAATATTAATAAATAAAAGTGCAGTGTAACAAAAAGAAGGGACTATTGGGCTACCAAAAAAGTAACTCCCTAAAAGGATATCCAACATATCCTATATAAACCACAAAATCCTTATGAGATATCCCATTAATGGAGTCCAAATATGACCTAAACAGTACATGCATACATATTACATCTTATTAGGTTAATAATAATTACATATCATTATGATCCATGATAGAGTCATAAGGGATTATTGTCATTAGAAAATTTGATACATAATAAATAAGAACATAAATTATATACATAATACCCCACTATGTTTTTCAAAACTATAACTCTTCTTAAACATGTAATACTTAAACCCTTTATTTTTAACTTGGGGAAAAGGAAACATAATAATGTGTGTGCTCAACTTCTTAATAAAGGTAAACAATAGAGATATTTATAAATAATAAATTTTAAGACTAACATGATCATATGTGTATGATAACATGAGATTAAAATTATAAAATCACAAGTATAAATTCAAAGATCAGAATCTTGATTCAGGTAATAAATTTTATAAATTCAAAAGACATGAAACATAAAGGAAATAAGGATAATGAGCAATGATAGGATACCAATGGAATAATATCATTTCATAAATAAGTTCAATAAAGTGTTTCATCATCATAATCATAAAAGTCATATTCCAAAGCTAACTACTAATATATTCAATAAGTTTTAGTCTTGGGATAACCACCTATGCACATATTGTGGTGTTGAAATAACATCATGTATACCCTTGTTGGGATTAGGCTAACCACTCTAGTACATTATTTGGGCTTGGGGTAATCTATTATGTACTATTTAAGATCATAAAACATTAATAATTACCCAATACATTAGTGGGATATGATGGAACCAACCATCACATAATCATTTCCCATTTTTTATATTTTCTACAATATCATGTAAACATTTATCATTTCATTATAGCTTAACCCATGAAAAAAAGTGTTTAATTAACATTTCACTATTAAAATAACAAAAAATACCTATAATGAATATATATGTTGTCATTCAATCATATCCCTAGTGAATCATAAGTAACATCAGTTGATATTTTCTCAGATAAAAATACCTTTATAAGAACACTAGAAAATTTCTTGAAGAACATATCATTTAAATTTTGAAATAACATATTAAAAACATAACTTTTTATAGATTATTGTTAATGAATGTTTATTTTAAAATAAACATTCAAATATTTAATTGATGAATCAATGAATTTATGGGTTCTCATTGACGGAAATGGTGTCTGTGTGGTAAACATAAAACCATGATTCATTTTACACCTTCAATAAAAAGTTTAAAGTACCTCATTATGAAAATTAAAAGAATATTCCCTTTTATTTTTTTGTAGAAAGTTAGAGATTTGTATAAATGATGTTAAAATATCATTATGAAATATTACACACAATAATAAAAACCATTTATTTTAAATTTATGTGGAAATGAAAATATTCTGTATCGAAGAGAAAAAAAATGTATGCTTTAAAAAATATTTTTTCAGAATATTGAGCTTTTGGAGAGAGAAAAACGAATGAAAAAGCTTCAAAATCACTAGAAATACCTAAATTTCAAAAACTTACAGTGATATTTGATATATATATCTTATAATTTCACCATCATAATTTTAATCATAAACAATCTTGATAAAAGTTAGATTGTAACGTAAAAATCATACCTCAAGTTTGGATTTCTTCATAAAAAATATAACCTCATGTTTAATATATTTAATTTTATTATAAATAAATAATATAATAATATTCATACTTAAAATATCTTGAATTATTTACTAATAACATATTATTTCCAATTTATTAACAATTCATTATTAAAATCACTTATAGTGGCGATATGTGTTTTTTTCATCCTTGTTTTGATTCGGTGGTTTGGGTCATTGTAATTGTATCCTAATTGCATCATCTCAAAAAACATAATTGTTTCATTTATATCATATTAGTACATAATATCAACAAAATTTAATAATACTTAATCATTCATGTCATATAATTTATAATGTCACCCATGAAGGTGGTAAAACTGACCTATACAATAGTGTTTTATAAATACAGAATGAGAAAGAAAATTCTATTTAATAATAATAATATAACATTTATAAAATATTATTCATGTCATAATTATTATATATATTCATTATATACAATTATATAACCATCCAAAAAATTAGGATATTAGAAATGAAATCTATTGCTCTTGGGGACTGTAGACTTTTTGTATACGTGAAGGGTACATACATATTTTAATGGGGAAAACAAAAAAGAAATTAGATACACTTTTATCATTAAATAGTCATAATTTAATCATATATATCATATATAATTATTTTTTACATCATTATGACCATCCATTTGAGACATTAATGGGAAATGAACCGCATCACTATGTGGATGCGGTTGTCCCTACGTATGTATTAGTGATATTTTCATTACCCATTTGAATGAAAGAACATGTTGAATGTTCCTGACATCAACATAATAATATACATGTTTACTTATTATAGTTTATTAATCATGTAATTTTGGGTAAAATAGTCTTATATTTTATTTGAGAAAAAATAAAATTGAAAGAAGTTGGTTAAGATTTATACATCTTCTTTGAGAGACATCCTTCGACACACACTTTAAGTCTTATTATGATGGACGTATTAGAAGACCAAAACCTATAAGAGGAAGGGAAGGAATCTATACAGGTGTTAAGGTAGTAATTTTCCAATATATAAGGCTCAAACATTTTGATTAAGGTATGAGATGAGGTTCAATTTTAAAAGTGAGGAGAGGACACACTTGGAATTACTTAAAATACTTAAATATAATTATTTTCATTCCCAAGAATAATGATTAAAAAGGTAAATTTATTTGAATAAAAATAGGGTAATGTTGATATATCATCAATAATAAAAATTTATATATGTTTTAGTTTCATTTTAAACCTTATAATTTGGTTTAGCCTCTTTATTAACCCTTTTTAACCATAAATGTTGTAACAACAGTTTTTTCCATTAATGGTCATAAATAGACTTATAATGTGGAAGTGGATCAAAAACGGACCCTGTATATAATTTTAGACAATTTAAAATTCCACATATCATATTTTAATATTCTATTCATTTAATTTTTTATTCTTTTAAATCATTTAATAAAATATTATTTAAACTTATTTATTATTAAAATTCGGGTTTTAGACTATAAATTTAATGTTATAAAGGAAAAACTTTATTATTAATATAAAATATTTTAAAACATATACTTTATTAATAATAACAAAACCTTTTTATTAACACTGAATTTCAATCAAAAAATATTTCATTACTATTTTTAAAATTATTTACTATATTTATTTCTTTAATGCTTTATCCTATATTTTAACCCAATTTTACATGTTTTACCCCTACCGAGGTTACAAATATTTTCTATGATTACAATTCATAATTTATAAAAATAAAAGGAGAATGTATTCAATATTTTAATGAAATTATTAGAAATATAGATTCCAATTTTAAGAATTAAATTTATATAAGTGGTATAAATAAATTTTTTGAAAAATATGTATAACACAATAAAAAATAGTTTTAGAAATGTTTTTATAATCCCATGAATTATTTTATAAAAACGTCAAGTATAATTTTTATTCTATTTTAATTAATTAAATTATTTAATATAAATGGTTTCTTATTCTCTTTTAATAAAAAATTTGAAACATAACATGTCATTTGAATTACTTGATTTCAAAAAATGAAATGAGAGTATTATAAGAAAGTGTGTTTTCATTATTCAAATAAGAAAATAAATCATTTTCAGAAAAATCCCAAATTTTCACCATAAGATAAAATTTATATGTTAATTAAAAATATATATAAATTTACTCAATTTTGTTTTAATAAATATGGTATAAGTAATTAATATCTTCCATACAAAAAAATAAATAAAAACTACTTTTGAAGAAAACATAATTTTAAAGCATAAAATTACTTTTATGAAAATTGAGTACCTAATTATTATCATTTAAACAATAAATTTAAATAATATAAAACTTTTATAAAAAATTATAATGTGGTTATTCATAATCGTTATTCCAATTTTATGTCCAGGTTATCACAATCAAATTTATATAATAACATTTTTATAGTATCTCATATTTCACTTAAAGCTCGGTGTTATGTGTTAAGTATGTTATTGACTATAAATTTATTTTAATAAAACTTTTGGGGTGCTAAAATCAATCACTCATACCCAAATAAATTATGGTGTCAAAATTATCATTATAATCATGGGTTCAATATTAGTTTATACCTTTGTTCAAAAACCATCTTATACAAAGGGTTAATAAAAAATCATTTTAAAAGTGGAATTATGAGACATAAATATTACCTAAAATAACACATAATATGGTTCATAAATAAGGATAACATTAAAAATAATTTGAAATATGTACATAGAGGGCATTGATTATTTTAAAATAATAAATATGGTGATATAGAACATGGACAGGAGAATGTTAATGACCATAAATCCATAAATTAGGGAGGGGTTTAAATAGAATCAATTCATCAAAAAATATTATAAAAAGAATTTATTTTTCAATTTTATGACCTGATTACTTGAGTTAAGGAATTAATTTACTATATAACATGATAAAATATATTTATCGGATTTCCTTCAAAACATAAATGAAATTTCATCTTTTGGTGGTGTTTTGAGTAATTTTCCACCCCATAATTAATTTATATAAATAACCATGATTAATTTTTCATTACTAAAGTACTAAAATCAATGTTTAATTGGTTACTAAATCCATAAAAGGGTTATAAGTTATTCCTTCTATATAAATTATGTTACGATTTCCAAAATGGTTACTACATCTTAAAATACCCATTATAAATAAAATATATTTAAAAAATAATAATATCATTGATTTCAATAATTTTACCCAAAATATAATTAACTAATTCCATAAATATCAAAATTCCAAACACATAAAATCACCCTCAACGAGTATTCAAAAAAAATTGAAATATTAAATCACAACTTTTAAAAAATCAATCTAAGTTTAATCCCTAAAAACATTATGTAGCTCCTAATGTCACACACCAAACATGCTAATATATTGATAATATATTATCCTAAAATATTATAATAATCCGAGTCACCATAAAACAACAAAGAAAACATATATGCTTTCAATCTTTAACTCTATCATTATTCCTAAAATAAAATCCCATATTGTCCAATATATTTTATAAATCCAAAAAATGAAAAAGACTTTATCAAAGATAACATAAATAAACATTTCGTCAAATAAAAAATCAATTTAATTGAAACAAATACTATCGATTTCAATTTATCAATATTAATAATATATTTATCTAAACTAAACATTAGTTTCTCAACATTAGAAACATATTAAGGGATATCTATCCCTCAATCATGTGTTTTCCAAAAATATCACCTTACCACTAAATCACTTTTCTTAGTTATCAATACCATTCAATATATGATTCTAAATCCACATAAGAAAACCATTGTAGAGAAATCATTAGTTGTTTCATGATTATTATGACTTGAATATCATTTATAAAACACTTTGACTACAAAATTATTGAATCCAAATACATAAAAAATCGAATAATTTCACTTTAAGGATTTTCATAACAAAAGAAAATCCTTAGTCTATTAGTTATCCCATAGATTAGGTAAGTGAATTATATAATTCTTAATTAGACCATATATATAATTTTAAACTATAAATTGTGACTTAGTATGCAATTTATTTTCCTCCATTAAAATATTGACTTTCTTCTAGAAATTAGTTATTTGATACCCTTATTCCTACACATAAGAATATTCATATTCATTTGATACATTTCCCTATGTGCTTCTTCCCACATTATTAATATGTATAAATCAATACATATTTTCTTATATGGTTTCTATGAACCTACATTTATCTCTTATTTGGTTAATTTAGAAGCTCAATAATGTTCAATTTGTTATTTATATAACAAGATATCAAGTTAGTAATAATAAAAATATTTCATGTTCCATCTCTAATTTCATTTAATTTCTTATGATGAAATCATTTAATCATCCATCACATTAATCATGGACATAATTACCAATGGTTCCTTCTATTGAATAATACAAAAAAATCATAGTGTGGGAAACAATAGTCATAGTGGGAAATCATATCATGAAAATTTATTTATAGGATTTCAAAACCATGAATCCTTCTATTCAATCTATGAAACATTATTCTTAAACTAGTTCATCCATGGTTATAATCAATTTAAATCCTTCATAATGGTTAATAAATAAAATTTGAATTAACCCAAAAATATCCCCTAGGTGCATCTTTCCATATGTACACTATTAGGGACACTCATCATGCCCAGGAGACGATTGTGTTAATACCCAATTTCCCCTTTCATATTTCATAATCTTGTGCATATGTTTTCCATAAACACATCCACATTATATTATATAGAATGAGCTGTATTTTAAAGTATAACCACATAATATATTCTTTACCAACAATATTAAATTAATATCTTATTCTTCATCTTATCCATAGGGCTTTAACCAGAGTTCTATAATCCAAATCTCAAAAAATAACTAAACATTACTCTAATAAGAACTGAAGAATACAAAACATTACATACATAAATATTACATATTACTAGATGGTTATTCATTAAATATCATTAAAATACAACCTAGAACTATAATGGTTTAGAAACATTGAAAAAATATATACATAAACAACTGTAATATAAAGGAGCTACATTATATCTCACTAAGATCATTATACCTATTAGAATTTATAAACATTTCACACTTAATTATTTTCTTCACATAACAAGAAAATAGAAACATACAAAATGGTGATCATAGATGCTCAACAATTGTGAATAAGGGATATTTCAATCACGTATCATTTTTAAGCATAAAATGACCATAAGTGTATGAAACAACGATATTAACAATTAAAAATCATACCCATTATTTCATAAATCATAATAATGAGCCAGGGAAAAAATATTGGCAGTTTATATGACATTAATCATGATAGAATCAATGAACATGATCCAGGAGAGTATAAAATTTTCATAAAATCAATTCATAAAGGGTTAGTATAATCATAATCATAGGAATATAAGTCAAGGATAGCCACCAAGTCATTAATAACACGTTTGGGTAAGGATATCCCAACATATACCCACTTTGGTCTTAGGATAAACACCCATGCACCCCTTTAGGTTTTAGCCAATAATCATTGTAACATCATTTGGTCTTTATATAAAATCAAATATTACCTTTTAGATCATTAATCATTGATATTTACCCAATGAATTGGATGTATATAATATACCAAACCATTATAATATCAAAATCAATTGATACGTATAATATAAGACCATAAAAACATGTATCATTTCCTCATAGCTTATGGAATGGATAAACATTAAGTTTCTTCAATATCTGATCATCATAATCATAAAATATCTATAGAATTTATAAATATGGGTTCCCTGGATAATATATATATAAAAGTGTAATTATCATCAATGGATGTTGTTTTAGATGAAATTACCTTTAAAAGATTAATTAAAATTTTCTTGATAAAAGAAAATTTCATTTTGAGATCTCTTTTTAAAATCTAACAAATTATAGAATATTATTAAAACAAATCGTTGAAAATAACTATAGATACTTAGAAAGTATTGTTAAATTAATATAGTGGTTGTTTTTGGGGGAAAATATATTTGAGTGGTATAAATTATAACTTATATTCCCTTTACATATTTGATAAAAATTCAAAATTAATTTATTTATAAAATTATAATAAGATTAATTATTAAATTATTTAATTGAAACTCAAATATGGGTAACAATGAAATTAAATTATCATTTGAAAATAGAAAAAAAAATCTTGGATTTGTTTATAAAACATTGATATGGATGTGAAAATATTCCCGACTGAAGAGAGAAAAAAGAAAGCATTGAAAAATATTATTTCATATGTTTGAGTATATAGAGAGTGGAAAATAAATGGAAAACATGTAATATCTATAAATATATATTGGATAATAAAATCAATCATTATTTTTAGATATTGATAATATAATTTCTTTATTTTAAATTTAATCATTAAAAGTCCTTATAAAAATTATATTGTAGCACAAAACTCATACATCAAATACAGATTTCTTCATAAGAAATATAACATCAAATATAATAAATTTAAAATTTTGGTACTTCTATAAAGACAATATTTATTCATATAATATCATAAATTATTTATTTATAACATATTATTACAAGTTTATTAAAAACATTTTTTTAAAATCATTATTTCACGTTTAAAAAGTTTCATTTACACCCATAATTCAGTTCAACAGTTCTGATCCTTGTACATTGATAATGTTTCCATCATCTATAGATTTTTAATCATGTAATTTATGTTATATTATTACCTAATATCAATATTAGTAAATATTTCATAATAATTCATGTGGTAAACATTATAATATAACACATGTAGGTTTTAAAACTCACTGAAACAAGACTATATAATAAAGATATAATGAGTAAGAACATGATATTTTATAATAATAATATAAAATTTGATGATGGTTATTAATTTAATAATTATTATATATTCATTATATACAATTATATGACCATATATAAAAGGATGATATTGTATATGAGATATGTCTTTCATGGAGACAGTAGTTCGTACATATGCATGAATGGTAATTCCTTTTATAAAAGTTTAAAGGGAAATTATGTAGATAATATTTAATCATTAAAAAATATAATATCAAAAATACCAAATGTATTAGTATTTCCAATCTTATAACCATCCTTGTTGGGAAACTATGGATGTGAATCAAATCATTGTGTAGTGGCGATAGTATACAAATACGCACAAGTGATACATTCATTTCCCATTTGATAAAAAGTAGGTGGAAAATGGTTTTGAAATCATCATAATAAAATCATAGTATAAATAGGATACTTTATTCATAATTTTATGATGGGTAAAACATTTTTAAAGAATATTTAAGATTAAATAAAATTTAAATAGTTTGTTTAATATTTAAAACTTTTCTTTGAGAGACCTCCTTTTCCTTACACTATTAGCATTCTTAGGATGGTATTTAGAGAAGAAAAAAAGCTCTAGGAAGATTGAGAGGAATCTGGTATGATATTATTAAATTCATTTCCTGACCTATGTGGCTCAAACATTTTAAACAATGGATTAGATGAGGTGACCTTTTATAATTGATCGAGGAGAGGACACACATGGAATAACAAAAAAATATGAAAATATAATTAATATTTTTATGAAGTATAATTATTAGAAATGGAAATGTAATAAAAAAAAGATTTAAAGTCTTAAATATATTTAAATAATAAAATTTATATTGGTTTTGGGGTCATTTAAAACCTTATGTTTGTGTTTAACCTGTTTGTTACGTTTTGTTAAACCATAACTATAGTAACACATTATTTATCCTTTATGGGTTATAAATTTACATCTATTTTGAGAAGTTGATGAAAAAATGCCCATATATGAAATTTCATACCGTTTTCATTTTTTCCCTTTTTTCATGTTTTTTTTAATTTTAAAACACTTAAAAAAATTTATTTAATACAAAATTTCATTAATGTCATTCTTGGGACCATTCATTTAATTTGACTTTAAAGGCATTAAGATAAAAATATATTTTGAATATAACATATTCTAAAAATAAATTTTTATTATCATTAAGTATAAAATTATTTAAATATGAAAATTCATCCAAAAAAATTATTTTAATCTTTCAAAATCATTTAATATAATTTTTCTATAGTTTTTATAAACACAAAGTCAGTGTTGCATAAGAATTTTAGTTATATTTACCTCACCAAAAATTAAAAATAACTATCGTCAAAAAAATAATTTATTTATATTCAAAATAAACTTTTAGATTCATTTATGAATTCTTTTTATCCTTATAGAAACATAGAAGATAAATTAAAAACAATAGCATGACATTTTTTGTTAATCCCTTTCTTGAAATAATATAAATGTTATAATCCAAGGATTGTTGTAATTAATTTTTAAATTTTTATATATAGGATGATTGTTTTTAATTAAACTCATCAAATAGAATAAAATTTTTTGTTATATATATTTTAAATCCTTATCTCCAAGTTTGGACCCTATTTTACTCGTTTTACCCTTACGGAGTAACAAATATTTTCCATGGTTACTAGTCATAATGATAAGAAATTGAAGTGAACTATTTTCAACATTTGAACGGGATATTTCCAAATATGTGAGCAATTTGTCTAGATTAAATTTATATTGATTTAATAAATCAGTTGTATCATAAATGCATAAAATAAAATAAAATACAGTTTAAAAAATGAGTTTTAATCCAATAAATGAACTTACTCCAGCATCAAATATATTGTTGATTAAATTGTAATTAATTAGAATATTTATAATAAAAATATTCTTAAATTACATTAATATAAAATTAAAAACATACTATTAATAGTTAATTTATTTAATTAATTAAAAGTATTAATAGTTTTATAAAAATTGATATTTCAACTATTTTGTAAAAAATAAACCTTTTCACAATAATCCCAAAAGCATAAAAACAATATAATATTGAGACTCAGATTTAAAAATTTATATTAATTTAATAAAAAATAATAGTTAATTATGTTATAATTTAATTATAAATTTCATGAAAAAAATAAAATAAAATATTTTTAGAAGAAAACATATTTTTGATGGATAAAATGACTTTATTGAAAATTGAGAAATTATTTATTATGAAATAATAAATAAATTTCTATTCCAAAAAAATAAATAAGTATTTATAATGTAGTCATTGAAATTCATACTCACAATTTATTTTCCTAATAATAATGAAGACATTTCAATAATAATATTTTTAGAGTATATTGAAGTTCACATGAAGCACAATGTTTCATGTTAGGTAAGATATATACCATCATATTATTTTAGGAAACATTACACGGTGTTAAAAGTCATATGTTATAGCTAATAATGCATAGATAAATACCAAAACCAGTAAATAAAGGCACATATCTCTTACTTTTGATATGCAATAAAGAATTTACACATTCATTAAAGTGGGTGTTTATGGGTTAGTACTATACCTAGTAGGAATTAACCAATGCTTCTCAGGAACCAAAAATATGTAAAAACCCATCAAGTAGAAATGATATTTATATGGTATACCCCAAACAATAAAATTTAACAAGGAATTATAATTAAAAAATCATTAACAGTAAAAATAAAAATAATATATAATAATAAACAAGCTTTCAATGTATCATAACCAAAAAAACATAATTATAGTATCCAAAGTTGCATCACACACCCAAGACAGTAACTACATCTGAGGGAAACATATTAAATGAGTAAAAAACAAATATTGGGTATCAAATACATGTGAGAGGAGTAACTACCCCCACACCTACCATGTTATTTATAGTAAAGCTTCCACACCCAAGTGGGAGTTTCAAAAAATCGAGAATAATGCACCAAAAAAATTGACCAAAGAAAAAAAATTAGAAAAATTCATGATATAATATTTATAAATCAATAGAAAAATTTAATTATTCAAATTAATTTTATTCCTAAACCCCATTTTCTGGAAAATATTCATGTAATTAAAAAATCACCACTTAATGTTCACCTAAATGTATACACACCAAAAACCTTATTTTCCCATCATTTATTCTCATTAGAAATAAATTATTTTTAGGATGTAAAATAGGATAAATAATTAAATACAGTAACAAATGTGATTTTGAAACATACTAGATTAAAACAGAATCCACCTACCATAAATTTTGAAATACCCCAAAACTATTCCATAAAACTAATGATCCAAGAACTACTAAATATTTTCATATCACTAAAATAAAAATACTCAAATTGAAATACTATTTCATGATAAAAACCATATAAACCATACCCAATTTGGATTTCCACTATGAGAAACCATGAATGAGAGGGTAGGAGAGGATATGGGGGGCTTACCTCAGATCCAATAACCCTATATGCTGAGATCAAATAAAAATGGGATCTGAAAGAAAATAACCACAATAGATCACCCAAAATGATCATAGGATCAGGAGAGTTAGTAAATAAGGTAATTTAATTGAAATCATTAAAATCATGTTCAAAATGAAATTTTAGGAGGTGATTTAGATGGCCTCATAACCAAACAACATGGTATTAGTGATCATGAATGTATCCCATGAACGAAACTATCTAAAATTCAAATGATATGCATGAAACATATAAATTATCCCTTTAACAATGAATGTTTCCCATGAAAATCACTGTACTAAAATATCTCTACCATTTTATCATGTACGATATTACTGTATAGTCCCAAAGACTATTCAATAGATAATGTAAGGCCTAAAATATCTCCAAAACATCCAATTCCACCCCAAAATATACATAAATCTAAAATACTTGGCATATAAAAAATACACGCCTCAATCAATGAAATAAAATACTATCCCAAATAAAATTAATATCCTTATGATTTTATATTATTTTGTTGTTAAGAAATATTGCAGGACATTATGGATGTGTCAAGGATACCCTCTCTCACATCTTATCTTTTATAGTACCATATTTCTAAAGACCACACTAAAATTTGATAACACTAACCAATAAAACGCCTTTTGATGATCCATAATACGAATGAGATTTTGAATAAAACATTGATTTGGGTTTAACACATCCTGATACAATTGATAATGTGTGAAGTGTTAATCGCATTCTATAACAACTAAGATATGTAAAATGCATCATATATTTCTATGTATCAATTAAGAAATTATCACCAATTTGCCACATCCCCGATACACTCAATCTCCTAAAATGATTTGATATACATAGGGATTATCATTCCTTGCTTCATTATCCCTCGATGGATGACCTCAGTGACACCATTGTGAATATATGATCTTCAACTAAAAGCAGTAAATTTCATTTTTGATGATAAAAAATTACTTTTTCTATCTTTGATCCATATTAATTGCTTATGAATCAATTAAATATTATCAATGGTTCCTTTAATAGTGTTGAGGCCCACCGAATACGTTTCTCCCACTTCCACCCATCAAATATGATAATAGAACGACCTTTAGTAAAGAAAATCAAAATGATCCATAATAATTTTAATTTTTTAAATATGATTCTATGAGTTCCCCACTAAAGGTATAAGATCTTCCAAGACCTACAAAAATTCATAACACATGTTTTAATCATTCATAATAATATTTTAATCATACTATCTGACTTATCAATTATCTTAGGATGATATGTTATACAATATTACAATTGGGTATCCATCCCATTTTCGAAAGAAATTAAAAATTATAAAGTATATTAGAGATCCATCAAGGATACAACAAATACTGTAAACCCATTAATTTTTAATAATTCCTAGAAATATATATTTAATAATAATTCCCCCATATTCATCTATAAATTCATTTTAAGAATGGATAATTTGGTTATTGTAACAACTGAGGATTTTTAAAAGAATAAAATTGTACTATATGACATAAAGGGAACAAACCAAAAATTGCATCTTATGAGACAAGAAACAATGGTTTTACTGAATATCTTGCATTACATTAACCACTCACTTTATCTTTTGTTATGTGAAACCATGATATTTTTATGTTCGATACAATATTCCACACATAACACCAAACTAAAATGAAAATTGATATTTATTACCACTATAACAAAGATATTGTAATTGATGGTACGATCAATATTAAATAAATTATAAAAATATGGTTTACACTTGTACAAATAATTAATTATTCAGTAACTAATTTTTTAGAAATGAAAATAAATCACTTTTGAAAATAAAATAAAATATTTTTCTATAAAACTATTTTAATATTTAGAAGTATATTTGGAACTAATTAATTAAAAAATAACTCTTTTAGGATTATATTAATGAAATTTTTATATATAAAAATAAATCCATTTTTTCTCTTAAAATTTTATATTATAAATTTGTCGCCATTTATAGTGAAATTATTTTGAAAATAATTTTAAATTTTTTATAGAAATTATTATAAAAATAATATTCACTTTTGGAACCATAATATTATAATTTAATATGGGTTATTTTGTTTTAAAACAATATTGATTTTTCATTGAATAGTGAAAAAAAATATATTTTTGTAAAAGTATTTTCCCTCCAATAATTTATTAAATTTAAAAGTCCCAATATTTTTTGAATATTTTTTCATGTAAACTAATTTTTATTTAATCAACAAAATTACTTTCAATAAACATAACCTGGGTTTTTAGTTTATACTTGTGTTTTGGTATAAAATTAGGTATTTCTAAAAACTATTGTAAAATGCATAATGTTTCACATTTTTAATCAGTTAAAATTTTCCATCATTGGGAATATTTTAAATTATGTTCATAGAAAATATATTATTAAACATTAATTTATTTTCATACAATTATAATTAAAAGTCATATATTTCTTATAGAATCATTTTTTCTAAAAAAAACTCTTTTTACAAACTTGTTGTCTCACCGAATAAGTGGGATTAATATTAAATCAAAGTTGTCCACTTATGAGATTTGAATTTGTAAAAATGTATTATATATTTGGAATAATAAAAATTTATAATTTATAATAAGGAAATTTTAATTATTTACCAATGTAATTACAAAAAATAGTTAATATTAATTATAGTGATTAAGGTGAAAATGAGTTTACTTAGTGGTTAAAATTTAATCTCAAGGGGAAAAACGACATAGAAACTTTTCCAAAACCCATTTTATTGACATATTTAGATCTTATAAATTATTGGATTTATTTCATTGATTATTGGGTCTAGATACATGAACAAAATGTGGGTGGGATTCACTCTTTCAAAACAATTACAAGAGTGTCACTCACCTCACTTATAAGAGGCCACCACCTATCCTCCTCTCTTCATACCATCAATACATTTGGATCATCCAATATTTACCACCTTAAATAAAAACTACACAATACATATACCAGAATCCTTAATTTGGGCATACATTGTTGAAGACAAAAATGAGTTACCCAAAGTAGATCTAAAATTCATTAACGTGGGTTGTTTTTTATTTCATTGTCCAACACCATAAATTATTATTATACCATTATTATATAATAACATAATTATCCATCATATAATTATATGATATTATATTATTTTTACAAAATTAAACCACAAATATTTATATCAAATGAGTTATGAAATCATCATTCTTGTATACGATAGAATACGGCCTTACAGACCAATTTCATCAATCTTCTATTACATCCTCTCAAGGTTGTGAATAATGATTTATATAATGTGTATATATGATATTAAAACCATAATATTACCTATTTAGTAATTATATTATATATAACCTTTTAGGTTCTATTTTGTAATTGATATGATCAAGTTGCTCATGTGTGTGGAAGACTATCGGCTCACGAAGTAATGTGATTCATTTTTCACTAACACGTTATGTGGAATATAATAATTGTAAATAAAATAATTAGATGTTATTTATATGAATTATTTAAGATATTCATGAAATAATTATCATTATTTAAATATAATGTATCTTTTACATTTTACCTTTTCAGTCACTGAAAGAATATGACAACGTCATTCATGGACGTCTGAACTTCCTCCTCCTCAAAGTGATGCAATTGTTTGTTTTCACCACCTAATCAGAAGGATGGTAGATATATGTATATATAATTAAATAATATGTTATTTATTATATTATCAAAAATATTTAGAGATACAATATTCCATAGCATCTTACCATAATGATCATTGTAAAAATTGAAACGTTACTCATGTGTACGTACGACCAACCTTCTCTATGATCGCAATGATAGATATTTTTCATAAACTAATTTCATAATCATTTTAAAAATTATAATATATATATATATATATATATAAATATTAAAATTATTCATGACTATTATTATCTATATTTTTAAATAATGACCTATTTGGCCATTTTCAACTTACCAAAGTCATTTTTGGCACATATGTCGTGTATGGTAAAAACATCTGATATAAACTAAATAAATTAAGTAATTGAATATAACATGATAATAAGTGAAATAAAAGTAAAAATAAACGCTAATAGGGTTATAAATAAATAAATTAAATAAAATATGTTTATTATTATGTAAAATAAATATCAAGAGGGACGAATCAGAATCAATGTAAGGGTTTTTATCTTATCACTTTTATTTTCTGTGAGTCACATTCCATATTTTCCAACAATTTTTGTGTGTGTTGAATATAATGACCATGAGTATATTGTATAAATATTATAAATTAAATTTATGTGTTTTTAAATATCCATTTTAATATTTAACTTTTATTGGGTTTAGGGTTTCAATGTTGCCAATGTGACAAGGATTTTTGTTAAAAGTATCCTTCTTTCAGACGTTTGTCATGTTATAAACCTATACTATTTTATGATGTGTATATAATGGAACATTTAAATTTTATATCATTAAAATATTTTATTTTGGATATATTTTATATTTCATTTAATTTTATTTTTTCATGGGGCTTCTTATTCAATGTTAACAAAGTGGTAATAGTTTCATGTTATAATGTTATATTTTATTGGGATTGTTTGTGATTATGTCTCCAATTTTGAAATCATATCATCTTACAATAGTTAATTGTCATGATTTTTATTCTACTATATTTATGTAATGAGACTTAATTTTTTCCCTTCATCTTACTATATTTATTCACACAATTGTTGAAAATAAGTTTTTTTAGGAAAAATCATCTATTTGATCAAAAACTCTTTTTCATCCAAAACAATGTTTTGTAAAAACGATTTCCAAAATGTTTTAAACAATGTTTTAAAATAAAAAACATTATTTTCATCATGAAATGTATTAAATTATTCATCAAATCTTTATTTATAAGTTTGAATTATTATTTTTGAATAAAATTGATTTTTTAAAAAATATAAGTTAAACAAAGTGATTTTCTAAAAGAAGATATTTTTTTCCTGAAAAGTTATTTAATGATTATTTAATGGAATTTAAAATCATAAGAAAAAATTTTCAATAACTAGGAAAAAATTGGGAAATGTTTTAATGATACAATCTTCATTATTTCTTTAAATTAATTAAGATAGTTTGAAAGAGTTTGTTATGACACCCATAGCATTACCACATGTCAATTATGTTTAGAAGAAATAGGTTTAGAAATCATATATTGTACATTGGTTGATCAAGTGTTTATGATTTTTATGAAGAAATATATTCATAATGTATTCATTTTGTGGTTCTTAGACATTAATTATATGATGGGGTGGCCTAGATAGCACTGGGTGATCACATTAATACCTATAAGATGTGGTGACCAATAAAGTGTTGAGTGATCTTGTTATAGCTTATAGGATGGGGAGGAATAGATAACACAAGGTGATCCTATAATATGTTATTAGATGGGTGAACCTACATAGTGTTATAATTCATTATGTAAGGACTAAATTTTAAGTATTACCTATGGTTCTTCCAATTAAAATATTTTTGAATATGTTTTATGAATATGATGATCTAAATTACCGAAATGTGTTTTAATTACTTATTATGTGTTTATTATGTTTCTTGTGATCATAATTGATATCACATGGATCATGATTATTGATTCTGACAAATAAATCCTTTTCCATGATTTCATAATTTATAATCCATGAATTTGTGGGTATGAGTTCTTTTAGGATTCACTCTTGCACTCTGGTTATGTCGTGTTACGCTTATACACTTCTTATACCAATTGAAGAAATTCAATTATTGTTGTGTATGTTTACCCTTACAAAAAATTTGAGATCACTATTCTTATGTATCCTTTTCCATAGGTTATAAATAATTATTTTTAATGATTAATTTGTATAATTAATTTCACAATGATGACATTCATGACATATTGTGAAATAAGAAAAGCTGAGTTAAATAGGAGAAATGAAAATTTAAAGTCTTGTGAATTGTTAACAAAGTATTTTTTTCCTAATTCTATAAAATTATAAATATTAAAGGTTCATGGTTATGTAAGAGAACCAATTTTTATTTTTTTATGTTGTATGATTTGATTGGAAATTATTGGTTCATCTCCATCTTTATAAAAGCTGAAAATTTAATGTTTATAAATTTACGACCAAATATTGGAGTGCAAGTTCAAGAATGTTATAGATGGAACCATAGTAGGGTTTAGATAACTTTGGAGATTTTTTTTCATGTGATTTTATTTTAATAATTATTGATATAGTAATATGTATATAAGCATATGGATAATTATAATTTCAAATTCTATGAAATGCTATTGAGGTTCTAACTGATGAGATCGTGATGTGAATAATGAAATATTTTGATACATTTTATTGGGTTTTGGTATTTGTAACCTATAATATTTGAATTAATTTTTATTTATCTAGGAATTATTTTTTCCCTTTTTAATAAAAATAACTACAACCTGAAGGCAGAGTGACAACCTGATGCATCTGGCAAGCTCGTGAGACTTGAACCCACAACTAAAGGGAAACAAGGGTGTACCACCTACCACTAGCCTATGTTATTTCATATTTAGTAAAATATTTTCACAGGTAAATATTAAATTTATTTTTTAAAAATATTGGAATTTATTTTTGGTTTAATGGTTGATTTATATAAGAATAATATATAATGAAATCCTTCAAAAAGTTTGGTTTTTAACTTAGATATAAAATGGTTGAATAATTTTTTGGATAGTAATCTATGGATTTTTTTTGTTTGAACTTTGGGTATTACTTTTGAAATTTTAAAATTAATGTATATAGGTTTATTAATTTTGTTAATTATTCTACAATGAGTTAACTATTTTGGTGTTGGTTAATGTTGAAAGATACGAGGAATATATTTTTATCCCTTTTTTAGTTATGTGGTATTTAAAATTTTAGTTTTGTTCTTAAATCATTAAAAATTACTTATGAATGCAAATAATTGATTAAAATGATGAAATTTTGATATAAATTTATTAAAAGATGAAATTATAGTCATAAATTAAGTATATTCCCTTAATATCTTAGTCTAAATGGTAAGATAATTCATCAATTTTAGAAAAAATATGGAAACAAAACTTGGTTATATTACCTTAATTTATGATGAAATCAATGACCATTTTCAAACCCCTTTGGTTTATGGTTTTGAGGTAATTAATTTTATATTGATAACTAAATTTCTTGGGATCAGTGGTCTCATTCACTCTTCATAATTTTTTAGATATTAAACTACTCTTCCATGTCCAAATATATACATCTCATCTTTGTTCTTCTATATGTAATCATAGTTATGTGTTATTCAATATTTCCTTTACACATCCATTTATATCTTATTAAAATTATTTTTTATTTAAAATTTTTTTATTTGGGCTACTAATAATGATATTTTAATATATTTAACACTTGGCTACTGATATGAAGTTCAAATTATGAGGTTGTAATTTATTGAGGGGGGGGAGGATGTAACACCCCACGTTTCTTCGGAAAAAAATTATATTATATAGCATAAAGGGAATGCAAAAATGATTTTATATTATGATACACCCAAAAAATAGTTTCCTAAATATTAGGTTTTAAAAAATAATCAATTTTATCTTGTGTTACCCACAAGCTCGAGATGTTTATGTTCAATAACATATTTAACATGCTACACCAAACATAAACCACCAATAATATATATTACCATTATTTCCTACAAATTGGAATGGTGGTTATAAAAATGACTAACTAAATTATAAAAAACTTATTTACACATTTATATATCATTAATTCTTTGTAAACCAATTAATAATAAATAAATAAACAGTTTTTTGAAAATAAAAGTAAAAAGTTTTCTGAAAAACTATTTTAATGACAAATAGTCTGTTCTTTACCAATAAAAAAAATCATCATTATGGGATTATATCAAGTAAATCTATATATAATATATTAAATATAATGTTTAACATCTATTTTATGTTTTTGAGATAATATATAAATATAAACACAACTTTTCTCTTAAAACTATATATTTTTTTAAGAAATAGTTTTGTCGCCTTGTTATAGCATAATTATTTTCAAAAAAATATTAAAATATTTATAAAACTTATTTGAGAAAATAAACTATAATTTTTTAGGAATAATATCAAAATTTAATTTCTATAATTGTTTTTTATTTTTCTGAAAATATTTAATTTTCTCTAAATAGTGAGAAATACCACTTTTGGTAAAAAGTAATTTATTTTCAATAAATTTTATAAATTAAAAGATAAAAAAATTTATGAATACTTTTTAAATTAAAATAATCTATATTTAATACACTTAATTACTTTTAATCAACTTTATATTTGTTTTTAATATAATTTTCTTTGGTTTAAAAACAGGGTTTTTTAAAAAAGTGGTTTAAAATTCATAATGTTTCTCATTTATAATTAATTAAAATAATTAAAAATTAGTAATAAATTAAATGAAATTATAGAATTTATATAAGTAAATATTAAATTATTTTCATAAAATTATTATTATTATTTTTTATAGAGTTAATAAAGAGTCATTGTTTTTTTAAAAATACTCTTATTTGAAACCCATTATCTCCACAAATCAGCATGATTATGTTTAATTCATATATTGAATGTTTGGTTAATTTAATTTTGGAAAAATGGATTCCATATTTTTAATCATCATAATTTATAATTTATAATAAGGTCAATTTATTTTTTGTCCAAAGTGATTAGTGAAAACTGTTAAAATTATTTATATGGATTAAGGTAAAAACAAGTTTATATAGTGGTTAAACATTAAACATAAGGATCCCAATGACCTATAAACATTCAAAAAAATTATTGAAATATTTTGACTTTATACCTTTTATTATGGATTTTTGGTTTTATTGGGTATTAGTGAGATTAAAAAAATTTGGGTATAATTCACCCTTTTAAAATAATTACCAGTGTTCCACTCACCTCACTTATATAAGGTCACCACCTATCCTCCTCAATTGACACACATAAATCCATTTAGATCAGAAAATAACAGCTCCAATAAGTTAATAATTTCCCTAAAATAAATAAAAATCTTTAATATGAGTATAAATCCATCCAAGGAAGTCCTTTGGTGAAAACCAAAAGAAGTTACCCAATCAAGAGGTAACATTCATCAACATGTGTATTTTATATTATTTATTTATCCAAGAACATATATTATTTTTATAAAATTATTATGTAATAACATAGTATCCTCAAAATAATAATTATTTTATTTTATGTTTAATATCTACATATACACAAAATTCAATTAAATGGGTAGTGAAATAATCATTCATGTATATGTTGGACTACCACCTCACGAACCGATATAATTCAGTTTTCCATTATCACCTCTCAATGTTCATAATAAATATGTAAATAATGTATAAATATGATATTTAGATAATAATTATTCCTTTATATTTTTTATATCATATATAAACCATTAAATTCCGTTTTGTAAGTGTTATTATAACACTACTTGTATGTACGACGGACTACTTCCTCACGAAGAAATGTGATTCATTTTTAACTAAGACATTACATGGAAGTTAATAATGGTAAAGATAAAAAATTTAGTCATATAAATGTAATATTTATTATATTTATGACATAAATATAATTCTATAAATATAAAATATCTTTTACTTTTAACTTTTTCACTCACTAAAAAAATTTATAACACTGTTCATGGACGTGTGGACTACCTCCTCCTCGAAGTGATGTGATAATTTTTTTCACCACCAAATCAAGAAAAAATATATAAGAATATATAATTAAATAATATGGTGTTTATTATATTATTATCATTATTTAATGTTAAAATATTACTTATCTTCTTTCTGTAATGATCATTGAAAAAATGGAAATGTTATACATGTGTACGTATGCAGTACAATCTCCTTGATCGCAATAGTAGTTCAATTTTTATAACCATTACTCATGATGTGTTACAAAAGTATAGTTGATATATAAATATAAATGATATTTAATTGTTATAAATCTATAAATTTTAAAATAATGTCCTCTTTGACCATACTCAACCTACCAAAGTCATTTTTGGAACATTAGTCGAGCATATTGAAAACATCCGACATAAACTTAATAGATTAAGTAATTATTTATAAAATGATAATAAATAAAATAAATGTAACAATAAATATTAAAAAGTTTATAAATATGTTTAATAATTAAAATATGGTTATTATTTAGGAAAAGTATGAATATACGTGATAATTCAGACTAAAGGAAAGAGTTTTTCTCACCTAACTTTTATTTCTATGAGATACATGGATATTCAACACATGTTTTTTGTGTGGTGTATATAATTCCAATTAATGTATTGTATGATTATTATATGTAAACATTTCTATATTTAAAAGTTAATTTTATGATCAATATTTCATGGGTTTTATAGTTTCAATGTTACCAAATCAGTAAGTGATTTGGTCATAATTTACCTAATATGAGATATTTGTTTTGTTATACACCTATCATATTTCATGAGGTGTATATATTACCAATTTTAAATGTTATATCATTAATTTATATATTTTAATTATATTATATGTTTCATATAATGTTATTCTTTCACGGGGCTTACAATTTAATATTACCAAAGTGTTAAGAGTTTCATTTTAAAATATCATCTTTTATCGACAAAATTTGAGATTAAGTCTCAAATGTTTAAATACTATCATATACATCTAAATAATTATGAATAATTTTATTATCCTTAATAATTTAATGAGAATACATATTTTCCCTTCATTTTCATGTCTTTAGGTACTCAAGAGTTTAATTTAATGTATTTTTTAGAAAATAAGTTTTTGATCAAAAAATATTTTTTCTTCCAAAACCATGTTTTCTAAAAATGTTTTAAAAAGTGTTTTTAAAAGAAAAAAAATTTATTTTGAACAAGAAATTTTTGAAATGTTTTTTAAAATATTCCTTTATAATCTTTCAATGTTATTTTCAAATAAATTTAGTTTCAAGATGTTGTATGTTTTGAAAAGTGATTTTCAAAATAAAATGTGTATTTTACTCAAAATCCCTTTAATGGTATTTTAATGGAATTTGTATTAATCATTGTAACATACCTAATTTTTTAGTGACTACTTTTTTTAATTTGAAATAAACTATGTTAAGAAAAATAATAATTGAAATAAAGTGTTTTAATTTCAAAAAAATATAACATGATTATAAGTTATTTTTACTATTTAAAATTATATAAATTATTATGATCTTATAAAAAATTTATTATTATCAAATTAATTTAAAATTAATAAAAAAATTCTATTTTATACTATTATTTTATTTAAAGGAAAAATTTATTATAAATATTTCTATTTGATGGTTTTTTAAAAAATAATTTGAACAATTTTTTTAATAATATATTTTTTATGAATAAATTTATAAAAATAATAAATTTTTAAAAAATAGTATATTTAAAAAATAATATTATAATTATTTTTATATTTAAAAACTTATATATAATGTTATTATATATAAACATTTTAATATTAAATGAATCTAATTAATACACTAACTATGATATTATTTATTTCTTATTTAAAATATCTATTAATGAATAATTATATTAATATAAGAATATAATTAATTTGGTTTAATAAAAAATTCACTTAAAAAATATTTTATATATATATATATCTGTGTGTTGGTATGAAATTAAAATTATTAGTTTTGAATTATAAATCATGATTAATTAATTTTCCTAAAATTATTACTATTATAGATTTTGTTTCATGAATATTTGAACTATGATATAAGGTTATCTGAAATTATAAAAATATTATGATAGTCTTTTTTTTAAATTTAATTTATGTTAAAAAATGATAAAACATTTAAGAATAGTTAAATGCATAAATGTTCAAGAAATATGGTTCTTATAATGGGGCGAGGGCTTGGAGTCGGGTCACACAAAACTGGTGGTGAGTGAGGGTTTAAGAGGCTTCCAACATGTCTGAGAGCTTAAATCCATGGTAAGGGTTTGTAATAGGAAGAGGGAAATTGATTATGGCAAGGAAGGAGATCATTCGTTGGGTCTCGAGCATATTTATGGTGTCAGTTGTCGGAGAGGGACTCTGATCCAAGTCAAGGCTTCGAACTGAGCCTAGGTTTTTGATTTCTGTATTTCATCAACATAAAATTGGAATGTGTTTTTCTATATTCATTTTATGGTATTCAAATCTCTTCATTTTCTATTTATCATCTTCCAATCGCAATCCTTGTGTTCTTTTTTGGCTCACTTTTGAATTAGAGAAATGACTATGAAAAAAGTATTTTATTATGGTTTGCTGATTTGGATTTCATTTTTAGGTTGTTTTAAATTATTTTCATTGTTTTTCATTTGAAATTTATATAGAAATAATTTTAAATCATTTCTGTCTATTGTTCTGTCAATGTTTCACCTATTTGTCATTAGATTTTGGCATCAATATACCCATCTTTATTCAAAATATCTATTTTGAAATCCATAATTATCCCTTCTGGTTTGCAGATAAGATATATATATATATATATATATTAAATATTATAAATGTATTTTGAATATCTATTCTTGTCTTGTTATGAATGATTGAATTTGTATCTATTTTGTGATATTTGAGAATCTCGCCTCATCCATATAATAATATTTATCCAATAGTATATATAGAACCTTGTAAAAATGGCTATAAAAGGTATTTAAACAAAATGAAAATGAAAATGTGGAAAACCAATTTGGAGTCCTAAGTGAGAGACAGAGAGTCTGAGGAAAAATCTTTATTTATTCATTGAATCAGGTACGAGACCTATTGAATTTATTTCCCTTCAATTTAAGATTCTCAGAAATTTAAAACTAGTAAGGGGTATCTTTAAATGTTGATCTAAATTCTTATATTATCAAAGTTAATTATTTCATTATTATATATTTTTTGAGTTTTAGAATTTTAAGGAATTGTTTTTAATATAATATGGATTTATGGTTTGTGTTAGGAATTGTTCTTTTTATAAAAACTATTATATTTGTGAACAATTATATTTATTATATAGTTAATGTTTACATAAACTGAAAGTCTATATTTATGATTTAGATTCTTGATTTATATGCATGTAATAACAAGTTTATGTTTTTCAATCATTTATATGAAAGTATTATTTTCAAAATCCAATTATTTATCTAATTTTATATATGTATTTTCATACTTGTGGTGTGTATGTATTATATTAATTTCAAAAACTTCCAATTTTATAATATTTATGCATGCATTTATATATATATGAATTATAAAATTAACCTTTAATAATATTCTCAAATATATTATTTATGATTATCCATGTATTCTTCCATGTAAGAATTAGAAGTTAAGAACATGAAAATTACATCATGTCATATTCATGTATTTCAAAAATCATGATTATGGACATTTATCTTTGATTTTTTCTATGAAATCCCATACATTAATTTATGTATATGTATATATATGTTTATAGATGTATTCACATGCATTGAATAAACATTACATTTATCATAACTAGCTTAAAAATTTATTTTTAATAGATCATCAATGAAATTTTATTTACAAGGATGATAATTAACTCTCAATTTAAATATGTAAAGCCAATGTATCTAGGGACTCAGTTATGCGAAGTCTAACAAGTGATTTTCCAGGATGGTTTATATTTATACATTTATATATAAATATAAGTACATGTATATTTAATGTTTTTAATGTTTTCTAAACAATAACTTTATTATAAAACATATATATATATATAAGGTACGAAAGATAAAAAGGTATTATAACATTATCATTTGAACACTTAAACATGTTATAGAGTAGTGAGTAAACCTGTGCGTCATGAAATTCGGTAGGCCCAGACAGCCTTCAATGTTTCAAGTGGCATCATGGTTTTATTTTAAAAATATTTATTAATGATTTCCCAAAAACACTGGATTATGTTTTAAAAAAATAAAATTATAATTATTTTCAAAGTATTATAATATTATATAAAGGCATTTCACAACATTATTTTTCACTAGACCTTTTGAAAACTTCTTATTGATAAAATCAAATGCACAAAGTATGTTTTAAAATTTATTTTCATAAGTTTAGTATAATATTAGTGTGATTTATTATTCTCAAGGAGGTTTCACTCGTGATGACTTTTTTTTATTTTATTTAAATTTGTATGGTTTTGTCAATTTGTAAGGCATGTATCTAATTATCTAAAACATAGACTTGTCAAGTTCATGGAATGTAATAAATGATTCATATGTGTTTAGTTTCTTTTTTAGAAAACAAATATGAAGAATTTATTTATGCTAAACCTGAAAGCACGAGTTTGGGTCCTTAGAGTTGATATCAGTTAAACAGTCTAGACAAATTTGGAGATTAGATGTTGTCATCTAAGAGGTAGATTATATAAGTTTAATAGTCCTAGTCTTCTAAATTATGTAGATGGAAATTTTTAATTTTTTTTAGGTGTGGAAAACAAATTGTGAGGGAAGAAATATTTTAAGGAGGGATAATTATAACATCACAAAAGGTTTAGGGACTTTTTTTTAATTTTAAATGAAATTTGATATGAAAAGTAAAAATTAAAATTTGATTATAATTTTTTTTAAATATTTAAAATTATATAAATAATTATGATTATATGATAAATTTATAGATTTGATTTTAATTTTAAATTATTAAATACAACAAATTTTTAATTGTATTATTTTATTTAAATGAGTATTTTATTAAAAATATATTTATTTGATTATTTTTCTTATATATGAATATGAATAACAAAATTTATTTGAAAAAATATTTTTGAGGAATTAATATCTAACCTCTGTAAAACAAAAAAAACACTTTATTTCATAATGACTGTTATAATTATTTTGATATTATGAAAATACTAAATTGTGCAAGTAAATATAAATTTTTTAGTATTAAATTAATCTAATTAATATACTAACTATGATAATAATTATCTTATTTGTAAAATCTTAAATAAGAAATAATTATAATTATATAATAATATAATTAATTTCATTTTATAATTTTTTTTGGAAATTATGATATGATATATATGAATGTATATTAAATTAAAATTATCAGTTTGAAATATAAATCAAGATTAAAATATTTTTATAAAATTATTACTATTTTAGATTTTTTTTGTAAGTCTATGAACTATGATATAATGTTTTTCATGAAATTATTCAAATATTATGATATTTTTATTTTTGGATTTCATGTGTTAAAAAATGATAAAAAATATTAAATGATTAAAAGATGAATAAATACGGTTTTTTAGTGGTAGATGGGTTGGTGTCTAGTCACAAAGAAATGGGGGCGAGTGAGGGTTTGAGAGGCTTCCACACTGTTTGAGTGCTTCGATCCATTGCGACTGTTCGAACCATGTTGATGGAAATTAGTTTCGATAAGGATAGAGATTAGACGTTTGCATGTGTGGACTAAGTAGTGCCATTGAGTATTAGTTATGGTTAGGGTTTTAATCGACGTCGAGGGACTCTGAGCCATGTCTAGGGTTTGTACTGAGCATAGGGGTTTTATATTGGTTTTTCTTCAACCTAAAATATATATGGGTTTTTCTATTTTCCATTATTTGTAATCAAATCTTATCATTTTCTATTTTTCATCTTCCAATAACTATCCTCATTTTTTAAGGATTTCTTTTGAATAGGATAACTGAATATTAATAGAAGACTTTAATTCTGGTTTGATCGATTTAGATCTCCTTTTAAGGTTGTTAATGATTATCTGAATCATTTTTCTTTGGCTATCTATGTAGCAATAATTTTAAATCAATTTTTTAGGTCATTATGTCATAATTTTCCCCTATATTTCTTCTACTGTCAACATCTCTATACATAGAATGTTTTGCATGCACTATTTGGAAATCCTTAGGGATCCCTTATGGTCTACAAGTAATCCAATTATATACTTAAAAATAATATAATATTAATTTTATATATCTCTATTCTCATATTTCTATGTAATCTTGAATATATATCTGTTTTGAGTTATTTTAGAATCTCCTCTCACCTACATAATTGAATTTATCCAATTGATTATATATTACCATATAAATTATGGATATAAAAATAATTTAACAAAAATACAAATGAAAATAGGGGAAACAAATTTTTATCCCTAATAAAGAGTGTATATGAGGTAACACCATTAATTATTTAGGTAACCAATCAGGGGAGCTATTTAATTTATTTATTTTAAATTTATCATTCTCAAAAAGTTCAATATAGAAAGGGGTATCCTTCAATTTTTATCTCAGTTATCATATTATGAATGTAAATTATTTTATTGTTATATATTTTATATGTCTAAAATTTATAAGGGATTATTTTTGGATATAATAGGAATTTATGGTTTGAATTAGGAATTTTTATTTTTATAGAAACTCTTACAATTATTTCAAATTACAAGTATTATATATATAATGCTTAAAAAAACTAAAAGATTATATTTAGTATTTAAATTCTTGATTTATAGGAAACCTATTACAAGTTTATGTTTGTAAACTGTATATATGTAAGTATTATTTTCATACTCTAATTATTTATCTCATGTTATATTGATATTTTTATACTTAGGGTGTATATATGTTATATTAATTTGAAAAATATCCATGTTTAAATTATTCATGTATGTTTATATATATATATTATTTCTAAAATTCATGTTTACTACTATTCTCAAATAAATTCTTTATTATTATCCAAGTATTATTCTATGTAATAATTAGATCCTAAGAACATCATCATTCCATCATATCATATTCATGTAATTCATAATTCATGATTACGGCTATACGTTATTTATTTTTATGACATTTTATACTTTTATTTATATAGATGTATATATATCTATATACATTTATGCATGTGAATTGAATAAACATTACAATTATCTTAACTACCTTCAAATGTACTTTTTAAGAGATCACGAATGAAATTTTATGTACATGGATGAAAATTAACAATACATGTAAAGATGAAAAGTCTTTGTTTTTAGAGATTTGGTTTTTCCAAGTATAACAAGTGATTTTCTATAAAGATTTATTTTTATACATTTATATATAAATATAAGTGCATGTCTACTTAATTATTTTTTATATTTTTTTAAAAAGAAACTCCAGTGGAAAACACACATATATATAAGTAAGGAATGGTGAAAGGGTTTTTATAAAATTGTAACATGAACATTGTAAACATGATATGGAGTGGGGATTGAACCTGCCCCCTCAAGGAAAAGGGTAACCCAAGACAACCTTCAATGTTTCAAGTGGCCTCAAAGTTTTGTTTTAAAAATCTTTCTTATTTTCTTCCAAAAATCATGGGATTATTTGTAAAGAATTATTAATGTGTAATTATTCAAAAAGTATTATAATATTTAATAAAGGAATTTCATGAAGTGCTTTTTTATGGTATTTTTAAAAAAACATTAATAGGAAAATAAAATTTTCACCATACATTTTATAATTTATTTTCACATGTTTAGTATAATTTTATTATAATGTATTATTCTCGATGAGGCTACACTTTAGAATTTATTTGGTTATTTTATTTTAATTTATATAGTTTTATTTACTTTTGATGAATTTTTATAATTATCCTGGACTAGTAGTGTTCTTAGAATGTAATAAATGTGGTGTATGAGTTCAGTTACTTAAAAAAATACTTAGTATTTGTTTGTTTTGAACCCAGAAGAGCGGGTTTGAGTCCTTACAATCATTTTCAATAACCACTATTGTTACCTATATAGAAAAGATGATATTTTTTAGTGATACCATCATCATTATTTATCTATATGTATTAATATTATTTTAAATAGATTTTTCTATAACTGCTTTCTTTCCCACATTTCAATTTTGTTTCAAAGTTATTGATATGATAATCATTTATTTTATAAGGTTAAGTCATGTATTCTGTGTTTTATGATGATGAATCTGTGTAAACTATTAATTTTGAGGTTCATTGAAATTTCTTATACAATGGTGTGGCCCATATAGCACCAGGTGATCCCATTTTAGCTTATACGATGGGGTTTTACAAAAATCTTTATGTGATCCCATTACAACTTATATGATGGTGTGGCCTAGATTGTTCCAGGTGAGCCCATTAAAGGTTATATTGTGGGGTTCCCCAGAGAGCATTGGGTAATCCCATTACATCTTATATGTTGGGTTATCTTAGATAGTTTTCTAAAAAATTGAGTAATGGCGATATTATAATTCGATCATATGATTATTCAAATATATAGTGTTTTGAAAGGGTTTTATGAATATGACAATCCAAGTTACCAAAAGGGGTTTCATTTTCTTGATATGTGTTTATAATGTTTCTTATGTTCAAGAATGATATAACATGGATCATGATTATTGATTCTGATGACTTTTTATTTTTCCACTTATTCATATTGGATGATCTAGGTATTTATGGGTATAATTTCTTTTATGATTTGCTCATAGAATCTGGTTATGTCTTCATACCCTTATGCACTACTTATTCTCATTTTTAACATTCAATTAATATTTATTAGGTATAACCTAATAGATCATTTTAGTTCCCCATTATTATGATTAATTTTCATTAGGTTATAACTAATGAGGTTGAATGAATTATGTATTTAATGGATTTCACAATTATGATGTTTATGACCTAATTATCAATAAGAAAATATGGAAAAAATGGGAGAAATGATAATATAAATTGTTATGATTTATTTACAACATAGTTTTTTCGAATTATCTAAAGCACTAAACCCAAAAAAACTATTGGAAAGTGATTTATCCAATATTTATTTTTCTATGTTGTATGTTTTGATTGGAAAAAAAAAATTCACTTTCTTTGGTATTAATGACAAAAATGTAATTTTTATGAATTTACCACTACATCTGGTAGTGCAGGTTTTGGGATATAGTAGTTAGTTTATCGAGGACAACCAAAATAATATTATGATTATTAACAATCTTGAGTAAGGTCATCATAAAATCCATTGATATATATTCTAATTTTAACAATAGAGTAGGAAATGATTTCAATATTCTTATCAACCTATCATGTTTGATATTTTCTTATTTATAGGTAATATATTTTGTAATATAAAAGATATCCTATTTTTTACACAACCACAATAAACAGTGTTGTAAACCCTTATATATCTTATTTGGAATGAGGTGAACTTCTCGATTTGAATGGTAAAATAGTTTTAACACTTACACTCTCATTGAGGAAAGTACTACAAACCACTTATGAATATAAAATGATAAACCAGCCACGTGGGGAATTCGTCCATGGTATCCCTACCATTTATATAATCCTCTATGCAAGGTCACTTAAAATCCATAAACAATGAATTTAAACCATATCCCACAAATTTAGCATGAATAAAATAGTTAATACAATATGTTAACCATACTCGAGAATATTCAATCATATTTATACTAAAAGAATGATGTGTTTGGATTCTAATTTTGATTCATTCATGAAAACCTCTAGAATTTTGTTACTTAACACATCAAAAAAATATTTCTCTCCCAGATGTTTATTCCATCTCAAGATCAAACGTTTAAAAATACCCCATCCATAAAAGTTTCCTAATATTTAGATCTTGTTGTTATAAGATGTTATTCAAACCATTTTTATTTATGTACACAAAAAACATTCATCTAAATAGATAGTGATGCCACATTTTAGAGGCATGTAAATCTACTACAATATATTAGACATGTTTTTAGTAATTATTTTCTTACAAGCTCAATTGGAATGACCCATATGGAATGACTTGCTTACACTATATCAACACACCAAGTTCTAGTTATTGAGGTAATATAGTATGTGATATAACCATCACCAAATTCATTAAATACAAAGATAAATATTATTATAAAACTATTCTTTGACTACTAAATGGAACATTGGAATCCTTTTGTTTACCTAAAAGTCACATCATTTTGGATCAAATCTTTGATCGGTGAAGCAAGGTATGAGATATCCTAATCAAAGGGCCTATAATTACAAGCTAACCGCAAAAAACTACACATCTCAAAGTAATTATTTGGTGATTCACAAAATAACATTACATTGAACTTCTTAGGATAAACTAATTATCATTATTTTAAGATAACATTGTTGAAGAATTTCACTTCTCAAATTAAAAAATTTCATTTGGGGATTTTTTTTGAAAATCGGACAGTCTCATAGTGCAACCAAAACAATATCCAAATGTATTTCAGGATCCTAGTTGGATAGTTAATACAACAATATTTCATCAATATATTCCATTATAAATGAAATGTAAAATTTATAAAATATATCATTCATCAATTCCATGATGAAAACTGGATCATTAACATAACCAGTTGACCTAATGAAATAAACATAACGGTCATAGCTTCTATGAAAATATATCATTAGTATATCATATTTGTTTACTATATTATTATGGTCTCACAAACTTATTTCAACATTGGAAAACAATAAAGCACCTTTATGTTGAAAAAATAAATCATATATTATAAGTGGATGATATTTATTATGGATAAAAACCTAATCCATCTTTCAATAATCGATTCATAGTCTCAGTTCTATATACATATTTTTTTTAAAAGATAATGTGAGTTACCTAAGGTGAGGTACATGGTATAGTGACACGTTCCATTCATATTTAAATATTAAAACTTATAATATGAATATTTGTTAAATAACATTACAATCCTTGCCAGAACAATAAAGGTTTAGAATATTTGAAAACATGGATTCATAAATAACTTGTTTATAAACAAATTCCACTTATATCAGATATCATAATATTTATTGATGTAATATATCATGGAATTTCATAAGGCATGAATCATGAAAGAATCATAAGACATGGTCAATGAGAGAATAATATTCTCATACACATTTTTTATGGCATACTAATAAGAATAGAAAATAATTTCATTATTTAAGGATCACTACTAATACTATAATAGTGTATCGGGTTCCCTCTTTATTCCATCATATCATTAGTCAAGGTTCACTTACATGACTATTATAGTTGAAAAATTAACTTGTAGTAATGGGTTAAATCCTCGTATTAATATTCATTATCACATGATATATTTTTCTTTATCTAATGCATTAGAGGTTATTTAATTCTTATCCCACCACTAAAATATTGAAATGTTTAGATATTTATACCACAAGATCATAATACAATCATCATATAATAACACATGGATAGGGAATATGTTTCATAAATATTTCAATATTTCATCATTTCATAACTCATGGAAAAGAAATAGGTTTTATGAAGGTTAAATCTTAATTTAATTATCCATTGGGAAATAAATTAGTTTCATAGAATAATCCTTAAATCATCATCATCATAAGACATATAAATAATTAAGGTGGATGGTATCATTGGACCATAACTCCGATAAAGTATTTATAACATCATAAGATGTTATCATAAATTAAAAAGTATCTAAAACATAAATAGAATATTTCATTACAAAAATACCCATTACTTAATGAAATCACATATTAAAAATTTAAAAATTTCCAAATACTATGTAAAACAATTTCTCTAAAATGACCCTTAGAAATAAGTAAAATAATCTTCAAATAATTCAATGTTCATGGTAGTGGGAAATTCTATTTGTGTTGTGTATGTTAAAATAATGATTTATTTACATTTTCAGTATACGTCAAAAGTTCCTCAATTGGAAAAGTGAAGATGACATATTTTAAACCATTTTTTTAAAAGAAAATATTCGGTAAAAATTCATTTAAAATAATATAATAATATAACACCATTTTTTAAAAACATTTTATAAAAAATTGATATATAAGAAACAAATTTTTACTAAAGAGATAAATAATGTTATTTTTCATCAAAAATATTATTTCGATATCTAGAGTACTTTAAGTGATGAAAATGAAATTTAAACATGTATTATCAATAAATAACTATATTATAACAAACATAATGGTTTTATCAAGAAACAAACATATAGTTTCCTTTCATGGGAATTTATACATAAACAATCGGAGTTAAAATGATATTGAAACATAAATCTATTACTATTTTGGAATATTTTGTATCAAAAACCAATGAAATAGAAAAAGTAATATGGATATGTATATTGAAATAATTTTAATTATAATAATAATAATATACATTTATGGGTAGGTTATATCCCACATTAAATAAACATGGGTTGAATATGGCATGTGTCACACTGAAATAAAACTGTAATAAAAAAATCTTACATCAAGTTTGAATTGATTAAAAATATCTCTAACCCCATGAAACAAAAATTTAAATTTATTATAATTATAAACCATAATATTTTACACACTTATAATATCATATTCTATCCACTTATATTGTTTCAATACCTATTTATTAATATTCCCTTATTAAAATTGTTATTTCACAGTGATAAATGTTTCATTTTTCATGAGAAACTCAGTTTAGCATTTTTGTTCCTTGTACGTTTTTCAAGGTTCTATAATCTCAAGAGTTTTAATATTATTATAAATATCACATATATATATATATATATATATTCATATATAAATGGTTGAGATATAAAAATTAATGAAAATGTTCATAGACATGGTAGGTCGTATATATACGTGAACGTTGTTTTCACTTTCCAAAGATAGAATAAAATAGAGGTAAATAATAATTAAATTTTATAGAATAAATATTTTATCATATATATAATTTATATTCATTAAATATTGTATTATTACTATCTATATCAATTGGAAATGAAAAACTAATCATATCGTTTCTTACAGGTGATAGTCGACACATATGCACAGGAGACATTATCTTTTTCGAAGGAATAAGTAGGTAAGATGGTAAATATGATATTATAATTAAAGAAGAATAATTATTTCCAAAAATATAATATATAAAATTTAAAACCATCATAATACTCATACATGAATTAATTTTATGTATAATGATCTGTATCTTTACATGTTGGTAGAAGTCTACACATATACAAGAGCAATACTTTCACTACCCATTTGGTAGAAAAGAGTTTAGATAATTGTAGTTTATTAATATTAATAAAATATAATTAAATTTTATATATTTTATTTTTTATGTCATATTGAATGAAAAATATTAACCTATTTTATAAGATGAAATAAATATAAAGGGGTTGAGTAGGAATATTACCTAATATTCATCTTTTAGACCACTTTATAAAGAACATTAGAATGGTCTTTTAAGATTACTAAAACCACTAATTAATTCCTAGAGTTTATTAAAATATAATGGGGTAGGATTTGGGTATGATTTATTTCTCAAATTGGTTTAAGGAAATGAGATATGGGGTGTCCTTTTATAAGGGATGGAAATGGCATAATTTGAATTACAAAAAATATGTAAATATAATAAATGCATTTCACTAGTACAACACATAAAACACACATTAATTTGATTAAAAAGAGATTTTTTTCTAAATATAATCATTCTATAAAATTCATACTTGTTTTGGTGTTATTTTAAATATTATCTATTGGTTTAAATTCTTCATTTACCAATTTTATCCTTAATTTTAGTAATGAATGTTTCTATATTAAAAGGGTATAATTATAAATGAATATTTAAAATTATCTCATAAATTCAAATGGGATGCTATTTCAGTGCATTTATAATTATAATTGTCCTCTTGAATATTTTTATGTCTTTTAAATATTTTATTAAAATATAATTTATAATAAAATATCATTAACATCATTTGAAAAAATATTTTAAATTTTACTTTTATGTCCTGAAGATAGTAATTTATTTTTAGAAAACCTTTATCCCATCCCTAATATGTCATATTAAATTTTATATTTTTGGGGCACTATAAATCACCCACAAATATTACTTTTATTATTTTCTAAAAACATTTAGACGATTCTTCTAATGGATTCACATGCATCGTGTTAGTGTTTTGTAAGCAACTAATGTAATTATTTAATCACTAAAATTTTAAAAAAAAGACAAAAAATTTAATTCATATTTCAAATAACTATTAATAACTGAACTAATATTAGTTTTATTCAAATATAAAAATTTTAGGAACATTAAATTCTAGAGTGTGACATTTTTGAATTTTCATGAAATAAAATAACATAAATTTCATTATCTTGGGAAATTGAACCAAAATGAAATATATTAGTATTTTGGTGTATATGGTCAATTTTATTCCATAAAATTAATTAAATTCAATTATTGCATTATTTAGACTATATATCATAATTTTTACCATGTTTTACAAATTTTACCCTTATTTAGGTGGAAAATATTTACCACAATTAGTATTCATAGTGCAAAAAATAAAATGGGCCCATTTATCAAATTTGAAAATCCAGATTACATATATGGTATAACTTTTTAAATATAATATCCCTATAGGTGGTATAAATTAATTTTAATACAAGTGGGTAAAAAGAAATGAAAAATAATTTTTAGGAAAGGGTCTGCAGTATAAAGAAAATCATGTAACATGAAGTATAGGGGTGAACTCAACAAGACCTAATCATGAGAAATTACTGAGACCATCAGGGGTAGCTGCCAACTGAGATACACCATGGGGGATTGAAATTACTTTATTTAATTAAAATAATGAATATCATATGAAAAGTCATTATTTTTCGTTATATAATGAAAAGTATTTCATTTCAAAAAAATCCAAAAAATTTAAACATCACGTAATTGTGATGTGATTATTTCAAAACACGATGTTCATTTTTTAAAATAAAATTTTTAAAAGTGGAATTAATTGAGTATAATTTCTATATAGAAAATTTAATAAAAACTAATTTTTATGAAAACCCATTTTTGAATCATAAATTGAATTCAATATAAAATGAGGGCTTAGTTATTAAGAGTTTATAAATTCTTTTATATTAAATTTGAAAATTATACATTTAATTCATAGTTTGTTTTCTAATATTCATACCCACCAATTAATTTTTTTCATTATAATTGTCAAATTTAAATAATAATATTTTTTTAATACATAATAATTCTATCAAATGATAGTGTTGTGTGGTAAGAAATATATATAGCCACTTATTATATTAAACTAAATTTTTGAGGTGTTATATTCCACCCCTTTAAAAAATTGACATCACAATTTTATCTTGGATATCAAAGATTCAATAATTGAAAATATTTTTATTAAAAACCCACAACGTACAAAGGGATACTATATCTTCATTTAAAAAGAGAAAGTGGATTACATAATGTTTACCTGAAATACCACCTTATTAGATTCCCAAATAATGAGAAATTTTTTTCAGAAGATAAACTGTAGATATGGTGGATGAAACTAAAAACTAAAAAAATATAAAGAATGATAGAGGATATAGTCTTGAAAAATGTAATGAACAGATAAACATAAATCCATAAGGGTTTAAAAGGATGTTTATTTATCAAAAATGAAGGTAAAAGGATAATATTTTCATATTAGAATCCTTTTCCTAATGTTTAGTTATTCTTTCACTATCAATATAGATAACATGAGGAAATTTACATAATTTATTTCTATCTATTTTATAAGAATAATTTCATTGTTTATTTTTTATTCAATCAATTTCCACTTCATATATTTCTCTATGACATTATCATTCATGATGAATTTTTTGTTTTAATGAACTAAAATTAACTTTTAATGGATCATAAGATGCATAAAATAATGAATATGCATCTCTTATTTTTCTAAATGTTTACTAAATCTAAAATGGTTATCATATGTCATGCGACATTGATAAATATAACACATTATTCTCTAAATTATCAATGATATCACCAGAGGTTAGCTAAATCCATTCCATAAATAATAAAATATTAGAATCCTCTAAAATATTTCTTTCTAAATTCAAAACCCAAAAATATGAATGATTTTACCACATATTTATTTTCAAGATGAATGTTAACATTTTCCCTAGAAAGAATGAAGTATCACATAATGTAACATTACAAAAATTTGAATACCTTCATCATAAATTAGAATAAAACATTCTAATAACTAGAATCACTATTAAAATTCAATAAAAAAAACTTCTTCAAAAAACTAACTATGTCCATATTAATAAAATAAAATCACTGATTGTTGAATTTATTTCATAACTCCAAAAATAAAATAAAATTCATCAAAGATGACCTAAACAACATTCTCATCAAATCAATAATCATTTTCATAGTCACCAATAATATCAAATTTTCATTATCAATATCATTCATCTCTTTATCCTAATAAAACATTATTAACACAATATCTGTCACATATTAAGTGTAATCATTCCATTAATCTTGGGTTTTCTTAAAATATCACATTAATAATAAATCACTTTTCTTGGTAATTGGAATAATTAAACATATGTTAAAAAATATTTACTGCAAAACCATTTCAAAATAATCCTTATATTCTTCATGATTCTCATAAATGGAATATCTATAATAAAACACATAAATAACATAATAATTGAATCCCAGTATGAAAAAATAGTAATCTTTCTACAAAAATATTATACATAACATTTTAAATTTCTTTTCCTAGGAGTTACCCCTTGTATTAGGGAATTTAATAAGATAATTCCCATGTTACCCACTCATAATACATTTAATTACATGGAAAATTATTTCTCCAAGACCTTCATTTCCATAGAGTAAATATCATCCCCTTTATTTTACACATCATACGAGGTTCTCCTTCAGACATTCTTGACATGAATGAAATTAAAATTTATTTACTTTCTATTTACTAAGACATGAACATTCATAAAAGACTATCCACATCTAATTTGATGAAATAGGAAACTCACTGAGGATTATATTCATAATCATATATCATGATAGATTATTAGGAATAATTATAAGGTTTCACCCTATAGAACATACTTCATTTACTTTATAATGATTATAATCATTCAATAATATATCAAATGCAACATTAATATTATCCATTCATGTTATAGTAATTGAATGAAACCAAAAATCATAGTTTGATCAATAATAAAAATAGTGGGAAACCACCGAATCCTGAAAAACCATTTATAGGATGTCTAAATAATGAAACTTTATTCTCAATATGAGAAACCCTAATTTAACCAGGGTTATTCAAGGTAATAATCTATTTAAGTCCTTCATAATGGTTCAAAAAATATATAAATTAACCCAAGAATATCCATCGAAAGTGTCAAACTAGCTGTATAGCAAGGTCACACTCAACGAGCACTAGAATGAGGGCTGATATATTTTTGACAATCAATTATCAAGGTTATTAAACCTAGTTGATGCCATTCCAAAACCATGTCCATATATAATATATATAAAAGTATTTTTTTCTAAGAAAATAATACTCATTTAATTAGAAAATCCTAATACATTCAACTATATATTGGTTTATCCTAAGGGTTCTCAATAAGTTTTTGCATCCTTATTTCCAAATCTCCCTAAACCTTTCTCTGATTCCAAATATCACAAACAATATAGTTGAAACATTAATATTACATATTATTAGTGGAATAATAATTAAATAACATTTAAATCCACTCTATAATCAAAATGTTTTAATTTCTTAACAAACTTGTTTATATATACAGCTGGTACATAAAAGATTTAAATTTTCTTCTAATTTTTTTTAACAACTAACACACTTCTTAGACACATCATTCTTAAAGATTATCTTCATATCATGGAAAAAGAAAACATAAAAAAGTGTGATCTCAGATGGTGAATAAGGGATAACAATGGATATCATTTAAATATAACATGGTATTAAGGGTATAACAATATGATCATAACATTTTAAAACCATACCATTAATATCATATATCAAAATCACGGGTCAAAGAATATATTTTTTCAATTCAAATGGCATGAATAATAAAAGAATAAAATAACATGAGAAATGATATTTTAATATTTTCATAAGACATAAGTTTTAGTAAAACACATAATCATGAAAAGTCATTTCATTATTAGGGGATCACAACCAATACTATCATAATCGATTAGGTTGACTCACTAATCCTTAATATCATTAGTCAAGTTACACTCACAAGGATATCATAGAGGAATGATTCCATTACTAAACAAGTTTACCCCCCATTTTAGTGTTTATAATATCACAACATATCCATATATTTCCAATTAATTGGATGTAAATATAATTTTGGTCACACCCTTCACATAATAAAGATAATACATATGTATTCAATAAGATCATAAAACATTAATTATAGAATAACTCAAGTAAAGGGAATGGGTGTTGTAAAATTTTTCATCATTTCACCATATAATCTCCCATGGAAAAGAAATGGGTAACATAAAGGTTTCATTATAAATTAAGTAAACTATGGGGAATAAATTTGTTTCATATAATCATCATTAAATCACCATCATTATAAGACATCCAAATAATGAAATTGTATAGTTTTAATGGATCATAAATCTATTAATTAAAATTTAATGTGAACAAATTTTATCAATAATTAGTAATTCCTCTAAAGAATTTCTTGAGAATTTATTGAAGAAGATAACCTTTTATCTTTGAAATTACATATTTAAATTCTAAAACGTTCACAAATATTGAGAAGAAAAATTCTTCAAAAACAACCAAGGAAACCTATAAATGAATATTTAAAGCTTGGAATGATCATTATGGTGGGAAATTATGTTCATGCTATGTATGATAAAAGAAACATTTCTTTTACATTTTTAGTAAACGTGCAAAGTACCTCATTTAGAAAATTAAAAGAATATCTTTGTAAATCCTTTTAGAAAAAACATATTCAATGGTAAAAAATAATTTAAACCATCAAAAATTAATATAAATTCATTTTGAATTTTTTGGAAGACATTGATTTTTAATAAAAATGATTTTCAAACCAGGAGAGAAATAATGTCATTATTCTTTAAATATATTCTAGAGTACATAATGTGATGAAAATGAATAATATACATTTTCATTAAATAAAAATATGAAAATAATATTAAATGAATTAATGAGGTAAGAATCATATAATTATATTAAAAGAAAATTCAATCATGAACAATCCCTATTAAAATGTTATTATTTTTCTATTTTTATTTGGTTTTCAAAGTAGATGTTTTATGGTTTTATAGTAACCAACACACCACATGAGGTAAAAAATAATAGGATTCCCAATTTGAAATTAGAATTTAAAAAAAAACACATTGGGAACATAGAACCTTAGGAGATCATGATCCATGATTCCATATCATCATCCAAAGTCTCATCCCCATCCATTATCGTCATGAGCCCCCACTGTTTTCATTGTTTTCATATATTGACCATCATTATCTCCATCCAAAAACCACACTAGTTCATCGGAGATCATAAGGGTCTATCGTTGTTTAATAAAACATTTTTACTATTTAATTTTAATCCCAAGATGAACTATAAATAACCAAACCAAAAATATAGAATGATCTCACCTCATCAAAATGCATTCATTGTCAACAAAAAACCATTGTGAACAACACCAATATCCACCACTATAACCAAACATGAACAAAACCAACCCACAAACACATATCAGAACATTCACCGAACAAGTATCAAATATGTTTACCACCATATAAAATGATATCTAACATTCACCTATGATTTGAGGAAAAACACAGAACAAAATAGGTAAATCAAAAAACATTTCCATTTTATTTTCTGTTTCAACATCTAAAACCAACCATCAGAGAAGAGGAATATAACCAGATGGTCATCATAGGAGAACACCAACTGTGGTCATTAAAGGAGAACCATCAACTACTAAAATCCACATACTAAATCCTATGTGAAAACACTACTCTAGATCCTACTAGGAGAGGAGTAAAGGGACTTGAGGTTAAGGTAGTGATTTTAATGGATGAGAGCTTCGAACATAAACATCATCAATGAGACTGAAACCAGTATCCAAAAAATAGAGTGAGCCAATTAATGTAGTTCTTGGAAAATCATCCACTATCAAATAAAATATCTTAGAAGCATAATGTTAGAGTCACTTCAGATCCAACATTAACAAGCATAGCGGAACATGAGGTTACAGAAGGGTTGGAGAAGCCATGGTATTTAATTATTAATAACAATTTTCAGAACCATCAAATACTCCTTGTGGAAATTTCACTAAAAAACCACCTTTAATATTTAAAATGATCCCAACCATGGAGCACCATTGAGAAATTGAAACCAGAGTGAGAAAGCTCAGAATCATGGAGACTCAAGATAATAGGGAAAGGAAAGGAGGAGACAAATTGAAAGGTAAAAGTGGGAGGGGGAAGTCATTAGAGATAAAAAAACATTTTTCCCCTTCATATCTCCATAAAGGAGAAACCTATAATTAGAGGTATAGGATACTGACATCGCTCAGAGGATCCATAGCTCATTAAAATGAGATTCAATAAAAAATAAATTACCACGTTAGTGTATTTAGAATCCAAATATCATGAAAGTGTGAATTATATTGATATGTATATTCATATAATCTTAATGATAATAATCATAAATATATTTATGGTTATTAGATATATAATATAAAAGAAACGTGCTGTTAATATTCCTTGTGTCTCATAAAAAAAAGTGAGAGGAAAATCCCTTACCTCAAGTCTAACTTAATTAAAAGGAATTATAAATTCATGTATAATAAATTTAAACTATTTTTAATTATATAAAAAATCATTTATACAATTAAAATATCATATATGATCAAATTAAAAAATTTCAACAACTATTTATTACTAATTCTCTATTAAAATCATCGTTTCCAAGTCTTAACTGTTTATTTTTCTTGAGATATTTATTTTGGTAGTTCTAATAATTGAACAATGTTCATGGATCTATTTCCTCCATAATTTTAATAATTATATAAATATAATATATATTTATTACATATTTATAATCATTCATAAATGGTATATATATAAAAAACAATTACACCATTCACATGGATGGTTGGTCATGCATATACATGAATGCTGTTTTCACATTTTGACTCATGGAATAAATGATAGGTAAAAAATAATTCACCTTTTAAAAATCCTAATAACATAATATATATATCATATATTTTCACTAAATCTGTCCTTATTAACATCCTTTTAAAGAGGAAATGAAAAATTAATCATATCACTTTGTGGAGTTGGAAGTCCACACATACGCATGAGTGACTTTATAATTTTCAAATGGATATGAAGGTAACATGGTATATATTATATTATAATTTTTGAAGAATAATAATTTCAAAAATATAATATATAAATATAAAACCCATCATAATACCCATACATTAAATATGGTTATGGAAAAATAATCGTATCTCTACATGGAGGTTGTAATCCATATATACGCTTGATCGATACTTTCACTGAACATCTGAGTGGAAATTGGTTGGATAATGGTTATTTCATAATAATAATAAAATTTAAATATTTTTAGGATATTTAATTTATTATTTATTATAAATACCATATATTTTTATGTAGTTTAAGAAGAAATAAATTTAAAGAGGTCCAGTAAGATGATTAATTTTTCTTTAGTACATCTCATTTAGATCCATTTATAAGGACCCTTAGGACTGTATTTCAAGAATAGAAACACATATAATAAATGTGTAAGGAATTTTAGAACATAATTGTTCAATTATTTATCATGATAAATGCTCAATGTGGTGTATGTAAAAGTAATAAGGGGTGAAATTTTATAATGGCAGGAAATGACACAATTGGAATGAATATATATATATATATAATTAATTTATTTCTCAATCATAATGATAACTACTAGTCAATAATTATAATAAAACAAGTATGTGGTAAACCTATCACCACAAAATGTAATTTAGATAGGTTTTTTTGTGATTTCAAACCTTATCATTTTGTTTAAACCCATCTTTAACTGATTTTTTCCATAATTGTGGTAACAACATTTTCAATATTAAAGGGTTATAATTTTACATATACGTTAACAATTAGCTCATAAATGTTAAATAGAGTTTATTAGACCATTTATCATCCAAATTGAACTCTTTCATTTTTATGATTTTTAAATAATTAAAATATATAATTTAAAATAAACTACCCTTAATTTCATTTTCGAAAATATTCATTTATTTTTTCATTAAATACATGAAGTTATTAATTTAATTCTAATATAATCCTTTCAAACATATAAAAAAGATATATTTATATAAAAAATTACTGGAGAACTATAATTCACCCAAATACTATTACTTAAATAGTTTTTTTTTAAAATTACATTAGTTTTATACTTCTTACACAAGTATTGTACAGATATTGTGAAAGAATATACAGTAATTATTTAATCAATGAAAATAAAAAAAATTACCATGAAAAAAAATCATATTTTAAATTAACATTTATAACTGATCTTATCCCATTTTTATCCTTTTATATAATTTTAATATATAATAAATTCTAGTTTGTGACACTTTATAATTTTATTTCTATAAAATAATATAAATTTCATTATCAAGGGAAAATTGAACCAAAATAAAATATATTCAGTTTTTTATGTATTTGGTCTATATGATACCATACAATAAAATAATATTAAGTGTTGGGTTAATTTAGAGAACCTATCCTAGGGTATAAAACTTATTTTACTCATTTTACACTTACCGAGGTGACTAATATATACCACGTTTAGTATTCTTAATAATAAAAAATAAAAGGTTCCCCTTTACCAAATTTGAATACTTCGATTACAAACATGGTATCAATTTTTCTATATTAAATCTATATAAGTTAAAGAAATCAAATTCAATAAATGTTTATAAAACATAATGGAAAACTATTTTTAGAAAAATGTGTTTTGAGCTCAAAACATTATATTTATAAAAAACCTTAATATTACTGATTAAAATAGAGTTAATTAGATTATTATAAATAAAATTGATCATATAAAAATGTAATACTAAATAAATTATTTAATTATAGTTTTAAATTACATAATTTAATGAAAATAAATCAGATTATTTGAAAAGTTAGTATTTTTTATTATTCACTGAAATATCAATCATTTTAGAAAAATAAAAACAACTCAAACTAAGTTAATTTTTGTATTATGATTTATAAATTTTTTAAAATTTTATAAAATATAATTTCTAAAATTGCAATTAATTAATTATATTTTTTAGGTACAAAATGAAAAAAATATATTTTTTTTAAGAAAACATATTTTTCAATCATAAAATGACATCACTATAAAATGAGTTCTTATTTAACAACAATTAATAAATAATTTCATATTGAGTATGACAATTATAAATTTATTTCACAAGGTTTTTACTCATACTCATACCCACCAATTCAATGTAAAGGTTACAACTATCACATTTAAATAATATTTTTTATAGTACATCAGAACTCACATAAATATTGGTGTTGTGTTTTATGAAATATATCAATCCTTTTATTATTTTGGAATAATTGTTTATGTTTTTAAGTTCTACACCCTTAAGTAAATTATGACCTCACAATTATACTTTGGTCATCAAAGGTTCAATATTTTATAATAGTTTTATTAGAAACCTATGTCTTATAGAGGGATACTAAAACTTCTTATTAAAAGGGGAAGTGTTAACATAACAGTTTCCTATAATAAAAGCTAATTGGATAATTAGATATGTAGAGAATTTTAGGGATGTAAAAATTTATAATTGTAATAGAAAAATTATATCTAGGTACTAATATATTTTGATATAGAATATGGTCATGTGAATGTAATCAACCATGAAACCATAAGGAAGAAAAAGTCAAAAAGACAAAAGAAGTTGAAATACCCCTCCACACTGAAACACTTTTGTCCCATAGATATGATTAATTTAATATTTAGGGTCCTTAAATCTATTCTGTATAGGGTAATATCGTTTCATCTCCATACTTTTGTGTAAATAGAGCATCATAGTTTTATCAGAGGTTTCCCAGCTCAATTTGTCATAGGCATTGTGTAGGAGATGTTGGCGAACATCAATAAAAAATCATCGTATGCTAATATCAAAATTAAGATTGATATGTATAATTAATTTGAATGTATGGATTGGGGTTTAATAATAAAGGTGTTGGGATGCATGTTATTTTCATCCTGGGTGACTAAACTAATGTTTCGATGATTTAACTCTCCATGGTTCTCCATTTCTTTCAGGGTAATGACCTTTGGATTATACAATTATATTAGGGATATTAGGATGGGAGAACCATAGTCTTTCACTTTATTCATTATGGTTCATTAATCTATATATATATTCATTAACAGGTGCCTAGATAATGGGTTCATTCTTCCATTTCCCTATAGATCTCACTTTATAGGAGTGTCTCATATTCTCTTCACAGATGAAATGATATCCTTCTTGAATGGTGCATTTAAGAATTAGGATTGAATGAGTCTATTCGTGAATATTATAAAAATAGTGGATATATAATCAATTGGGATAAGATCAATTTCTATATTTTGAGGCCATGTGTAAATTTATGGTAAAGGATGCTAGTGAATAAGATTGAAATTATCATGGGGCCTTCCCCATAGAATAACAGGGATCGCCATTATACTTAGGCAGTTTATTTATCGATAAATGTTATGAAATATTTGCCATAGTCACATACCATAACAATAATTGGAATAACTTGTTTCTTTCCATTGGTGTAAGAATAACCTTGGTTAATTATGTTTTAAATTTGATTCCCATTCCTCTGAATTCCGTCATTAAGGTGATGAAGAATCTATTGAAAATAATTGGAAATTGAATGGTATCATTTATATGGAATTACTATGAAAATGGGAGGTGTAATTGAGATTCATGGGATCCCATGGGTAGACTGGTTAGTGATAGGGGTTAGACTGTGGAATGTGTTCTCCACCATAATAAGAATCCAAGCCATGCTCACATGGGAGGTCATTGAGGGAATGCCCCTATATGGATATTTAATTATGAATAAATATGGGAGTGATCTATATAATACAATGTTTAGGGTTTCCAGATTATGGAATATAGTTCATAAACACACTCCCATGCTCCCGATCACTTTTGATGGATCATCAAATTTGTTGATATCAATTTTTGGAACTATAATCGGGGTGGCACTATTCTCAAATTACCTGGTTTTCCACCAACATACATATCCTTTTCATCGTCTAGTGTTCATACTAATTATTTCATTTAAATATTGGATCATCACTAATGGTATTTTTTAACAACATTATATAATCATCTGATCAACACCAGTGTGTATTCACATGATGGTAGGGGGTATCTCGGGTGTAGTGATGTGCCATCAAAATATAAATTTTATATGTGTTTTTTAATGTACAAATTCATTCCCACTGACGAGGGGATACAACACAATGGTATTAACCTTTCCTCCAAGAGTTTTTCTGTTCGTAATTCCAATGGTAAATCAACCTCGAATATTTTATTTTATGTTGAGTGGGATTTGGATGTTTGGAATGAACTTAGAGAAATAAAATGTATTTATTTCCATGTTCGTATTATCATCCAAATTATCAAAAGTTTTTCAATGAGTGAGTTCCAACAATCACGAGAGAAAATCTAGATGATTCCTATGGGTCAAAATATGTTATTATATTCAGATTGAATGAAATAATCCAAGATAATATGTATTTTGAAGATCAAATATTGTGGTGGTTGTCACATAAAGAATTTTGGTTGTGGATATTTCATCCATGATGATAAAATATAATCATTACACTTCCTTAAGTTTTATCAGGGCTAGTCAAGAAATCCCTTCTTTTTCTTAGAATCATTCTTCTTTTAGTCACTGGGTGCATTGGATTCACTCCTCCATGTTCCTAAAACTCAATATTGATGTATCATGAAAATAATGTCTAATGAAGGGGAATGATTCATTTTTAATATAGGTGGAGTGTTATTTTTTCTATTTACTATATCCTATAGTAATGGGGACTCTTTCATTGTGAAATCTAAAGTTATACTTAATTGTATGTAATTTCTACACACCAATTGTAATAATTTTTTAGTGGTTGAAACTAATTACCCCAAAATATGAAAATATTTTATAGGGAACTTCTCCATGCCTTTATCCATTATTTATTTTATATTAAAATGAAACATTATAACAACCAGACTCTTCATATCCACACTTTGGGTGATGGTAATAAGGTTTCTTATTTTTTTGGATCAAGGGTTTCATCTAATATGTCCATTATTTCCTTCACTAAAATCGGGTCCATCCCCCATGCGTGTCTTCATATATTAATGGATGACACTCCTAGTTTAAATTTATTTATAACCCTATGTTCTCTTGTATTGTTTTTCATTCTACTTGATTATTATTGTTTTTTGTTGGCTAAATAAAATCATAGACTATTTTACATATTCTATAAATCCAAAAATTTAATAAAATTCATCCAAGATTTCATAAATACTTTCTTCATAAAATCAATAAATAATTACAATGTCACTAGTATAATTCAATTTAAATCATAAATTTCAATTATATTTTTATTTTTAAAAAAATGATATTAACCCAACATCAGTAACATATTAATTGTTATATTTCCCTTAATTATGTGTTCTCTAAAAACATCATCTTAAAAATAAATCTACTTTATTATTCATCATAACTATTCAATATATGTTTGAAAATATATAATGAAATTCTTCTGAAGAATAGTCCTTATATGATTCAAGATTCTAATAACCAAAAAATTATTGACAAAATAATTCTATAATATAAATCTTGAATCCAAATATATAAACCCTATAGTCATTCCACTTTAATGTTTGAAATGACATTGGCACTTTCATTTTATAAGATAAAACCATTAGTTTCAGGAAATAACATGGACAATTACAAAGTTCCCACACATAATAAATTTATTTCCATAGCAATTAATTTAACCATGAATATCATATCTATATAGAGAACATCATCCCATTCCTTTGAGACATTATCATAGGTTCTCATTCCAATATTCTTGACATTATGGAAATTTTACTTGCTTTCAGTTATGGTCATTACCATATGAACATTCATAAAATTCCATCTTCCTCTTGTTTTATGCATTATGAATCTCAAATAAGTTTAAATTGTTATTCATCTATAATGATGTCTAGTCGGGCATAATCATATGCTTTCACCTTCTATACACAATTTCAACAATTTAGTAATGAAAAAACCATTCCATTTTCTATCACATTTTACATTAACTAGGATCCTTTAGGTGTAATACATTTAAAAAAACCAAAAAACATAGTCTGAGAAATAATAATTATGGTGGGATACCACATAATCATGAAAAATAATTTTTAGGATATCAAAATTAAGGAAACCTCTTTTTAATAAAATAAAAAATTAGGATTAACCTAGATCATTCATGGTCATATTCTATACAAATACTTTATAACGGTTCATTAAATAAATGTGAAATAACTAGATCATATCCACCAGGAGTGTGAAACTAGGTGCATAGTAAGGGCACTCTAACCATGAACCAAAATAAAAGTGATGATATAATCAACCAACTATTTGTTTGGTTATTACCTCAAGATCAATTTGTTCAGAAACCATGTAAATGTTTTATTTCCAAATAGGGATGTTTTTCTTGTAAAAAAATATTTTTTTAGCATAACATTGTATGTTCTCCTATACATTGGATTATCCTATGTGTTCTAACTATGGTTTTCATGTACTAGTTTACAATAGTAACAAAAACTTTCACTAATTTCAATTATATACAACCATAATTTTTATATATTAATATTACATCATATTATATAAATATTTTTTACAAAACATTATAATAAATTTCATAACTATTATAGTTTATATTCATTAGAAACGTATATATAAAAACAACTAGTGTATAAAAGATCTTTGTCATCTTCCACATAATTCTTCACAACAAGTTCCATTATTAGACACATCAAACATAAAAATTGTCATCATATCCTATTAAAATTAAACATAATCAATGGTGAGATTAAATTATCAGTGAGATAATATAAGATAGATATGAATAATCACATAAACTTTACATGAGTATAAGTGTATAAGAACAGGTGTTTATCATTTGAAAAACATACCCTGCATATCATAGATCATAATATTGATTCATAGCATAAAATTTGGAAGTTTGTATGACATGACTCATAAAGGAATAAAATAACATGATCCAAGATATCCTAATATTGTCATATGAAATAATTTTTTGGCCTACACATAACCATGGAAAAACAGTTACATAGGAATGGATCACAACCAAGAATAACATTTTTGACTGGGTTCACTCTCAAATATATTTTATTCTTAGACAAGATTCGCTAAAAATATTATCATTGATTGAAATTACCTTAGTAAATTGGATTCACACTCAATTAAATTCTTTATTATCTCAAGAGATATCTATATTTATTCAATACATTGGACGAAAATAAAATTTTAGGCCCACACATCACATTATGAATATCACACAAATGTATTCCATAATAACATAAAACATTCATCATAAAAAACACATGGAATGAAAATTGGTTTCCTAAATATTTCTTCATTTCATTATAGCGTAACCCATGGAAGAGAAATAGGTTTCTTAAATATTTCATCATAAATTAATTTACTCATGGGAAACAAATGAGTTTCCTAGAATCATATTCAGAAATTATAATAATAAATTATAAAATGAATGAAAGTTGATGGAATAATTAGATAATAACCCCATTAATGAATATGTAACATAAAAATATGTTATCATAGATGAAAAATGCATTTAAAAGGACAATGAGACAATTATTGAGAAAAATAAACTTTTCACTTTGAAATAAAAAAAATTAAAAATAAAAAACTCTATTATATTAAGGGTAAAATATTCCTAAGAGGAACCACGGAAATATAAAGTATTTTTAAATTTATTTAGATGACATAATGGAAGGAAATTTAGTTTAAGTAGTGTATATTAAAACTAGGATTCCTTCACATTTTTAGTAAAAGTCAAATGTACCTTGTTCAGAAAACAACAAGAAGATTTATTTTAAATGTTTTTTGTAAAAAATTCATGTATTGGTAAAAATAAAATTCAAAAATAATTGAAGAATATTGGAAAATTAAATTAAATACTATTAGAAAAAAATTCATATGGAATAAAAATAAATTTTAAAAAAATAATAAAATAATGTAATTTTTCTTTAAAACATTATCTGTGTAATTTGATTATTTTATGTGATGAAAATGAAAGAAAATATTTATTCTAAATAAAATTTCCTAGGATGATAAAATGAAAGTGGTGTATGTTGAATGGATTATATATTTTACTTTAATGGAAATTTAATTATAATCTATCCGGATTAAAATAAATCTCTTTCCACATTTGTAACATTCTAATCAAAACCTCATGAATTGGATAACCTTAGATTGATACGTGGGAACCCATAATCTTCAAGAGAAGTCTCATAAAATTATTTCATGAGAATTTTATAACCCACATAAAATAAACATGAGGTGAATATGGAATGAGTCTAAAAAAAGAATCTGAGACAAACAATACTTACCTCAAGTTCAATTTGCTTCAAAAGTTCAATAAAATCTTGTATAATATATTTAAATTTCTTATAATTATTAACCTGATTCATGTATGTAATTATTATATCATATATTATGAACTCATTACATTTCCAAATGAATTGATTAAAAATTTATTATTTTCGGGTGTCAAATGTTTCCTTTTACATGAGAATTTCAGTTTAGTAGTTCCGATCATTGTACTTTTATTAGGGTTCCATAATCTATAGAATGTTAATCATGATATAAATTTCCTAAATATTATATATATATATATATCCTTACACATATGGTAGATATATAAAAATGAATTACACCCTTCATGGAGACGTTATGATGTACATATGCATAAATGTTATTTTAACTTTTCGACGGATGGAAGGAAAACAGGTAAATAATAAATCACCCTTATGGAATAATTATTATATCATATGTTTCATATATATTAATTAAATATACCCAAATTAAAATCAAAAAATAGTGAAGATTAAATACAAATCTCATCACTTCATGGAGGTGGTAGTCCACACGTACACATAGGCGACATTTTCATTTTAAAATGGATAAGAATGTAATAAGGTACACATGTTATTATATTTTAAAAAGAATAATTATGTCATAGATATAATATATAAACCTCATCCATATCATAATACCCATCATTGAAATATGGGGATGGAAAATGAATTGTAGCACTGCATGAAAGCTATAGTCCATAATTACCAACGAGCGATACATTCACTACTCATTTCATAGTAAAGAGGGTTAATAATGGTAGTTTCATAATCATAATAACAATTTAGTATATTTAGGATAATGGATTTATTATTTTATAATATATAATTTATTTTTATAAATTTTATAAGAATAAATAAATTGAAAAATTTGTGTTGTAAAATTATCTAATCATTTATTTGAGGATTCTCTAATTTCATGGTGGTTTTTTATGTGTCGTTATTAAGTCATTTAGCAGTAGTTACATGTTTATTTAGAAGTAATTATTTTATAAAAAACATATTCGATGAAAATAAAAATAAAATGAAACTAACCACCTCTGAACATATTAGAAACATTTTATTTTAATGGAGGTTTATCCTAAACACTACTAAACATAGTTTTTAAAAAAAAAATTAGCAAAAGTTACTAAGACCCGCCGTTAAATCATATAGAATTTTTTAAAAACACTAAAAAAACTATAAATATAAAAAACTGACATGAAATAAACCAAAATAAAAAAATATTACAAACCCATCATAAAGAAGCCATTCATCCATCGCCATTATAACCTTTTTCTCAGTCTACCCATATATTTTTCAAAAAATTCCATGATTATCAATATATAATTATAAAATATTTCCAATAACAACCCATGCACAATATACATCCACATCATGACCTCAAATGTATCTATCTGCCTCCACATCATTTTATCAACTGGAACCAACCCTGTCATCTCATAAAATGTGAAAAAAATAAAAAATCATAATAAATGAAAATTATAGTATAATAACTGAAAAAATTAACATTCCATGAAAAAACCATCAAGGCTACCTTCTGAATATTGTCATAGATCATAATGGTCAACCTTTGACCTTCATTTGGCATCTACAACCTACAATGAAAAATATTATATTTAAGAAAAGAAATTTGAAATAGAGAAGACACAAAATATATTCTAAATAATGTAAATTTGTAATTTTTTTAATAAAAGGACACATTCTAACATAAAATAAATAATATATAATCAAAATACATTGAGAACATAAAATTACCAATTTAACATAACATTCAACACCATAAACTAAAAAATAATGTGTAAATATTATAATTTATTTTTAAAGCTACATACTGTGTGGTTCAAATTTACTTAATAAATAAAATTTAAAGGCATCAATATAAAAACATGTCCTATATTTCAAAAATAGATTAGAAGTTTTTGTCCCATGATTTCACATCAATATGAGGTCTTTTTCTATGGTTTTGATCATTCAATGCACGTTTTAGTGTTTTAAAACACTAAAAACCTGTTTACAACAATAACTAGAAAATTGTAATTCAGAATGAAATTTGGTTGGTGCCTACATTTATCTATTGAATATATGGCCATTTCCCCTAATTTCTGGGCAATCCTACATCCTTTTCCTTGTTTTCACACCGAGACACTTGTTTTTAAAGACTTTTGTATCTTTAGTAAGTGTTTACTAAGAAATTCGGACAACACCACACATAATGTTGACACGTTTTCTATGTGTAAACATAAAAAACAAATCATCAGTGGGTTTCTCATGGTTTCACTTAAATTTGAGGTTATATTCATTGCTTTTATCCATTCCATGCATGTTTTAGAGCTTTAAAACACTATAACATCTTTTTATCCATACTAAGAAAATTGTCATCTATAATGAAGTGTCATTGGTTCCTATATTTGAAAATTAAATATATTATTCCAATTTTAGAGTAATTTGATTTTATTTTCCTAGTTCTAACCACCCTTTATACTTGTTTTTAATGGATTTTGTACCTTTAAAAAGTGTTGACCATATTATTTCAACCACACCACATATTGGATTAACACGTTCTCTACATGTACAAATCCAGAATAACATATTAGTGGGTTTTACTTGATTTTATGTCATTCTACGGCTATTTTGTATTCATTTGACCATTCGATGCACATTTTAGTGTTTTAAAACACTAAAAATTCATTTACAGCCATCACAGGTAAACTGTCACATAGAATGATTTTTTCTTAGTTACAATATCTCGAAATTAAATTTATGGTCATTGTCCCCAGATTTCAAGAAAACCATATGTCTTATTCCTAGTTTTGACCTTCTGAAACTTGTTTTAAAGGCTTTTGTATATTTAAGAAGTGTTTGAAGAGTAATTTTTACTGCACCACACATTGGATTGTTGTGTTATTTTGACGTACACATAAAAAATATATCATTAGTGGTTTTCACATGATTTCAAATCAATATGAGGTCATTTTCAATAATATTGACCATTCCACATAGTCTTTAGTGATTTAAAACCCTAAAATGTGTTTACAACCATAATGGGAAATCCATATGCAGGAATGACATGTTTTTTATTCCTAATTTTCAAAATTCAATCGGGGGATATTTTATCTTGATTTAAAGGTAATATGACATTGTATTTTAGGTTTTTACCCCCTACGATGTTGAGTCAATATGGTTTTCCTTATGAATTTTCCATTCCTTCATACATGGGGGAGATTGTTAAGTCAATAAGGTTTCATTATGACTTTATCATTTTTTATTGTTTTTAAAACCACAAACACCTTATCTCAAGGAAAATCTATTTTACCCTGTGTTTTACTTCTATAAGGAAAAATTTCTTTCCCCAAGGAAAATTTATTCTTACCTTGTTTTCATTGTTCATATCATAATTTTTCTAAGTACGAAATTTTGTTTGAAACAAAAACCTCGAAATCCTATAATTACCTAGATATGAAGGATTCGGTTTTAAGATCTGAATTCCCAGAATTCTGGTTATGAACTCTTCTGAGTTCTAACTCCAAATTTGGATTTAGAATTCTTAATACAAACCCTTTTGAGTTCTGACTCTGAATTTTGATTATGAATTCTTGTTACGAACTTCACTTAGTCCTGACGTCGAGTTCTATAAATACAGACTCCAAACTCTTATGAGTTTTGACTCCGAATTCTCATTAACTCTGACTCCGAGCTTTTTAAGTTTAGGTTCCGAATTCTTTTGAATCCAGATTCAGAATTTCCTTGAAATTTAGAATCTGGAATTCTATTGAGTTCAGTTTCTGAATTCCTAGAGAAAAATAATCTAAATATCTATTATTATAGACTCCGAATTCAATTTTGGTTAGACTCGGAACTTTTATTTTCTTACACTACAAATATTGAATTTAGTTATGTAACCATATTTTTGCTTACACTTGATTTGTTATAAAACGATGCCATGCATTTAGTTACTAACTAACCATTGTTTGAGTGACATGTGTACAGATCCCTCTAAAATTCAAGAAAAAATATGGCCGTTGGAGGAGGGAGCTGACCGTTGAAGTAATGCATATAAATAGGAGCTCATTTCAAAGAGATCAAAAAAAGTTGATCAATCTAGAGATTACATGCTGCTAATGTGATTTCTAGAGAGAGAGACTTTATTGCATAGTGTGTACTGAACTACTTGTTTAGATTTTCTTTATGAAACTTCTATTGTTGTTGTGTACAATCAAGGGCTTCCGGGGATAGGAAGACAGAGGTGCCAACTACCTTGAAGTTGAGGGATTCCTTGCTGAGGAAGATAGAGGTGCTGACTTCCTTGAAGTTGAGGGCTTCCGGGGATAGCAAGACATACTCCGATCTTCATATCGAGGGCTTACCCTGGTGTGGGTAAGACAAACATTCTTGAAAGTATAAATCAAAGGACCTTTATCCAAGGTTTTTTGATACCCCTCTCTTTAGGTTAAAAGACTTACTACTTGTTATTTTCTTTATTACAAGTTTTCTACTACATTTCTATTATTGAGGAAAATATAACTATCATATACTTCCTTATACATGTACTCCGACTTATTTAGATTCTATACGCTTTAAGGTAGAATCCTCATCTTTGTAAACTTTCATTATGTTTCATTTTCTAGAACCATCTTTCCAGATTCAATTTCTTGGAATAAAATTTCCAGAATCAAGCAAGTTTGTAGAACTAGAGGGTTTGTGAATTACCTTGTTTAATCTTGTTAAACATAACCTTCATTAAAAGATCCAAAGGAATTTTTTAGTGTATACAATTCACCCCCCTCTTTTATTTTTAGCATCATTAGATACTCCATACAGTAACTCTATTATTTTGATCCTATATTTGGTATTATAGAGTATATCATACTCACATACCATCTCAAAAATTCGTATCAAAGGATCAGTTCAATCTGAATTAATCTCATGATTATATTAAGAAGAGAATTCATCTCATTATTTTCCAGAATTAGTTTTTCGAATTCATAAAGTTTAGATGCATTTTTTCTTAGAGATAACTCTTGTTGAATATTTTCCTTATTTACAAACGTTTTCTATTAACAAGTTTTTTGTGGAAAGAAATTTTTCTTAAAGATGGTAGGAATAAATGTTAATTTCATAGAAAATATCAATCCAACTAGACCACCTATCCTTGATGGAAATGACTGTGATTACTAGAGAGATCGTATAAAGACATTAATTATCAATACTGGTGTAGATAATTTGTTTATGCTTAATGGAGGATATAAAATCCCTGACAAGGAAGTTGGAACCTTCACAAATCAAGAAAAGAATGAATATCAACTGAATTATAAGGTACGTAATACTTTGCTTTGCTCCATGACTAGAAATATATATAGCCAGATTTCATCTTTTGAAGCAAAAAATTGTATTTGGCAGATACTTGATGTTACTCACTTGGGAACATCCAAAGTTATTGAAATAAGAAGAGTCATGCTTAGAGCTGAATATCATTGTTTTTTCATTCCTTCTAGATAACCCATATATAATGTGCGACAAAGATTCATGACTATTGTGAATAGTTTAAAATCCATGGGTGAGAATGGATTGGATGATGAATATCTTGTTGATAAGATCATAGACATTATGATGAATGATTGGGAATCCAAGAGGACAGCTATAGATGAGAATAGAAAGGTTACTCAGATTTCTTTAGATGAGCTGTTTGGAACTCTACTTCAACATGAGACTAGAATAAAGAGAGATTCTGAAAACATAAATAAGAAGAATGGGAAAAGAAGTGTTGCTTTTACAACTACTTCAAATCAAATGAAAGATAAAACTCTTGAGAGAGTTACTAGATCAAAATATAAGAAGGTTATTATCCCATCCGAATCTAGTGGAAGTGAATCCTTAGAGAATGAATTAGAAAATCTTTCTTGATGGATGAAAAATATAGCCGGACTGAGAATCTTCCAATCCAGATACAAGAATAATGAAAGGAAAGATAAGAAAGTCTCAAAAGTCACATGTTACGAATGCAAGAGAGCTCGACATATAAGACCTGATTGTCTTATCCTTAAGAGAAAATAAATAAAGGAAAATAATTCTGAGAGAAAAATAAATAAGTAATACAAGGCTAAAGATAAGAATTTCTGGAAAGTTAATAACACCTGGATTTCCAGTGGTGGTGACTCTTCAGATGAATCTACAGATTTTGAATCTTCTGGATAGAAGAAACTTGGTCTAATTGCCAGACTACCTATTGAAAATCATTGTTTAATGGCTATGGTACACAATTTTGAATCAATGACCAGTGATTCTTTAACTGAAAATTAGAGTAATGATAAATATTATAACTCTTCTGATGAAAAATCTTCTTCTGATGAATATAATACTTTACCTTTCTATGAAAAAGTTTTTAGGTTTTCCAAACGTCTTGAGATTGAGAATTCAGAAATCATGAAAAACATGATTCGAAAAAATATAGGAACACAATTCTTACTAATGAAATATCAGAACTTTCTAAAGATATTGATAAGAAAAATTTTGATTACGAGAGTATTTCAAAAAATCTTGAGGAATTAAATTCTGGGAAGAATAAACTTTCTAAAGATATAGAAAATGTAATTTCTAAGAAAAATATTTTTGAGCCAAGCTCTAGTTCAAAATGAAATTCTTTAGAAGGCAAGAACTTGTTTATCAAACTGAAATCCGAAATATTTTCCTTAAGGAAGTGTTTGTCAAAATTTACCTTAGGTGAGGAAAATTTTGATAAAATGTATTCTCAAATCCGACCTCTAAGGAATAATTATGGTTTTGGTTATACTGGTTCTAAACTGATTTTTAGTAACAATTATTTTGTTCCTTAAAGTAGTCCATTTTTTCATTAAATGTTAGTGTGGTGGACACTGGGCAAAAAATTGTTCCCTGAACAAAACTCAAAATTTAGGATTTAATAAAGCTTATTTTTATAAAAAGACGTGGGTGCCTAAAATTATTCTTTCTGAGATTTACAGATGCAAGCAAGTTTGGATTCCGAAAACCTAACTTTTTCTTATTTTTAGGAAAATTGAGAATGTACCAACATCAATACATGGTACATGTATAGTGGATGTTCCTGACATATAACTGGTAACAAAAAACTATTTTGAAAATATTATCAAGATGAAAGGAGGAAAAGTAACTTTCAAAGATAATGATCAGGGATAAATTATTGGTATAGGTAACATTTTTCTTCTTTGTAAAACAATGATTTCAGATGTTTTATTTGTTAAAGGAAGCACAACCTCATTAGCAGAAACTGATTTTATGATGAAGGTTAGCGTGTCAATTTTAGGAATGACAAGTGCCTAGTACACAATTCCAAGGAAGGGTTTATTCTTTCTGCCCATAGGCAGGAGAATGTTTACACACTAAACATAGAAGACCTTAAGAGCCAAGATCTACCATGTCTCAGTGCCAAAGAGGATCATTCATGGTTATGGCATAGAAGGTTAGGACACTGTAACCTTAGGGACATATGCAAACATTCAAAGAAAATATATGTTAAGGATCTACTGGAGGTTAGATTTTATTCTTCAAAAGTTTGTGACCCTTGTCAATATGGAAAGAAACATAAATCAAGTTTTAAATCAGTTGGTGAAGTCACAACTACTGATGCATTATAGTTAGTGCATATGGATCTTTTGAGTCCTACATAAACTGTAAGCATTGGAGGAAATTATTATGTATTTTTTTAGTTGATGATTACACTAGGTTTACGTGGGTCTATTTTCTAGAAAATAAGTATGAATATTTTTCTTATTTTAAGAAGTTTTAGAGCCCATGTTAAAAATGAGAAAAACCTTCCATTGAAAACTATTCATAGTGATCATAGTTGATAATTTAAAAATTATGATTTTGAAACTTTTTGTAGTAGAAAAAGAATTAATCATAACTTCTTAGTACCCAGAACACCTCAAAAAATGGTTTTGTTGAATGAATAAATAGAATTATTCAAGAGATAACTAGAACCATTTTGAGTGAGTATTCTGTAGCCAAACATTTTTGGGCAGACGCTGTAAGAACTTCTTGTTATACTATAAATAGAGTTTTGATTAGACCTTTTCTTAATAAAACTCCTTATGAGTTATGGAATGGTAGAAAACCTAAACTTTCCTACTATAAGGATTATAGAGTTTTCAATAAAAACACGTGTACTATTGAAGAGACAGTACATGTCAAATTTGATGAAACTGGTCCTTTTGTTTTTAGACAATCACAACCTACATCTTCCGATGTATCTTCAAAAACTGATTATCAACCTTTGATAGAAGATCCTTCTGATAAGGAAAATGACTATGAAGATACTTCTGTAACATTTACCCCAGAAGATTTCCTACCCTATGTTGATGAATAGGTTTTACAAAACCCAAATTAGTTGTTTGTAAAGAATCATCCTTGTGATAACATCATTGGTGATGTGAATCAACCTGTTAGGACTAGAAGTTCCTTAAAAAATGTAGTAGAACTTCTATCATTCCTTTCCCAATTAGAACCAAAAAGCACTAATGAATCTTTAGGTGATGATGGTTGGATAAAATATATGCAAAATTTGTTAAATGAATTCGAATGGAATAAATTCTAGACCTTGGTTGAAAGACCTAAGGAAACTTATATTATTGGAGTAAAATGGGTCTTCAGAAATAAGTGTGATGAAAGTGGAATCATTGTTAGAAGTAAAGCTAGATTAGTTACTAAAGACTATAATTAACAAGATGGAATAGACTATGAAAAAACCTATTCTCCAGTATCTATAAATGAATCTATTCGTATTTTACTTGCCTTTACAGCAATCTTAAATTTCAAACATTTTCAAATGGATGTGAAATGTGCTTTACTTAATGGTTATGTTCAAGAGGATGTTTTTGTTGAACAACCTCCTAGTTTTGAAGATACAAAACATCCTAAGCATGTATTTAGACTTACCAAATCTTTATATGGCCTTAAAAAAGCACCTAGAGCTTGGTATGATAGACTTACAAGTTTTTTTCTTTAAAATAATTAGATTAAGGGAAATGAAGATCCAACCCTTTTTATAAACAAATATAAGAAATTTTTTTATTGTTCAAATTTATGTTGATGACATTTAATTTGGTTTAACTCAGAAATATTTAATCATTTCCTTTACATATCTAATAAAATCTAAGTTTGAAATGAGTATGATGAGTGAGTTAACATATTTCCATGGTTTTCAAATTTCCCAAAAACCATAAGGAATCTATATATACCAATATAAGTATATTTAATATCTTCTTAAAAAGTATGGATATGACAACATTAGGAGTATAAGAACTCCCATTGTTACCTAAAATATACTTGATCTTGATGAAGCTGGGAAACCAGTAGATCAATCTTCTTTTAGAGGTATGATAGGATGTTTAATTTACTTGATAGATAGTCATCCAGACTTAATGTTTTCAGTATTCTTTTGTGAAAGATATCAATCCAATCCTATGGAATCTCATTTAAAGTAAGTGAAAAGAATTTTTCTCTACTTAAAGGGAACCATGGATTTAGGACTCTTTTATACTTCTAGAAATGATTTTGTTTTAAAAAGTTTTTCAGATGATGACTTTTGTGGATGTAGAATGGATAAAAATAGTACATCCAGAACTTGTCAATTATCAGGAGATTCATTAGTTTCTTGGTCATGAAAGAAGCAACACTCAGTCACACTTTCCACTGCTGAAGATGAATATGTAGCAGTTGGAAGTTGTTGTGCTCAAGTGTTGTGGATGAAACACACAATCATAGACTATGTTATAAGTTTTACCAAAACAATTTTTTTTGTGATAATACATGTGCCATTTCCCTTAGAAAAAAACCTGCACATCACTCTCATATAAAGAACATAGACATTAGTCACCACTTTCTTAGGTTTCACACACAAAAAGGAGATATCATTCTTCAATTTACCAGAATACAAGATCAACTCGCTGTAATCTTCACAAAATCTTTACCCTATGATAGATTTGAATACATTAAACAAATGTTAGTAATGATAACCGTAAGGTAATCCTCATTGACAACTTCTTGTTGGATTATTCTCTTTATAATAATAAAAAAATTTCATAGGAGGCGTACATTTGTTTGATAGTTTGTTTTTCATATTTTTCATAATGATGTTTTTCATATATTTCATAGTAATGATTTTCATATTTTTTTGTAATGAAAATTTTCATATTTTTCATAATGATGTTTTTTATATTATTCATAATTTTTTCCATGTTTTTCGTAATGAATTTGTTCATGTTTTTCATAATGAAGTTTTTCATGTTTTTCATAATGATGTTTTTCATACTCATAATTTTCAGAATGAATGGTTTTCTGTACTCAAGATTTTTGTAAAAAAGATTTTCGTAATGAAGATTTTCATAATGAAGATTTTCATAATGAATATTTTCATAATGAATATTTTCGTAATAAAGATTTTCCTAATGATGATTTTCGTAATGAACATTTTCATAATGAATATTTTCATAATGAAAAATTTCATACTTAATTTATTTTTTTAAAAGAGTTTTTTAGTCATGTTTTTTTGGAATCTAAATTTCTTCAAGAATAATTTTCATCATTACGAATACTTCTCCTAACAATCCGAAAGGTACGATTCTTCCTTGAGTTTTTGTAACATCCTTTTACTTGCTGTTAGTTTCTTTTGTTTTTAAAATTTCTCGGATTCTAGATTCCTCAAATCTGAATCTTTTCCTTTAAAAACCTCAAAAGATTTGATCCTACCAAATTTTCCATGCAACTATCTTTTCAACCATTAGATCTGATCAGAATAATTCTCAGCCATTGGATTGATATGGGAAGATGAACTGTCGCATCAACACCTATAAAAGGGGACCCATGATATTTTTCCCACATCGGTTCTCAAAATTTTCATGTCGAAGGTCTACCCCACAAAAAAAGATCATTCTGAACTTTTTAGAAGTGCTCAGGTCCAAATGTATTTTGATGTTCCTTCTCATGTGATGTCTACTGTCAAGACGATTGTGGAGTGGCAGATATATATGGTTGTTTGGTACATCTTAACTTCTCCAACAAATATGACTCTATTATCTCAAAGAATATCAAGCTAAATGGATGGGAGAGTGTATCTATTTTGAAGCCAGGGGATCAAGATTTTGTGTATCTGGATCTGCTGATAGAATTTTATGAATCAGTTTTTTTTTCAAGGAAGATGGCAGAGAAAATTTTTCCTTCAAGAGTTATTGAAAAACATATAAACATTATTACACCAAGACTTCTAGCTTAGTAGGGTAATCCAATAAATGAGAGGCATAATTTTTTTCCCACAAGAAGCCAGATGTTTAAGAGAGTTTAGTAATATTAAAGGATATGCAATGTCTTGGACTTATATATGTCAAGACCGCAAACATTGCTCATTTATCTACCAGAAATCTGATCCTTGAGTTATGGGTTCATGGCCTTATCATAACAAGAAAGGGAGACAAGGACACCCTGAAGAAAAGTGATATGTATATCTTGGATTTTTTGGAAAATCTAAGGAATATTAATCTGATGAAGTATATTATGATTACGATAGAGAATATTAAGAATGGGAATTTGAGAGCACAGATAATCATGTATCCTTCCCTACTCTCCAAGTTGATTGTTCGATGCCGTGAATATTTCAACTTCCCTTGCAATTCTAAGACGAGGAATTTCAAATTAATGATAATCAGTTATGATACCCTAAAGAGGATGAAAGTTGGTTTCTCTAAGGAGTCAGGTGAGTTTTATGATCTAACAGAGGATGAAGCAGAAGTCATTCTGAAAAATGTAGAAGAGGTTGAACCATCAAAGAAGGCTGGTAGTAAATGAAAATTTAAGGAAGTAGAAGTTGAAGGTGAAACCCCTAAAGCTAAGGAAACTCAATCCACACCTCCAAAACCCAAAAAGCTGAAATCCTATCCAGATGAGGTCGTAGCCAAATGGAGGGAGGATAAAAATAATCAAAAGGAAGGATAACCACATTTTCGTCTAGATCCTGTTAAGGCCAAGGCTATAAAAGAAAATACTAATAAAGAGCTTGAGAAGCAAGACAAAGAGAAGAATATTAAGAAGAAAATGTCTGAGGCCGAAATTGTGAGATCTTTTATGAAGGCTACAGATGTAGAATCCAAGAACATTATTATTCTGAAATATTTCTTAGTAGAACCATTACATGAGACATCAACGAAGAAGTTCATGACTCCAGAAAAAGTACTTGAAAATGTTGTTGAAGAAAAGGAAGCTGGGGAAGAAGTACAAGAATTTGAAAGTAGTGAAGATACAGGTGATCTGATAAGGCAAGTAGAAGAAATTAATGAAAAGGATAGTGCTTCTGAAAAATTATCATTCCGAACTTCTCAAGCCAGATCTTTGAAACATTCCACCCCTAGAATTAATGATAAGGCTGAAGAGGAAGTGACAAAATTATCTGAGGAAGAGATTTATAATCATAACTTTATACACCCTAAGGATATTGAAGCAAGAGTAGAGAAATAAAAAATTGATGAAGATAAAATTGCTCAGTTGTGTGAAAGTGGGCATGAGTCTCCAGATGAAGGAGTTGTTCTGAAAACAAAAAAGGTGAAAAAAGTGGCTGTTGATACCCCAACCAAAGAAATTTTAAGAAAGAAGGAAGCTGGTGCATCTTCTAAGAGGAAGATTTTCGATCTAGAGGAAGAACCTTCACCGAGGAAAGTGTCAGATTCATAATCATCAGCTCTGGGTCGTGATTTTGTCATTCAATATCTGAAGAAGCTTGTTGATACCATTCTGATCCTTCCAACCATTGACTCCAAATGTCAAATTCTCCAACATAGTATAAATTAGAAATCGTATTTATAACCATGGAGATGCATAGGTGCATAAAGATTGAGGATTATTAAAATAATTTCCTTACCAACTATGAAGCCCACAGAAAATCTTGTAAGAAAATGGTCAACTTTTTGAAGAATATTGTTGAATATTTGAGAGAGATTGATGACTTTCAAAATGATGTTATGGAATCTTTCGATACTCAAGATATCAAAATCAAATATCTCACAAATAGGTTTGAGAAATAGATAACCCTTGAGCAGAATACCCAGATTCTGGATGTCAAAGATCTGAATGGAATGTTAAATTATGTTTTCCAATGTAGGAAAACAGTTAGGGATATCCGGATCGAGATTAAAGAAAACCTAGTGAAGTAAGATAACCTGTTGAAAGTTCAGGAAGAGGCTCTGAAGGCTCAGGATGATTGGATCAAAGCCTTAGAGAAACAAGTAGAGGAATATCACAAGGAGCTAAATAAGATGAAGACCATAGTAAAGAAGTTTATACCCAAGGAGTTGGAAGGAAAATAGCTCAATCCGATCTTTTTTTGTATTTTTTACCATTAACAAGTTCTTCATATCTTAATTAAATTGTGGTTACTCGTTTTTTGTTTGCATTATTTACTAATATTTTAGGTACTATATTTTTTTCCATTCCCTCACACTCTTTTTGAAAATCACATAGGAGGAGAAGGAAAAATAATTCTATGTAAAGAAGAAATATCCCTAAGTAAGGGGGAGTTTATCTAAGGGGGGGGTCTCCAATATAAATATTTCCATACTCAAGATAATGAAAATTTCTTATTCGAGAAATCTATAATACGATATTTAGTGTTCCAAAGCCTAAGGGGGAGTTAGTCGTATTCACCATTGACCATGAATAATGGGCGATAAGTTTTATTTGACAAGTCTAGAAATTTTTTTCTAAGTCCTTATATTCATTTTCGTAATGATTTTTGTGCTTTCCAAAAAGGGGGAGATTGTTGAGTTAATAAGGATTTCCTTATGAATTTTCCATTCCTTCATACTTGGGGGAGATTTTTAAGTCAATAAGGTTTCCTTATGACTTTACCATTTCTTCTTGTTCTGAAAATCACAAACACCTTATCTCATGGAAAATATCTTTTTACCTTGTGTTTTACTTCTATAAGGAAAAATTTCCTTCCCCAAGGATAATTTATTCTTACCTTGTTTTCATTGTTCATATAATAATTTTTCTAAGTATAAAATTCGGTTTGAAACCAAATCCTAGGAATCTAATAATTACCTAGATATAAAGCATTCTGTTTTAGGATTCGAATTCTCAGAATTCTGGTTACAGACTCTTTTTAGTTCTGACTCCGAATAATCATTTTGAATTCTAGATATGAACTCTTCTAAGTTCTAACTTCGAATTATAATTACAAAAATTTTTTTGGAACTTCTATGAGTTCTGACTCTGATTTCTTGGAATAAAGACTCCAAACACTTATGAGTTCTAACTCTGAATTCTCATGAACTAAAACTCCAAAATTTTTAAGTTGAGTATCCGAATTCATGTGAATCCAGATTCTGAATTTCCTTGAAATTCAGACTCTGAAATTCTATTAAGTTCAGGTTACAAATTCCTAGAAAAACCGAATCTGAAAAACTATTATAATAGACTAATAATTCAATTTTGGTTAGACTCCGAAATTTTATTTTCATACACTCCAAATATTGAATTTAGTTATGTAACCCTATTTTTTCTTACACCTATTTTGTTATAAAACGATTTCGTGCATTCAGTTACTAACTGTCCGTTGTCTGAGTGACACGTGTACAGGTCCCTACAAAATTCAAGAAAAAATATGACCGTTGGAGGAGGGATCCGACCGTTGAGGTCATGCCTATAAATAAAATATCATTTTAAAGATCTAAAAACAAGTTTATCAATATAGAGATTATATGCTGCTGAAGTGATTTATAGAGAGAGAGACCTTTTTTCTTAGTGCGTAATGAACTACCTGTTTAGATTTTATTTGTATAACTTTGATTTTTACTGTGTACAATCAAGGGATTCCAGAGATAGGACGACAGAGGTGCCGACTACCTTGAAGTTGAGGGATACATTGCTGAGTAAGACAGAGGTGCTGACTACCTTGAAGTTGAGAGATTGCGGGGATAGCAAGACAGACTCTGATATTCATATCGAGGGATTACTCTGGTGCGGGTAAGACAAACTTTCATGAAAGTATAAATCAAGGGACCATTATCCAAGGTTGTTGGATACCATTCTCTTTGGGTTAAAAGACTTAATACTTGTTACTTTCTTTGTTACAAGTTTTCCGCTGCATTTGTATTGCTGAGGAAAGTATTACTATCTTTTACTTCCTTATACTTGTACTCTGACTTAGTTAGATTCTATATGCTTTATGGTAGAATCTTCATCTTTGTAAAATTTCATTAAGTTTCATTTTCCGGAACCATCTTTCCAGATTCACTTTCTCAGAATCATATTTCCGGAATCAAGCAAGTGTGTAGAACTAGAGGTTTTGTGAATTACCTTGTTTAATCTTGTTAAACATAACATTCTTTAAAAGTTCCAAATGAATTTTTAAAAGTATACAATTCACCCACTTGTATTTTGAGTATCATTAGATACTCCATACAGTATATGTGTTATTTCGATCCAACATTTGTTATCATAGAGTATATAATACTCACTTGTTTTTTAAGGATTTTGCACCTTTAAGAAGTGTTTTCTGTGTATTGTTTCCCAAAACTCATGTTGATTGATGAGTTTTCTACACATACACATAAATAATAACTTAGTGGTAATTTGACCATGATTTCACATCAATATAAAGTAATTTTCTATGGTTTTTATGTTCCACACACATTATAGAGTTTTAATGCACCAAAATTGTTTATGGAAGTAATAGGAAAATCACAATTCGGAATGAAATATTATTGGATCCTATAATTTAAAATTCAATATATAGTTATTTTACCCTAGTATTTGGGAAATTCTTTGTTGTTGTGTAGTTTTAACCCCCTAACACTTGTTTTTAATGGATTTCATACCATTAACAAGTGTTTACCGAGTAATTTTGACAACAATACAAATGAGATATATGTGTTTTATATGAGTACTTGACAAAATTAACTAACATGAGGTCGTTTTCTATAGTTTTGATTGTTCCACACACATTTTACTATCTTAAAGCACTATGATAATTTTTATGATCATAAAGGGGAGACTATAAATTGGAATAACATTCCCTTGATTCCTACATTTCAGAATTCAATCTATGATCATTATATCTTGTTTTTTGAAAAATCACACATTGTTTTCCTAGTTTTTAACAACTAACACTTGTTTTAAAATGGTTTTCTGTTTTTAAGAAGAGTTTATCTAGTAATTATGATCAATCCACACATCATACAGACGTTTTTTCTATTAATACAATGAAAAAATAAGTCTTTAGTGGTTTTCAAGTGATTACATATCAATATGTTGTCATTTTTTATTATTTTGACCATTCCACACACGTTTTAGTTTTTTAAAATACTAAAACACATTTACTGTCATCCAAGTAAAGATATAATTTGGAATGTTGTCTCGTCAGTTCATACATTTATCAATTTAATATACCATTGTTTTTTCTTGAAATTTGGGCAATAAGAAGTCATTTTCCATGATTTGACCCCAACACTTACTTTTAAAGGCTTTTGTAAATTCAATAATTGTTTATAGAGTAATTCTGACCATACCACACATTATTTTGATGTGTTTTCTATGCATGCACATTTAAAATAACTCATTGGTTATTTTTTCATGGGTTAACATTAATATGAGGTTTTCTTTTATGGGTTTGACCATTATATTCATATTTTAGGGATTTAAAACACTAAAAACATGTTTATAATCATAATATGAAAATTGTAATATGGAATGGGGTTTTGTCGGTTACTTTATTTGAAAATTAAATCTACAGTTTTTGTTTCTTGATTTTTGGGAAATGTGACATCGTTTATCTAGTTTTTAACCCGCCCCCCACCAACAGTTGTTTCTAAATTATTTTTTAACATTATGAATTGTTTAGTGAGTAATTATGACATCACTATAGATGGGTTTGACATGTTTTATATGAGTATAAATTTAAAATAACTCATTTTTGGTTATCTAATGATTAAAAATCAATATAATTTTTTTTGACATGTTGTTGACCATTCCATGTATTTTTTATTATTTTAAAACAATAAAACCCAATTTACAACCACAATAGGAAAATTGTCATTATAATTGAGGTTTCTTTAGTCCCACATTTCAAAATTATATCTACAGTTGATATCCCCTGATTATAGGGAAATATAAAATCATTTTTCATGTTTCCCCCATCAGTTGTTTTTAAGGGATTTTTTACTTTTAATATTCCTTTTCTAATTCCAAACTGAGTAAACAAGATTATATTATTTTCAATATTTTGGATAACAATTTATTATTCATTTTTGAAATTTATGAATCAACCACACATCATTACGACACAAGATGTGGTCTATATGAATTAAAATGATGGTTTTCTATATATATATATATATATATATTCCATTTTAGCTTTATTAGTGTATGTTTTATGTGTTCTTAAAAAATGTATGAATGATCTATATAATTTAGAATTTATCTCTGTGGGATGAGTTAACGGATAACAATTTACATAGGGATTGTTTCGATTATTAGAAGATATATTGGAACTAAATAATTTTTCATTTTACACCACAATTAATCTTATGCATTCTTATAAGAGTTTTGATCTTTTACTTTTTCTTTCAATCTTTAAATTTCTATTTTTGATTCCTCATCAATGGCCCTACTCTAATCCCCACCGAGTGTTGTAGAAATGGATGACATCACACTACCAAATACAGTCGATGGAGTAGGCCAATAACCCATCTTCCAAACATGTCTAGGTTTCTCATTCTCTAAAATAATTCTAACTATATCGTCTGGAGAAATTTATAATGATTGTAATGGGTTCGCAACCCAATCATCTTTAATTTTAATTGGTTAATAAAAAATTATTAACAATGATTTTTTTATATAAATGAAATTATTAATATTATCTAATTAATATTTTTTAAATTAATATTTGTTATTATTTCAAATATTTTAAACCATAAGAGTTAAAATTACAGTTTAACATTGAATGAACCTTAAACCCAGTTACTTAGGTTCAGCTATATTTATCAAATGTTGTCAAATTAGAATCATTTTATCCATTTAGTTGGTCAAATTTAATTGTGTTTATGTCTGGTTAGATATTATAATATATTTTTTATTATTATGTTTTTATGGTAATGAAATATTATGAAATGGTAATGAAAAGTACCATGTAATGACTCAAATAATTTTCCGAGGTATGGAGCATTATATTTTCATTTGAATGTCTTGAATGGTCCTACTTATGTATTCTAATCATTTTAAGGAGTTCAAGAGAGCGTCTGGGGAACTTCTTGAGCCCAGACCACCGAATAAGTGGAATGTAGAGTGGGTAGCAAGGTTTTTCTGAAACTATGCAACCTAGGTGCACAACTGTGAGGCCAATTAAAGATGGTTGGAGTACCCATCTGCACTATCTGTGCATGGTTAATGAAACCATGAGTAGATACCATACATACATTCAAGAAAGGGGAAAATCGTTTTCACATGGTTTGTAAAACCATTCCCATAAACCATGTGAGCCTATTTTTAGGGAAAAAATACCATTTTTACCTCTTGTCTTTAAGTTATAATTTTAATTATTCTCCTCCCTTATGCATACAGGACCCACATATCTTCCTCCTTTTAAATTCAAGCCCTCTTCTACTATAATCACATATAACTCTTTCGTCTGAAGACCATTTCTCAATATGTCAGAAGCATTAGATCCCTTGAGGTTATTATAAGCTCATGAACTCCTCTTTAGCTAGTAAATTTCATTATCCATTGCATTATTTACATGTAGGATCATTCACCCTATTTTTATGGAATTATAAAAAAACTATGATATACTATAACCTACTCTAAATTCGATGTTGAAACTCAGTGATGCATCATCAACAAATCTAAGGTAGGCGGTCATATAGTTTTCTATTTGGGTTTTTTCCATTTCGTATTTAATCTCATTGTGTTTTGAGTTGGCCTTTTCCAAGATCCACTATTGAGTTAATTTATTCATGTCTAATTGACCCAAGTGTGATGAAATATATTAATTGACTCTTGTTTAGGGGTTTTTTTTATCATCCTTGCTCTATATGGACTCTCAAGGGGTGTTCCAACACAATTGTCAATTTTAAGCTAATTTCCCAAAATGGGAAATTATGGTTATTGTTTCACGACATGATTTTAAATTTAATTGCCCATTTTTACATGTTTATTTTCATTAATCCAAGATACTCCATGGGTTTTTAGACCTCTTAGGCATGGAATATCCAATTTGACACTGTGATTATTTTTTATGGAATTTTCCTCTGCTTATTCCCTTATAGATAAAATTTACCTTATAAGAAATTAGAATTGTTTTCTTGAATGGGTTGTCTAGGTTGAGATAGCTTGAACATTTAAAAAAATTACTCAGATGGAATAGTATCAAGGGGTGCCATGGCCATTCTCATGCTTTAGCATTTGTTATAAATGCACTGTAAATTTGTCTTGTTTTCATTACATGAAATTGTGTATGATTTTTTGAATTACATTATATAACATATGAATGACTTTATCATCTCTATGATTATGGGATTCTATACATGTAAGAGGGATAAATTCCTACCCCATTCCATTTTTTACACGTGGGCAGTATGCATCATTACCCCATGCCATTCTCTTACATATGGGTGGGAGGCATTATTATCTCATGCCACTATTTCCTATGGGTAGGAAGCATTCATAACATGTTTCACTATCATCTATTTGTGAGAGGCATTATTAGCTCATTCTAGTGAAATCCACTATGTGTGTGTGTGTGTGTGTGTGTGTGTGTGTGTGTATATAAAGTAACATATTCTAACATGCCATCATTGACCTTATCTAGGTAGACCCACGAGGTGTCCTTTCAGAACCTGTGTGGGGGGGTAACTATTTATTCTGTTTTTCTATTCATTCCTACTTTTAGATGCACATTGTTTACATACACGTGCCACTTAGTTTTCATATAGACACCATTGGTGGTGGCCTACTGAGATTTATCTCACACCCTATTCAGGGTGTATTTTTCATCCGAGCAAACTGTTTTCCTGCAGGTTTGGATAGAGGCAAACACCACTCGGCTAACTGTTGACTCTTTTTCTTAGATACAGTTTAGTAGTAGAGGGTCAATATTAGGCTCGAAATTCTATGGAGAAGATTTTGGTTATTTTGAACTTTTATTTCTTGTATATATATGCATGCTTTCATCTTTCCTGTTTGCATTTTGTATTAGCATTCCATGCATGAATACCTATACCAGACACTACCTATGAGGTATTTGTTTATATTATTCAGTCTTTCACTATTTACATTATCTGTATGTCTGTTTATTCTTCTATTATTGTATGTTGTTGTTACATATATAGTGTTACTCTGACACGGGGGTATATATTTCCCTCTCATATACAATTACACCCCCACTAATAGTTGACAACCCTAGGATTATTGGGAGACGTGCCCGGGGTAATGTGGCCAATTAGGCACGAGGCATGGGTTAAGTGGAAGTCAGGTCCAAGAAGTCACAAAGTGGTATCATAGGAGGTTTTCCATTCTTACTTTACTATTTGGAGACAATATGTTGAATATTTGGAAATCATGGAACTTGGTCACATGTTGTGTTTGGGCGTTGTGAACCCATGTATAGGGTAAGGAACATGTTTCTCAAATTAGTGATGTTATTGATTCCACTATTACTATTGATATCATTTCATCGTTGGGGGATTCTATTGTTTTGTGATGTTGTTGATATTTTTATTATTTGAATTGTGATTTCATTGATAAACCCAATGAAATGAGGGTTATTTGATAGAACATGCATCATGATAGACAAAATATGAATAGGCCATGAATTTTTCCATGTCACTTTTAAACATTTAGAAATCATTACCTCTTTCATATTTTTTTTCATTTTTTTGACATTTATAAATGTGATGACACCTTTCTAAAGGCTTAACATCACTATAAGGTCTAAGTTGTGGGTTCTACTCTTAGATTCATAAGGTGTATGTGCCATTATGGATCATAAAATTTCATTCCAACTAGATAAATCATTTGATTAATGATATATTCACATGGATAAGAACAATTTAAACAAAAATGACATCTAGGCGAGTGTCATCTATTTTCTCATAAGGTGTATGGGCCCTATGTGTTAGAAACTGACATATCATTGGATTCAACTATTTGAAATGAATTATGAATTGAGAAAAACGTTTTTACACATGCCTAACATAGAAATGTGACATGGACCCAACCATAATAGTGGGTAGTGGGTGTTTCACCAATATTATATCATGTTTTCATCATTTCTTATGTCTAGTCATAGATTAAGAAACAAAAAAAGAGGCATGTTCATTCTCATAGGAACGATTTAGTACATTTCCTTGTATCATAAATGTAATCCTATAAATTTCAGAATTCCATTTTGGGACATTCGTTTGACATTATAGAATTACGATGCCATGATTTCCTTGAGCCATTAACCATGAAGACAGCGAAAATATTATCCCTAAGGTGGAAGGCCCTGGGCCACCTGTTGTCTTTCCAGTCTAGCCACCTACAATTCCTCCTCATATACCTAAATTGGGTGTCGATGTCCTATTTCAAGAGTACCTCTTGCGTATGATCTAGAATACGAAAGGTGGAATGATACCTACCCAAGTCATGGCCTAGTTGACTAAAGTGTATCAGAACTATCATCCTACTACTTTCTCAGGAGTGGGCGGACTGCTTACTACAGAGTCTTAGATAAAGGTGATCATTTCAATCATTGAGCACTTAGAGATGCCTCTAGGGTGGAGGGTCGAACTAGATACTTATATGCTATGAGATTCTGCCAAGAGGTGGTGAGATGTCATCACCCAGGTAGGACAGTATAGAGATATGGTTTCAGATGACATCCAGATGGTATTTTATGACTACTTATTTCCGCAAACTCTGATGGATTATAGGGTTAGAGGTTTCATGAATTTGCAGTAGGGGACAATGTCAGTTATGGTTTACTCATCCTTCTTTACTAAGATACAATGTTTCTCTCCTTCCCTTGGCACTAATCACCGTATATATTCTTGGATATTTGAGGATGTGTTGTGTTATGCCATATAGTCTTAGGTCAATGTTTTCAAGCTAATGAATATTTCGTAAATATTCAACCAAGACCTAATTATAGATTGAAATATGATATTTGATGAGGGTTAATGTTAGGGAATTTCAACACTGAAATCATCTAGTGGATATTATTAATGGAAAAATTGATGTTCCATGGAATTTTGTGGGATTGGTGGGGGTTAGGATCCTTCCACTGGAGGTGCTCATGTCTGTCACCAGTATGGAGCCCCAGGGAACTCCAAAAACCTGTGTACTTAGAATCCAATTGAGTGTAGAGGTTATGGAAGGATGATTCAACTCCATTGTTTCTATAGATCTATCCCTCTAGTTCATAGTGAGCTGGGATCTACACATATTCCTTAGTCATGAGTGGGGTCAGTAGGATCATGACAAGTAGGTTGTTGGAATACAACCGGTTGACTAGGCTGAGGTGGTGGTCATGGAAAAGGACATCATAAATGTAATTATAAGTGCCAACAGAGAGGGCCTACTCATGGAATCCAGGAGGTGACTCAGGGAAATTGTACAAGATAATTACATGTAGTCCTTCCTATGCTAGAGGAGTAGAGAGTCGGGCCATCTTCTATATAGGGTATTATTCTAGTATCCTCCACTTTAGTATGTAATTTGTTTTATAAAATACCATCAGACACTTTAATATCTTACATAATCACTAAGAGTTTGGGACTCAATGTTGAGTACTATCATGGTTTTATGATACTAGATACACCATTAGGTATTCGTTCAAAGGGTGTTCTCCAATTTCTGAAATTTACTCTTTAGAATGGTGGTTACCTGTTTAAATAGAGCTTTTAAGTCCTCCATATGAAGGGTTTCAATGAAATCATTGGGATAGACCAATTTTTTTCCTACAGAGCACATATTGAATGCTATTGTCATAGGGTGACATTTACACCACCATAGCGTGTTACGAACATGCGTAAGGGAGAATGGGATGTCTACGTGACATGAGTAAGACTTGAGAAATGGAGGTTAGGTAGTGATACAACACATATTTCTAGTCTTTAACATGACGAACATGGGTTGAAATTCGCCCTTTTCTATCCTATGGTGGATCTATTTAGGGATGTTTTTTCTGAATAATTATATAGTCTACCTCTTGTACGATAGGTGGAGTTTGTTATTGACATTATACCAAGAGCATCACCTGTGACCATTCCTATATATAATATGTCACCTAAGGAGACTCTAAAACTCAAGACTCAGTTGGAGGATCTAGAGGAGAATGGTTTTATATGCCCCATTACTTCATCTTTATGTTTACCTATCATCTTTTCAAGGAAATCAGATGGTACCCTTATGCTTTTCATGGAATAACATTGGTTAAATTAGCTCACCATCATAAACAATAATACTTTTCCTAGAATAGTTGACCTCTTTGATAATCTCAAAGAGGGTAAGTTGTTTTCAAAGATATATCTGATGTCCTGCTATCAGCAGGTATGTTTTTGTGCTTCATACATACCTCAAACAATTTTAGGAGAAGGTATGGCCTCTACTAATACCTAGTTATGTTGTTTGGACATTCGAATACACTGGCGATCTTCATGGATCTTATGAATTGGGTTTTCCACCTTTATCTATATTCATTTGTGGTTTTCTTCATAGATGATATCTTAGTGAATTCTCATTCGAGACGCAAACATGAAGCCCATCATAAGATCATTTTGAATACGTTGAAAGAGCATCATCTCTATGCTAAGATTAGTTAATCCCACTTCAGGATTGGAAGAGTTCATTTCTTGGGTCATATCATCTAGGATTCAAGAGTTTTAGTTGACAAAGAGAATGTGAGGGAATTGATCTCTGGGGAGAATCCCAAGAATTTATTTGATATCTAGAGTTCATTGGGTATTTATGTATTCTAGAGATTCTTTATAAAGGATTTATTATTCCTTGAAGTTCCACATATGGGTTTAATGATGAAGGGTGTCAAATTTGAATGGTCAGATGTTTTCGAAGAATCCTTCAGGATTTGAAGCGAAAACTTACGTCAACACCGATAGTGATTCTTCCAGATCAAAATAGGGTTTATGAAGTCTATTGTGATGTATCAGGTATCATGATTGGAGTTGTTTTGATGTACAATAAGCTAGTTTTTGTGTATGTTTCTTGTCATTTGTGGCTTGACGAGTGGAATTACCCGACGCATGACCTCAAGCTCACTGTTTTTGTTCATGCCTTACGCTATTGGAGACAATATTTATTAGGAAAGAATTGTTTGGTGTTTATAGACCACAAGAACCTTAAATACAACATCAATCACTACGATATGAATATCATGGAGTGTAGGTGGGTTGAATACCAGTAATAATTTGATATCAAAGTTTCCCACAATCTTGGAAAAGGAAATTTAGCAGTCGATGATCTGAGCCAAAAGACTCAGACATAGGAAGTTCAGAAGTCCAATGATGAATGGAATCTTATGGAGTTATTATATGAGATGTATGTTGAGGATCGATAGGAACATGTCCAGACTATCTTATTATCCTTGGTAGTGAAATCTACTCTTATGGAAAGAGTAAGGTCAAGAAAGATATCAGATCCTGATGGCCTTGTCCTACAAGATATTGTCTTGGATGATGACACATCATCTAGCTGGATAGCTGATAGGGATAATACTCTTCTATTTCGTGGACATGTATGGGTCCCAAAAGAAATCATAGAGGTGATGATGAGGTATTTTCATGCCTCAGCATGGGAATTTCTCCTTGGTGTCACAAAACTTTATTGAGATTTATGATGTCAATACTAGCGGCCTAGCATGAAACATGTGACAATTGATTTCATTATGTGATGCCTCACCTACTAGTAGGTGAAAGTAGAACAGTAGTGTTCGGATGAGTATATTTAGTCATTTTCCATTCTGAGTTTGAAATGGGATGATGTTTCGATGGACTTCATAATGGGACTACCCAGATCACCTTATGGTAACGATGAAGTGTGGCTTGTCGTTGACTTTATAATGAATTTTTCACACTTCTTACCAGTGAAACTGGCCTTTTTGTAGATTTTATGGGGAGTATACCCATCAAGGAGGTGGTACGTCTTCCTGGATCACCACATACAATTTTTCTATGACAGTGATGCAAGTTTCAGATCACGGTTATGATAGGGGTTGCAGAAGGACTTGGGTACAAAGTTACTTTTGAGCATGCCCTATAACCCTCAGAAATATTGACAGACAGAGAGTACAATTTAGGCACTAGAGGAAATTCTCCATGCATGCATTATCGACTTTGGGGGTTATTGGGAGAGAAAAATTCCCCTCATTGAGTTTTCTTATAACAACATATTCTAGGATACCATTGGGATGGATCCCTATTAAGCCTTGTATAGCAATCCTTATTGCTCGCCTTTGTGCTGGTTATTGGCAGGGGAAGTAGCTATTATTAGGCATCATCTCCGGAAGGGGACATCAAATAAGGTCCAGATAATCCAAAACTGTATGTTTAGAAATTAGTTTAAACCAATGTATTATGCTAATATACATTGGTTACCTCTTTAGTTAAAGGATTAAGACGTAGTTTTCTTAAATTATCACCCACGTTGGGGCATATATATCTTCATTAGTAGGTTAAGCAATCACTATGATTCGTTGAAACATTCAAGGTGGTTGATAGAATCATAACGATGACTTACCAGTTGACACTTCCTTGGAGATATCATTCCATGCCAAATATATTTCATGTATCTCATCTTCATTGATATTACCCAGTCCCATCTCACATCCTTTAGCCTGATGAGGTAGAAAATTGATATTAATGATTCCTTCAAGGAGTATCCAATTCGTTTTGCATATCAAAGCATGAAGAAACTCTGATCCAGGTCCATCCCTATTATACTGGTGCTATGGAAGCACAATTGGGTACAGGAGGAGACTTGGGAGTGGTAAGCTGATATATGATCCTAGTGCCTAGAACTATTTGATGATAGTACCCCTTTACCCTAGGAAGGTAAACTAGAGGATTAGTTTCTATAAAGAGAGGTGATTATAATGACCAGAATCATTTTTCAAGGTACATATTGTTAGTTTTTTTAATGTCTTCAATGGTCCAAGTTAAGTATTCTAATCAAGCTATGGAGGTCAAAAGAGCATCCATAGCACCTCTGGAGCCCGAATCTCTGAAAAAGGGGAAATTAGATTAGGCTACATAGTTTTTCTACAATCATGTGACCCAAGAATGCGACCATGTGGCCAGATGCATATGGTTGATGAACCCATCTACATGATCTGTGCATAGTTTGTGAAATCATACATATACACCATGTGGACTTGTATGAAAGGTGTAGAACCTTGCACATAGTTTCAAAACCCATGCATAGAAACCATTTGACCATATGTTTTGGGAAGAAAATAATTTCTCCCTCTTCTATTTATGTTATAATTTTTCTTCTTCTCCTACCTTATGTTGACAGAACCCATGTAGCGTCAATCCTTTAAGATCAAGCCCACTTCTTCTTCAATCACCTATAACTTCTTCATACAACGACCATTTCTCCATCTGTTGAAGGAATCGAATCCCTTGAGTGAAGGCTAACATCATGAACTCCTATTTCCTCACTAAATTTCACAATATGTTGCGCTATTTAGATCTAGGATCATTTTCCATATTTTTCATGAATTGGAAGGAAACCCAGATCTACTCTTATCTACTCCGAATCTAAGGTTGATAATTAGTGGGGCATCAACTACGATCCAAAGGTAGATGTTCACGTAATTTTCCATTTGCATTTTGGTCGTTTCATATTTAATCTCACTGTGCCATGAGCCGGCCTTTACTAAGATCCTATATTGAATTTCTTTCATCATGTCTAATTGACCCTAGTGTGATGACATAGGAAAATTGACACTTGTTTATGGGTTTTATTATCAACCTTTCTCTATATGGACTCCCAAGGGGTGTTCCACCTCAATTGGCCATTTGAAGCCAATTTTCCAAATTGGTAAATTGTTGTTATTATTTCCTAGTATGGGATTTAATTGAATTGAATGTCATTACATGTCTATCTTTATTAGTCCAAAACACCCCATGGGTGATTAGACCAATTATTCTTGGAATTAACAATTTGAACCAATGACTATTTTTTCTGTATTTTCCAACAGCTTGTGGCATTGTAGATGATCTTTCCACGTTGGGAAAATGGGATGGTTAGATTAAATGGGTTGGCTAGGATGAGATATATTGAACCTTTAAAATGAAATTCCATAAATGGAATGGTTTAAAGGGGTGGAATGGCCATACACATTATTTGTGTTTCAATATATATGCATTTCAAATTTGACTTCTTTTCTTTAGTTGAAGTAGTGTAAGATTATATTGCTCACATTATATAACATGTGAATGCCTATATAATTTCTATGATTGTGAAATTTTATACATGTGGGTGGGTGGAATTCCTGCCTCATTCCATTCTTTACATGTGGTTCAGAGGCATTCTAACCCTGAGCTATTATTTATATGTGGGAGAAAGGCAACATTAATCCCTGCCAATCTCTTACATGTAGGTGGGAGGCATTATTACCTTATTTCTCTATTTTCATTGGGTGGGAAGCCTTATTACCCTGTTACACTATATTTTATGGGTGAGAGGTATTCTTACCTCATGCAAGTGATAACCTATATATATATATATAGTAACATATTCACACATGCCAAAATTGAGGTGGAGCAGGTATAACTTCCAAGTGTCCTATAGGATCCTGGGTGGGAGAGTAATTGTTTATTCTATTTTTCATTACTTTCCAACTATTGTCTTCACAATCTTTACTTACATGTTCCGCACAGTTTACATGTAGAAATCACTAATGGTGGCCTACAAAGATTTATCTCACACAGTATTCAGACCTACTTTGGAACCTGAGCACACATTTTTCTTGTAGGTAGAAATATAGGAAAACACAACTCATCTTGTTTTTGAATGTTTTTATTATATAGATCTTAGGATTAGAGGACCAGGCTTATCCTCTAGATGTTATAGAGCGTATTTTGGTTTTTTCTTACTTTTGTGCCATTTATATGTATGGAGGCTTCCTGCTTTCCTGATACTATTTTGCACCATCATACCATTCATGCATATCTATATTAGACACTACTTATGAGGAATTATGTGATATTATTCAGTCTTCAGATGTTTAATTTATCTATCTTTTTTATGCTTCTGTTATTTTATGTTGTTGTTACATCTGTTGTGTTACTTTGGAATGGGGGTATAGTCTCCCCACTGATATACTATTACACCACCACTTCTAGTCGGCAGCCCCTGGCTTATAGGGAGATGTGCTAGGGGTCATGTGACCAACTGGGCTTGGGGAATAGGTTAAGTGGCATCCAAATTAGGGATTTCACATACATACTCCACTATCTTTTGTAGGGTTATTTACCAAACTTCCACCAGGTTTCAAATACATTTTAAAAACCATCTATGTTCGGCTAACACAATGACCTAATTAATTTTCCTTTACAAATTACTAAAAATATGTTATAAAACACCTTCACATACAATTTAATGATATAAAAAATAACAAATTAAATAAAAACCAAAATTTTTATTTTTCTCGAAAAACACTGTGACCCAACGATATGAGGAATGACTAGATTCTAATGATTTATAGTGATTTTTTGATAATTCCTAAAAAAAATTCAAACATTACTAAAATTATAATATTAATATGTTTATGTTATTAAGACACTATATAATATTCAATTACCATAAGAGATGCATCTCTTTTGATATCGATAATGAGATTCTATTTCTTAAGAGAAATGTCAGCATGGACATTCTCAAACATCTATCATGATCTCAGAGAAGCTTCACTAAAATCATTTCATAATCTCTATTTAAAATATCAAAATATGTTTCCAAAATTTCTCAAAGTACATGGGAGTGAAGTAGAGTTAGGGAAATCAAAATGAAAAAACATCTAGAAATTAAAAATAGAACACTTTATATTAAAAAAATTACTCATAACTTTTAAATTAGTTATCAAGGAATATTAAATTAATATTACCTTTACTTGAGTATGAAATAACTCATTTTTACAAGAATTATTATTTTTCCTCTAATATTTATAATTAATGGGAAATTTCACCATATAAGTAGAAGGATTCCTAAGAATTTTCCAATAGATTTTTTTTCAGTATCCCCAGCAGTTTCCCTGATCTCATACAACAGAATAATAATCATGAAGGTATTTAAGTCACATACATATGTTGTGTTCATATTTCTACCCCTTATACAGTTTTCATTATTTGTTTTATAATTTCATTAAATAATTAATAAAAAAAATATATTTTTTAGAAAAATTACATACATACCAGTAATGGAAACTCACTAATATACATTAGATGGTGGGGGGACCAACTAATCCATCTTTCGAGGTGAATCAAGTGGTGGGATACCAATGAAATCTAGGGAAACATCTAGCTCACTAAAATTTATGAGTACAACATAATCACTAGGATCCACAGAATCTGAAATATTGGTGGGGTGCTTTGAGATAAGAATTGGCTATGATCCAGATTTTTTTTCCATCACTAATTTTCAAATGGTTGAGGAAAATTAAATTTCTACAAATATCAAAACTAAATTATTTTTACAAGAAAAGAAAATATATAACAATATTTATATGTTCAAAACACTTATCAATGAGAAATTGTCACATATTTTCATTTACAACTTGTACATTCAATTTTATTCATCTTCCTTATCTTCATTGTAATTAATATCTATTGCGATGAGTCATTCACTTTCACCATCTCTTCCAAGTTCTACTATTTCGATACTTTTAGGAGGAAACCATTCAATATTTTTTCATTGATTACGTTCAATATTATAAAGCATCAAATGATCTTCATAATGCATATTATATAAAGATCCCTATGTTAAGCGTGTAAAAAACACTCTAACATTTATGTATTCCATCATCCATATAATAAACCATATTCTATTGTGAATACAAGATAAATGAAACATGAATTACATGATCAGTGGTATAAATCATGAAAGAGAAGTTAAAATACAAAAAATGTTATGAATATTTTATTATAACCTTGTTTATGATGACCCACATTCATTTGAATAAGAAAAATAAAAATTACCACTATTTTTTAATTCAATTATTTAATTCAGCATCCCCTAGTATACAACTTTTGGAAGTGTATGCACACCACTATATTATGTTTTCTTGTATAATTAATCATAAATTATAAAACACATGAATCCATGAATATTGAAGGCATCAAATCTATTAGCCTCCCTTAGACGACCTCGAGCGACACCTTCAAATAATTCAATATTTTAGCTTAATTTTTGAAATTAGTTTTCTAGAAAATAAAGATAAAAGGAGTTGCTTTTAACATAGGTAAAAAACCATAGGATAATAATATTAATAAAAGTATACACTTACACTATGGTTGAACCACTCGATAAGATCCTCATTAACAACATTTGTTAATTGCAACTCATTTAGAGCCCAGGCCCTTAGTCGCTTCTTTGTTTTCAGTCACAATTATTTGATAAATGGATCTATAGTAACAATATTGATTAGAATATATCTATGTGCCTATAAAAATTCAATTTATTCAGTGAAAAATTTAACTCATTTCCAATTGTTTATCTAGTATTTGGAAATACCAATGAATGACTATCAGAATATTAATTAGTAGAGATGGTTTCAGTATGTCAAACATTATTTAATCTAGTCTCAATCCCATTTGAATACCTAGAATATAAGTTCATTAACTCTTCAGCTATGCAGAATTCAATAATATATCCTTGTGGTTGAGATTTATTCCTTGTGATATCAAATAACCTATGTAGAAAGTGAAAAAATAATCATATTAAAACGTTTATGCAATGACTTGATAAAATTGAATTTCTAATGAAAATAAAAATTATATCAACATTCAAATCAATTGGATACATCCATTGATAGTGAATCAGTCCACCATGTTTATATTAATCAACCAAATTAATATTTAATTGATCATGAATGTGAATAATGAATGTGGAAATAACATATCCAAATGACAATGTTAAAAAAAATCCTTCTTGTATTTTACAAAGCTTCGTTGGATTTAGCTTTTTCCAAAAGGATCTCTGAAATGAGTACAAAACTCAACAAGATCAGTATATACCTTTTGAAGTAAAGTTTTATATAAAAAAAATAACTACTCCATAAAAATATGTGAGCAATAAATTTTTCATTTGGGAAATTTTTTATGTTTTAAGTCTACGCACCTTGAAAAGTTACTTAATATCCATCTTGCACTTTTACATTCATTAATTTTTTTGGAAATATGTCATTCTAATGATTTGACATTGTTAAAATAAATGAATAATAATTTTTGTTCTCATTTTCCAACAAACCATTATTTCTATTCATTGACCTAAAACCATTACAAGTATTAAGGTGATTTTTTTATTAACCCTGCCAAGTCAGCACTGTAAATTTTACATTGTAATATAATTTATTCTCAATATGTATTGCATAAATATTATGGCGTATCCAATTAAACTCCCAATAATGAATTTTAAAAAATGTACTTTTTTCCATTTTTGTGTTCCAACTTCTTCAGATAATATACCAAAGCCTTTCCCCCCTCCTTTATTCTGATGATATTTTTAAAATTCGTCACTGACATTCATTAATTGTCCCAAGATTTCTAAACCATATAACACCTTTGGTGATATTATCATTTAAATATATCAACTATATAATGTCGTGTTAAACCTGAATTTATGATAATCATTAAAAAATCATTGATGAAACATAAAACACCATTGTATTCTTTGAGTTAATCATTTAGATTTAAAAGAAAAAACTAAAAACTGGAAAATCCAAACCGGTATGAGTTTTCGAATGAGATAAATTTAATATTCCATAAAAGTAACTAAATGTACACTTTAATGTAACATGAATTTTTAATAGATTTATTTTTTAAGCATCATATGTTTCCATGTCATCACCCCATAATTCTCATTATTCATTGATTAGAGGTTAAATGTATGCATAAATTTCATTTCCATGAATTTTATTACAAGTAATAATCATCAAAATAATGAAATAACTATTCCTTATACACATCCATGGTTGTAGATTATATGGGATAAAAAAATCCCAAATATTTTAATTAGTACTTAAAATACAAAAAGTGTTAAAACCATCTGAAGAAAATCCCAAACATACAGTCCTTGGATCTGAAGAAAAATATAGACAAGTAGATTCAAACATATTATATGGAGTTGAATGATTTTGAAGTCTCCTCAAGGCATAAGTACTATCATGAACATGACACTTCATGTCATATGTAGTCTTAGATGAAATTAATAATCTTTTCAAGTGTGTTTTTTGAGGAAAGTAAGACATTACCTTTATATGAGTTTTCTTCTGTTGTTTCTTCATAGTATTTCATTGATTTACACTCTAATTATTTTTTACTAACTTCTACGTGACTGTACAAAATCTTTTGCATTATTCTTTATCACACTCTTCTACCTATTAATTTATACAATCATTAGGTCATTAATGTATCTTTTTATAATCATTTACATGCTTTTTATGAGTTTATTCATCTCAATGAATGATGAAAGGATCTTAGATTCACTAAATAAATCAGGAAGAGACTATAAAATAATGGAATTTTTTTTTAATTCAATGAAGGTACTTTATATGATACAAATTAGGAAATGAGGAGAAATTATAATACTTGAAACACATTTCATACAGTTCTTGATGTCCATCTTCAACAAATTCATAAAAAATATTATTTATCACTGATGTTCTTAGCAAGAATAACTTTCTCAAGATCAACTAAAGGTTCTATTGATCTATTTAAATCTTGGAAATTGTATTATACAAAACCAAATGCCTAATTTAACAAATTTTTAATTGAATTCTCCCTTGTCAGGCCACTTTTTATTTTTTGACATTATTTTCACTCTTTTTACTTTCATAACATTTGATTCAACATTCCAAATACGATCTACATATCGACTAGTAAATTGTTTCAATATAAAATTATCATATAATTCATTTATATTCAACCATCACTTGTATTTTCAATTTGGACACCTAAATTTTAGTCTACCATCCACTGAGTAGTTTGTAATTTCATAATCTAAAATTTCATCCCAACCCATGGAATACCGAGGTGTACATAGAGGTAAATAAATACAACTTTTATCCATAGGTATGGAATTGTATTATCCATGTACATTATAATATAAAGATATAAATTTTTAATCAAACATGTATAGTTAAAATTAAATATCACCCAACATCACCATTAACTCTTTATAATAACTGTACTGGGAAATGGGATGAATCAAATTATGAACTTTTTATTACAAAACTTCTAATATGAAGACTTGAATAAAATAATGGTATAATACTTATAGTTCTAATTAAAGAACTGTAAAAAAATATCTTATGACTGGTGAATATCATAGTGAGTGACATGATGTAAGGACTACATAATACACAAATATTAATTTTTGATATACCAATATTTTAACATAGTGAACTCATTCATAAACAGAATGTTTTTATAAACAAATGTGAACAATGGGATGGTCTTTGAAAACCTACATTCACATCACTAATATTTATAGAATATGGGATATTATTGAATAATTTCAAGACCTAAGTCATAGATTAAATCTTTTCCCCATTTATTTCACATACATTAGATTTATCCTCTATATATAATTCAATAAATTACAAGAAAACTATGACTATTAGTAAAGAATATGTAGCTCGAATCTATCCATTATTGACGAGGAGATGAATCAAAACCTATCAGATGAGTGTTTTTCTGATAATTATAACTAATATATATTAAATGATGAATATGTAATAAACTCATAGATCATATGATAACATAACCTAACACACTACCATGTAGATTGAATTAATATAATTGACAAGTAAGATGACGATGAAGATTAATAGAGTTCTATATAGAGCATTATTATCCATAAATAGAGTCCAAGATATTAATTTATGTGGTTTCACACTTTTTGAGTGGATTTTAATTTTGGAGGAGAGATATCATGGTTGAGATATAAAAATCTAACTCATTGTAGATAAATCATGGGAGTGGATTCAGTTTAATTATACTAATTATTTAATATATATATATATATATTCATTTAATTTCATTTAATTATGATATTATATTTTCTTGAGTGATTGTAGTGGTTATTATTTTTTCCCAATTTTGATGGGTTCCCCTTATTTTATTAACCAATACATTAAACCTATAAGAACAGTTTCATAATTTAGGTAATGATATCATATTTTTGTGAAGTGACTCTATCTCTCTATCATTCGAAGGATGAAATATTTTATTATTCCAAAATCTTCAATAGATTAATATATCACTAAATAAAGTGTGATATATGGTAAATTGGATACAATTAGAAGTTAGTATTGAAATAATATTATCACATTAAAAAAGAGAGAACACATTAAGGTCTTAGTATATTATTTCTAAACCTTTTAATAAAGAAAAGGTAAGGATTCCATAGTTGTGGATCAATTTTATGGAATAGATTATCTATAATAAAAAGATATATTATAGATAGTAAAATATGAAAAAATCAAAAATTAACATATGATTGACAACATCATAAAATTTTATGTTTAAATTTAACCATATTAACCCCCAAGATTTAATTATTTTAATATTTTAAAATGAGAAATAAAAAAATCATGAAATTTAGAAAAGTACCCTAGAATAAAACAAATATTACTTGTTATAGAAAATAAAAGATTATACAGATTAGTTATTACATAGGATTGAATTCAATTATGTATAGACTTTGTGTCTAGACCTCTATCAATAAACATGTAAATACATGTGTTTGATGTTGATCACTCTAGTACCAGTTTTCCATCATTAACGTTACTTATTTTCTATAATCTATTATCTATATAAAGATATATATATATATTAAATTTATATCTAATTTCAATGTGATAATACATATAGGAATGCTCAAAAATGTTTTATCAATGATAATTGGGTTTGTTTCACATTATTTATAGAAAATAGAGAGACATTGATATAAAATTCTCCAAAACATAGTTTCGTATGTTAACCAAAAAAAATTTAAGTAAAGGTTTTAAATTTATTTTGTATGAAGTGACATAATTTTAAATGTTAATAAATGTTTACGATGATTTATCACATGTATTATATTATTATTGATATGTATCGAATCATATATTTAAATCAATGTTTTAGGATTACATTTTTCTGTGTTAGCAAAAACATAAAAATTGTAGTGTGAACCAATTCCAATACATGAAATGAATATGATATTGAATATTGAATATTGGGTATTGGATATTCAATTTCATCTACTAAAAGGTATCATTAATATTTTTAATGACTATGATAATACAAAGGGAGTTAAAATATTTATATGAATATTTTAAATATTACATAATTAATGAAAAATAAATTAAATCAAACATTAAAAGATTTTTAATATTTACATTTTTAAGAAATAATTAGATTATGCTCAATTCCAAAGAGTTTACATGAATTTATATGAATAATAGTTCAAGTAGTGTTAAAAGTATAAGATAAATTGGATATGATGTATTTTTAACACCTTTTCCTAGTATAATGTTTCTTTATTCCCATTAAGTATAAGGTATATGTATATTGGGGATAATAGTGAAATACTTCCCAAATTCTTATATATTTACATGATCGATGTACAATACATAGAGGAAGAATTTTGTTGGATGCCTCTTAGAGATCTTTTTCAAGCCATAATGGATTGGAGATTCGAAAAAAAAATGTTTATGGTAAGTTATTTATATTTTATGAAATTTATATAAACTATAACATGGATGTATATTTTTTAATGGGTATTTAGTTAATTCTACTAGAAGAGGGAAACAAATAACAATTAAAAAATCAATAAATTTACCTAAAAATAATGATATCATTTATACCCATTAAAAAGGAATTACATCTATTTAATATAGTAATAAATATTCAATTCATTATTAACGATCAATGAAATTATAATTATTTTATTTTCATTAAAAACACTTTTCATTCATGGATCCAAATATATTTCAAAAAAATAGAAATTAGGAGTAAAAATTGAACTCTACGTAAAAGGTAAAAAGAACTCTGGTAATCCGTTGAGCACCTCATTAACTCAAGATTCATAAATCAATAGAGGGATATAAATAAACATAGATGCATGAATAGAATTAATATAATAATAATGATAAATTATAGTATATAATATTTATATTGTCTTGTTATCATCCATGACTTCTTACCATTATGAAAAATTCTACATTGACAATCCCAACATATTTTATATCAAGAATAATTTTATTAATTAATTATCCACTTTACAAAAATATCTATTAATAGTTAATTTATCATAATAAATACTAATGATCACATAAAAACACTTAACCTTATTCACTAACCTCGTTATCCCATTTTATAAACTCCCATAATTATAGTTTATAGATTATTTATTCTTATTTTTATAAAATATTGTATTATGTTATTTATAAATTTTATATTTCAATGAAAATTTAAATATTTTGTGTTCCTATATGAAAATAAGTCCTTAATGTAATATGTTTAAATTTTAAATAATTTCCCCAAGAAAATAGAGTTTTATAATACTCAATAAATAAATTATATACCCTATATAACAACAAACATGGTGTACTCAATTAAGTGACACTACAACTAAGGATAAATATATTTTATAAAAATAATTTATGTAAACTGAAATTATAAATAGAAGTAAATAAGATTACAAGAAATATGAAATATTATATATTATGGTGTCCTATAAATAACAGAGTTTTGATTTTTTTAACCAGTAACAACAGGACAGTTTTTGGTAAAAGAAATATAGAGAACCATGAGACCAAACTCTGTGAATAAAGAATGATATAATTATATATATATATATATGTCCATACTATGTGTGAAATGTAGTCATTGAAAATATGATTGATAGAATAGTAACATATCCATTATAATAATGACTCAATCATTGGAATAGTAAGATAAATATATGAGAAACTAATGAAGAAACCATATATGTATGTTTTATCAGAAATAGAAAATGTAAATTTATGTAGTAAAATACCAAAAAACAATTATATAATCCAGGTAACATGACTTTAATATACTAAAATATGTTTTACATTCCCTAATAAATTCTTTAATTTTAATTTTAAACAATGATATTAGGATTAACTAATTTTGAGATTTATTTTCCAAAAATGTAAATGGTTTTTTAATAATTATTTTTAAATTTTATATGCATAAAGTTTGTGGGATTTTTATAAATTGGGAAATATGGAGGTCAATAATGGAATACAGTAAAATATGTTATTTTGTATCATTATGTAAATACATAATTAATTATCTTCCTAATACATTTTTAATATTATATAAATTACTATTATAGAAATCATAACTCTCATAAAATAATCTTTGACCATATATAGTCATTATATAGACAATAATAAATAAACACCCCCCTCAAAATCAATATCTTAGTCACCATGCATAAACTTAGATATACTGATTGAGCGACTACATAATATTCCCAATAGATTCACCACATCCTATTTTATAATCTCCATTAGTGTAACAACCATGTTAGACAACTCCCTCTCATTCCATCAGAAATTTAGATTAATTTTGGGATGGGAATCTTATGAAATTTTCATATCATCACCCCTAAGGATTTTAATTTCATAATGAGAGAGCACAGGAGTTTCTTAAATCCTTCTTGACACTAAATACCCCATCTAGACACTAAATCCCCTAATATTACCAAGACATGATTAAATTAATAGTTAATTATGTAATATGGATTTGTTTTATACTATCATCTATGTATTACTATTCATAGTCATAAAAAACAAAACTATTTAAATTTTTATAAAAAAAGTCATTCAGTATTTTATTTAAAGATAAACCTTCAATTTTCTTATAAATTCAACTTTCCTTCAACTATTTCTCATTATAATAATTATTACATTAAAAACATATATGTAATATTCTCTCCATAAACAATTATTTTCATCTTGTGGAAGCTTATGTCTAAGGAAATAACCCCCAAAAAGATTTATAGTTTATTCCAAAGGATGCGTTTTAAAGAGATTTTAAAGATGTCTTAACCCGAACTCATTGATTTTATTTGAATCATTACCAATTATTAATCCATTTTAGAATTAAAATAACATGATATAATTATTTTATGATTAAATTAATGTAAAAATAAAATTAAAATATTAAATATTTTTCATTTTTAATAAAATTTCATAAAACAACTATTCATTTTATGTTAGATTTGTAATACTATAAGGATAATGATAAAATAAATTCATTTTCCCATTTTATTAATGGTTTTTTTTAAAAAAAATATTAATATTTTTTATAACAAAAATAATCTCATTTTTATGATTATGAAATACAAAAATATGAAAGATAATAACAATACTAATGATGAAATATCATGGTTAGTTTAAATATAAAACAAGATTACCAAAACAATTCGTGATTTGTAACTATTTAAAGTATATTTTAAAATATAGAGATTTTAAACAACTTTAAATACATGAACCTAGAACCTTGACACATTTGTAACTTATAGAAACACTGTAAAAAAACTACCTATTGTTACTCATATATTGAAGAAACCTTTGAAATTTGGTCCTAACAAATTCGATCCATTGATGTAAACAAAAGAGATCCTATAAATTAAAAAATATGATAATATATGGATAATAATAATTGAAATAAAAATTATTAGAGTAATTTAACATATATAATTAAAATAGTTAATTTAGTTCTTCATAATGTTAGATAAGTATCCAATATGAGTCAGGGATTGTGGTATGGTTCTCCCTTAAAAAACTCATTTATTTTTATGTATTTTTCTATATTATTTACATTATATTTTATATATTATCTAAAATATCAAAAATTTGTACCATAATATTTTCCATTTATTTCTATATAGTTCATATCTCTTTGTTAGGCATGAGTGAATAATGATCGACCACTAAGATGTTGAGGTGTGAATTAGTTTTCCATAAAATATTTTCTCTAAATTATATTAGTGTTGATAATGTATAAGATCAATGATCACTGAAAAAAGATAACGGGAGATATATAAAAAGGAATGAAAAACCTCAAATATGGTATTTTTATAAGATTCACAAAATCATTTTATTTACCTATAATTTCTTTATTGCATAGCAGTTTCAATCCCACATCATTTTCCTTTCCAAAACAGATATTTGACCAAATCATGTCTTTTTATAAATAAACCATGACATATATTCTTTTCTGTTTTTATATGGTTTTCTAAACATGGTAATTTTCCACCTGATCTTGGGTTACAAGGATTATTATGTTTACCATAACAAATAATATATGATTTTTAAATCCTAGACAAGGTGACATGACCATTATGTTTTCAACTCCTCATGGTTGTTTTATAACTCCATACTTAATTCTATAGAAACCATACCCATATAAACCATGGTAACTTTATCCAAAAACCATACTTTCGTGGTGTATAAAATGGTTCATTTTACCCTATAAAGGAAACTAGATATACCTCTTGAAATATACTATCACTACAATGAATTTTTTATCATGCTCCTCCTAGGATATTTTATTGTATACTAACCATGAATATTTTTAATTAAAAACCAGACATACTTTTTCTCTTTTTAATTTTTTCATTATTTTACATATTTAATACCAACTAATATATCTTTAATATTTTTTCATATTTAAAATAAATATAACACTAAATCATTTCAGAAACTCATAAATGATCTTTTTAAGAAACAAGAATTGGAAATTTCCCATTATAATATTTATCTAGATATCACATTATTTTATTCGATAAAATAATGTTTTAAATAGTTTTTAACCCCTCAATGTACGAATAATATTTTTTATTCCTTCAGTAGTTTTTTCTCAACTCCCCCCCCCCTTGAAATTCAATTAATGAGAGTTCTTCAATATCCAATGGCTCTACAATCTCCAAATTTGATTTTATTGGAAACATGTTGAAGAAAGTTAATCTCAAAAAAAATTAGTGATCAACACACTCATGTATCGCATAAAATGAAATTTATTTTCTAAAAAATTTATTAAATCATGTGATTAGATATTGTACATCATTTCTTGTAGCACTCCCAAACAATTCTATCCCTTTTTCAAAAATGTAAATGAATGAAATAGGGAAAATAAATTAATGAACTCTCCATAATATTGGGAGTGAATTCACTCACAATAACACACTGAAGTACTGGATGCCAATTTGTCTCAAGTAATTCATCAAGTTATCCACTACATACTCATTTATTGAAATATAATGAAAATTAAACTCTTAATATTTTTCCTTATCCATAATAAAGTAGTATTATGTATTAATACTCTCTAACCAAAAATGTTACTTCATATTATTTCAAAAATTGATTTCTCTTGTCTTGTCATGAATAGTAATCAAAGGATATATTACTTTCTCAATCATTCCTTATAGTTGTAACATTATCCCCATTATTAGAGTAGTGTCTTGTGATTTAAAGACATAATTAGATTCTTTGGTGATTTATTTTAATAAATTAGTCTTTATGTAGTTTCACATAACACACCATCCTCTACTAAACAATTCACCTATAAATGTATATCTTCAATCATATATTTCACTTTTTCTTAAAATATTAAAAATATAGAAATAAACTTGTTTCATTTTCATACCTCAATCTAAATTCAATAGTTTTTTAACATCACCTAATTTTTAATTTCACTTGAAAATGATTATACTCCTTTGATATTCTTTTAATCAAGTAAAATGAGTGAGTTTGTGTTATCTTCCATAATATAGAGATGTTTTAACTCCTAAAATTTATTAACATTGATACTATTTAATATCATTTATAATTTATAATACAATGCTCAGGGTAGTTCTTAAAGACTTTAAATTGATTTCATCATTTCACATTCCCACGAATAATCAGCATTTTGAATAAATCCTCTAAGTTGTTAAATTTAATCTCATTCATTATGTTCAACATTATTTAATGATAGTGTCATATCCATTTGAAAAAACATTATAGATTATTCCATGAAATATCATATGATAAAGTTGATATTTGTTTCATTGCAACTAGATAAAATATTTCATAAAATTATATATCCTCAAAATGAGTGTATAGATTAAAAATAAGATGATGTTTATTTTGTGTTTATATTCCATGGCAATGAGTTTATTTCCGTAATCCTTTATCATAAAATAATACTATTATATTTTTTAGGTGACAGTAAAAAAAATGTATCATTCATCCAAATTTTAATTTTCCCTTCTTCTATAGTAGAAATCCAATCCGGATGACATTATTATTTTTTCCACACATTTGATCAACCTGTATAAGAAAAATAGTGTTATAGGATATCCTATAAATTCTTCTTTAAACACAATTATTATTTATCCATGATTTTTTGGATATATATTCTTATATGTTTTTATCAATATTATAAACCTTATTTTAAGCCATTCCTACCACTTGATACCTTTAAATCCACATGAAATTTTTATAAACCTATTCTACCAAATTACATAGTAGCCTAATAACCATCATATTATCGAGATTATTACACCAACTCATAAATAGGAAATAATTTGTTTGAAGTACCATAATAATATATAAAAATATCATCACAATTCTCAATGATTTTATTTAAATTAATATTTTAATAAAATTAATAAGTTCCAATTGGTGTATATGAATGGAAGATCCCTTCATTAGCAGACTCAAGAAAATTTTCAAATTTTATCCTTTATTCTTGATGTAATATGGTAAACTGAAAACCAGACAAATTATCATGTTTTTATTCCTACTAAATAAAATATCGTAAGTTGTGTTGACTACATTTGGTAAATGTATGAACCTATTTAGAAAATAAACACCCGAATTTCTTGCTGGTATTTAAAAGATTATTGTAGTGATGTGTTTTAGATTCACAGTTCTCCACAAATTCTCCATATTAATATTTCTCCCTTTAGATAATTCATTTCATTTAGGTGTGTGTGGAGCATGATTTTGAAGCCTTATTCCATGATTCTAAAAATTTCATTTAAAGTATTCAATATAGTAATTTGATTCACTGTTAAAGAGAAAAATTGTGATAGAATACCTTTTATGATTTTCAATAAATATTCATAAATTTAGGAAAAAATTAAATATCATATGATAAACTCTAGATGAAATAAATATATTTCGTATAATAAAAAGAGTCAATAGAAGTAATGAATTTCTTATACCTATTAGATTATTTCAATCTCATCATTCGATACACATTTTAATAAATTAATTCAAGTTGATTTTTTAGCTCCATATTTTTCAGATTCTTATTAATAGTTTTTCCTTTTTTACACAAATTACATGAATTTATCCTATCTCAATTAATCATTCATTTAATTCTCATAGAGTCATTTGTGATAATTTTTATTCTATTTAAAAACAAATATTTAAGTCTTCAATACCATAGCTCATTTTCTCTTTATACTAATGCAGTAAGAGTTTTGATCATTACAATTTTGTAAAAAATTATTTCTTTTTCATTATACATTCAATATTATAGTTTAATAATTAATTAAATTAATTTAATATATATTCTTGGAGAAAATAACCTCATTCCCCATATCATAATGTATAGAGATAGTCCATATATTATGTATTAACCTAAAAATAAATAGAATTTCAATATATTAAAATTTATTTTCACCAATTCTAACACCTATAATATTATTAAAATTTAAAGAAAAATCATTTTTGAAAGGTAGGTATCATTAATCATATTTTTAATGAATTTAAAGAGGTTTTTATAGTCATTTATGTGTCTTGAGAAACTACATTCAAAGATCTATGGTTTTCACCATTAAAATATTTGTAAAAAAATCCAACCACAGTTGTTTACCATTAATCACTTCTCAGGTTATTATATATGTATTTTTAATATTTATTTGGATTATTTATTACCTATGTAAGATATTTTTTATTAGTATATATTTATTTTCCAATTATAGCACAAGCCTCCTTAAGAGTATCAAAAGAAATTTTCAATTTCACGTTATCTCTCGTGGTTATTTTCATAGTTTTCCACAAATATATTTATATTTTATCCCCTATAATTATACTCTATTAGATTTATAGAATTTAAAATTTTACTAACAGACTTATTATTTGTGTACATAGAATCCAAAACATTAACATCATTATTAATAATTAAATATCCTCATCTATTGTATATTTTTTTCCAAAATATGATTATTTATTTATCATTTAATTTAAATCCTTAAATTTTATTCAGTATTTAGGTGATTTATCTAAAACCATTTATTTTTTATTAGTATTTTTCTCCGTATTTATTTCTTCAATACAACATTTTTATATTAATTTTAATCACATTTTTATGAATCAATTAATACATCTTCTTTTTATCTGAAATTTATACTTTATTATCTTCTTTATCATTACTACCATATCAATGTTTATATATTTTGGTTTCCATGATATGTGTTAAATGTTTTTTATATAAAAATGAAATTAATTTTACGATAAGATAATTTTATCCATTATTTTGGAAAAATCATAAAATTCATTATTGAGGTTTTTGAACTAAACTGACAACTTTTTCATGTAATTTTTCATCATAAATCATTATTACCTCAAGAACACAGAAATAATCATTCATAGAATCCAAATTTATGGAAATTATTTTATGAATATAATTTTTTTTATTAAATATTTATATTGAGATCATACATATTTCATATAAACTCTTTTTTATCAACACATGGCTTGGAATTATATGTATACAGGTACTTCATTAAATTAAAATACAATCTCCTTTATCAATGGGAAATATCTGGGGATATTTTTTTTCTATAATTATATTTTAAACATTATTCTTATTATTTTTCAGAGACTAAAAAAATTATTTGATTGATCCATACAATCATGATGACATTAATTTATTAAATATTATTCCTCATTTGAAAATTCTTCATTAAATTATTGAATATCAGTTTTTAAAAGAAAATTAATATTCATTGATTTATTTTTTTATATAAAATATTTTTTCACACATTTTATAGGCTTCCACCTGTAATATCCTCAATTATCTTTTTGGTTGATCATATCTTTATTCATTTTGATTATTCTAATGGGATCTTTCTAAAAACATTTGAATTCTCCAATAATTAAATCACCTAAATGTTATTTTTTCCTTTAAACATAAAGTTTAACATTTTTACTCATTTAATTAAAATGATATGAACCAATTGATGGTTTTACTATCCACTTTCAATTTTTAATCCTCTCCAAGAATCCAACTTTAATTACTGTTATTTAATCCTTTAGATAATTTCAGTGTATTCAATTTTCTAGAATTATCATTCCCCTTCAATGATGGAAACCTATTTGTCATATACACTACTAAGATGTTGTTATGTTTTTAATGGTAAATTAATCCAATTACCAATACTATAAATTAAATTTAATTTGGGAAAATTTTAATTTTATATAATCTATAACAATTTCATCATTTAATTTGACTCTAAATGGACTTCTCTATAACTTTGTATCAAGCTAATAACATTATTCATTAAAAAATAATCAAATTATTTATAATAAACCATTCAAAGATCATAAATTGTTTTGTGAAATATTTGAAATTACTAACCCATTATTTTTTACACATTGATGAATTTCACAAAAAATTCATTGCATAATGTTTTAGTAATAGAACCAATCACTTGTGTAATTTATATTTCAATGTGATATTAGAGTAAGGAATTATAGGAACCAACATTAAATTAAATATTCTTTTAATCTAATAAGTAATATTTATACTAGAATCATGTAAGATTACACCGTTACTAGAGATGTAAATAATTCCAAAACCAAGTAATAGATGATATAGACTAATCTACCCATTCCAAAATTGAATACCTTTCCATATTTCATGGGTACACCACTGTAATAGTTGTAATTCCTAATCGACATAGAATATCTCAATCAAAAGATACATAAATAATTATAAATAGAGAAACTCTATAATACTAGTATATACCAATTAATTTGATCCAAATCTTCGAAATATATGTTGATTTATGAATGATTAAGCCCATCTATCCATTTTAAAACTAGGATAAATAATAAATATTTTATTAACTTTTGAATTATATATTTTAATTTATTAAATGATTATAGTTTTAATTTTTTTAATATTTAATTAAATAAAACTCAAATTCAAATAAAATCAACACAAAAAATATTTCACAGTTTATATATGTCAAAACTAAAAATTTGTAAAATTCTTCAATTTTTTGTACATTAATTGAATACATTAGAAGTAGACAACCTACCATGATCCCTCATAGTATCTCAAGCTACCATCAGAGTAATATTAAACCTATTATTCACTTATCATGTTTTGTTAAATAATCATATGAAGAAAAACTGACCAAAATCCATAGATAATATACTACTCATGGATCTCTCATTGAATCTCCATAGTTAGTCAATAAAAATCATGAAAAACTCCACCAACCACATGAATGTAGTAAGAGACAATAAAATTATATAAGATTTCACATGAAGATATCTATGTAAACAACCTGACCACATACATCAACAAAAATGATTACAGGTCACCTAAGATATTCTATTTCCACCTGTTGGTCCATGCACTTACCTGAAAAAAAGAATCATTATAGCTCAAGCTACTACATCAACCTTTACCCATTTTTCATGCAGAACACAAAAAAATGTTTTGGAAAGAATAATTATGTCTTGTACCATGATCAAGACTATGCCAAAATCAATAAAATTATGAATAAAATCCTTGAAATTATTCCTCAATTTAATTTTACTCTCACCAGACATCATGCACAAAATCTTTCTCACATGAGTCTTACAAACGAAACTCTCAACACATTTCCTCTGCCATAGACATAAATTAGTGAGTTTTTTAACCCATTATTCTTAAAAATAGTGATTATCATTATTATTAGTGGACAATTTTCTCACAATGTGATTAAATTAATTCTCACATAGATATATCTCAATCTAGAAGATTCTTATTTGAAAAAAAATAAAAACAGAGGGAATTATAGAAATTAATTTTATTAAATTATAAAAGATTCAGGATATAATAAAGGGAATATTCCATGAAAATAATGTAGTATGTGAAGCTACTAAATGTGAGGCTACTATGTTTATCAATTTAAATATAATTTTTCTGGTGTAGATGTGTTTATTGTGTTATTTCCCAATCAACTAGAGATACTTCTATTTCTTTTAATTCCTTTTATTATTTCCATTATTATAATGCTACCATAATGGTGTAATAAGCCTTTAGTGTTTGATCCGGGAGACTCTCCACACCTAGTTTTTAATAAATTAAACATTTAAATTTATAATATCTTCTATTTATAGATGGAATTATTTTAATTCTGAAGAGGATTTTGTGACTTCCATATTTCTAAAAAAACAAATTTGTCATTTTTTTAATAATTAGAAACACATGCCAATAAGGTTTATCCATTAGTTATGATAATGAGTAGTGATATGATCTGAGAGTGATTAGATAATTCCAATCACCAGGACAGGTGTTATTAGATTATGTATTGACTATTTCAACCATATGATTAAAATAAAACAACCAAGTGTGGATAATTGAGGGAGGGTTCACATTCTTTGAGAGGAAATTGGTATAATGAATCTTTCATTCATGAATTTTACATTATGTTTGCATACTGATGGTAATTGTTTTAGGGGATATTTTACTGATCTATAATTTTTATGTTGTTTTTTTCCTTTTTGGGGCACCACAACATGTGAAATTACTTGAAAGTCTATTTTAGGGGGAATTTTGGCTTAGGTGTGATCATTTATGGGAACACATAATAGGGGTTTTGGTTTTGGTACTGTTAGTATAATTTTATACCTATATGACCCAATAAATGGGAAATCCATATTCTGTCATGGAACCAGGCGTGTTACTCTAGTGGATTTCTTTTATAAAACAGGAAAAAATGACTCACCACATCATAGCCTTGGGCATGGTGAGGGTGAAATGGCCCTAACTAGCATGAAAGTTCATTTTTTCATAGTGTGGGGGGAGACTAATTATCCCCTATGTCTTATACCATGATGTGTTATAGTTCTTGGTTGTGGTAAAACCTCATTTTTACAACAAGTAAGAAAATTTTATCTCACATTGGGTCTTCAAATCATGCGTTGACTAGAGACACCATGGGCGTATCGCATATTCCTTATGTCATGGTGAATTATAGTGGGATTTTATTATAAATAGGATATTGAATACCCCATTGATTCAATTTTCTAATATTCCCTAAACTCTTATCAAAACCCTTCTCATTCTCCCCTTCTCTACTCACTTCCCTTAGTGATTGAAACCCCATAGTTTGTTTGGATGATTCAAATTGGATTCCATTGGTCAAAGGTGACTCTTTCTACCCCATTATTCATTCCATTATAATATAACTTGAATTTTTGTTTTGTTTAATTTATCCAATGCTTTGGGTGATTTTTTATGTTGAATGGTTGTGAATGGTAATTCGGTGCTAATTCCTTCAAGATTTGTAGTGGTTGATTCTTATCAGTTTTATGTTTATCTATGAAAATTTAATAAAGGTAGGGGATCCTACATGATTCATTATATTGTTTTTAATATGATAATTTCATGAATTTTCATCCCATGGGGTAGATATTAATAATAATATTAATCAAGATAAATAATTCGATAAATTGGAATTTAAGTGGAAAGAAAAAATTTGCATGATAATTAATTATTGATGTGGATTTTTATATGGTTGAGTATGGTTACTAATAATTCCATTTTTTTATGTTTATAATATTCATGATTTCTAATATATGAAATTTTATAAGAACATATATTTTTATAATAAATTCGTTTCCCATGGAATCTCATATCTGTGTGTGAATGTCCTTGAAAATAATTAAATATAGATAACGAGTGGCCTTGGTTAAAATTGAATGTGATGTGAGATGGTTTTGATATGATTTTTTTGAGATGTGTGGTGGTTGTAATGTGGGGGGTTTTATATCTTATGGTTGATGCATTAGTTTTTTTAATATGTGGAAGAATATGGTTTTTTTGTGTTTTGTAATTCTAGTTTCTAGGTAATGGTTGGATGAAATTTTAATAATGAAATTAATGTTTCATTGGTTGGAACTGCTAATGAACCCTTGAGATAAAATAATATGTGTCGTTAATGTGTATTTTTTTACATATGAAATGAATTTTATTAATAAGAATGTTTTGTGGTTATGGATTTCTTGTGTAGTGTAATGCAATTTTAGGAGGAATAAAGAGTTGTAGTGGTTTTTTAGTCTTATAGGTTTGTCATGAGATATAAAATTTCTCATGTTATAATCATAGAGGTTAGTATTATATGTGCGAATAAAAAATATTTTATTTTCATTGTGATGTCAATATACACCCCAACCACATCAAACACTATGTGTAGAGACACAAATGTTTTGTAGGGTTTTTCCCCAACATCCATGATGGTGATGATGGATGGATGATCATATAAGAACTCAGTTTTTGTTATAAAAGACTTTGGAATTTTCTTGATGTTATTCCAGAGCAGCCCCTTCAGACGGCGTGCGATTCCAAGCCCCGGTATGGCCAGAATTAAATTTTTAGTGCGTTCACATTGGGAACACCAAATAAATGAGATAACTCCTAAACAGTGAATTAAATCCTAAATCTGAGAGTACAGATGGGTCCAAAATGGGGTGTTTACCCTAGTAATGACATAGAACATGTCGACACGGGACGTTGGGACCCCTCGCCAGTTACCAGAATGTTTAACAGATAAATAAAATAATTATTTTTTTTAATGGTTAAACTCAAGTATCTCTTAAACGGTTTCTCATATGGGAAAACTGAGGGCACCGTTGAGTCCAAAACATGCCGTTTACCCTAGGAGGGGTGTAACTTTCATTGGTGCGGGCCCTCTATGGGAAACGCCACAAGGTGAATTTTCGTAATTAAGTGGTCTCATACGTTATATTTTAAATCCTTAAAAATGAGCCTCAGATTAAAATTCTACGACCATCGTTGTGCTCGGGAGGTGGTGTTTACCCTAGGCGCAACCTAACATTCACTATGTTGGGGGTTTCATGTGCGGATTTAATTTTCTGATATGTTTTTATTTTTTCTCAAAGTGTTTATTTTATTTTATTTAAGTTTCCTCTCCTCCCATCTCCACCCCTCATTTCCCCTTGTGTAACCTCTCCCTATCCTCCTCCAACCTCCCATTATATCATCCTCTTCCCTTTGGAAGATGATGTCGAAGCTTTGGATCGAGGTGTTCCGAAGCGCAACAAACGCAGCGGATCTTTTCGAGCGTGTTCTTCTTCGATGAAAGATCCAATTCCAGGTAGGATTCTTTGTTTCAAATTTTTCATCCCCAATTAATAATCTTCTGATTCATAATATTGTTTTATTTTCAATTCGACTACTTTGAACATTAACAATGATGATCGATCAATGAAGTCCATTGATCGATCTCATTTTGGTTTCTTTCTTCGTGTTTTCTTTACGCGTTCTTCATCATCAAATTTTCGATAAGATGGAATGAATATGGATTGTCAAGCGGGACATGTTGTTGTGTAGATTTGGGTCCATAGATTTCAAATCTATGATCTTATCTTCATTTTAACTTCGACTGAAGCTGTGGGGGCGAGTGGAACCAGAGGGTGTGGTGGTTCTGTGCGGGTCCAACAGCAAGGCCGATCAGTCCGACTGGTGCAAGAAAGGCGAGCGACGACGGAGTCTACCGAGGTCAAGGCGGTCGCCAGACCAGTGATAGGGGGATGCGGAAAAGGGTCGGCCTAGCTGGCTGGTACTAGTTCTTCGGGAGCCGAGAGCTTCAGAGGCACTGCGGGAGATCAACGGGAGTGCAGGAGGACGGCAGAGAGGGATTGGCAGGGGTGTCAGGTCGAGCACCAGAGATCGGTGCAGGTGGCTAGAGGCAAAGTTGTTGATGCGGGGGTTGGGCGACATGGTCGACCAGCGGGGGAAACAAAACTCGCGCAGTGCGGGTCTGGTTCTTGACAGGAGAAATGTTAGAACTTTGGTTTTTATTAGAGAGAGATGTAAAAAACTAGGAGAATAAAGAATAAAAAAGGGGAAATATGGCATGAGGGGGGAGCACCCGTGAGGAACAATGATAAGGGAGATTAGCGAGAGAGTAATAAAAAATGACTAAAATATAGAAATGAAAGGGGGAAGGAAATAGTGGGGCGTGACCAACTATTGTAGCTTTAGGCGCATGGGGGATGTTGGAGGAGTGACCCACTTTTTTTTATGTCTATATGATTAAAATAATAATATAAAATATTATTATTGTTTTTCTTGGAAAATTATCTTATCGGTTATATCTTTTAACCAAGGCATATGTTTGACATGTCGTTTGCGGCAGTGTTATCCTGACCTCGAGACGGTCTTTTTTAGTCCAATATCGGATACTTGATTCAGGGATGAGGCATGGGCCCTAGGGGTCGTCGTTCGAGTGGGTTGCGGCATTTTATAACATTTTCATCGGACATCCATTCAGGATGAATCAGTAGTCGATTTGGGGTGTTTTTTCAAGGGCATTACGATGGCGCAACCTTCCCACCTTAATTCATCAAGGTGGTGTGGGCCCCACGAGGGTCGTATTGGGCATTGATGGTGAATTTCCGATACTTCATCAGGTGTTCGATTCAGACAAATGGATAGTCAATATTGTGTACTTTTTTGAGAGGACTGCAACGGTGCGATCCTCTCATTGCGCCTCGGGACCGAAATGAAGGTCCCATGAAGCCCAACTCGTGTGCGGTATGACAAAATGCATCTTTTTCTCCAAACATACCTTCCACACAAGTAATCAGTAAATTTGATGTGTTTTTTTGAGAGCATCATGATAGCGCAGTTCGCCTGGCCTTTTTTTCGAGATCGTGGTCTGGGTCCCACCCGGGCTGGCTACGATGAATATTACCTTTTTCACCGGGTGTCTATTTTGGGTGATAGAGTAGCCAATCCCATGTGTTTTTTCTAGGGGATCGCAGTGGTGTGATCCGTTTGTTCTGTTTCAGGATCTTGGTGTGGGCCCCACCCAGTCTGGCTAAAGTAAATTGTACCATATTCCCCGGTTGAACATCCGGGCAAGTAAATGGTCTATCTCGCGAGTTTTTCTACGAGGATTGCAATGGTGTGATATGTTTTGGCATGATGAACCTCATTTGAGAACTTATTAAATGTGGAAACATGAAAGGGTGTTAGATGGAGGTCCCTTTGTTTCACTCCAAACCAATGCACGATAGCGATGTTGGTAACACCTGGTGATGTCAGTTGCAGTGTGGACTTATCATACTAATTCCGGGTTTACCCTCTAGTAGGACTAGGCAGTGGGTCACCTGACATCTCTTTAGGGTCTACCCTCCAGCAGGGTTGGGCAGTGGGTCACAAATGACTTATTCCAAGTCTACCCTTCAGTAGAGACTGGGCAGTGAGTCGCCTATCGACCTCTTCCAGGTGAACCCTCAAGCAGAGGCTTGGCAGTGGGTTGTTTGTTGACTTCTTCCACGTCTACCCTCTAGCAGAGACTGGGATATGGGTTGCCTATTGACTTGTTCTGGGTCTACCCTCCAGCAGGACTGGGCAGTGGGTCGTCTGTCGACTTCTTCTAGGTCAACCCTCTAGCAGGGCTGTGCAGTGGGTCGCCTGTCAACTTGTTCTAGGTCTACCCTCTTACAGGGATGGGAAGTGGGTCGCATGTTGACTTCTTTCAGGTCTACCCTCCAGGAGGGCTGGGCAGTGGGTCACCTGTCGACTTCTTCTTGGTCTACCCTCCAGTAGGGATAGGAAGTGGGTCTCTTGTCGACCTGTTCCGGGTCTACCCTCCAGCAGGGATGGGCAGTCGGTCACCTTTCGTCTTATTTCGGGTCTACCCTCCAGTAGGGCTGGGAATTAGGTCGCCTGATGATGTTTTTTGATTTACCCTCCAGCATGGCTTGGCAGTGGGTAATCCGTTGGCATTTCAGATTCAGCTCTTCTTATGAAGCTAGTCTGTGGCTTTTCTCTATAACTACCAGAGCGGGACCCTTCATTGTACGGGTCGGTGATGTGGAAGCTTTTAATTTGAGCAGACCTCTCGACTGCAGGGTAGTGACGAGGTGTGGTTTTACTTTCCCCAGAACTCTCAAGTACGAGGGGTTCATTCCCCACCGATACGCGTCCTTGAGACGCGACCTAAAACCATGCGGGCGAGTCAGTGCCACCCAATGTGGATAGTGTCGAGGTATGGTGATTTGAGCCCCTTGACTTGCAGTTCGAGGCAGACGTACGGGTTGATAGGCATCGATGGTGTTCACTTCTGAGACTGTTCACTACTCACTTCCATGGGATGAGCTACAGGATGGAGATCCCCTTACGATCTTGTTCAGGTTTCATGACAGAGCATATATATATGTATACCTTGTTCTAGTACCCACTTCTTGGGTTTCAGTTACTCTCCTTCATGGAGAGGTGAAGATGCGCGGGGTATGCCATGTGCATTCCATGTCTAGCTTCTCGTGGTTGGACGAGTCTACTCTCCTGCTATAGGTAGAGAAGACTCGACGAGAAGTTCTTCTTCTCACCGTTTCTAGATCCTTGTGTTTGGATGAGTCTACTTCATTTCTCTTGTTGGGTTGATCTGTACTCTTTACTGCACTCTCCCTATTTTACTCTTTTAATTCTCCCTGTTCGATATATTTCTCACCTCTTCAGTACCTCCTTTGTCTCTCCCTCGAGCCTTCGAGGCTTCCAACTGAGTATTTTTATACCCACCCCTACTTGGGCTTTACCCGCACATGGTGTGCCCTTGTAAACGACGGACAGGTTGGTCATGAATTCAGTGGAGCTTAGGAGTTTTGGAGCCTAGACCGCGTGAGGTGGTCGTAGTCAGGTTCCAGGTGTGGGACTCTCCCAGCTATTTACTTTTGTTTACCTATTTCTTGGTTGTGGCACTTTTCTGGTTGGACGCATGTTTTGCCCCTTTTCTTTTTAGTTTACCTTAAGCACTTGTTTTGTACTATTTAAGGGTTGATGCACTCTTGTGGTTGTTTATAGTAGTCACTACTTTAATTTCCCTCATACTCTGCACTTTTTCATTGATTGTGCTTCATGTGTGTGTACAGGTACTCAGGCAAAGGCCTCCTCGAGTTGTTTAGCCTTCGGCACTTATCGCCATCCCCTGAACTATAGAGGTGGGCTTGGGGTAGTTGCAGCTCAAGCACGGGTCGGGTTAGGTATTGAAAAAGTGGTATCAGATGTGGTTCATTTCCTTGGGACGTTGTTCAGACATCCCTAAAATGGAATTGTTTGGGATCTTGGGAAACAGTGTCAATGTGTCTCAAGAGAGGTTCTCAGGCCGGGGAGTCCAGTGATGGTGCGGCGGCAGACACATCTATTCACCAGGACCCTGATAACCTTCTTGTTGACTCGGCGTGATGAGACACTCATTGCTGGGAATTTGTTTGTGCATCACATAGGATTTAGTCTTGACTGTCCTTCTTGAGTCAGCTCCCACTTTTTGTTACTGTTATATACATATATGCTCATCTGACCATGGAACTCCATGATAACATTCAGGATGTCTCTGCAAAGATAGCCAACAAGTATACTAGCTTCGGTTTGTGACACTGACCCTGTGAGCTACGAGGCCTCAGTCTAGGACCCATCATGCAAGTCCCTTTCTCCGAGTGGGCCGGTAGCAGCACCCCCATCTAGTGAGTAGTAGACAGCTTCAGTAGAGAAGACTGTGATTAAGCGTAGGTTGAGTGTGCTCCGTGAGTTTCAGCGACAAAGACCGTTGAGGTTCAGTGGTGAGCCAGACCCTCAGGTAGTAGAGGCTTGGCTCAAGATAGTGGTTCGACTATTCAGGATTGTGCAGACACTAGCAGATCAGATGGTGGCTTTGGAATCCATCATTTTCCACGGAGTAGTTGGGCATTGGTGGAGTCTGGTGACTCAGTTTCATGATGAGTCATCCCTTTTGTGGGGTGACTTTCAGCTTTTGTTTCGTGAGGATTTTTACCCCTCCTACTTACGATCCATTTGGATCCAGGATATCCTGTAGTTTCAGTAGGGAGGGATGATGGTGACCGAGTATGCAACTTGTTTCGCAGACTGTGCACGTTTTTACCCGGACTTGGTCCACAGTGGCAGCTTCTGAGCACAGAAGTTCAATCAGGGTCTCCACAGAGAGATCCATGTTGTTATAGTACCCTTGAGCATTTCCACATATGCCAGGGTGCTAGAGCAGGAGTTGGTGATGGAGAGCTTCCTGTTACACTCAATAGTTGGTGGTGGTGGCAGGCACGATTGAGCCGAGATGTCTGCCGTAGCTAGCAGGCATCAATTGACAGAACCTCGACGCATGTTTCTTTCCGATAACCGGACTCAAGGGTGTAGTCGTACACCATAGTGGCGCCGAAGGTCACTAGTGCAGCCTAGAAATCGTCGGTGCTATGCTTGCGACGGGAAAGGTCACTTGGCATGGGGTTGCTCGACCAGGCATACGGATAATATCGTGCAGGAAGCAGGTGCACCACCATGGCAGAAGCAACACCGTTATCGGAGTAGCGCTAGAGAGGTGGTGCTGGAAGAGGAGAAGGAGGAGCTGGTAGTAGGGGACGACTTTACAAAGTCTTTCCATCACCACCAGGTAGTCCTCAAGTTCCAGGAGAAAACATTTGGGACCACAGAAAGCCGCGAGCTTTGGACGTCTACGATCCTACAGAGCATGAAGTGGTAAGAGGTACGCTTTACGACTCTTCTACTTTTTGCAGTATAACTGTTAGACTCTATGTGTGAAATTATTTTATCCTTGTTCCTTATTTGAGTTGTTACCAGGGTGGCATGAGGCATCGGTGTAACCCTGTGTTGGTAAAGTAAAATGAGTGGGACCGTTTTCGTCAGTCGATGGTTTCGAATTCATCACTTTCTGAGCCTGTAAGAGAGTCTTGGTTGCAAGACCTCGACTGTAAAACCTTGTGTGACCAGATATACTTGGGGGTTTCAACATATTAATATTCTGAAGTAGGCAATCATCGGGCTTTGTCCTAGGTCCAAACGGTGATTCCAATCACGGCATGCGATGCAAGGGTTCAGTTGGGGAGGTGAGCTACCCCTGAGAGCCTTCGGGCCGTTTGAGACCATGCAAAGGGATGGTGAGGTTACCTACTGCCTTTCCCTAACCCCAAGGTCAGGAGTGGGTGCACGATGCCTCCCACGTGACATACTTGAGGGGAAGTGTGAGTGCTCCTATGCATGTCATCTAAAATGGCATACCTCACATGAAAATATCAAATCCTTCGGTTTGTTTGTGGTGACGCGAGACTATGCAAGAGTTATTCGGGGTACCGGAGAGCCAAGTGTGGGCTTAATACCTAATGTTATTCCCTAGTTTTGATTTTTGGGGATGAAAAGATTGAAGGAGGTAATGATGTAAGAACTCGGTTTTTGTTATAAAAGTCTTTGTAGGTTTCTTGAATTTATTACAGAGAAGCGTCTTCAGACGATGTGCGATTCCGAGACCCAGTGTGGCCAGAATTAATGTTTTAGTGCATTCACACTAGGCATGCCCAATAAATGAGATAACTCCTAAACGGTGATTCATATCCTAAATCTGAGAGTACATATGGGTCCAAAATGGTGTGTTCACCCTAGGAATGACATAGAACATTTCGGCGTGGGATGTTGGGTCCCCTTGCCCATTACCAGAACGTTAAACAGATAAATAAAATAATTAATTTATTCATTTAATGGTTAAACTAAAGTATCACTTAAATGGTTGCTCGGATAGGAAAACCAAGGGCACCGTTGAGTACAGAATATGCCATTTACACTAGGAGGGGTGTAACTTTCACGGGAACAGGCCCTCTATGGGAAACTCCATGAGGGGCGTTTCTGTAATTAAGTTGTCTTAGACGTTAGATTTTATATCCTTCGAACAGAGCCTCAGATTAAAATTCTGAGACCACCATTGTGCTCGGGAGCTGGTCTTTACCCAAGGCATGACCTACCTTTCACTGAATTGGGGGTTTCAGATGCAGATTTAATTTTTTGTTAAGTTTTTATTTTTTAAAAGGGTTTATTTTATTTTATTTAAGAGTCCTCTACTCCCATATCCTCCCCTAATTTCCCCTTAAAAAACTCTCCCTCCCCTCCTCTAACCTCCCATCATCTCATCCTCATCCCTTTGGTGGATGACGATGAAGTTTTGGATCAAGGTGTTCCGAAGCGCAACGAACGCAGCGGATCTTTGTGAGTGTGTTCTTCAACAAAAGATTCCATTCTGGATAGGATTCTTTGTTTTGAATTATGCATCCCCAATTAATATTATTTTGATTCATAATATTTTTTTATTGAGAATTCGACTACTTTGAACATTAACGACCATTACCGATCAGTCAAGTCCATCGATCAATCTCTTTTTGGTTTCATTCTTCGCGTGTTCTTCACGCATTATTCATCATATAGTTTTTGATACGATGGAAAGTCTATGGATCTTCGAGCGGGACATGAAGCTGTGTAGATTTGGGTCTATGGATTTCAGATCTGTGATCATATCTTCTTTTCAACTTGGACCGAAGCTGTGAGGGCGAGTAGAACCGGAGGGTGTGGTGGTTTTGTTCGGATCCAATGGCAAGGGCAATTAATCCGGCCGGTGCGAGTATTCCGAGTGACGACTGAGTCTGGCGAAGCGAAGGCAGTCGCCGGAGCAGCGACAGGGGGCTGCGGAAAAGGGTCGGCCCAGCTGGCCGGAGCTGGTTCGTCAGGAGCTGAGAGCTCCAGAGACAGCGTGGGAGATCACCGGGAGTGCAAGAGGATGGCGGATGGGGCTTAGCTGGGGTGTCAGGTCGAGCGCCGGAGATCGGTGTTGGTGGCCGGAGGCAGATTGGTTGATGCAGGGGCTGGGCGACCTAGGCGACCGACGGGTGAAAAAAGACCTGCGCGGTGCGGGTCTGGTGTTTCACGGGAGAAAGGTTAGAACTTTGGTTTTGATTGGAGATAAAAGGAAAAAAAACAAGGAGAATAAAGAATAAAAAAGGGGAAAATATGGCATGAGGGGGGGGGGGGCGCCACCCGTGAGGAATAGACAAAGAGAAGGGAGATTGGTGAGAAAGTAATAAAAAAAAGAATAAAATACAGAAAAGAAAGGGAGAATGAAATAGTGTGGTGTGACCCACCTTTGTAGGTTTAGGCTCTTGGGGGAAGCCGGAGGAGTGACACACATTTTTATGATGTCGTTATGATAAAAATTATAATATAAAATATTATTATTGTTTTTCTTGGAAAATTATCTTATCGATTATATCATTTAACTGAGGCATTTGTTTGACACGTCGTTTGCGGCAGCGTGATCCTGACCTCCAGACGGCCTTTTTAGGTCCAATATCGGATACTTGATTCGGGGCTGAGGCATGGGCCCCATGGGATTTCGTTCGAGCGGGTTGCGAATTTTTATAACATTTTCATCAGACATCCGTTCTGGTCGAATGGGTAGTCGATTTACGGAGTTTTTCTGAGGGCGTTACGATGGCACAACCTACGCGCTTTAATTTAGCACAATGGTGTGGCCCCCACGAGGTTCATATTAGACTTTGATGGTGAATTTCATCTACTTCACCTGGTGTCCGATTCAAAAAAGTGGATAGTCAATCTTTTGTACTTTTTTGAGAGGATCGCAACGGTACGATCCTCTCATTCCGCTTTGGGACCGAAATACGAGTCCCCCAAAGCACTGCTCATGTGCGGTACGACAAAATGAACCTTTTCCCCCGTATATCTATTTCACACAGGTATGCAATCAATTTGACGTGTTTTTTTGAGAGTATCACGATAGCGTAGTTCGCCCGACCTTTTTTTCGGGATTGTGGTGTGGGTCCCACCCGGGCTGGCTATGGTGAATATTACCTTTTTCACCGGGTGTCTGTCTTGGGCGATTGAGTAGTCAATCTCGTGTGTTTTTTCGAGGGGATCACAGTGGTGTGATCCATTTCTTTAGTTACAGGATCTTGGTGTGGGCCCCACACAGGCTGGCTACAATGAATAGTACCATATTCACCGGTTGACCTTTTGGGTGAGTAAATGGTCTATCTCACGAGTTTTTCTATGAGGATTGCAATGGTGTGATCTGTATGGTAATGAGGAGCCTCGTTTGAGATCTTATTATATGTGGAAACATGAAAGGGTGTTGGATGGAGGTCCCTTTGATACACTCTGAACCAACTCATGATAGAGATGTTGGTAACACCCGATGATGTTAGTTTCAGTGTTGAGTTATCATACCAATTCCGAGTTTTCCCTCCAACAGAGCTGGGAAGTGGGTCACCCGACGAATCTTTAGGGTGTACCCTGCAGTAGGGGTGGGTAGTGGGTCACTCGGAGACTTATTCTAGGTCTACCCTCCAGCTGAGACTGGGTAGGGGGTCGCCTGTCGACTTCTTCCAGGTCTACCCTCCAGGAGAGACTGGGCAGTGGGTCGGATGTCAACTTCATCTAGATCTACCCTCCAGCATAGATTGGTAAGTGGGTCATCTGTCGACTTGTTCTGGGTTTACCCTCCAACAGGGTTGGGCAGTGGGTTGCATGTCGGTTTCTTCTAGGTTTACCCTCCAGTAGGGCTAGGCAGTGGGTCGCCTGTCAACTTGTTCTGGGTCTACCCTCCAACAGTGCTATGTAGTGGGTCTCCTGTCGACTTGTTCCAGCTCTACTCTCGAGCAGAGCTCGGCAGTGGGTTGTCTGTCGACTTGTTCCGCTTCTACCCACCAGTAGGGCTGGGCAGTGGGTCTCCTGTCGACTTGTTCCAGTTCTACCCTCCAACAGGGCTGGGTAGTGGGTCGCATGTCGACTTCTTCCGGGTCTACCCTCCAGTAGGACATGGCAGTGGGTCATCTGTCGACTTGTTTCGGGTCTACCCTCCAGAAGGGCTAGGCAGTGGGTCGCCTGTCAACTTCTTCCAGGTCTACCCTCCTACAGGGCTGGGCAGTGGGTCGCCTGTCGACTTCTTCTCGGTCTACCCACCACCACGACTGGGCAGTGGGTCGCCAGATGATGTATTATTATTTACCCTCGAGTAGGGCTTGGCAGTGGGTCACTCATTCACATTTTAGAATCAACCCTTCTATGAAGCTAGTCTATGGATTTTCTCTATGACTACCGAAGCAAGAACCTTGGTTGTACGAGTCAGTGATGTGACAACTTTGACTTTGAGCGGACCTATCAACTGCGGGGTAGTGACGAGGTGTGGTTTGACTTTCCCCAGAACTCTAAAGTACAATGGGCACTTTCCCCACCGATATGTGTCCTTGAGATGCGACCTAAAACTGTGCGGGTGAGTCAGTGCCTCCCAAGAAGCATAGTGTTGAGGTGAGGTGATTTGAACCCCTTAACTTTCAGTTCAGGGAAGACATACAGGATTCTCGGAATCGATGATGTTTACTTGTAGGACTGTTGGCTGCTCACTTCCTTGTCCTGAGCTATGGGATGGATATCACCATACGATCTTGTTCGGGTGACTTGATAGAGAATATATATTTGTATACCTTGTTCCAGTACCCACTTCTTTGGTTTTGGTTACTCTCCTTCCAGGAGAGGTGAAGACACTCGGGGTATGCCACGTGCTTTCCGTGTCTAGCTTCTCGTGGCTGGATGAGTCTACTCTCCTGCTATAGGTAGAGGAGTCTCGACGAGAAGTTTGTCTTCTCACTATTTCAAGCTCCTTATGTTAGGACGAGTCTACTTATTTTCTCTTGTTGGGTTGAGCTGTACTCTTTATTGCACTCTCTCTTTTATACTCTTTTACATTCCCCTTTTCGATCTACTGTTCACCTCTTCAGTACCTCCTTTGTCACTCCCTCGAGCCTTCAGGGCATCCTACTGAGTATTTTTATACTCACCCCTTCTTGGGATTTTCCCGCTCTTGGTGTGCCCTTGCAAGCGACAGAAAGGATGGTCATGACATCAGTTGAGCTTAGGAGTTTGGGAGCTTAGACCACGTGCGGCGGTCATAGTTGGGTTCTAGGTGTGAGACTCTCCCAGCTATTTACTTTTGTTTACCTGTTTCCAGGTTTTGGCACTTTTCTGGCTGGGTGCATGTTTTCCCCTTTTCTTTTCAGTTTACCTTCAACACTTGTTTTGTACTGTTTAGAGGTCGATGCACTCTTGTGGTTGTTTATGGTAGTTAGTACTTTACTTTCCCTTTTACTCTGCACTTTTTCATTGAGTGTGCTACGTGTTTGTGTATAGGTACTCAGGAAAAGGCCTCCCCGAGTTATTTAGCCTTCGATGCTTGTCGCCAGCCCCTGGCCTATGGATGTGGGCTTAGGGTATTTGCGGCTCGAGCCCGGGTAGGGTCGGGTCATGACAGATCACCCTATATTCCCTACTCACACATACAGTGATGGTTCTTACACCTGGGATGTGATGTTCTGTAAAGATGTTGGACTTAAGTTTTTAAATTATGATACTGATGAGGTGGTTCATAGTGAGATTCATGCAAGGTAGGATGGGGGAACAAGGTATATGTCCTTCTTGTTCATTATACATTATGATCTGAGATATCATACAATGGATATGATGGGATGTCGATGTGATGACATATCATACATGGTGTTCATGGATTGAGGATTTTTATAATGTGTCTTCTGGTGGGATGTGATGGACAATTTCACATGGGATGTTTTGTATGATATTATTTCACAAGTGTTCTTTGAAAGTATTCTACAAAAGGGATAATAGCTTTATCATGTAAGAAGTTGGGGAATGAGAGAAAGAAAATAAAGGCGAAAGTAGTGTAGGATATTATTTATTGATATTTTTAATATTATAATATTATAATTTGATGTATTATATGGAGATCTTTCCATAGTTTGGATGTGATTGGTTAATAGACTTGGTCAGGTTTTTTTGTTCTATTATTTTTTCAATGGTACATTACTATAATCGTTTCACATTTTTATGCGATTACTTGGAAATGAACCTACAAATTATAATTGTTATTCTCACCCTAAACATATATAAAGGTTTTTACAAGTTTCTAAGAGGACTCTGGGGACTGCGATGGACATTACTAGTCCACAAATTAATGTTGTTATTGAGTCTCAACCATAGTTTTTCTTTTGGTGATTATTTTTTACACTATATATAATTTTTAATTTATAAATTAATAATGGGATGATGTTGGTTCTTAATTTTTTATTTTTATCCTGGAATTTTTGTAGTTTAAAACCTATCTCATGATCCTAGTTTAAAATTTGAGGGCAATTCCTTCCATATGTGATAATTTTTATAGACATAATGCTAGTCTCTAACCAGGGTGCTACTGAAGGTGGAACTCATGAGGGTTAATGTCTCTCATCCTTCATTTCTATCCAAGGAGGGGTATCATTGGAGGGATACATTTATTATAGAGTGGTATTAGAGTGATTTTGAAAGATATGATAGAATATGGATTTAGGAATAATGAGTTTTTCATGGGTTGGTAGGGAAATGATGCTAGTTTATCATGATGCATGACATAGGATTGGGAGACTGAATAGAACATGAGATTTTAGGGCCCCCATGATCTGATGAATGGAATATGATTCTACTAATTTACTAAGTGTGGTGGTTCCTCTTATATGTTAGAGAACTATAAAAGGTATATACATCATGAGTTTTTGATTTTTTATCTGAATTCAATGGTATTGGGAAATAAAAATTAACTTAATGAACTGTAATAAAATTCCTTACTCCCAGGAGTAGGAAATCCATATTTTCATTAAATTTATGTCTCATAGTAATCTTATGAGTGTTTTTCAAGTTGGTGAGATTAAATAGATTGATTTGGTTTACCGCTAGAGGGTCCACCCTATTCAGGTAGATGTTCAATGAAAAATGATGATGCGTTCATTCTAATAGAAATATTTGGAAAACAATGAGGGTAGGTTCTCTAACCAAGGGATAGAAATATGTTTAGAGGTGCATGATATCTCATTAAGTCTAATTTGATCTTAGGTATAGTACATGGTACCATTATGAATTGGTCAGATGATGGGTGTATCTATTTAGAGGTGGATGTTTTACTATAAGGACTAGGAGGATGTATAAATCCATAAATAGTTCTAAGAAGATTTTATATCATTGACCAGGAAGGAAGTGAAGAGGAAATTCCTTCTTTATCTTCATAAGGGGAGTATGTCTATGTGAGATCTTGGGATTGTTGTCAGGTATCATTTACGTTTTTCCACTAATCTATTCCCTAATGATGAGTCTCGTGATCAATATCACGAGGAGGAACTATTCTCCTCTATTCTGTATGCAGTTACTCCTTTTATATTGCTAATGTATGTGGAGGTATAGATGTAGATAGAGGTGATTGAGAATATAAACTATTGAAGAGGGTTTCCATGACAGGGGAATCAACTGGGATCCTCAAGGGGTAGAGGTTTTTTTGTTATATCTTAAGCGCTATATCCTTTGAGGTTTCGACTAGCAGGGATTTCTCCTCAGTAACTTACTTTTTGTCTATATTGGTGCAGTTGATTCAAATATTTTACGAGAGGCTTTAAAACAATGTGTTATGTATATGGGTTTTATGGTAATCATTTGTATGAGTGCCCCGTGTTTCATTGATATAAATATGGTAGGATGGTAAGGTTCGGCATCAGACTTAGTAGAAGTTATCTATGAGGCAGTTTCAGTAGTAGGGATATCAATTTGATGCTCTGATGAGAGGAGATAAGACAAGAATGGGACGACATTTGGATGTTCCCTAACATTATGGAAACCAATATAATAAATTATATAGAGGTGTCTATGAAAAATAATGTAGGGGATCCATATGTGGATATTTTTATGCAATGGCGGTGAAATAAATGGAATTTCTAGATATCATCAGATGTATAATCGACTTATCATCGGCCCTTGTTTGTGCCGTGATTCATTCAAGATCCTCATAGTAATTTTTTATACTCACCATAGTTCATTCCTTGGGACTAGAAATATACAGGATTCCCAAATACCAAGTGTTTACCATACCAGTTGACATCCAGTCTATCTTGTTTGATGTTTTTCAAGTTTGTAGACAAATGATTAAGAAACATCGGTCATGTGGGGATATCGTATTGCTAAAAATATATCTATATAATGTCCTACACAATATCAAATGGTGATTTTATTTCATAAAGTTTTATTATTATAGTGGAATGTCATGTTCTCAAATTTAGACAATCAATATACAATTTTCATCGACGAATAGGGTTTTAAACTTACTATTGGAATGTAGATCCCCTCCTTTCCTTGTTAGAATATTTTTTTTGATGATATTAGTATCTGTTGGGATGTGAGAGGTTCTGAAATTTGAAGAATAGTTCTTGGAGTTTTCCCAGATGAGGTTTTGATGCTATAACCTTGATTTGATATCGAGTTCTATATTGATTTATAGCTATGATCATCATTTATTTTAATGGATCTGTATTTTATGGAACCATCATAGTTACATGAGTTGAGGATTCATATAGATGAAATAATTTTAAAAGTTTTCATCTAGTGCAATGTGGCTTCATGGTGTGCTTCTGTGTTAATATTAATGAAGGTGGATGGAAGTCTAAGGTAGTTTGTATAATACTAAATGGTGAACTAGGAGATAATAATGAATCATCAACTCTTCTAAGGTTCGATATTATTTTTGATCAGTTGAGTAGAGCCTGTTGGTTTTCTATGATTGATACACTGTCTGAATATCATTAGTTATGGGTGAAAGAGGATGATCTCAAAATGAAAATCAACTTGTGTAGTTATAGTTACTTTGATTTTAGTTTCATTTCATTTTGTTTAACAAATATGAATTTTTTTATTCATGGAACTGATAAATTGATTACTTCAATAGTTTTAGGAATTGTTCATAGTCATTTTCATGGAATATATATGGATATATTTGAATTTTGTGGAGGAGGATACTAAAAACCTCATAGTAGTCTTATAGGTTCTTTGTTTTGACCATTTATATTGAAGGTTGTCCAAGTGTATGATTTAGACTTCGTAGGTGCATTTACTATGGAATGTCATATCCCAAAAGGTTCTGGTTATTGATGAAAAAATAATTAAGGGTGTTTCTTCCTCAGAAATACCTAAGAATGAGACAAATTTTCATAGTTTCCTTTATATTATGATGTATTGTTGGAGGTTTTTAGGTTTTTCTCAAGTATTTAAAACTTTTTGAAATTATTGAAAAGGAAATACTTGATTTTCATCCAGGATAATGAATGTTTGGAATCATTTGGATCCCTAAAATGGAGATTGATTTGTTATATTTTGATTTGGTTTCTTAAGGAATCAGTTTTGTTTGAGGTTTTTTGTGATGCTACCCCCTTGTATGTGGATACCTATTGATTTAGTATTGTAGTGAAAACATAAGGGCATTAAAAGATAAATTTCCACATGAGTAATTGTGATATATATTCTATGTATCAAGTAGAAGCTTTGTTCATGCTAAAGGTGTGGTGACAATACCGCATTAAAGAATTAATTTAGGTCCTCACTAATATCAAGATATTTAGGTATATATTTTCATAAAATGGTATGAACTAATGATATTAGAGGTGTATAGTGTTTTTTCATGACAATTACATTAAGATTTATTACACCATGAGAAAAGGGAATATATTTTTTGATATATTTAGTAGAAAGTTGCAAATGGATGTTATTGAAGAGTTTAGAGATTCTTAGAGGGTAATGAAGGATTTGGTAGATCTGAAGCTAGGAGAATAGGTAATGGATTGTGTAGGTTTCATGTATCGAATTATAGTACAGTATTATCTATTATGGTTGGTGGGGGTGTCTCAGTGCAGAGACTTATAGGAATCGATGTTGTGATGTGGTGTTGGCCTTGTTGATTCCCTAGAGGGATGGTAAATGGATGGTCATGACCAGATGTTGTTTCATTGATGATTTTTCAGTGCAATGCGAATGTGTGAGGTAGTCCTAAGTGATATTCATAGATCACATTTAGTGTTTCAACCAAGAATGTGTAATATTTTTTTTGGATTTAGGGCATGATTCTGGTGGCCAAAGATCAATCAGGCAGTGGAAGACTATTTGGGCTGATGACTAATTTTCCAACATGTAAAGGAAGAACACAGTGTTCCCAAATTTTTAATATAGCCCTTAGATGATTGGAGTAAAAGGGGGATAATATCTCAATGGAATTCCTCATTGTATAACCATGTTTCCCAGGTGGTTATGATTACATCTAGGTAATCAAGGATTGACTAAAATAATCATCTAACTTCCTATGAATGAAGGAGTCAGGTACTATGGATGTTTTGGAAAGGAGGTATATGGATGTTGTTTTGAGGAAACCTATGGTTAAGTGGTCTATCATATTATATTCCGATTCTAATTTTACATTATGTTTGTATAGGGTATCTTATCATGCTTTTGGAACTCTACTATTACTCAACACTACATTCTACACTCATAATGATGAACAGATGGAGCAGACCATCCAGACACTAGAGGATATGTTATGGGAATTCATGATGGACTTATAAAGATCTTGGGAAAAATAATTTACTATGGTTTGGTTTTCTTATAACAACATCCAAAACTCATTAATTGTAATGAACCCATTTTATAATTTGTTTGGTAGGTAATTTCATTCTTTATCTTCCTAGTCTGAGGTTGGGGAGTCATTATTTCTCAATCCCAACCTGGTGAAATAATGAAAGAGATGGTTTAGGTGGTTTTTGAGGGGATGTAGGTACCAAATGACAAAAATATGCTTAATTTTTATCACGAGAAGGGACCCTAGTCTTTTATGTTTGGTGACTATGTGTTCATCAAGGTTTCCCCTAATCGATGTCCGTAGTGGTTTCCCAGGGGAGAAAGCATTTTCTTGTCAAAACCTTTTAGGTGTTTGAGAATGTTGGTGTTGTATCATACCGGTTGGTGATACATCCATAGATGGAAAAGATCAATGATGTCTTACATGTGTCTAAACCCCGTCGATATCTTCATAATGACTCACATATCATTAACTGGAGAGAAATTGATATCGAGGATGATTCCGGGTATGTGGAGTGACCAGTAGAGACCCAGGATCATTAAAAGAAGTGCATAGACAAACTATTACCTTAGTTCATTTTCAATAGAGGCATAGTGTCTTGGGATATATTACATGATAGTTTAGGAAGTAGATACCTTCTTAGTACCCTGAGTTGTTTTGAGTTTTTCCTTTCCCTGTTTAATTTTATGATTTGAGGACTGAATCTCATTGATTTATGAAATGTGATGTTTCCTTGAACATAATTGGTGTTAAATCATGATGTTTATAAATATGGTAATCCGCATTCCAAATCAAGATAGTTTATATTACAAAATATATAAAATTGTTGGACTGCGGTAATTTTGAAAAAATTGGACAATATTATTATGTAGTAGGTGTATTTCCATTATTTATTTTTTGGGTGACTTGTTGTGTGATAGTTATGATAATCATTGGATTATAATGTGCATAGGATTGAATTATTATGTCAATAGATCTATGAAAAATAGGCATCTTGATGTTTTTTTTATTTTTATAGTTACTTACTTTTAATGAGATCCTTTATTGGTTGTGATGGTTTTTCGAACCCTTTACATCATGTATGTGTTCTAGGTTTGTTTTGATTATCTAGGATGATAAATTTTTAAAGGTATATAATATAATGGAATAGTCTTTTATATAAGTTCATTTGTGCTTTCCCAAGTATATGATATTTTTTGAGGCATTTGCCGGTGATCCATATATTTGAGGTGTTGTTTTGGACCTTGTGTGTAAAATATAGCTTTCCAAACCATTTTTTAGGGAATATTGTAACAGCCCGAGATTTTATAAAAAAATATTCTTTTTAATTTCATTAATGTCCTATGTTGTACGCTACACCAAAAGGAGCTTGCACAACACGCATCCTTGACTTTCCTTGCATTACACGCAATCACGACCTTCCTCGATAGCGTGTGTAGTACGCAATACCGAGTTTCACTAAACAACGATATGCTAATAAAATATTATTAAAACTAGCCATTATGAATAGTAATAACCACTTTTTGAAATTTTATAAATTTTATTTTTCAAAATGGACTTCATTTTTGGGTTTGTAATATTGAAATTAGCCTAGGGTGAAATTTTGGTATTTTTCTGAAAACTATCTATTTTTGATGAATAGTGAAACCACTAAGTGGTAGTAAAAAAAAACAGAATTTTTCATAAAACTTAATTTTACCGCTTATGTGAGTGGAATTTTGAAAATCTGAGAGACATGGTTAATATCAAGGACTAAAATGTGGTTCAATGAGATGAAAATAATTTTTGGTGAATAGTAACTTCTTACTTTTTTTTACCACGGTTAAAAGTAAATAGGGTAATTAAGGGTAAAAATGATATTATTATTACCTAACACATGCCCTAATTCTATTGGATATGTGTAATTCGACCAAAAACAACCTTAGGAATACAATATGACCATTTAGGCCCACTTGGATTAGATTAGGACATTTATTATTATTTAATTCAAAGAAGAGTTAAAAGAGTTAAAATCAATATTTATTTACTGAAACATATTTAATATGGGGTTATACATAAGCTAAATTCGACTATAAATAATCATTAGAAAGCTAAAACTATTTCCTACATAATGGTATTTTATTTGTAATTTTTATACATTAAATAATTTACTTTATTTATGACACAATGATGATGCAATAATTACCATAATAGTGAAAAATTAGAATAATTGATATTATAAATACCTAAATAAATATAATTTGAGACTTTTTATGAATTAAACTACTTTTCTAGGTTAATATGACATGTTAGGATTTATTTAATTTACTTTGGTCGAAGTAATAATTCTGTTATGAGTTTCAAAAAAATCAACTATTGAATAGTGTCAAAATTGACATAAAATAGTTTTTAAAACAAATATTATATTATTAATTGTTATTTTATTCCTAAAAATATAAGGTTCGGCAAAATGACTTATATAAGGTTATATATATTAATAAAACACAACTTGGGGGTCTCTTGGATGTATATGGTAAGTTTATTAACTATATAATAAAAAAAATACAAAGTGACATGGTAAATGTCAATCTAATTAACTAAGAGTTAAAACTAAAAGATAAGGTTAATATAATGACCTAAACTTGTCTAAATTCTATTGGATGAGAGGATTTCGACCCATACCCACCTTACCTTCTAAATAACTCAATTTGGAGCTATTTAAAACCGGACTTGACTTTATAATAAAATAATATTTTTTGCTATTCCAAAGGTGCCCCTCTCCTCCCTTATAAAAGGGCACCTCCTCCCTCTCTTCCTCACACAACTTTGAGCATTCAATCTCGGACAAACCCTACCAAATTCTCTTCTCCACTTCCCTAGAAATATTCTAGAGTTTATGGTCTTCCTCAATGACCAATTTTAGTGACCTAAAAGGATGTCTCAAAGAAGCACTTCAAAGAAGAGTTAATGTCCGTTACCGATTCTTTCATCTTTATTTCTTCTTCCACTTTTTCTTATTTAGTTGTTTCATTATGAAGTAATAACATCAGAATCACTCATATACTGATATGTTATTATATGTATGAAACAACCCTATTTCACCATCTATCCATCCTACGGAAAAAGAAATCACCGCACGTGCGTACGTACGGAATACCGTCTCCACACCGTGGTGTAATCTATTTTCCACCACCACCTTACTTGGATGGGTATAATGGTGTAAATAATGAATATATATGACTATTATATAGTTATATTGATTCCTAAATAGTATACATACACTCCAATACAATTCCACGATCATAGGAACGATATCATCACTTGTGCGTACGTACGGAATACCGTCTCCACGATGTGATGCGACTCGTTCTACATGATCTTCATTTCATTATGATTATATAAATGAATTGAATGAATGAATATGATATATATTACACTAATACAATTCTGGAAATGTGGTATCTATAACCTAAAGAGAATAATAAGAATTTATTCAACAAAACACGCATAAGAACAAAAAGTAATAAACACCCAAATAACAAGTAGTAATGAAATATTACTAATAATAAGCTAAGAATATGACCATATATGATATCATAAAAATAATTACGATTCTTTAATAATTCAATAACATTATTAAAATCATTATACAGGAGGTTCGGACACATACAAAGAATATCAGACCTAAGGTAAGGGAAATATCACAATCTCATTTTTATCCGAGATTGTTTATACTTTGTTATTTACTGGGGTGTATTTTATCATCCACATCCATGTTTCCTCAATATGTAATATTATTTCCATCCACCTACAATTTTTTAAATCCAATTTTACCCTTCGGTGAGTTTTTATTAAAGGATATGAATGGAATCTTTTGTTGTTTTTTTCGTATGAGGTACTTTTTGACTTTTCCGACAAAAGTATGAAGAATGTTGTTTTAACTTATACAGAATGAATGGATTTTTAAAACATTATTTCCAAGAATCTTCCTTTACAAGTTTTCAAGTTTATTTTTAATCAACTTCTTTTAGTTTAAAATTGTATGGCATGTTAAAAAAGGAAAAATGTTTATAAAGTAGAAAGGATATTTTCCTCAGGAATGGAGTTCAAGTGTTTTATCAAAATTATTTTCCATCTAATATAATAAAGGGTTCTGTTTTTTATCCCTATTATTACATTTATTTTATTATGTTGTGATGGAATTATTTTTATGAATTCCTTTATCTTATATGAATTGTTTTATGATGTCACGATGTTTAAGATTCCCATTTTTATTACATGGGTTATGCTATGATGTATGGTTTTCTGATTTTCTGGCAGACATAAGAATGGTATCATTATGAGATGGGTGGGACCTATATCTCCCTCCAATGCATTGATTAAAGATTTTATATCTCATGAGATAGACATGGTTGGAACGATATGTTATACCGGTTCAGTGAAACAGGACTGAAACGAGGGTGAGTTGGTTCAGAAATGGACTCTGTCCACTAAGATAGTCTTGGTAATGAGTCTTGACTAATAAGATATGATTCTCTATGATTATGTGTGTATTACACAAAGATTCATGTTTTAAGTTATGATTATTGGGATTTCATTTCACTACTATGATTTATCCCATGTTATGAAATTATGCTCTCTTTTGCAGGTTAAGATTTCCAAAATTTTATGTTCTTATGAAAATGATGTGATTGATATTTCTTTTGTTTACCCTTACTAGGTATTTGAGCTCACCCTTTTATGTTTTATTTTCCCCAGGATATAAATAAAGGTTTTAGGTAAAAAAAGAGGAAGATCTTTATGGGAGATATTGAAGATCTTTCACCACGATTAGAAGATTATATTCCGAGTTTCCAAAGACACTAAACTATTACAATCCTTGTGTGTGTGTTTTTGTTATGTACTAAGTATTCTGAAAAATTAATGTAATGTCTTTGTACGTCAGGCTTCGGGACTCTAAAGTTGGTATCAGAGGAAAATTTTAGTCAACCTTCGGAAACTAGGATGCGAAAACATTAGTGAGATACCTAGAGATATTTCTAAGGTATGTCTAGGGATGTCCCTAAGGATAAGTATACGTATAGGATGCAGTCCTAGAACTACGGTAACGATCATAGAATTTAAACCTAAGATGTCAGATATTGAAGGTACTCCCCCTTTATTATGTTGTTTTCCCTAGCATGATTTTTTCCTCTCACACTATTCTTTTTGGGTTTTAGACGATGGATGGAACCCGAAGGAACCGTGTTGATCAAAGCAATGGACAATGCAATGATTGTCCTCCTGAAAAAACAAATGTTATGGGAGATGGAGTGAAAAATCTTATTGCTCTACTTACACAAGCTATGAATCATTCTGGACTTCCAAATGAGCAGAGAAGGGAACAATATTTTATTGAGTCCTTCATGAGGCAACGTACACCTTCTTTCAGTGGGTCTTCTGATCCACTTGTTGCTGAACAATGGATCAGTACTACTGAAAAGATATTTTCAGTTCTTCAATGTTCTGAACATGATAAAGTCATCTCAGCAGTATATCATTTGGAAGGTTAAGCTGATCAATGGTGGAATCTTATCAAGAATACGAGACAAAGAGATGTAATTGAGTCCATGGAATGGGACGAGTTCAAGAACATATTTTTCAATAAGTACTTCCCTCGTATTCTTTGAACAAAGATAGAGAAGGAGTTTCTTGAACTAAAGCAAAAGGATGATGAATCTGTTGGTATATACGAAGCGAATTTTACAAGGCTTGCAAGGTATGCATCTAGATTTATCATCCAACCTGAAAGTAAAGCTTATCGATACTTTAGTGGCTTAAAACCAAATCTTCTAAGGGAATTAGCTATAAGAGACTTCAGTATCTAAGAAGAAATTGTACGTTGTGCTATCAAGGTAGAAATGGAAGTTGGTGTTACTTATCCATCTCATAGATTTGACAAGAAACGAAAGATGGAGTTCAAGGAGAAATCTTGGAATAATGGTAAAAAGAAGATGAATGTTTCCTTATGCTCAAAGTGTGGAAAGAAGCATGGTGGAGATTGTATTAAAGGGACAAGTAAATGTTTCAGATGTGGAAAGGAAGGTCATAGGGCATTTGAATGTTGCAATGATGGGAAGAAGATGTCTAATGATGAAAACAAAGGAAGGGATACACAGAATGAACCTACTACACTTCAATGCTTCAAGTGCAAGGAAATGGGGCATTATGCTAATAAATTCCCTAATCCAAGGGTTAGTGATGATCCACGTGAGCAACCACTTAAGGCAAAGGACAAAGGGAAGTCACATGCGATCACCATTGGCGATGTTGAATATGACAACGATGTGGTGGAATGATTAAGTGTTTATGTAATGGGATTCCAAAATAATGTTGTATATAGTATCGTGGAATATTGGAATATTTATGTTTTGGTCTATTGTGGTTTTCAATAATTTTATGGCATCGGTAACCATGAAAAGTGATTGAAATAATTTTGGAAAGTAGATGATATGCACATAATTAAGGGATAAAGAGAATATAATATTTTTGATAGTATTCATGAGCTCATGATTGATATAAGGACTAAGTGATATCATGGTTTGAGGATATAGAATTTTGAGGATTTTGGTATGTGGAAAGTGTTAACTTTTAACTGCATTCATGTTTTCACTAAGGTTCAATGGATATTCATTCTTCAAGATAATACATGATTAAGGTATTCACATATTTGTAATTTGAACAACAAGATATATATTATGATATATGGGGGATAAATGATGGCATTCACGTGATCATTTTCTTTATACTATGAGCTTGGACCGAAGTATTTTAGATAAGCCTAAAGATTGGAATGGATTATGTTGGACATAAGTTAGTATTGTATAAGGATAAAACTTTTTTGATATTGTTGATGGGATGTTATAGTAATATAGCTTTAGAAAAAGGACAACCTGCAGGACGGGCGACAACCCATCGCGTCGGACAAGGCTGTGGGAATCGAACCCACAACCGAAGTGCGACTGGCCTTTATCGCCTACCACTGGCCTACAAGAAGTCCCTGTTTAGTAGAAACTAGTTTTATTTTATTAAACGGTATGCTATATGACGTATAAGTTCATTTTAGGAACCATATATGATTAATCTCACTATAGATGGACTTATGTATTTTTTGATAAATTTTCTAACCTTTTGTTTGAGACAGATGGAATGACCCATCATTCTATCACATGATCTGCTAACACATCCCGAATGACAAATTCAACTTCATTTCTTTAATATATGAAGTGGAAATTATCTAAAGAACAAAAAATGGTGAGACTATACCAAAATCACGAAAGTATTTCTTCTAATTCCAATTTCATCAACATTGGGGAAATGATCTTGAAAACCAAAATGTTGTCCTAGTGCTCTTATATCTGATGAATTAGATGGTACCTTAGATCGTCACAAATTTTTGGCTTTGTGATTTTTGGATTTTCAATAGCCATGTTCTCTACCACTCTCCATCAGAACATGATGGTTAGATTTCTCTTCCATATCCATATTTTCACCTATGTGGAAACCCAGTGATTAGTTTATTTGGGTAACCTTTACGTTTCATTCTTTTGTTTTTTAAAGAATGGTTTTGGTATTCTTTTTTACGATGTGGGTTTCTATTAAAGAAACTTTCAAGTAGTAAACCATTTATAACCCCGACGAATTTTGAGGGCGAAATTCATTTTAAGGGGGGTAGAATGTAACAGCCCGAGATTTTATAAAAAAATATTCTTTTTAATTTCATTAATGTCAGGTGTTGTACGATACACCAAAAGGAGCTTGCACAACATGCATCCTTGACTTTCCTTGCATTATATGCAATCGTGACCTTCCTCGATAGCGTGTGTAGTACGCAATACCGAGTTTCACTAAACAATGATATTCTAATAAAATATTATTAAAACTAGCCATTATGAATAGTAATAACCACTTTTTAAAATTTTATAAATTTTATTTTTCAAAATGTACTTCATTTTTGGATTCGTAATATTGAAATTAGCCTAGGGTGAAATTTTGGAATTTTTCTGAAAACTTTCAATTTTTGATGAATAGTGAAACCACTAAGTGGTAGTGAAAAAAAACTGAATTTTTCATAAAACATAATTTTACTGCATCTGTGAGTGGAATTTCGAAAATCCGAGAGACACAGTTAATATCAAGGACTAAAATGTGGTTCAATGAGATGAAAATAATTTTTGGTGAATAGTAACCTTTTACTTTTTTTACCACGGTTAAAAGTAAATAGGGTAATTAAGGGTAAAAATGATATTATTATTACCCTAACACATGTCCTAATTCTATTGGATAAGTTTAGTTTGACCGAAAACAACCTCAGGAATAAAATATGACCATTTAGGCCCACTTGGATTAGATTAGGACATTTATTATTATTTAATTCAAAGAAGAGTTAAAAGAGTTAAAATCAAAGTTTATTTACTAAAACATTTTTAATATGGGGTTGTACATAAGATAAATTAGACTATAAATATTCATTAGAAATATAGAAAGATTTACTACATAATGGTATTTTATTTGTAATTTTTAGACATTAAATAATTTACTTTATTTATGACACAATGATGATGTAGTAATTACTATAATAGTGAACAATTAGAATAATTGATATTATAAATACCTAAATAAATATAATTTGAGACTTTTTATGAATGAAACTAATTTTATAGGTTAATATGACATGTTAGAATTGACTTAATTTACTTTTTTCTAAGTAATCATTCTGTTATGAGTTTCAAGAAAATCAACTATTGAATAGTGTCAAAATTGACATAAAATAGTTTTCAAAACAAATATTATATTATTAATTGTTATTTTATTCCTAAAAATCTACGGTTCGTCAAAAGGACATATATAAGGTTATATATATTATTAAAACACAACTTGGGGGTCTCTTGGATGTATATGGTAAGTTTATTAACTATATAATATAAAAATACAAAGTGACATGGTAAATGTCAATCTAATTAACAAAGAGTTAAAACTAAAAGATAAGGTTAATATAATGACCTAAACTTTTCTAAATTCTATTTTATGAGAGGCTTTAGACTCATCCCCACCTTATCTTCGAAATAAATCAATTTGGAGCTATTTAAAACCGAACTTGACTTTATAATAAAATAATGTTTTTAGTTATTCCAAAGGTGCCCCTCTCCTCCCTTATAAAAGGGAACCTCCTCCCTCTCTTCCTCATACAAGTTTGAGCCTTCAAGCTCGTCCAATCCCTTCCAAATTCTCTTCTCCGCTTCCCTATCAATATCCTAGAGGTTCTGGTCTTCCTCAAATACCAATTTTATTGCCCTAAAAGGAGGTTTCAAAGAAGCACTTCAAAGAAGAGGTAATGTCCGTTACCGATTCTTTCATCTTTATTTCTTCTTCCACTTATTCTTCTTTAGTTTTTTCAATATGAAGTAATAACATCAGTATCACTCATATAATGATATGTTATTATAAGTATGAAACAACCCTATTTCACCATCTATCCATCCTACGGAAAAAGAAATCACCACGCGTGCGTACGTACGGAATACCGTCTCCACGCCGTGGTGTAATCTATTTTCCACCACCACCATACTTGGATGGGTATAATGGTGTAAATAATGAATATATATGACTATTATAAAGTTATATTTATTCTGAAATAGTATACATACACTCCAATATAATTCCACGATTATAGGAACGATATCATTACTCGTGCGTACGTACGGAATACCGTCTCCACGATGTGATGCGACTCGTTCTCCATGATCTTAATTCCATAATTATTATATAAATGAATTGAATGAATTAATATGATATATATTAAACTAATACCATTTTGGAAATGAGGTATCTATAACCTAAAGAGAAGAATACGAATTTATTCGACAAAACACGCATAAGAACAAAAAGTAATAAACACCCGAATAACAAGTAGTAATGAAATATTACTAATAATAAGCTAAGAATATGACCATATATGATATCATATAAATAAGTATGATTCTTTAATTAGTCAATAACATTATTTAAATCATTATACAGGAGGTTCGGACACGTACAAAGCATATCGGACCTAATGTAAGGGAAATATCACAATCTCATTTTCATCCGAGATTGTTTATACTTTGGTATTTACTGGGGTGTATTTTATCATCCACATCCATGATTCCTCAATATGTAATATTATTTCCATCCACCTAAAAAAATTTAAATCCAAATTTACCCTTCGGTGAGTTTTTATTAAAGGATATGAAAGGAATCCTTTGTCATTTTTTTCGTACGTGGTACTTTTTGACTTTTCCGACAAAAGTACGAAGAATGTTTTTTTAACTTATGCGGAATGAATGGATTTTTAACACATTATTTCCAAGAAGCATCCTTTAAAAGTTTTCAAGTTTATTTTTAATCAACTTCTTTTAGTTTAAAATTGTATGGCATGTTAAGAAAGGAAAAATGTTTTTAAAGTAGAAAGGATATTTTCCTTAAGAATGGAGTTCAAGTGCTTTATCAATATTATTTTACATCTAAGATAATAAAGGGTTCTGTTTTTTATCTCTATTATTACATTTATTTGATTATGTTGTGATAGAATTATTTTTATGAATTCCTTTATCTTATGTGAATTGTTTTATGATGTCACGATGTTTAAGATTCCCATTTTTATTACATGGGTTATGCTATGATGTATGGTTTTATGATTTTGTGGCACACATAAGAATGGTATCATTACGAGATGGGTGGGACCTATATCTCCCTCCAATGCATTGGGTAATGATTTTATATATCATGAGATAGTCATGGCTATAATGGTAGGTTATACCGGTTCATTGAAAGAGGACTGAAACGAGGGTGACTCGGTTCAGAAATGGACTTTGTCCACTAAGATAGTCTTGGCAATGAGTCTTGACTAATAAGATATGATTCTCTATGATTATGTGTGTATGCCACAAAGTTTCATGTTTTATGTTATGATTATTGGGATTTCATTTCACTACTATGATTTATCCCATGTTATGAAATTATGCTCTCTTTCGTAGGTTAATATTTCCGAAATGTTATGTTCTTATGAAAATGATGTGATTGATATTTCTTTTGTTTACCCTTACTGAGAATTTGTGCTCACCCTTTTATGTTTTATTTTCCCTAGGATATAAATAAAGGTTTTAGGTAAAAAAAATAGGAAGATATTTATGAGAGATGTTGAAGATCTTTCACCATGATTAGAAGATTATATTCCGAGTTTCCAAAGACACTAAACTATTACGATCCTTGTGTGTGTGTTTTTGTTATGCACTAAGTATTCTGCAAAAGTAATGTAATGTCTATTTACGTCAGGCTTCGGGTCTCTACAAATATTGTATTGGGTGTTCTCTTATGTAAAACAAAATGTGGGATCATTCCCAAGGGATTGTATAGTACCCGGTGTGTTGATCCTCTTGGTCTTCCTATGTTCCATGGGAAAGTGTAAACATCCAGGGAATGGATGGTTCCAGGCATGGTGCTCTAGTATAGTGCATGTGTGAAACATGGAAGAATTACTCACCATGGCATAACCTTCCATGTGGTGAGGCTGAAATGACCAAGTCCTAGGTGCGATTAATTTTTCAATGATCATAGAGAAATATTGGTGAACAAACATAACTTAGAACACACCATGTTTTTTTGGCTATGCTCGTGGTCAAATACCATTTTTAAAATGGGCACAAAATGTTGACATCACATGGGGGGTTTGAATCACACATTGACCAGAGCCACCATGGTATTTTTGGCCATTACCATTGTCATGGTGGATTCCAACATGTTTCTCCTATTAATGGGATGATGAATATCCACTTATTTAGATTTTTATATCATCCATCTATTATTGTACATTCCACACTATCTTTTACCTTCCCTAGTTACCTCCCTTAGTGACTCAACCCCCTTAGTTCATTTAGATCATTTAGGTTGGTTTCCTTTGGTTCAAGGAAACCATAGCCTCCCCACTATTCGTTTCTTTCTCTTATATCTATGAGTTTGTTTTGGTATGATTTCTCGTTTATTTTGGATGAGTTTTGTTGGTTGAGTTTTGTGTGAAGGAACGTGGTGGTGATTCCTCCAAGATCATTGGTGGTCAGTACATAGTTCTTATACATTTATTTTTGACTCATCAATTGATGTAGGGGATCCTTCATCTTTCCTCCCTTAGTTGTACTTTTGAGGATTTCATTATTTTTCGTAAAAGATAGTTGATTGTATGTACCAGAATAATGAAAATAATTAGTTGGTAAAATTGGAATTGAATAGGAAGGGAGGAAATCACATGAGATTTACTTATTTATATAAATTTTCTTATATAGTTGTGTATGCTTGATAATATTTTTGTTGTTCTATATTGATACTTGATGTGATAATTTACTGTATCCCCACATATGAAAATGGATAATAATTTTTATCATGATAATATATATGTTTCCATGGAATCTAGGATTTGAGTAACAATTCTCTTGAGAATATTTAAATAAGTATAATAAAATCCCCTAGTTAAAAAATGTGATGTGTGATTTTTGTGATGTGTGGTAAATATGATGTGTAGTTTTTCTGATGTAGAGTAGTTTTGATGTGTGGTGTTTGAGATGTGGGGATCGTTGATATGAGTAATAAAGGAATACTTGGGTTGTGATAGTTTCCCATTAGGGTGGAACGAAATGTTATTAATGAAATTGAAAATTAATGGGTTAGAATGGATAATTAATCCTTCATATAAAATTGGTTGTGTGGTTAATGTGGATATTGTTAAATATGAACTGAATTTTAATAACACAAAATATGGTTGGTAATTAGAAAATTTATAAATGACATAACACTAACGGAAGGAAGGAATGCATCTTGTTGTTGTGGATTATGTGTGTGGTGTAATGTATTCTTAGGTTTAAGTGAAAGTGGAGTAAGTTGTGAGGAATTGTGGTGATTTTATGAATCATAATGGTTCCCTTTTAATAAACATGCTGGTTGGTATTGTGTGTGTTCCTATTATATATTTTATTTTCATTTCTATACATATCCCAACTCTATCAAGCACTATTTTCAAACACCCAATTGTTTTTTTGGGAGGGGTGTTTTTTACAAAATCCATGATGGTGAATATAGATGGATCACTACCTTTCTTCCATAATAAATCTTCCATGAAAGTTTATTATTCACATGTTGTGATTTATAGAGCAAATAATGAACTTATTTTTTGGATGATGAGATTTATGAGGTGGTTTATTGTGGGGTTCTTGCATAGTATTAAGGGGACATGTTTGATGCCCTTAATTTTTACAATACCTTACTATCCTATATATATAGTGTAGGTTTTGAGAAGATGTGGATGTGATTATCGTTATAGGTGTGGTTCTTGGTGTGAGGTTTTTTCCCAAGATTTTATGGGTAGAATATGATGTCTAGTTGTACGTGGGGTTCTTGGTACTATGTGTTTTACAATGTGCTTTTGGGAAAGCTTCTACAGAAGGGATATGAGTTCCTGGAAATATGACATTGATTTATAGGAGTAGAAAATAAGTATTAATGTTTTGTAGGTCACCCATTATCAGTTTTCATCATATCAAGTTATTATACTTGGAAGCGTTATTTGGTGAGTGATCCATTGTAAATATGCCATTAGTTAGTTGACCTATTTACATGATGTTGATTCTGGTGTTTTTTTGATGTTGAATTATTGTTCACTTTTCCCATGTGAATGAGAGACTTTGGTTATGATCCCACTAAGTATATATGTTATGGTCACCCTTCTTGTATGGAAATTTTTTTTCATGTTTCCAGGAGGACTACATGGACCATGATAGACCTTACTATCCAAGATATTGATGTTTTTTCTGAGTCGATTACTATGTTTTTATATTGTTAATTTATTTGAATACTCCTCATATTATTTTACACTATAAAATCATTATGTGATGGTTTTTTATTTTTATTTATGTCATGGAGTTATTTGGGGGTTAATAACCAATACTCAAATCCTAATTTATCTTTTAAGGGTAATACCTTCCATATTTGATAATTTTTAAAAGTCAGTGTTATTCACAAACCTATGACATACTAATACAGATACTCATGGTATAATATCTCTCAACAAATATTATTGGCCCATGAGTGGTACCTTTGGATGGAATGGGTCATGAACACAAGATATCTCAACAATGGAATCGTGATTTAATAGGGGTTGAGGGGACATCCAAGGATAATGCACATATTATAAAACTAAATTTAATACTATATAATTAAACTATTTGTTTCACATACCTAACCCATTTCATAAGATAAAAACATGTCCCGAACACTCTCTTCTCCTAAGACAATTCTAGTATACTATTTCTAAATAGTATACATGTACGTAATATTTTATTATTAATGTCCCCACAATATGAAACTTATAAAACACAATTGAACATATATATATATATATATATTTAATGATTATATAATAAATACCCTAGTTTGACACCAATTTTTAGGCATATTTGACCACTAAGATGGGGGTGAATCAATTGTTCCCGAATTAAATTCTTATGAATATTCAAGTTCTAGTTAAATAATTGGATTAATGATTTTGGGGAATTCTTTTTTTTAATTCATTGTGTGACATGTGAGCATAAATTAATATAATTCATTACTCTTTTTATCATTCCCTGTAGATATGTGATCCCAATCCCATCTTAGTGGGTGTACAAATTTCTAACTGAACCACTCCTATCTGGTTAGAGTTTTGGAGGATGTTCTTGTAATATTACATGTATTTATACTCATTATTGAATTCAATATTTTGAAAATGGAGGGAAAAATAGGTATTGTTCACTTCCCTATCATTCTTAGTATGCTCCTTAAGACTACCAACACAATAACAAAAATTAATGAGGGAAATCCTTTGATAACTTTGGGGTAATTTGTAGTTCACATTATTATTCTGGATTTGACGAAATATTCACATAACATGAAATATATGTTTACATGAAACCATTTATAATTACCCTATTGTTTTATATATGATATTATAATATCTGGAGTTATAATTTTGTTAGTAAAATCACTAAAAAGACCTAATTTTATTATTCAATACATTTTAAAAAATGGTCATAATATACAATCTATTCAATATACTGAACATTTTAACAAAATTAATTAATTTTATTTTGGGGATTTAAAACAAATATCACTCACACATCTAAATTACATGTGTAGGATACTAGAATTGATAACACTATGTTGAAAACATATTTAAAAAACCCCATGAATTATAATTAATGCTACTACCATCCAATGTAATATTTTAAATTCATGAGAAAATGGGAAAATATCAATAATAATTTTAAATATTATAAAACTCAATCAAGATAATGAACTTCTTGTAATTTTGAAAAACAACATTAGGTCCATGGGTTTGACACTATGTGATATTCTTGGAATTTCACCTACCACTAATATGCACAAGATATTTATCGAATATAAGTTGCATCCTAGGATACAACCACAGTGGTGGATCCACCTGACCCTCTTAGAAGTTTTATTAATGGAAATGGAAAACAATATATGTGGTAAGAATCATATACATAATATTGAACTCCAATTGAGTAACTCCCATTAAAATTTTCCCAAATAAAACTGACTACACAGTTATAAAAAAAATAAAACAATGAATCAATTTCTATTATAATTATGAATAGCTCGAGAGAATATATTGACTTCCATAAACTAAACCACATGATATGAAATTAACACTTCCATATTCCCATTGTTTACAAAATGTTAGAGAGGAAAATAGGGAAGGTTTGATGATATTTACTTGATATATTTTATTAGTATTTGAAGGTTCCAACTGCTCTGTAAGACTATGAAAATATTACGTTCACCTACCCCCCTTTGGTACATTTTCAATCAAAGGATTCAGTTTGATATATTCAATTCCCCATGTACCTTTCATCAGTGTATGGTAAGAAAATTTTCTTACATTATTGACTGATGATTGTAGGTACTCCTTGTTGATTTAACTCTATATAGAATATGTTTTTAAACTTCTCTTTATAGTATGGAAAAGGTTTTATGAACAATAATTGGTAAAAACCAGGTTTTAGACATTGAAAATTCTTATTTTATGGTACAAAAAAGAAATTTATTAAGACACATTATCACTATGTAAAGGATTGAATTATAAAAGGAAAAAATTATGTGATTTCTACATTCCCTTACCCTACCATTTTTTGATATATACCTCCATTCTTAGTTTATTCTAGGTTTTACATAATGTTTATAATGGATTTTAGAATAATTGAATTTCCCAAAAAAAAACCTACTCAATTAAGGGATTTTTTAATTTTATTATTCATATAGGATAGATTTTGAGAAACTCAAATAAATCCTAATCATATCCCCCATAGTTTGGCCACTAGACTAAAATTTCTTTATTATGATACTTTTTGAAACTTCTAATATATGTGTTGGAGTATTTTTGTCCTAGAAAATTGATGGACTCCTAAAAGTGAAAGCCTAAACTTACTAGGATCTATACATAGTTTAAATAAATTATAGAACAATATAAAAATGTTTTATAAATTTTTATGAATTTAGAGAAATATCAATCCTATTATTTATGAACTAAAATAATTATTTTTTATCATGAAATACTATGATTTATCATCTAGAATGTTGATGACAACTAATAATAGGGAGATAGTTTTTATTTATAGATGTATTGGTTCTGGAAATCAAGGAAAATGGAATATAAAAATCTAGTACTGGATAACATGGTTATATTACCTCACACAAATGATATATATTCATCAATAAATACAAAATTCAATGATTCATTTCATGGTGGGATACCCAACAATATCCCCAAAGTGTCGTGGTAAAATAATCAAGTCAATTTTATAGTCACATCAATGGCACCCACTCATTAAAAAGAAAAAAAAATTATATTAAACTGTATTTCAAGGTATTTTTCTTGTAATATATGTTTTTATGGGAGATCAAAATTTACCAAGTAACTAGGAAAAGAACCTCTGATGAAGTGATTTAGTATGTACTTATAGTTTTTCATAATGATGAATATAAATCCCATTTTTTACCTCATAGTTCAACTAGGATTATTTTAGAAGGTGATTTAATTTCACTATATATTTTTAAACACTCACATGTTTTTTAATGCCTATCTAAACTACTAGTTTACTTTCAAAGTTTCTAAAAGATATGAAATTAAAAAAATCCATTTATTTCATATGAATATTTTATGTATGGGTATTAGATTTCATGATCCTATTTCTTATATAATTTAGATATCCCTTGATATATTTAAATGTGAATTATGTTTAAAATAGTATTAAATAAAAATAAACCACTACAAATCATTATAAGGATTTCATTGAATTAAAAAAACATTTTTTGTATAATTTGAGTACCTTAAGAAATATTTATTGAGAAAGGAACAGAATTCTTAAAAATAACACGGAGTCCCAAATGAATAAATATAGAGTTCACCACAACACCTCAAATACATATCACCTATAGGGAAATGGGTGAGAACAGTTGTCCAATTGAAAAACAAATAGGAATCTAGTGAAGATAATACAACCCCTAGAAAACACTAGAACAAAAAGGTATAAAATTCATCACGGTAATATATAAATGACTATAAATCCAATAAGAATAAATCTATATAGAGGTTTTTAGTGAATTTATTTTTACATTACATTTGAGTTACAAAAATTTTATTCTAGTTGTGAAGAAGGTAAACCTAGAATTTGGAAAATTTGGAGAGCCTAGGAGTTTGTTGATGAAAAAAATAAAGATATGATAAGGGAAGATTATGAGAATTTACTGGTGTATATAGAGTAGTCTAAAGAAATCCATTACAAGTTCATACAGAGAAGAAGCGTTGATATTGGAAATAAAGTTCTATTATTCTCATCAAGAATGAAGCTCGCGTCTGGGAAACATTGATCCAAGTGGACTTGACCATACATAGTAATGAACATTTTATTAATTGGTATAGTTCATATTAAAAAAGTGAAGATTAAAAAAATACATTTGGGTTGAAAGGTCAGTGGGAGATGATATTTAATAAATATTTTTGGAAATACACAATGGAGGATTCCAAGATCCTCTTTACTGCCATTAAATCAAGGACTACTATCTAATATATTTCCCACATATTAGTTTAGATATCCATTCATAAAATTTGTTTTCCATAAAAATATTCATAAAGAATTTATATAGAATGTTATCCAAATAATTGATGGGGAGAATATAAATTAGCTTAGAATATAAATAAATTTGACTCTAATATTAGGTTCTAATGGGATTTATTTATAAAATAATTAAAATCAAACTATTTAAAACCTTCTTTGATATTATGTACATACTTATTTCTTTATTTTTTGTTTTATTTTTTATTTTTGGTGTATTTTTATAATATAAAAACATAAACAAAATGTTTTCTTCCAAGGAATCATACCATGCTAGGATGAAAGGAAATCATGAGTTATATAGTTTTATTATTTCAATATTTTTGAAGAAATTTTCCATTGATTTCATAGAACTATTTTCATTAGATATATGATAATATTTTTAAATGAAACCAAACATCGTGGAACCAAAATCACAGCTTAAGGTAACTAGACTAATGAAATGAACCCTAAGTAATTGGTCATTGGTGACTAAGTAGAACCTTATAGAACCTACATAATAGAAAATTGAATATATCATATAAAATTGATTTAAATAAAAAGATGATATCTGATTTAGAGATCATCCCAAGTCAGCATAATCACATTTGTGTTTGTGTTGGCCATCAAATAATAATTATAGTGACTAAAGAGTTAGTTTCCCAAGATTTTATTCTATTTTATGACTATTAAAAATTGTCCATATGGATTCCTAATTTTTTGTATAGTTTAGTTATGGGTTTATCATTACTAAACAAATAAGTCATTTACACAAGTATGGAATTGAAATATTAAAAAATTACTAATTAAAAAGGGGTATTTATAGGTTTTGGGAATACGGAACATGGGGGAATAAGGGGTGGATGATACATCTGAAATTCTTTTAATAAGTACCAAGGAAGAGTGAAAATTAAATTTGGAATGAAATATTTGGAGAAGGGGAATTAAAAACCCACCACTATATAAAATCTTGATTCCATAAAGATATATTCCTTTTAAAATTGGTAATTGGAACCTCTGACTGAATTGGTAGTAATAGTGAATTAAATTCAAAAGGTAAGTAATAGAATTAAAAAATTTAAAGAATTTAAAATTATATTATTTGTGGGATTGTTTACTAAAGTCTTGGCATGACTATCTATTTAAATAATTAAAATCAATGAATTTACCCTGTGGGAAATTGTTAAAGTGTGGTGGGATATGTGAGCCAAATCATTCAATGTTTTTTATTTATTTTTCAATGATATATCCCCTATATATATTTTAGAACATATGTAGAACACCAATTTTTTCAAAATTTTAAAATATAAAAATTTAATTTTTTAACGGAGTTTCATTTTTTATTTTTAATATTTAATTAATTCTAATTTTACTGTAGATAAAGTATTCACTAAAAAAATATCACACATTTTTACAATCGAAACTAAAAATTTGAAAAGTTCTTGTGCGATTGTTGTTAAACTAAAAATAAGGAAAGCTGACAGTTGACTATGTGCCCTTAATGTAGCTCAAGCTACCGTAAGAATAAGCATGAATATACGATTCACCACTCACGATTAGTTTAATAGATCTATGAAGAAACCCTAACCACCTCCCATATTTGATGCACTAACATTGGATCTCCCACTACACCTTTAAAATCATATAACTTACCACATGAGAAATTACAAAAAACACATGAATGTTTAAAACCACCCCACGAAGAATGATTCTACTACCAGAAGAACAAACAGTCACTAATCTTGCCATATGAAGCCATTAAGTAGGATATAAGGAAATCCAATAGAGAATCTAAAGATAATAATGACATAAAAAATACATTAATCTCATTATTTGAATAATACATATTGTAATGTCCCAACTCGAGAGAACAAAACAATGCCCCAAGATGGTGGGTGACATGGACTAAAGCATGCCTCCCTATATGCAAGAGGATTCCAACTTGTTTTGAGGATCTTAGGTGGTATAATGGGGATTTTTAACCTCCTGGTTAGAGGAATATAATAGAGTCAAAAGTGAATAAAAAATAAAAAACCTAATATAAATCTTGATAGATGATAACATCTGTAAGACTATAATAATAATAAATCCAAAAGTAATGTCATGTACAATATGACAATACTGTCATGTCTCTATACAAAATGGTAGGTATTACATGGAATCATTAATTCAAAAAAATGCATGTATCAAAATATAAAATGGTAAAAAATAACTATAACCCGATGGAATCATGATCCATATATCATCACGTATTCCCCTACTCCTATGAACAACCAGTAAAGCATTATAAAGTTGGTGCCTGCCTTGATCCCTACATACATCCATGATATGTGTCTGGGTACCCAGGGATAGCCCGAACAGGGTCTAAGATAGCACTCAAAAGGCCATCAACAATGGTGTGTATAAGAAGTCCATTCTGTTTATAATAAAGGAAATAATGTGAAATATATATAACATGAATAATAAATGAACAAGCCAAAGTAAAACTATATATCCAACCAACTGTGATTAAACAACCATACTGGGGATATATGTAAATCATGATAACCATCCACTGTGTCATATTCCGTGTAGTATAGTGTTAGATAACAAGGGCTAGATACATGGTATAAAGACCAAGGAATCATGTTTGTGTTTTGTATATAGGTGAGAAAACTGTGGTATAAGGACCAAGGCATCCCCTCACATCCTAGGAGTGTATCCATAGAATCTAGGTAATGACTTGGGAGAAGAAAATAGTGGATGTCCATGTATAATATCCAAGGTGGTACAAGTAAGATAGATCCAGGTAGAAGTAATTTCCTTGGAATCGAAGGTAAACTGAATCCATAGAGTAGAAATGTCCATGGATTCATATAGAAAAATGATCAAAAGAGTAGAATTTACCGAGGAACCCACTACCATAATCACGATACATGGTGTATAAATGTCCATGGAATCTATTGTAATTAGTATCCAAGGGGTGGAAATGTACATTTAGTCCACTAACATTATCAATTAATCATCCATATTGATTAAATGTTTCATAAAACATTTCATAATCAATCACAATCCATGATTTTGTGCCACTCATTTAAATATTTTATGTTTAAAAATTTAACCATTTCAATATTATATAATAATATAGAAAAGGAGGCCAAAACCCTAACCTATTACTCAATCAATTTCATTTAGGATCCTAATAAAATACATGAGCTCACATAGGCCCAATATGGTGGTATATCAAGAGAAATTAATTAAACACACATAAAATGTGGAACGGGTTGAGGTGAATAACCTCCAACTATATTATGGTACTCAGGGGAAATCGAACATGTTCCTAACAATTTAAACTAGGAATTCATTTAAATTAACGGTAAACACTAGAAAGTCCATCGTGAGACTCAATGACGACATGGTATATAAAATACCAAAATTTATTGGAAAATTATACACCACATATTGTATAATCATTGGTAGAACACTCAAACATAAGAGGAATAAAATTTAAATTTAATAATGGATGAAATCCTTGGAAATAGGGAATATTCTTTGGAACCCAAATAAAATAGTTCATATCATGAAAAATATCGAAAGGTGAAAGAGGAAGAAATAAATCATTGTCCTGGATCTAATGAGACCAACAATATTTGAATCATAAATCCATGGAGAAAGCCCACTAAATCCTACCATAAATTATTTAAAAGAGAATTCAAATGTCCAGGAGGATATCTATTAGAATAGTGAAAAAATGTAATAGGATATAATAATTTTAAGTGAAAATCAGTCATTTCAACTAAAAACACAAGGTCAGATGGTTTGGTCTCACAGTTATCCAAATAGTTAAAATTCATGGTTCATGTGAATTGTATTGGAAAATATATGAAAAACGTCCTACACATGTATCCAAAAAAAATAGATATTTCTGTATGAGTGTGTGTCCCTGAGAGAATTTTTAGGGAAAACTATGTGTCTTCTACTTCCCTCTAAAATGACCACATATTTGATAGTAATCATGAAAATTTGGAATGATGGTTTATACTATCTTTGCAGACCATATTTTTCCAACTAATGTCATGTTATGGGTTCTAAACAAGCCCTAAATACCCCCTAAAAATCATGTGACCACATTATACACTCACACTAGGAAAACAAGGAATTAAATAGAAATACAAATGATTTGTACCACATAGAAAACCCTGAATATTAAAATCTCTCCCTTAAAAGATATCATCCCTAAATTTATCTTCAATGGGCTGTCAAGAATCATATGAGAATAACTCAAGCCACTAATAATGTACATAAACCTCCAACCCCCAAATCACATCCTGTACATGAATGAGCTTCCATAACAATTGTATTAGAGGAAGTGGTCAGTCTCATAGAGCATGCATGATAATATCAATGATACTAATGAGATGATACTCAAAAGTCAAATCTAAATATAACATAACCTCTTCTCTATGAAGATTATGAGATAGTTCTGAGAGATAATGGAAGAACATAGAAACATGGAAGACGTCATGCATGACTCAATACCTCATAGATAACTACAACTAACAGTCTAACATCCCCATTCTCTATAGAATCTCAAATGTCTGAACATATTGTGGTTAAAATTCACTATGTCTAAGTCCATCGTTTTCCCAACCTCAAAGAGATACATATGAAGACCTGATAAATGAACTCAAACTCTAGAGGTCATCAGTGATGATCAAAGTAAGATTTATGTCTAGAATATACATTATTTGTATACTTCCAGATCAAATGGTACTACTTTGATGTCTCTTTCATGATATGTAGTTCAATCGGTTCTACCTCCCTTACCTTTAACCAGTACAGGGGTGAACAACTTGGCCTACCATACATAGCCTCATAAGCCACCATCTTTACAGTCTTCTAATATCTATTGTTGAAAGGTGAACTCAACCTAAGGTATATTCTTCCCCCATGAGCTACAAAAATTAATGATGCATGCTCAAATAATTTATCTAAAAGTTGTATTGTGTGATCTGAATTTCCATTAGTTTGAGGGTGGTATCCAACTCTCAAAATAACATGTGTACACAACATTCTATATAATGCATATGAAAACAGAGATATAAAATTATTGTCCCTATCTGAAATAATGGTATCAAGAACTCAATGAAGGTTCGAAATCTCAATGATATAAATCTTTAGAAGCCCATATACTGAGAAGGTCTCCCTAATCAGTAAGAAGGGGGAGAAATCTGTGATCATGATACAACAACTCATACAATATCAGTACATCAAGGTTAACTCAACAAATAATACCTGAAATAAATCATAGAATCATCCCATTTCCCCAAGGGAATGCACGTCAATAATAAAATTCCAACTAGTTTCTACTGTTCCTCCTTCACCTACTGATAGGTGGAACACCTCATGAAAAAACCATCTACCTCTCATTTCATCCTTGACCACCCGTATTGACAGTCCAAGTCATGATAAATCATGGTAATGTTGGGATGTAATAATCATGATGTTCCATGAAATTATTTTATCATATCATCATGTTTTATTTATAAGAACCAATCATGAGAATGAATACACATAATTTCATCCTCTCTCATGGTCCAACCAGAAAGAGGGCCCTCACCTGCCGTACTCTCCCATAGAACTAAGAAATTAGCATCAAATAACTGTCACATCCTCATCCTATTTAGAAGAGTGAAAGTCACTAATAAGGATGTGAGAAAAGTCTCACATTGGAATCCATGTACCTCCAAGAGAATCCATGAGAATAAGTCCATAAGCTATCACAAACTATTAACCTTTAGAACTACCAGTATCATAGTATTTTTTACTAGTACATCGGCAACTTCATTTTCCCTTATAAGTGTATAGGTACGATTAAAGTCAAATGAATTTAGGTACTCATCCCAATATCATTTATGAAGGTTCAAGTCACATTATGTAAATATGTACATATGTTTTTTGGTCTATGTACACTACAAAATGTTATCCCAAAAAAGAATTCCTCTAAAAATGCAAGGAATGAACAATAGAAGCGTACTCAAGATCATGCATCTAGTAGTTATTATCATGCGGCCTCAATAGATATGACCATTATTCCAAAAAAACATTCCTACTATATAAAAAATACCCCTATAAGGATACCTAATGAATAACAATATATTGTATAGATTCTTTTGGGATCTAGCTGGATTAGGATAGTGGTTGATGTCAGTCTCCTATTCATCTATAGAAAGGCTATCTCGCAGAAATCATGTCACGACCCACCTTCACCAAAAGGAGGGAAGGGTCAGCAGATTTCCCGAACCTTCCTTCTTTATGTTGAACAAGAGATAATGACCCCCAAAACCCTCCTTCAATAGGTCCTGGAGTGGAGACCAGCTCCAAGGGTATAAAGTCACACACTAAATGGAAGGCAATACCCTTTTTCTTTTAATATGATTGGGAGACAAGACAGTGAATCCCACAACACCAAATTAATAGTAAAAGTAAATCCAAGAACCATTCCCAATGCATGTTACAAAAGTAAAATCCACAATGTATAAGGAGACTAGAAAGAAAAATACCAAAAGAAAGAACAAAAGTAACTATGATGATCTGTCACAGGGTATGAGCTAGTAGAGTCCAGCACAATCCCCGAAGTCCTCCAGGAAACTTGAAAGCAGTTTTATATACGTAGGGTGAGCATACAAGTATACTCAGTAGGGAAAACAAAAGACTCTCATGCACATGTGGGGAGGCACTACAACAAAAGCCGGTCCTAGCGGCTGTTTTTTTCCTATTTAGCGGCGGTTTAAACCGCCGCTATATTGTGTGGCGGCGGTTTACAAAAACCGCCGCTAAGTTTGGTGTCGGAAATCTATTAGCCGCGGTTTCTTCGATTCCGCGGCGGTTTTAGAAATGTGTCGTAGATCCGTAATTTAGCGGCGGTTTCTCTTCATTTAGCAGCGGTTATATGGGTTTCTGACATTTTTTATTCGCGGCGGTTTTAACCGCCGCAAAATTCAGGCGTTTTATGCGCCTATTCTGCGGCGGTGAAAACCGCCGCTAAATATCAACATAATATATTTAGCGGCGGTTAAAACCGCAGCTAAATGCTGCCCAGTTCATCATTTAGCGGCCCTTTTAACCGCCGCTAAATGCTTCCCTGTTCATCATTTAGCGGCGGTTTTAACTGCCGCTAAATGCTCACAGGTATGGCATTAGCGGCGGTTAAAACCGCCGCTAAATGTTGAACTGGAAAAAAAATATGTTGGATCTACTCCACCACTGCCCTAAATTTTCCAAAACCACAACCACATCTCACCCATCAGCCCCACATAATATCGCATCCACACATCATCATCCCATAATCATGTACATGAATCACAACACATCAAGGATCATTTTATAGATTTATCAACGTGTATTTAATCACATGATACTTTATTTTAGGAGTGTTATAACACAATCCATAATCATAGAGTATCCATTTCATTAGAAAAATATAAGTGGTTGGTTAATTTACCTTTTAGGGTGATATCACAACAATAACAATAGACACAACAGTCACAACACATATCATCCAGTGAAAGAAAATCCCCCAATGACCATAATTTTAACCAAGGTATCAATACCATACAATCCATCATATCATAATAATATCAAAGCTGTAAAAACATTTGAATCATTCCTATTTTCCCCCTTCAGTTTCAATTAGCCAATTATTTATCTTTGATTAAGCCAGCACAAATAGAACCCATAGATGAACAAGAGTAACCCCCCATGCATGATACACAATAAAGAGAAATAACTGATTCCCTACCTTAAAGAATATTTTTCGACTCGCAGCACACCATAGGGTGAAGAAGAAATGACCATAAACCACAAATGCATGAAAAACCGACAAATAAACCTAAACTATGCCAAAAGATCATCAAAATGTAAACCAACTTAGACCCTAGACCAAAAAGGAATCATTGTATTGAATCCCCAAGAGAATAATAAGAGGAAACTAACCAAGAAGAAGGAAGGTATTACCACCAATTTCCAACCAACATCCACCGAATCCAATGACATCCACCATGACTAAACTAAAAACAAATTGGTATTCCTGGACCCATTGGAGTGGTGTAAAAATTTTAAGGCCATGACAGAGCCTTTTATCATTGACCTTTCATGCCTTAGCCATTTATGGTCATGGGATTGGTCTTTTAGTGTGATACATATTGGATATGGATCCAATAGGGGTATGAATATGGGTTACATATATGGTATTCTCATTGGATGTGGTATCATCACATGCATATTTCATTAAGAATCTTTTTGTCAACACATGAGGAATCCAGAACACAATAAATAAAATGCATAGAAGAAAACATGAGAAATCAAGAAAATGTTTGGACATGGAAATGTTTGGTGGCAACTATGTGCCATAAATGTTACATATACAAACCAACTGTTATCATACTTGTTCAAAAAATCAACAATACTACTACTCATCATCTGATGCTGCATCGTCACCCTCTCCACCTTCATCTCCACCACCTGCTGCCACCTGTAAGAACATTATATTGAAAATTAAATATTGGTGCATATTTATAATAAAAATTAAAACCAATAAAAGTTTTCAAACTAAATGATTTTGATTTTTTTGTGATTTACCTGCTCACCACTACCCGATGCACTACCACCGGGGGCATATCTGCTCATATGCTGACGTATTTCAAGAAACTCTTTCTGCAAAGCAGATATCTGATCCCCCTGCTGGTGAACTGTGTTTTGTAGAGCAGACATCTCTCTCTGAGCATCTTCAGGTATGAAATGACTATAACCCGGAGTAGATGAGGCCGAAATCCCTGATGGCATGCGAAAGACCTCAGATGGTACGGGTCCCAAACCCATCTCGCGCACTCTACCAGGATGCTCCTTCCCAAGGACTTGACCAACCGGGTCATCCTGGGAGACTGAGTAGGATTGCCCAGGATTGGCATCCCATATTTCTTTAATTTTTACCTATAAATCAAATATCAATATATATTAACACAGTAAAAACTGATATTAAGTTATTATAATAAATAATTGACTTCATACCCCAACTTCTCTCGCAGGTTCATTAACAAAACTTCCATCTGTTTTTTATGAACATCCAGCCACAGTTCTGTTCGGGGTGCTTCATGCCCTAAACTCTGTGACTGCATTAAACAACGATAAATCATCAATCAAATATGTTAAATAGATAATATTATCTTATAAATATTTAAACTAATTAAAAGATTACCAATGACATTCGGCTTCTTGAAAAGCTTTTTGAACCCGCAGTGTTCGGGATTACCTGCTTCGCCCGGTTTGAAGCATTCTTTCTTGAGAGATCCTGAAATAAATAAAATTCAATTTAACAGTATTGTATTCAATGTCTATCTCCTCTTCATGTACATGTATAAATGTAAAATGAGGATAATATAATAATATATATTTCAATACCATCCGCTTCTCATCACGATGTCTATCAACAAAAACCTTCCACTGTTCTTTCGGTACCCCAATGGGTATCTTCTCATACATCTGCTGCACGGTCAACAAAGAATCGTTGACATCACACCACAACCTCCATTTGAAATCTTTCCATTTTTTTCCAAGATTTTTCAATGTCCACTTCCGTGCTATCACATCAGCAATGATAAATTGGAAGAACATCTGTATACAGAAATTCATTTTGAATATATTAGTAAAATGACATTCAATTAAACCATAAAGTAATAAAATTACCTTTATCTGAGAATCATAAACTTCGTTTTTCCAGTTTGGAGGCATATGCCTCCAATCATCATACGAAATAGGCAGGGAATCGGGCTCTGCTTCCAGCTGACCTATAATCTGACCAAGTAAACCTGCGGCGTCATCCATCGGGACCCCATAAGAATCAAATGGCACCACTATCTTCTTTCCATGCATGTTCCAAACATCAGAACTTTTTATGTCTTTTTCCACGGTTTCATTGTCTTCATCTGCAATGAGCAAACAATTACTATAAACAAAATGCAATAAATTTATTTAATTAAAATTTGTACCTATGACTGCGACCCTCCAGAATGTCCGTGATGAACTGGAGGGGGAGTGTCGCTGCCTCACTACTGAAGCTCTTGTAGGGGGAGGTGATGACTCATCCTCTAATGAGGCATCCACTGATGGTGTCAGAGATGGTGCAGGGGGAGATGATGCCGTGGGGACAGACGGATCGTCATCTGTCATAGAAGAAGAAGGAATAGTGTACCACTTCTTCCTTGGCATTCCTGTCATTTAATCAAATAAAATTAAGTTCAGAATATATATTTCAAAAAATTTATGCAGAAAAAAAATTAAAAATGATAATAGATGCCGAGTATTAATAAACAAAATATATATAACAATGATAATGAATGACTACAGAAATGAAACAAGTAGTTGCTGAATGAATAAATAATTGTACATAAAATCATTTTCCCCTTCAATCATGTCGGTTTTCTACTCCATTGCTTCATCCACTTCATTCATCCTTGCTAGACCAATATTTTCAATATCATGATGGACAAATAATTCTGCTTCCTGTTGTTGATGAATTTCAATTGCAGAGGTCAAATCTTCCACTTCATCACCCATATCATACAAATATCTTCGTATTACGTGAGTAACTACACTCCACCCTTCATCCACAACATCATTCACATAATATACCATTTTTTCCAGCGATGCTAAGATATATGGATCATGCAGTTCACGATCACCAACATCCATCACGCGAGAGAAGTTTACAGAAGTAAATTGCAAGGAATCTCTTTTAACACCTCTGATAAAATCGACTCATTTGCATTTGAATAAAACAACAGAAAAATTCACGTGGTAGTTTAATTCAATAATATCATGCAGCTTTCCATAGTACTCCACTTCAGCAAATGTAAAAATACCACTATTATGTGTTTTCAAACCCACTTCTCGATCGACTGTACGAAATCTAAAACCATTCACATTATAAGCGTTGAACTTTCTAACTTGTTTTATAGGACCTCTAGCAAGAAACTTCAAATCTTCTGAAAAGTCAGCTCGAGTATCAGTATTCATGATCTGAAAAAAAAATTTTAATAGATTTGCAAATTGTATGTTTCAAAGTAATATTCGTATTTATTGCAATATTTATAAACTTACACGTCGTGCAAACCATTCTACCAGCTCTTTATTCATAGCTTTCGTTATATCTTTTTCATTTTGTGTTCGGATTCTCATTCGTCTCTTTGTTTGTATCCTCAACTCTTCAATAAATGGATCTGCAATTTCACTATTCAGCAGCACATATCTATGTGCCTGTAATAATTCCAATTCTGTTAGTGTCGCGTATGAGGTCCTCCCAACTGATCGGCCAATAGCAGGAAATATTTTTGATTTCTGATGCATTTGAGATTGAGTTGATGTGTCGTCAACACATCCAACTCGAGTAAATCTTGTCTCAATATCATCCAAATATCTGGAACAAAAGGTGAGACACTCCTCGGCCAAATAGCCTTCAGCAATAGAGCCTTCTGGTTGAGCTTTATTTCTCACGTATGCTTTCAAATGCCCATGATATCTGTGAAAAATAATAATAATATTATGCATTTATTTAAATGCCAAAAAATGTTTACTTAACTGGAAACATATAAATAAAATACCTCTCAGTTGGATACATCCATCGATAATGAACGGGGCCTCCTAATTTAGCTTCGTCAACCAAATGCATAGTTAAATGCATCATGACAGTGAAAAATGATGGAGGGAAGATCATCTCCATTGCATAAAGGGACAATACAAACCTCTCTTGTAGGTTTTCAAGCTGAAATGGATGTAGAGATTTCTCACATAACTGTCTGAAAAATGTGCAGAAATGGAGTACAACAGCAGTAACTTTTTCAGGTAATAATGTACGCAATGCCAATGGTAGTAACTGTTGTAACAAAACATGTGAATCATGAATTTTCAATCCATATAACTTACGATTCTTCAAGTCAACACACCTCGAGATGTTACTCGAATACCCATCAGATACCTTCACATTCTTTAAAATTTGAAGGAACGTATCTTTATCCCTATTTTTCAATGAAAAAATGGCCGGAGCATACTTTTCATTCTCATTTGGCCAGAGATCACGTTTTATGTTCATTACTTGTAAGTCTTTGCGAGAATTGAGATGATCCTTCAACTTTCCATGCTCATTAAGTAATGTGAAAATCAAATTATCACATACATTATTCTCAATATGAATCACATCAAGATTGTGGCGCAAAGAATTAAATTCCCAATACGGAAGTTTGAAAAATATACTTTTTTTCTTCCATTGTTGCGTTCTGATTTCACTTGACGATGCACTTCGCACTCGTTTTCCGCTATCATTCAAATGATGAACCTTCCCAAATTCTGTTTTAACATTTTCAAGCTGTGTCAATATTTCAGAACTGGTTAAAAACTTTGGAGGTGGTCTACGATCAATGCAACCATTAAATTTTGATTTGTTCAGCCGAAATCTATGAGATGCATCAAGAAATATTCGATGGCACAAGAAGCACCATTTTCTACTGTGAGGTAGCCGTTTGGGCTCGAAATAAAAGTTACAAACGGGACAAGCCAAACCCGTATAAGTGTTCCAACCAGATAAATTCCCAAGCCCAGGGAAGTAACTAATGGTCCACATTAAAGCAGCATGCATTTTAAACATTGTTTTAGAAGAAACATCAAATGTCTCAACACCGTTGCTCCATAACTCCTGCAATTCTTCAATCAAAGGCTGCAGGTATACATCAATATCATTTCCAGGCAGTTGTTTTCCAGGAATAATCATCGAAATGATAAAAGATGTTTGTTGCATACACATCCACGGAGGCAGATTATAAGGGATCAAAACAACTGGCCAAATGCTATAACTCGTACTCAAAGTCCCAAATGGGTTGAATCCATCGGCAGCCAATCCCAATCGAACATTCCTAGGATCAGCTGAGAAATCTGGATGTAATGAATCAAATGTCTTCCACGATTGGGAATATCGTGGATGTCTCATTAACCCATCATTGTTATTATCTACAGCATTCCACTTCATGTGTTCGACGGTTTTTGATGACATGAATAATCATTGCAATCGAGGATTCAAAGGAAAGTATTGTAAAACTTTTGCAGGTGTGTTCCTTTTCTTCTTCTCCGTGAAATTATGTTCAGTCATACTTCCAACATCACCCTTTGACTGCCATCTAGAAGAAGAAAATTTCTTACAATTCTGTCTACTTGAATCCTCTCCCCAGTAAAGCATAAAATCATTGGGACACACATGTATTTTTGTATAATTCAGACCAAGCTTGTTAACAACTTTTTTCATATCATAAAACGATTCTGGGATTTTTTCTTCAGGAAATGCATCACGAATCAATTCCAATAACATGGACATTTCCTTATTTGTAATTCCACATAGACATTTGATATGGTACAACTTCAGTAGAAATGAAATCTTTGAATATTTCAAACACCCACTATACAACTCTTGATTTCCATCGTCAACTAAATCATGAAATACATTTTCCTCACTGAAGTTTTCCCTTACATTTGGCTCCACAGAATCAAGAGGATCCAATGATATGTTACAATCTTGATCTGCTTGTGTTACAGTCTCAGAAACATCACTTGTCACGTTGCAATTTGTAGCACCCTCTTCTGGTTGTTCTGATATGTTTTGATGCTCATAGTGGTGTCTTGCAGTGCCGAATGTATCATTTATGAGGTTTTTCATTTCATTTTCCATTGTCGAAGAACTTGGGACCTCATTCTGTGGATTAACATCAGTCCTCAATCTTTCTGTATTGTTTGATTCTCCATTCCAAATCCAACACAAATATTGCTCAGGGAATTGCTTCAGTATTAAATGTTCATAAACTTCATCTCTCTTCAACCATGTTCTAAATTTACATTTAGGACATGGACATCTTATTCTCCCTTCAACGGATCGATTAGAAATTGCAAAATCTAAAAACCCATTCAAACCCTTAACATATTGAGGTGTGTTCCTCGGTAATGTGATCCAGCTTTTATCTATGTATATCACAATGTGCCTACACAAAATATACGATAGTGTAAGATTACAGAAACATAATATAATAAAGATGAACCATTGACCATAAAGTATGCATAATATAATAAAGATGATTCATTGACCACATTTACCATTTCAGACCAACTGAACAAGTCTGGTCCATAGGAGACAGCGTCAACACCTCATTGAGGAGCAATAATAATATCGGGATACACACTTATCATAACACCATCGATCACACATTTATGTTTCCTCAAACAACACCCCATTGATGTGTGATCGAAACTGATCATAATGCATTTTAAATCAAGTTAACTACATTCACTGAAACCATTTTCACAATGGGTAATGTTTGTTTTATTGTTCTAGGGAAATCTAAATTGACACATTTAAGTTTTGGGGTTCATCTTGTGATGGAAGCATGAGACATGGTGTTTGAATTTCTTGAATAAATTAGTGATAATGACCCTCCTAAGGTGGAGAGAATTATGTTAGTCATGGAAATGTGGAGAAAACTGTAGAGTGGATGTGGAGGAATCAAGGTTCCAAATAGAAACCTATAAGGGACATGTTTGGGGGTTCTTAGGGAAGGCCAGGTGGAACTTGGATATGGTGTGTGTAGGTGATGGAGGTATACCTTAAGTGAGAAGGCTTCGTGTTTGGGTAGAGGGGCGACATGCCAATAGGGGAAGTTGGGAACCAACGGAGTGAGTTAGCAGGAATGGAAAGACATAGTTGGATAGAAAGGGAATGGATGTGGTGGGATGCGAGGCACCTCAAGTTAATGTTGAAATGATAAGTTTATCCTAGTAATGTGAGTGAGTTTTGAAGAAGAACCAAGTAGTCCTTGGTTGAGATATGGATGGTGAAAGTGTGACAAATCTGGGTAGTTTTGGCAGAAATAATGAATGCTAGAATTGGGTGGAGTTTTCATGGATGTTGTGAGTTGGAAAACATGTTAGGGAAGTTTTGAAGGTTGAGTTGAGGTTATGTTGACCTCTTTTATGATGAGTGAAGTTCTCAAAACTAGAAAATTGTGGTGACGAAGTAAGTAATATGGTGTTGAGAACCATGGAAGGAAAGTAATCGATTAATGGTGTGTCTAGAGTTTCAAGTTGGATGGTCTCAGGTAGGAACCATATTAGTGTATTAGTTTTGGTGATGGGTGTTGGATCAGGTTTTGGATGGTTGAATACCTTGAGATGAAGGTTATGCTTGGGTTGTGCTTTGGATGTTTGAAATGGAGTGAGGCTGTTGGGCCTTGAGTTCTGGATTGATGTAGGTCAGAGAATGTGGTTGGAATCTATGTATCCCTTCAGTGACAATGAGTTTGTGTCACCATTATAATTTTGGTAACTAGGTGAGGTGGTGCTAAGAATTTTGGGCCATGAGTTGTGGAGAGGATTGGAACAAAGGTGTTCCGATTGGCTCTCCACAGGGTAGTGTAGTTCCTTATCGATATCCTCTTGTGTGGTGGTATAGTAACATTACCTAAACCTTTAATTTTCATTTGATGTTGATAATAAATAGTTGAGGTGGATGCGCCCTCAATGATAATTGGGTTTTAATTGTGGTTCATGGTTGGGGAAAATGTTTTCAGGTAGGACCTTTTCTTAGTCCGAGTGTTGTTATAACATGGTTGAGTTCAAGGAGTATATTAGAAGATGGAAGTTTATAGGTGGGTCTGTGGAACTAAAATTGGCCTTAGGGGTGCTGTGATTCTTGGGAAGTTTGGATATGTGATGATATGTTATAAGGTGGGGAGGTTTTAAGATCCCAACCCTTATCCATGTGATATGATGAAAAAAATTACACCATGTAACCATAAATATCACAAACCCTACTAACGCGGATACCCATGACTTCTATGAGGAACCTTTCCGTTACATACATTATATAAAAAAGGACCTGAAAACACCCAATGGTCAGTGTATGGTGTGAGAAAATTAATATTAGAAATATTACACCATGTTTTTCATAAGGAGACATTAGAAAAATAAAACAATTATTCTTATTAAGGGAAAATAAAATAATAATATATATATATATATATATATATTAAAAAAATGGTAATTCACCCTTTTAGAATATATTAAAAAGAATAATCAAATTGATACATCATATTCCATTTAAAATAAATTTGATTAAACCATTTCATAATGTATTTATAAATAACCTCTTTGAAAAGGAAAACAATAGAAAATACTCCTATGGTATATTAGGTATAAGTTATCTAAGATCCTTTTAAATCTATGGTCAAATGACTATTTACATACATATCCCTAAAATATGTTCCCTTAAATGAGGTAATCACCCTGATAAGTGAATCCACTATGGAAACAATATTTAGTTATATTTTTAGTGTAAATCATTGATAGGTAGCCACAATTCATCCTAGAATTATTTTCTTATTATATCCCTTACTAAGTACCACATGATCCCATCTATCATAGCCCATATTGGAAGGATTTCATTTAATAATTTTCCCACACATAAAGGATTTCAATTTAACAAATGACCCATACATGTAGGATTTAAATTAAAAATTCAAACTATTTGGAGGGAATATCACACATCAATAATCAAACTACTTAATTTCAAATAAAACATGATTCAAAATCCATTTTCAAAATCAATTCCAAATTAATAAATCATTTAATCAAATAATTCAAAAAACAAACCATTATAAGAATCATAAATCAATCTATTAATCAACTTATATAATCCAAAAAATGATATAGCAAGTATGGATTATAAAATAAAAGATATCTTTAAAGCCTACAACCTAAAACACATAATTTTTTTAAAAATGAATGAAATAAATACCAATAGGATCAAAAACTAAAATAAATCCATTAACCAAGAGACCCATATAATGAATCTCAGATTCAATTAGAAACAAATCATCAAGATGGATGTGATAATAGAGAAAACTCACTTTGGGGCCGAGGTCGAAGTGAGAAAGGTCGTCGGGATAAGGGGGTCGTGGGTTGCCGGTCGCAGGCACTGCCGGAGGAGGTCGCGGGGTCGCCGGAGGAGGTCGCGGGGTCGCCGGAGGAGGTCGCGGGATCGCCGGGGGGTCGCGGGGGGCTGTGGGCGAGGGTTGCAGCACGCGGGGTCGGGGGAGATGGGGGTCGGGGTAGGGAAGGGTCGGGGTTTTTTAAAAAAAACAAAGTTTTAGCGGCGGTTTATTAAAAACCGCCGCGAAACGTATTTCGGAAAATGTTTAGCGATGGTTTTGTGAACCGCCGCCACAAAACCGCCGCTAAACACTGTTTATTTTGTAGTGAGGCATACTAATGCCCTGTGAGAAAAGAGATAACCAATCACCTAACAAGGAAACTAACCACCCAAGCTTCACCAAGGCACACTCCCCAAATAACACAAGTCGAGTAATTTATAGTAATAGCACATCGATGTTTGGATACCCCATGCCACTTTCCCACTGGTTATTGAAGACATCCTATGCATCGGACCAATCCCACCATTCTGACCATAGTCCCACTATCATACCCCGACCCCACACACCTGATCCACAAATGTCACACGTAACCATGCCAGCAAACACCTAGGCCAGAACAACCACTGAAACGCCCGAAGACACCTAGGCTAGATGAACTACTTCCACACTCGAAGACACCTGGGCCTCATCTCGAAGATACTTGGGTAACCAACTGCCCGCACACACCTGGGCCAACCACCACACTACCCTTCCCAATGATTATTGGGATAATAATGGACATTAGGATATCACATACTACCTGAAGATACTTGGGCTCTTCTAGAAAGGGGGAATAAATGAGGTAATAACCAGCCACTAATAGAAGTGTTGGGAAAAACACCCTCCATCATGAAATGGGGGTGTTTGGAACTAAGATATCAACTTCATTGGGGCATGAATTTGGAACACAAAAACTAAAAGTATGTATAGGTAAAGGGCACTCACCCAAATCTAGGTTTTTCTTCAACTAGCCTAAAGAACACAATTTGAACATGTGTACAAGTCACAACTCGCACCAAATGAAAACCCATTTTTACCTTCCATGTTTTCGTGTTCAGTAATAATGTTTAAATAAGTTTCTGCACCTACTTGGGAAACTAGTAAGCATAAGAACAAGACAAGGAAAGGATACACCCAACAACAATTTAAGCTTTCTCTGTTTTCCAAAATCATTTTTCTATACATTTTTTCCTTATCTGATCTATTTAATTACAGTAGAGATTGACCTATGCATTTGTACCTATTATTTGACTATTGTATGCCCTAAAAAAATAGGGTAGTATATTGGGAATGTCAAAACAACCTAGGGATAAGTGAGATCCTTCAAAGTACCGGAACCAAAGAAAACCCCAAGGTACTGCCCTATGACCCCATGATCTAAGAGCCAACGGTTTCTCAACAATAGAGGATCCCACCCTAATTCGTGATATAATCAAGAAACCACAGGGCCTAATGTTCTTAACCAGCGAATCCATTACAACAGGGCATCCCATCCCCACCCACATCACCCAGCAATCGGCCCCTGAATGAAAACAACCAAAAACGGCCATAAAGCAGGCCCATGCCAGTATTTTTAGATTTAAATGATTTAACACACTCCATGATTCAAATTCCACTGTAATTTAATCGGGGTGATCACAGAAAAGGGATTTATCCTGGTGCTTTCAATTTGTTTATCCAAATATACGTAATTACCCAATTTCATGTACACGACAAGCACCATAAGTAAGGGTTTATTAATTCACAGAGAAAGACCACCAGCGGCCATGATTTTTAGTAGGCATAAACCCTCACAATCCAGAAAGTATTAATCATGAAAGAAGAGAAAAACAGAGCATCATCATCGGTCACACCCCTCCCCTACATTCTTTAAAATCCGTTTATTATCTTCTTTAAAGTTTTTTTCATCCAATTCTACATAAGAAATAGCGTACCCACCCCGCAAGATACACAGAAAATAGAGACAAAGGTGAAACCCTACATGATTGATCAACGATCAAAGTTTTTCTCCACGCCCAATGAACATAGGATGTGTGACTTACAGGGCTCTGGAATAGGTGCACCACTTTCTTCGGTAACAAAGGGCTTCAAATGCACAAGGAAGAAGAGAGAAGTCGTCCAAAAAGGAATGTGGGGGAAGAAGAACTTCTTCTGTGATATATATATAAAACCCCGTTGTTACATAATAATAAATTTGAACTCCTTGGAAGTCGGATAGTGGTTATTCCACGCGGTTGGGTGGTTACACATGACTGGAATAATTTTAATTTAACAGGGAGGTTTCTCAGGATTTTTGGATATTAATTATGGCTTAAAAAGGCCTTGAATGGTTCAAAAAGTTAAAAGGGGAAAAAGTGGGGTTACGGGGGAGGCAGCAGGAGAAAAACCCACCAAGGCTGGGTGACAGCGATCGGTCGCGCCGATCAGTCGCGCCAATAATTGGCAAAGGATGGGGTCATGAGGGTCTGGGTCATTATATCAGATACCTCTCAAACCATTCTCGCCCTCGAGAATCAAAACCAGACCTGGAGGGAGGAGGGGGGGATCCAAACAACCACCCTGGAAGATACCTCTCAAGAGTGAACCTCTCTGACATAGGAATATCTTATCTTCTGAACAACACAAATTCCCTACCACTCCTTCCCCGTTGCATGCAAAACAAAATGGCCAAACCGTCCAGTACAGTGGGAGAGGGGGTTCCCTTCCACCATGCTAAGATACTATCTGCGTTGGACGGCACTAAGGTGCCTACACGGGTTTAGGTGCATCTTCTTTATTGCGTCTTAACTAGGGATCAGTCCTCCCCTCCCCATTCTTTAGGACACTTCACACACACATCCACAGAAAAAAAAATTTCCCAACCATAGCTGACAAAGTATGCATTACAAAGAAAACATGTACTGAAAAAACATGATAAAACTCAAAACAACTCAGGGTATTGGGCATGCATCTGTGCTTCCCTCTCCCAGGTACTTTCCTCAATAATCCCACCACGTATCTATAACACACGAACCAAGGGAATGTTTCACCCAAGAAGTACTTTCTCATTACAATCCTCAATCTTGATCGGTCGTTCTATGAAGGTTGCATCGTATTTGATATCTAGACCTCCCCAGTTGAGGATGTGTGAATCGTCATGAAAATATCATCGGATTTAGGACACATGGAATACATCGTGTATCCTTAGTAGCGGCGGTGATAGCGCTAGCTGATGGGCCACTTCACTGACCCATCACAACACTTCGAAGGGCCCGATGAACCTGAGAGAAAGCTTGCATCCTCTACCAAACCTCCACTGTCCACGCCGAGGGGAGACCTTAAAGAATACGTGGTCCCCGTCCTCGAACTCAAAGGGTCTCCTCCTATCATCATCATATGACTTGTACCGGTCCTAATATCCCCTAATCCTCTCTCATATAAGTCGAACCTTCTCGGTCATGCACTGCACCACCTCCGGGGAAAGAACACATGCTTCCCCAACCTCAGCCCACCACATGGGTGAGCGATATGGCCTTGCATATAAAGATTCAAATGGAGCCAAGCCAATAGTAGAATGATGGATATTATTTTAGGCAAACTCTACCAGAGGCTAGTGTAGCACCCATGATCCCCCAAAGTCCAAAATACATGCTCGCAGCATGTCCTCCAAAGGTCTCAATGGTGCGGTCTGTCTGCCCATCTGTCTGGGGGTGGAAAGCAGTGCTATGATGTAGCCGGGTACCAAAATAATGATGCAATACCCTCTAGACTCGTGAGGTAAATCATGCATCCCTATCCAAGACAATGGATATCGGAACTCCATTCAACTGCACTACCTCATCCACACACTTCCGTCCTAGAGCACCCACTCCACTCGACTCCTTAATTGCCAGGAAGTGAGCCAACTTCGTCAACTGGTCCACTACTACCCAAATGACATCGCAACATCCTTTCACTTTGGGTAGTCCCGTGATGAACTCCATCGAGATGTCATCCCACTTCTACTCGGGGACATCTAAAGGTTGCAACAACCCTCCTGGAACACGGTGTTTAGCCTTCACCTGCTGACACACTAGGCACTTGGACACAAACTCTGCCACTGCTCTCTTTACTCCGGGCCACCAAAACTGTCTCTTCAGACCCTGGTACATCTTAGAAACTCCCGGGTTCACAGCTAGGGGTGTGTTGTGGAACTCACTAAGGAATCGTCCGCGCATAACCTCTGGAACAAACAACTCTTCTCAGAAAAGCATCCAGTTTTGACCATCCTCTGTCCACCCTTCCGGAGCATTGCCCTTGTCAACTCGGTCATGCATCACTTCACACTCTGAGTCTCCCCACTGAGACTCCTCCACCTGACATAACAGAGATGTTTGTACTGTCATCTGATATAGGCAACCTCTACCACTATCCATCCTCACATCCAGGTGAAGGGTAGCCCACTCCTCCATCACCCTCTAAGTGTCTGCCGACTCTCGGACCACATCCCTCTCTGACTTCCTGCTCAAGGCATCAGCCACCACATTTCCTTTCCCTGAGGTGTAGGAAATCTCGAAATCATAATCCTGGAGGAACTCCATCCACCTTCGCTGCCGTAAGTTTAGGTCTTGCTGGGAGAAGATATATCTCATGCTTTTGTGATCCATGAATACCACAAAGCGTTCTCCGATGAGGTAATGTAGCCACAACATTAGAGCGAACATGACTACTTCAAGCGCCAGATTGTGGGTGGCATAAATACTCTGATGAGTGCGTAGCTTCCTAGACCCATAAGAGATCACCCCTTGTTGTTTCATTAACAAAAATCTGAGGCCCTTCCATAAAGAATCACATAACACCTCATACGTAGCCCCTTCTTCTGGTAGTCTCAGTATTGGGGCACTAACCAATTTCTCCTTCTGATAGCTGAAGGATGCCTCGCACTACTCGCCCCACACGAAAACCTGGTCCTTCTTGGTCAAGGATATCAAAGGTACCACAACTCAAGAGAATTTGGGTACAAACCTCCGATAGTAACTTTTCAGCCCGAGGAAACTACAAACCTCTTCCACATTCTTGGGTGCTGCCCAGAAAAAACTGCCTCAACCATTGATGGGTCTACCGCTACCCCATCTTCGAACACTAATTTCCCAAGGAAGTGTACTTCTCACATCCAGAACATGCATTTCAACAACTTACCATAGAGATGGGGCTGTCAGAGGTCCCCTAAAACCATCCTCAGATGCTCTGCGTGGTCCTCCTCTGATCTTGAATAAATCAAGATGTCGTCAATGAACATGACTATGAACCGATCCAGATACTCCCGGAAGACGGAGTTCATAAGCCCCATGAACACAGCCGGGGCGTTTGTAATGCCGAAAGGCATGAATACAAACTTGAAGTGCCCATATCTACACCTGAAGGATATCTTCGAGATGTCTCCCTCCTTCACCCTCAACTGGTGATATCCAGACCATAGGTCAATCTTTGAGAACCATCCTGCCTCTTTCAGCTGGTCGAATAGAACGTCTATCCTCGAAAGAGGGTAGAGATTCTTGATCGTCACCTGATTAAGCCTCCTGTAGTCTACTCACAACCTGAGACCACCATCTTCTATCTTTGCGAACAAGACTGGAGCACCCCACGGTGATGTACTTGGTCGAACATAACCCCTCTTCATCAGATCGTCAATCTGAATCCACAACTCCCGTAGCTCCGAAGGTTCCATCCGGTAGGGAGCCATCGAAATCGGACGAACACCAGGCTACAAGTATATCCCAAACTTGATATCACGTCAAGGGGGAAGATCTGTTACCTCCTTAGGAAAGATGTCCGTAAACTCATTGACGATCCCTGATACTTCCACCATCTCAGCATCTACTGACTCTACTGACAGCTCGGCTAACAAGGAGAGGAGGGGTTCCTCTCGCCTACTTCCCTTCTGAACATTCCGCTCGCCGATGAAAGTAACACGTCGGCCACCCAAGTTTGAGCACACAACCCTTCCTCGGAAGTAGTCGCTGATGCCACACATAGAGAAAAACCAATCGATTCCTAGGATGACATCGTATGGATATATCTGTAGCAGTAGTAGATCCCTGACCGACTGGTGTGGCCCTATCATCAGTGTGGATCCTCTACAAATATATAACAAGTCGGTCATACCTCTGACAGGTGTACTCAGCACCAGGGGCACTGGATGTCTCTTGAAATCTAGACCCAGAGCACAGGGCAGACCGGGTGCAACAAAGGAGTGCAAAGTTCTGGTATCGAACAAGGCATTAGAAAGGGTACTGAACAAACTAATCATACATCGAACAACCTATGGTCCCGCTAGAACTACTACCTCCACAGCGTGAAAATGTCCATGCCTAGATCCTCTACCCCTCAGCTATCGGCCACCTCCCCGACCACGCCCTGGTCAAGGTCCCTGAGGAGCACCCTGAGGTCAGCCTCCCCTACAATGTCATCCCTCGAAGGAGTGGGAGCTCGCTTCCCCTACTGCTGTTGCTGGAAGGGCCTCGCTGGAAGCTGCTGCTGAGGTGGGTGCTAGGCATATCTGCCACTGCCGTACTGAACTCGGTCCAGGCATGAATTCTGGAGATGTCCCTGGCTCCCATAGACAAAACACCTCGGTCTTGGGCCTGAAGGGAAAGGGCGAGGACCAGGGGACCAGAACTGGAACTGTTGCGGCCTGCTCCCTGCTGGTCAGAACCTAAAGGGTCCCGATGTTGGAGGTCTGATGCTGACGACCATTCCCTTTGACAGGCCTAGCTGAATCCCCTCTCGTGACATGCCGCCCAGCGTGTGCATCCTCTACACCACCTCTGCCTTCATCTGGACCTCCATGTATGTGGGAAACAGCGAAGGGGGTAACAACGTTTTGGAGGGAGGGTCGGAGCGCCTCCTCTAAACGTCTTTCCCGAGACTCCTCATCCAGAAAGAGGTCTGGAGAAAAGCAGAGGAGATCCTTGAACATGATCCCCAGCTCTCTTACTGACATAATCCCTTGCTGGAGGGAGAGTAGCTCTTGCCTCTTTTCTGCATTCATCGTAGAAGAGAGAAATTCCACCTAGAACTCTATCTCGAAATCAGCACATGCCACCTCAGCCTATCTCCTCTCCCACAGGTAGTGCGTCCACCACTGACGCGCTTCTCCTCGCATCTGGCTGATGGCCTGAGGAACCCAGTACTCGGTCGGATCCTAGATCAAGCTGAAGGCTATCACCAGCTCCTCCAGCCAGCCCTTCGTCTTCATGTTAGAGGTGATGCCCTCGTACTTCACCAGGGTCTGTCGTTGGAAGGCTCGAAGTGTCTTCTGCCACTGGTCATCCTCCTCTTCTTGATCAAACCTCCGCCGATCAGCCATGTCATCCTCATGGGCCTTGATCACTCGTACAACTCACGGTCATCTTTTGGGTGCCATAGCTACAAGGTAAACAAAGAATGCCTACGCCCAAGTAGTGTAGAATGTTGTTCTTAAAACTTCTTAAACTTCTTATTTATTTAAAATTCCCAAAACACCCCAAAAACATGAGAACACAAGTCATTATGATGCTGGTACCTTCCATAGGGTCTCTAACCGGAAATCAGCATGGCCTCACTCGGTAATTTGTTAGGTCTAGAGTCTTTGCATCGGATCACGGGGGGCCATAAAATCCCATGTCCTAGCCGGTCTTCCCTGGCCTAATTCATGACCCAAGGTCACCCAACACCATTTCCCTACCATCCCATGCAATACTCACTATGCCTAACTCCAGAATCCATCCAATCTCTCAACCCCTTTGATACCATTCTTTCACGACCTTCCATCAACAAAAGGAGGGAAGGGTCAGCAGATTACCAGGGCCTTCCTTCTTTAAGTTGAAGGAGAGATAATGACCCCCAAAACCCGCTTTCAATAGGTCCTAGAGTGGCGAACAACACCAAGGGTATAAAGTCACACACTAAATGGAAGGCATTACCCTTTTCTTTTAATAGGACCGGGAGATAAGATAGTGAATCCCACAACACCAAACTGAAAGTAAAAGTAATTCCAAGAACCATTCCCAATGCATGTTACAAAAGTAAAATACACAATGTATAAGGAGACTAAAAAGTAAAATACCAAAAGAAAGAACAATAGAAACTACGATGATATGTCATAAGGTCTGAGCTAGTACGGTCCAGCATAGTCACTGAAGTACTCCTGGAATCCTGAATGTAGTTTTATATACGTTGGGTGAGCATACAAGTATACTTAGTAGGGAAAACCAAAGACTCTCATGCACAAGTGGGGATGCATACTAATTCCCTGTGAGAAAATAGATAAAAAATAACCTAACAAGGAAACTAACCAACCAAGCCTCACCAAGGCACACTCCCCAAATAACGCAAGTCATGTAGTTTATAGTAATAGAACATCGATGTTTGGGTACCCCTCACCACTTTCCCACTGGTTATTGAAGACATCCTATGCATCAGACCAATCCTGGCATTCTCACGACAGTCCCACTGCCATACCCCACCCGCACACACTTGGGCCACAACTGTCACACGTAACCATGCCTGCAAACACCTAGGCCAGAACAACCACTTCCATGCTCGAAGACACCTGGGCTAGATGAACTACTGCCACGCCCGAAGACACCTAGGCCTCATCCCGAAGATACATGGGAAACCACCTACCCACACACACCTGGGCCAACCACCACACTACCATGCCCACAGATTCTTGGGATAATAATGGTCTTTGAGCCAACACAGCCTGCCCGAGGATACTTAGGCTATCCGGGAAAGGGAGTAGAAAGGAGCTAATAACAAGCCACTAATAGAAGTGTTGGGAAAAACACCCTCCCCCATGAAATGGGGGTGTTCGGCACTAGGTGCTCAACTTGGGTGGGGCATGAATTTGAAACAAAAAAACTACAAGTATGAATAGTTAACGAGCACTCAACCAAATCTAGGTTTTTCTTCAGCCAGCCTAAAGAACACACTCAGCACCTATGCCCAAATCACAACTCACACCAAAACTAAACCCATTTGTCCCATCCTTGTTTTCATGTTTAGTAATAATGTTTAAATAAGTTTCTGCACCTACTTGGGCAACTAGTAAGCATAATCACAAGCCAAGGAAAGAATACACCCAATAGCAATTTAAGAATTCACACCGAATTCTCTTGTAAAGTCACAAAAACAGAGGGATAAGTGAGATCCCTCGAAGCACTGGAACAAAAGAAAGCCCCAAGGTACAACCCTATGACCCCAGGATCTAGGAACCAACATTTTCTCAACAACAGAGGAACCCACCCCAATTCGTGATATAATCAAGTAACCACACAGCCTCAAATTCATAACTAGATAATCCATAACAACAGGGGATCCCATCCCCACCCACATCACTCAGTAATCGGCCCGTGAATGAAAACAACCAAACCACTGCCATAAAGCAAGCCTATGTCTGTATTTTCAGATTTAAAAGATTTAACACACTCCATGATTCCAATTCTGATGTACTTTAACCGGGGTTATCACATAGAAGGTAATGATCCTGGTGCTTTCAATTTATTTATCCGAATATATGTAATTAACCAATTTCCTTTACACGACCAGCAGCAGAAGTAAGGATTTATTAATGCACAGAGAAAGACCACCAACGGCCATGATTTTCAGTAGGCGTAAACCCGCACAATCCAGAAAGTATTAATCATGAAAGAAGAGAAATAGAGAGCAGCATCATCGGTCACACCCCTCCCCTTCGTTCTTTATAATCTGTTTATTATCTTCTTCAATGTTTCATTCATCCAATTATACAGAAGCAATAGCGTACCCACCCCGAAAGATACATAGAAAGGTGAGATGAAGTTGAAACCCTACCTGATTGATCAATGATTGAAGTTTTCCTCTACTCCCTTGGAACAAGGGATGTGCAACTTGCAGGGCTTTTTCCCAGGTTCACCACTTGATATAGTAACAAAGGACTTCAAACACACAAGGAAGAAGAGAGAAGTCATCCAAAAAGGAAGATGGGGGAAGAATAATTTCTTTTGCGATATATAGATAAAATCCCATTGATATTGAATAAGAAATTGAAACTCCTTGGAAGTCGGCTAGTGGTTATACCATGCGGTTGGGTGGTTACACACAACTAGATTAATTGTTATTTAATAGAAAGGTTTCTCTGTATTTTTTGATATTAATTATGGCATAAAAATGGCCTTGAATGGTTCAAAAAGATAAAAGGGCCTAAAAGTGGGGTTACAGGGGAGGTTGGAGGAGAAAAACCCACCATGGCTGAGTGACACTAATCATTCCCACCAATCGGTCATGCCGATCGGTCTCACACTGATCAGTCGTGCCGATCAGTCGTGCCGATAATTGGCAAAGGACTTGGTCATGTGGGACTGGGACATTACAAATCAGGCCATTAAAACATCAAACCCTTCTAATTCATTCCTATAATAAGATATTATAAAATTAAAATGTCCAATATGAAATTCCTAAAATATCTATCTTCCCTAATAAACTATGTTTGTAAAAGATTTTCTTGGGTTGCTCTATTGAAACTACATATCTAGCCTTGTCAGTGTCAACTGATACTATTTTATATGAGATTATAATATCCAAGAAGTGAATTGCATATATCCGAAAGTTGTACTTTGTGACCTTACCATATAATTTGTTCTCTCTCCTTGTATCTAAAACAATATCATGATATTTGGCATGGTCATGTTGCTTGTGAGAATACAACAAGATATCTTCCATGAATACCACCATAAATGAATCTAGATATGGATGAAAAACTAGGTTCATCAATACCATGAAATATATTAGCTTGAATTTAATACTTAGAAACAAAAATAAATAATCATATATATAACATACCTTCTATGAAAATCTATACAAGGTATCTCTGAAGGTTTTATTTGTTCCAGATGATAACCCGATCTAAGATCAATTTTGGTGAAAACCGTAGCTCCTTGGAGTTGGTCGAAGAGATCACCTATCAAGGGAAAGGGATGCCAAATATTGACAATAATGTGGTATAATTTCTTGTAATTCAAATATATATTATTTTTAATCATACTTTTTAACAAAAGGACTAAGAAACCCCATAGACAAGTACTCGGTCTTATAAAATGCTTTGCTTCCAAAACCTATAGCTTCCGCTTGATCTCCTGAAACTCTACAGAATCTATCCTATAAGGAGTAATGGATAAAATTTTAGATCCTAGAATAATATTTATTCAAATACATACCACTCTATCAAGAGTTATTCCGTAAAAGTCTTTAGGGAAAACATCCCTAAAATGATCCAAAGTTAGAGGGAAATATTCTTGATGTGACCACATATCATCTAGATGTAAACTATCAATAATGGAAATCAATCCATCCAAACCACGATGCTCGTTTATATCTTGGATCACATGAACATCTCATTCACCCAAGTAAATAAATCCCATATCCTTTGTTGATGTTATGGTCACCCATAATAATCAACATGGACAGATATGAGACTAACCATTCCATCCCAATTATGCCATCAAACCCTATCATTTCAAGAAAAAAATATCCAATACCAAGTGACACCCACTAATCTCAATGGATAACTCCCTACATGGGAGTACACACTATTTCATGATCCATAATGTAGTAACCAAATTCATACCACCATAAACAATGAACAATGATAAAAAGGATGTCCACAATAGGTAAATATATAAAAAAATTAGATTCACCTATATCAATAAGAGTAGATACTGGAGTAGAGGATACTAAGGTCAAACCTCCCCAACAGATGAAAAAAAAATTTCCCCTATAGTGTAGGCTATACATAATATATCTATCATGAACCATTGATAAATGAAACAACCTCACTATCCAATGAAGACACATTATACTTTTTAGGTACATCTGGTGTTTGCCTGCATTATCCTTGACCAAATCCTCAACAGGAATGACCAGAACTACTCTTGCTCCAATCATGACATGGATATAGGAATCCTAATCCAGAAACTAGAGTCAGTGTTGAGTCCCTTCCACTAACTTCTGGTGAGAAGGTCCTACAAAACATCTTCACATGGTTTATCCTTTTGCGTACTCATCACTCTATTATATCTCGATCAAAATACCCACTAATATTTATCCCCCTCCCACACTGATAGAAGAAGATAGCACTACCACCACTAACAACAAGGGTAGTAATACCCTAACGAGAAGTCTCAAAATAGTGCATTCTTCAATATGATATAGAACTACTTGGACAAGAGGCAAAAATACCCGGGTCTATTACCCCAATCCTTCCTCAGGTTACATTCTCTAATAACTTTTTGATTCCCTATATCAATAATTTGTTCCTATAATAGAAAAATATTATTGATAAATTCCCTAATTTGTATCTCCCTCGATGCATCATGATTAATATAAATTAGTAAAAATGTATAAGATCAACGAAGGATACTGAATACTCTATAATGGTTATCAAACCCTACTATAGATGCATAAATACACCAACCTTCTATCCTCTTAGAATATTTGAAAATATGTAATCATAAAAATTGTATAGGAAATATGTCCAAACCATATCCCAAAGAATACTTGTATAGTTCCAAATATCAAACTAGTTCTTAGATACTCCCTGAAGCATATAGGTCACAAGATTAACTCTTATATTAGGAGGTGTAATGAGATTCTAAAAAATTGAAAAGCTAGTCACATGCCACAGAAAATTAGCATGTGGGAATCAACACCAATATCATGACCAGTAGGTGGTTCTATAAGTCTAATTTATTGAGGTTATACCATTGTCTCATGACCCACTACCTCTAAGGCATGTTACCTCCACTCTCCTTTCATAGGAATGGAGGCCTTCCAGGTGAATTTTCTCTAAAATTCCAAGTGAATGCCTCATTCAAAATTTTTATTCAACTATATCAAAAAAAATCATAGGATAGTCCAAAGGCTTCCTATACACAAATCAAACTCCTATTACAACTCCTAAATCTATAACAATGTAGTAGGAACTCCCATAAAATGTTCCAAATACACTGCCTATTTCCCACTATAAATATGGGCCTAGGTTAAGCTGTCCATTTCACAACAAGGGTCCCAATATATAGACTATCTTGGGAAAATGATAAATCCATTTATCATGTATCTTTTCATTTTTTAATTTCAATTCAATTTAAATTATTATTTATTTACAATTATCTTTAAATAGTTTAAAAAATGGATATTCATTTATTATATATAAGGGTTTATACGCCTTATAAACGGATGTGTGGTTCTCATTTAATCCCGACCATAACATGTTCTAGTCCATGTGACTAAGGATCCATGAATGAACATGACATAATTAACTGATTAGGGTTTATAATGTAGCCTATGCAATAAAAAGATATATAGGTTTAAGAATAAAAAACTAGTACTATTTAGCTTTATCAATATTCTTTAGAAACCATTAATCAAATAACATTTAAATAACTTAGGGAAAAAGTAATAAATTTCCTGAAGTTAGGAAACAAATACTATATGGAATGGAATATGAATGGCATGTAAATCTTCTAAGGGGTCCAAAATTATGCATGATCAATTCTTCCTTTACATATCAGTCCAAGGATAAATACAATTCCTCAATCATAGAAATTATAACATCACATGACATGTGAAAAAACTGATGATGGAATCAAATCAACTCTAATAGGAAATTTCCATAACATCATATCCCATTCCATAAATTTTTTATTCTTCCGGTGCGTGGGTTCGATACTCAAAGGAAAAAATAATTACCAAAATACTACACATACCTAATTATCCTTTCCATAACACTACACTATATGGTGGAAAAAGAAAATAATGTAAAAAAGGCTCTCATTCTAATTTGTAACATCCTGAAGGGAGGGAAACAAAATAGTTCCCCCAACTAGTGGATCACCTAGCCTAAAGCATGCATTCGCCTATGCAAGTGGCTACTAAATTGTAGGAAGGGCCTAAGGTGGAACATTGTGGGGACTATATTAGAATGATAATAGTAATTCCATGGTATCTAGCATAATATAAATCATGACTGAAGATAACATCTAGAGGAATATAATAATAATAAATCCAAAATCATTATCATGTATAATATGATGATCATGTCATGTATCTATAAATATTTTAGGAAATAAATTGAAATAGGAATCTTTTACTATTCATGTATAAAAATAAAAAAAGGAATAAAAAGTAACTGTATTCGAATAGAAACACAAGCCACAGTCCCGTCCTGTTCTCCCCTACTCATATTCATGAATAATAAAGCATCATAGTTTGTGCTTTAACAATTTTCATCCAACATCCATGAAGTTTTTTGGGTGCCCAAATGGTGTCCCAGTTGGGTTGTAATATAACACTGATTATACCACCACCAATGGAGTCAATAAAAAGTACATTCTCTCTATAATCAATTATGCAATGTGAAATATAAACCACAGAAATAATAAATAAATAAATAATAAGATATAAAACTATCCAGTCAATAAACTGTGATCAAACAACCATATCATGGATATTTGAAAATAATTATAAACATCCACCATGCCCAATGTTGATTAATCCAATGCTAGACACCAAGGTCTAGATCCACTGTATAAATACTAAGTCATCATCACCATGTCAGGCCTACATAGGCTAGATCTAATGTATAACAACCAAGTAATCTCCTCGATTCCTAGGAGACTCTATATATAAATTTAATAAAAAATTTGTAGGAACCCAAGGGAATCTTCACGAAGCATTTTATAGTGGTTAAATCAAGATAGATCCAAGGGGTAGAGATGTCCTTGTAATCCTAATGAAACCAAAACCGTAGAGTAGTAATGTCATTGGAATACTATGGAATCAAGATCCAAGGATTAGAAATTTCCAAGGAATCCACAACCATAATTTGGTTCCATGGCGTATAAATTTAAATTTCATCTAATGGAATCAGGATCAGAGGAGTAGAAACGTACTAGGAATCCGCTAGCATTATGAATTCATTATATCAATTCATTAAATGTTTCATAACCCATTTCATAATCATTAAAAATTCATGATTTTATACTATTAAATATAACTTTTTTCATTTAAACATTCAATCATTTCAATCATATGTAATGACATGGAGAATGAGGCATTAATTGTATAATATAACTCAATCAATTCTAATTTAGTATTCCATTAAAATATGTGATCTCACGCACACCCAAGGGGGTATATCAAGGGAGATTAAGTAATGACACCACAAAGGTGGAATGATGCAACTAGATACTCGACCTATACCAATGTAACAATACCAATGGTTTTAGACCAACTATTGGTATAGGTATCATAAAAAGAACCTATACTAATGGTTTAGACAAAACTATTATTATAAGAACCAAAATATGACCGAATATAAAGAGTTTATTGAAACCATTGGAATAAGTGATGACTATACGAATGGTTTGGGTAAACCTATGTGTATAGATTCCATTTACTGACTATATACCAACATTTTTTTAAAAACCATTGGTATATCCTCCATTTAAGACCCTATACAAATAGTATTTCCAAAACCATTGGTATAAGTCTCCAAATAAAAATACGTGTACCTTCAATTTGGAAAACCATTGATATATGTATTATTATTTTTAAATAATTATTTAATTATTTAAAAATGAATAAAGCAAATATTAATTTACTTATAGATATACATATACATATTTGTCATGTTATGTTTCATAAAATCAGTGTCTCTTAGTGGTTATGCTATTGAAATACAAATATGAGGTGTGGGGATCAAAATTGCCTAACTATTTGTTTTGAATTACCTATACTAATGGTTTTAGAAATGGTTGGTATAGGTATTTCATATTGGAAATACCAACGGTTTTCCAAAACCATCGGTATAGACTAGTTGAACAAATAGTTTCCCAAAACCATTTGTATTGGTCTATTCCAATGCTAGACAAGACAATGACCACGTAAACCCTTGGTATATCCTAAACCAAAAGTTTGTGTGGCCTATACAAACAGTTCCAATATGTTGGTATAGGAGTTATTTCCATAGTGCAGGTTGAGTTGAGTGACCTCTAATTGTATATTGGTACTCATGGGAAACCTAGAAGGTTAATAATAATTTAATCTAGGAATTAATTTAATTATATGGGAAAAACCAGAATGTTTGGCATGAGGAACAATGGAAACTCAGTATATAAAAAAACAAACATTAAGGGAACGGTATATACCACCTAACATATTCTAGGGGTAGAACACTTCTCTAGTATTGGCACCTATGTTGAGATGAATTGGGGAAAATATAGGAAGAGAATAAAACACTAGAAGTATAGAAAAATATATTGCACCAAAATAGTGTATTTGATATCAAGGAAAATAGTGAAGGTGGAAGAAGAATGAAGAACTCACCATCATGAATCTGACGAGTTGAACGATGTTAGAATTAGACATTTCACAGAGAAACCACACTAATTCACACCTTAATGTCTTTAAAAGAGCTCCCAATCATCAATGGTGCCTTTTGTCGGATGAATTGGAAAAATAAATAGGTTATAAGAATTTTTAATTGAAAATTGGGATTTTATCGTAAAAACAGTATGTTGAATGGTTTGGATTCATTGTTATCCAAACCATGCACCAACTATCCACCCCTTACTATATTAATAAGGAACCTAGATGGTTCAAGTGCATGATTTAGGAAGCCGAGCGAAACCCATAATGTATGCTTCTTCTAAAAACTAAAGAACTTAATTCAAGGGTGTGCGGCCCAGGGGGGCATGGTTATGGAAAACTATAAACCTTATTCATCCCTCTGAAATATAACATGGTTAGTAATAATTGTGCTCCTTGGGCCGTACATTTTCATCTAACCATGAAGCCCAGTTTATTTTTTTCTAATGTCAGGCTCTAGACTGTGAAAAAACCATGGATACCCTCGAAACAACCATGGCCTTATTAGGTACTCACACTAGGACAAAACAAGGCTTCAAAATAAAATTAAAATGATTTATACCTACTATAAAACCTAATATCTTACAAAATATTATTAAATGTCACATAACTAAAGGAATAAAAGGATTTTTGTCTTGGATATTAAATATATAAAATACTTTTTTTTATAAAACATGAAAAATTTTATCCATAATAATGATATACTAAACCATTTTCAAGATATCTCACATGATATAATCATCTTTATAAGCCAGGTATTAGAAATAATAGAATGAAGAAATCCAAATTTCTAAATAAGAAGAAAAATAATCATATATTAATAGAACATATACATATAGGATAAAATTATAAAGAAAAAAATGCCAAGATTAAATAAGAATATGTCTTCAATGATAATGATAAAAAATTAGAGAAATATAAGACCATAAATTGGCCCCTTAGGATATATAAAAATATAAAACTATACCATTTGAACATTTTATAAATTTTTAGAATCCTTAAAATTCAAAATCTTAAAAACATGGAATTTCATGGAAAGGAAATACATCACGGAAATTTTTCACAACTTAATGAATAAAATGAAAATTTCGAACCATTATATGAATAGGAAAATTGTGATAGAAAACTTATTCTTCCCACTCATATGTGAACAAAATCACAATGTTTATTCTTGAAAATATGAGCAAAACTGTCATTCCCTTACTTATGTGAACAAAGTCATAATATACATGTATGCATATATAATTACATAAAAACATAATTGATATAATTTAAGTGTAATATAGGACCCCAATAATCAACATTTAAGAACATGTTTTCCACTTATATTTGACCATAAAATAATCATAATGTACCCATAAAAAATAACTGGTTTTCATATAACATGAAGGTAAGTAACCATAGGCCTAAAAATTCTAGTTTCTAAAATTTACAATAAAATAGAAACATATAAATGACTATCAAAAAATCAATTCATGTGTTATAAACCTCTATTGACAAATAGAAACGGAAATTCAAAGTGTTCACTAATTTTTTTAAAAATTGGAATAAAATACAAGGTTTACATTATATTCAAAAATAGTTTTATGGAGGGTAAGAAACGTCTTTTAAAAACATTATTATAAATATTTCCTAATAATAATTCCTTGAAAATTTATAAAGGTTTAAAAAAGTTATGTGAAAAGAATATAAAAAAATTTACTTTAGAAATAATATTTAATAATGGATCCTTTAAAAGGACATAAACTTTTTAAATGATAATGTGGAATGGAAGAAAATAAAATTATTTTGAATGTATGGAAAAAACTCTTGGACATTTTGAAACAAAATTGTTGAAACTCCTTATAATTAAGTGGATGTTGAAACTTTTATTTAAAAATGAATAAAGGGGACATAAAGGATCATTGTAGGTAAAACAAAATTTGAATTCTCACTAGGTAAAGGGGATTACTAGAGGAAATTGAAAACATGGATATGGTAGAAAAATCCCAAACTGGTAATAATACATCATATATGTATTTTAATGACATTATTAAATCATTAAGGAAGAATAAACATATATGAAATCATTTCTTTTGTGGAATAATTTTAAAATTTTACATAACATTATAATAAGTTATAATATAAAAATCATGAATCATAATAATCAATGAAGAGTGATTATGAACCAATGAATAGATTTGGGTCATGAGAACCCCTTATTTTTATTGTAACATTTAAATCAAAAAAATATGAGAGGTATTAATATAAATAAGAAATTTATTATCATGAATAATTAGAGTATCATGATACAAATTAATAATATGTAGTATTTACTCCATTGAAATAGAAACATGGAAAATATGAAAAAAAATGTCTCAAGGAATTCGAAATTGAGATAATGAAACCCTTATGAATTTAAAAACATTTGAATAAAAGTCTAACCAAATAAGGGTATTACAATTATAGTTAAAATAAAATTATTAAAATACAATTAATTAGATTATATCACAAATAGGTAGGGTTAATAACTCATAATTGAAATTAGGTGAATGACACAAAACATTTTTCAAATAGGGAATTTTGAGATGAAAAAGTATTACACATTGTCTTAAATTCCATAAAAATACATTAAACTACCATATAAAAAACATTAATATCTTAATAACTAATTCAGAACACTAAAATTAAATATTTTCATTCATACTCTTTATAAACGATCGTTATTTATAAAATTGTTTTCAATTTTCCACATAGAGACTTTATAGTCATGATCGTTTGTACAAGTTTCATAATAAAAATGAACATGTATATTATTATTTTAAATTTGATCACTAATATATCATTAAATATACTTTATAGATGATTTATAATTATTTTTGATGTTTTAATTTCTATTCATGTATTCTTTAGTCTTTTTCTCTGATGATGAAATCGATAATAATCATGTTTCAGCGATTAACGAAAATCAATGTGTGTTATATTTATTAATGAATTAAATATTGATATATCAACTAAAAAAATATTTATTTAATAATTTGTATAATATTATTCTATTAATTATTCACCTATATTAATTCATGATATTAATTCAAAATATTGTTCAATTATGTGGTTAAACTGACCAAAAAATGAATGTTTCTTGATTTAATGTATGATTATGATGTTTTTCAGTTATAATATCATTATAAGAGAAATATTATGATATTATTTTAATTTTATTAATTTTATATATCCGTAATATATAGAACAATAAGAATAAATTATGGATAGAAATATATTACACAATTGGATTACATCTATATCCTCTTAATACACTTAATTTAAATGATTAAGTTAAAGATCATCATTTTTTGATCCTCTAATTAATAGGTTCAATAAATTTTCACTCTAAAAAAATAATGATATTATTAAATTCACATTTATATTTTAATATCACCCTTATATCCATCCAAAGTGTTGAAATCAAACAAAACACGTGTTGTGGATGCGGTACTCCAAACGATGCACAAACAACAGTTTAGTTTTAAAATGGATCAGATGTGATAATAAAAAATGGAAATACCTATAATTGAATAACAATAATGTATATAAATATAATAATATTATTGTATTGGTGCTATAATAAATTTAAATTTATAAAATTAATAAGAAAAACTAAGTAGTTGATAATACTCATAATGGGGGGCTTGAATTTTCCTTGGAAGAATCCTATGAAATTGAGGCCTTTTGATAACAAATACTGACATCAAGATTATCAAAATGTAACTGATTTCTATAGAGATAAAATCTAATATTTTAAATTATAAATTAAAATTAAATTTCATCTTGTGGTTTTCATGATGTTACACTTTTATAAGTGAAGGAATGTGTAGTTTTGGTAGTGAACCTTTCATTTTCAATAATGAAAGTCTAGTATTCAAGTTTAAACATCTGAAAAATGGATAAAATAGGAAATTAAAATTATTTGGGTTCAAAAATCACATAACCAATCAATTTTGACAAGACATTTGGTTTATTAAGGATTTTTACCCCTTTTTTGTTTAATGTAATTTAATTTTACATTGAAAATTAATTACTTACCATATTAATTAATATTATTAAAAAATATTATGATTGAACTTTAAAATAATATCTTATAATTTCTAATTTTACAACCATGTTATCAAATAGAATTTCTAAATGTGATAAAAGGTAATTTTAAAATTAATATATTTAAACCAGTAAAAAAATTTGAGAATGTTTTTCTATAAATTTATTTATAAAATAAAATTATATTAGATAATAATTTTAAATAATAAAATTAAATTATAATAAAAAATAATAATATAAGTCTTCCAAGTGAAGCCCAAACAAAAAATTCATTGAAAAGTAATTGATTCAACGAAAATACTGAAAATAATGTTTATATTCATGTAACATTGTAATTAGTTAAAAAATTTGACATATGTTTTATATTTATAATGAATATTGAAAAATAAAGAAATAATTACTTTATTTTATATTTCATTACTTTAATAGTTTTTATATCTTATTGGTTATGCTTACACAGAGATAAAAGCATGAAAATTACAATTTCTTATGTTCTTTATTTTTTGACTAAGAAACAACCTTTTTATAAAATTATCAATATAGCATAATAAGTAAATTTTTATATTATCAATTAAAAAATTGGTGTATTATGTTGAATTAAAATTGAAAAATATTAAAATTTATATTTTAATGGAAAATTAAAAAATAACAAGAAAATCTTGTTTATTGAAAATACCCTTATAGAACATTAACTCATATTAAATATTTTTCTTCAAATGGTAATTATTTTAAAATTAATACCATATTAAATTTATTATTATTGTTATTTTAATATTTTGTGTATCATTTAGGTTGGGTATTGTTTTAAAAATAAGTTATCAAACATTTCATTTTTTACAAGATCTATAATCTTGAGACGTTAAAATATACCCCTTAAATAAAGCGTGTGCTTGTAATTTAAATTATATATTACTAATAAAGATAGTGACATTGTTAGTCAATATGTAAAATTATTGTGAGATATCTATTTTATTATCCTAAACTCACTTAACATTTTCCTCAAAAAAATTATATAATAATATTCCCTGGAATTTATATTCCATATTCCAATATTTTATAGAATACACTTTTCCAAAACCAAGCATAATCTCCATGAAATTCAAAAAAAGTCATACATTATTATAAAAAATAATGCTATATTAAATCCTAAAATTCTATGAATCCATAGTTCATAAAACCGGTTACTAACCCATATATATACCATAATCCAAAAAAACATGAAACCTCGAAATTATCATGATCCAACTTTTAATATATATCATAAAAACTATTCTATTTACCTTATGAAGATTAAATTCCTCAATAATATATAAATCCTGAGAGATATAAATACCTAAAAATTTTGTTAATCAAATAGCAGTCTCAAAAATTATAACCTTAAAATAAAATCATCTATTATGGTTATTGATACCATTAAATACATGCTTCAAAACATATAAATTAATAATATTGAAGAATAATCCTTAGGTATTTTATATTATCCCTAGTAAATTATAGAATATAAAAAAATATCACTAATAAATATTAGTTCACATATTGAATTATCAAATAACATCATGGTTTACCTTTTGTTAAGATATAATCCTAAATGCCTTTGGTTTGAATAGAAAACTCTTTCAAGAATATAATAAGATTCCAACATTTAATTATGATCCTTTATTTATTAATGAGACATTGGGGATTCTGTATACACACCCCGAACCTAGATACCCTCTTAAAATTTGTACCTAACACGAATTACCACATACCCAAAGGGAGTTCCCGATCTTCATGTGATAGTGTCTAGCACTTGGGCATCAGGAAAAAATAGAGGGAAGAATTTCATATAACTTGATGTATACAACATGAAATATATATATATATATATATCAAAATAAAAATTGGTTAATAAAACATGTATATATCTATATATCTCATAATAGATAGAGAACAACCGAAGAAATGATATTGAAAAGGTAACAAAAAAATATCTAATAGAAAAGTCTAACAACCAAGGAAAACATATCTAAAACAGATACTCTAACATTATCCATGTAAATGTTTGAGTAAAACCCCACAATATCACCACTAGCTACCAAAACATTCCAGACAAACTTTTTTCATGACAATGATGCCTTGTATTTCCCTATACTAAATGACATAACAAGGTCTACGCACCGTCAAAGGGGTGTGTATAGTGTGAGAAAACATGCCTAGTAAGATCCCACCTAGGTGTTCTATATTAATACTATGTAAAATAATATAATACTGATCAACTTTGAATAAAATAAGGAATCATAAATAGTTTAAAAATTTTCTATCAAAATCATGAAAAAAAAATTAATATCCCCCTTTTACACAATTCTAAATAAAGGAGGTAATTCCGTTGAAAGAGTTTCATATCAAAACAAAGTTGGTATAACATATAATATCAAATCCATGGTAGTACAACCAAAATAGTAAAAGTAAAATAACCTGTAACATCATGTCAAGGACACACTATATTAGCATAGCTAGAACAATCATACCTAACATTGAAAGTCATACACATCAAGTCTCAAGATATATGTATCAAATATAGGGAATATAGGAAATCCCTATAATGTAAAGCCCCTAATAATTATAACATTTTTGTAGAATAACAAGCTTAATTAGCAGAGGAAAACCCCATGAATGAACCCCCCAACAGTGGATGAGGCATATTACTGCACCTTTCACCAAAGTACCCAAGGCTTCCCAGGTTCCCTAATTTCCAAATCATTTCATAAAAACTAGGATTTGAAAAAAAATCATAAATCCATTTCATAATGTTTTGAAAACACATTTTTATTTACCAAAACTAGACGAACACAAAATTTTATCATAAATAAAATTCCACAAAGATATATAAAATCAGTCAATTATGGCATTGATTTTATGAAACAATTTATAATACCTAAAGCAATGATGATCATCCAATATAGGAAAGATACGGGACCAACCTACCTCAAACCCTAGGGGAGCACATACCCACAATGGGATTCACCACAATAAGAGAAAAATGATGAAAATAGAGTCTCCAAAATCAATATACACATCTTAGAATTTATTCAAAAAAAGGTTTGTGAATAGTAAATATGACAAAATAGCTCAAGAATACACACCCCTTTCCCTAAAACCAAAAATAAATCAGCCTTCAGCATAAGGGAAGGCCATATAATTAAATTAAAAATATATAATGACCATCACATGTTAAAAGACCTAATAATGTAATACAGTAGTGAAAAATTGATCAAATCTATTGAATAAAGAGAAGGATTACTAGCCTAAGAGATGTAACACATCCAGAACAGTGATCAATAGCTGATTGAAATGATTAAAATGGTGTGGAGGTCCCCAAATTCATTAGAGAAGAGATTTGGAACAAGATAAAGAAGGATTCAGTGAAGTATTTTGTCACTATTCCCAAAATTTACTATCCATGAGACTTTCAGGACATGAAACCACATTACAAGTCATGTAATTAGTGAAGATAACGTACTCCAAAAATAGATTTCCTTTTTCTAAAAACAGATATTTAAACATTACACATTTGGTAAACCATTTTCACCAAATGTAATAGTTCACATAATGAATTAAACTCATGATGTGATTCTAAAGGATGATACAAATAATGTAATCCCATCACATAGTGTGTAAATTCCCACAAAAATTACAAAAACTCCCATTTTCTATATAAGAACACCATACCACCTCAGGAATTTGTTAAACATGGGGAGATCCCTATTAATCCATTAACATAATTAAACTGATACACCATTAATTCAAACAGAAATACATCCTTGAACTTTATTTAATTTTGCTAATAAAATTATCTCCAATATTGAGAGTCCCAATATTCACCCAAATAAAGTGGAAAAAAATTAAAGGGAAGGGAAGTACCCAAAATATGTTAATAAGATGTTACAAACTAACCCATATGTATTTCCATACCCAGGAAGTCATGTGTGAGAATGAATTATATTAAATATGTGAGGCCTCTAATCCCTCATCAATGATTCACACTCTAAGGTCTCATGAGAATCTGGTCTATAATCCCATAAAACACGGACCAAGGGAGCCAACTTCTAAAAGAAGAATTTTACTTGATGGTCAATGATCTCTATTGGTTTCTCCACAACATAATCATCTAGATAAAAATCAATATCTTCCTAACTCATAATTGGAGAGGGACCAAGATGGTATTTCATGAACTATGATATGTGGAAAACATCATGAGTGCCTATCATCTAAATTGGAAATTCCAACCGGTATGTGGCCTACCCATGCCTCTCAGTTTCCTAAATTAATATAACATATCTCAGAGCCTACTTTCTAAATTTCCCATGATGAAAGCTTCCCAAATAGAGAGAAAATGTCATGAAAACTAGGTCTCCTAAAGAAGGATGATTTTATTGATTCTCATAATATTTTTTTCAAATCTATGTTGTAACCGGATGACATTGTAAATCCAAAATCCTCATAGATGTCTCTTTAACTAAACCCATTCCCACCAAAAAGGTTTCACCCACCTCTTCCTAAAAACTAGTTGATATGCACATGTTTATATATAATGCCTTAAAACCATTATTATTATTTAATTTTGGGAACACCTTTTTTTTATGAAAACTAAAAAATTCCTAGATGGCTATCCCAAGATGAACCGAATTCCTGGACACTGGTACCAATATTATCCTCCTTTATTTAAATAGAATGATCCATCTAAACATCTTTCTATGGTTGATATGTTTTACCTTTCCTTATTTGAGTCCCCATCACCTCTTGGAGAAGCCACCAAAACATTGATATAAAAATTGGATGCCCATCTGAAATAATTTCAAAATAAACACCATGTAACCAAACAATATTCTACAAGAATAGCATACTAGATCTTTAGATTTTGTGGTGTCTCTGATCAGAATTAAGTTAGATGATTTGTTTAACCAATCAATCACCAAGAAAATGTCATTCTGTTCCCATGGAGTCAGTGGTATTCAAAAAATAAAGTTTATAGACACCAATTAACATTTCAAAACTAGAATTAGAATAGGATATAGAAAACCATAAAATTTAATATTCTCATACTTTTTTTCATATGAAACAATAGGTCACATAATCAGCAAGGTCACGCTTCATATTTGGACACTAGAATCACCATTTCATATCACAATAAATCATCATAGTTATCTAATGAATAATGTATTAATAAATATTAAAATCCAACAAAACATATCTCCTCAAAGATATAGGAATGAAAAACCAATCTTCAAAACTGAGTATACCATCTAAAGAGATAGACCAACTAGAAATGTTCTCCACACCATTTAGGGTTTCTAAAATTAATATGAACTCTTCTTCAGACTATTTACTCTACAAAAAATACATGAGGATAATTGATGATAAATGGATACCAGTAAGAATAATACGTGACATATTCTCCTGATAATTCTGAGGAAATTGACTAAAGATTCCCACAAGGTTCCACTCTTTCTTCAATCCAACCACAATCTATGATGGTATATTCCTACTAATAGTTTCAGAAAAGTCATTTACATTCCTTAGGGTGTAGGTGATGTCAATGTCTATGCCTAAATAAATTACACCAACATTCTCAACTTGATATTCAATTATTTTTGGGAAATATAGATATGAAATTCATATTTTTTTATAAAAGACTATGAAACTCTCCCCCAAAAAGAGCTTCCAACTCATTATCACATGGATAACTACTATAATCCCTAATTCAGAAGAGGGGATATTATTCTCATACAGTTAAAGCTAAAGAGAGTCATCATATACCACATGATCATCCAACATATGCACACAAACCAAACCATCACTAGAAGAATCATAAAAAAGCCTCATACCCCTTACCAATCTTCAGAAGGATAAGAATAGAAGTTGATGAGAAATGTATTTTTAGATCATCGAATGAAGACTGAAAATTTTCATCCCATGTGAATTAAACACCATTACAAGAATGAGTTGTTAAATATGGAACTATATTCGATAATTCCTTGACAAAACATATATAGTATCCAGAAAGAACAATGAAGATCTGAATCTAAAAATAATTATGCTGTTCATTCCATGAAAAGATATATTTATACTTTTCATAATCAACTAACAATCCATGCTCTAAAATCATATTCCCCTAGAACATCACTTCTTGAATCCAAAAATTACATTTTAAAAACATTTCATACAAGCAGTGACTCCTCAGGATTTGTAGAACCAATATAATTTGGTTCATGTGCTCATGATTAGATCTCTAATAAAAGAATATCATACAAGAACATTACTAATTTTTTTTCGAGATATTGATGTAGTATCTAGTTCATTAAAGCTATCAAACTTTTAAGAGAATTAGTCAAACCAAACAACATCACATAATATTTAAAATGTCCATACGAACTCCTAAAATATGTTTTCGATATATCAAACTCCCAAGCTCTAAGGTGATGAAAACCCAACTAATGATCAATCTTGAAAAACCATGTTTCCTAAAAAAACTAGTCAACTAGATCATCCACACAAGGAAAAGGATAATTGTTCTTAATTGATACCTATTTAAACATCCAATATCCCACACACAATTAGAGTAAACCATCTTTTTTCTTAGAAATGAGCACTTAGTCTTCCCAAGGTGAAACACTAAGGAAAAGAAAACCCTTGTCCAGGAGATCAACCAATTAAATCTTTAGATTTCATAGCCTTACAAGTTCCATATGATAAGAATTTTCTAAAATTAGGTTTTTACCTCCGGAACACGATAAATCATGACCCTCACTTCTTGCTCTAAAGGAATCCTAAATAATTCATCTGGGAAAATGTTTTTAAAATCTCTAATAATAATAGTAAGAACAAAGACAAAATAATTTTCATTAGGATCAACCAAAATAGAAGGAATGAACATCTCAATCTCTAGTTAATAAGGTCCTATATGACCATAAATCGAATCACACTCTCATTAAAACACCTATAAGATTCTATCGACCATAATAAATGAGATATACTGATAATAAAAATCAATCTCATTATGATGAGATAAAAACCAATAAATCCTGATATTGATGTCAAAAAGACATGATTAAGAATGAGGAAATCCCAAAATAATTATTCATTAGCTCTCAATAGTGAATTAGTAGGACCCCAAAACCCCACCTCTTTCCTCTTCCTCATATGTGTTGTTTTGACCATAAAAAATGACATGATCTCTATAAGATGTCAAATCATATAAAAATTGTACATATATAATGATTGGGAATAACCCATATCAAATAAAGTGATTATTATTGATGATGTAATTAAGATAGTACCTATCACCTTTATTGGACCCACATATACCTCTATAGGAACCTCATCTACCATTTGATTTTTTTTCACTTCTTAGGCCAATGAATGTAGTCCTATATTCATCATGTAATCAAATTGATCTACAATAGCCTTTATACTAGATGATCCATGACCATATTAATGCATATAAATAGTCTAAAAAATCATGCATTTGACCATAACTTCCACAACTATTATGGATATTTTAACATGAATGAAAAGAAGGTTTGGTGTTTCCAACAATTCGAAACTTATAGGAACACTATTGGATATATCTATAGGTGCGGAGGAAGACTATTACTAAGTAACATTCCCACCACTCGTATAATGATCTTTTCACTTCTTTTAGTTCCTTTCAATTCCACTGAATCTATCACTTTGTGTCATAGAAGGGGAATAATATCCAACCTTGTATTCCATATTCATCTCTATCATCATATCCCCATTCACTATATCCACATATACTAAAAACACCAATATAAATAACAATGATTAGATATCAAGTCACAAACCCTATAATTACTTATAATATTTCAGCTAGACATTCTTTACTATCTCTAGAGAAAAATGAACCCATACTAAAAACTAATTAGTGTGTGTTGACACCATACAATATCCCTAGTGCATGGGGAGTAACTCGAGAGACTTCACCATCATTAGTGACTCTAAAAAACTGATAGAAGAAGAGAGACCTGAAACCCTTGTAGTCCAAGTCCACATTCATATCCACTCTTACCATCGAAACTAAGAATCACATGTTGTGACCCTCAATTCTGAATTCCACATGCTTCTCCATGATACTCTTAGGTGTATCTTAGAATTTGAATGTTTTATTGTCCTGTTAAGCCATGCCTCCAGATATCGAGGTTCATTTGTACCCTTATAGGATGATGTCTTCTTATGCAAGAACTCCCATTATTGATTTTCTTCTCATACCTGTTCTATTTGTACCTCATCAACTTTGTTATGGACTCTCGTTATATTTTGATCAATGGAATGAACTTCCCACATTATAACCTTAAACAATTATGATACATAGGTGGATTTCCATGAGGAGCATCATCTACACCATCCAGTGGAACCCATGGAAGATTTTTAAGAGGCATAATATCACACAAACAAATTAAATAAATGAACATATATAAAATAATATCAATGAAAACTGAAAAAACATATGAAAAACTAAGATTAACATCCAAAATTCAAAATAGGAGACAAACATCCCATAATCCCATGGTAAATTGAGTCTTCTAATAGAAAGAGATACCTAGAAACTCATTGGAAACTACCTCTATCATTCTGAAAATTCTATCTGCATTCTACCAAACATCACAAGGTAAGTAATGTTAATGAAAAACATGTTCAATTATTCAAAAATGTGGTGAAATCGACCTATCTACCCATTCAAAAATTGTACTCGACCTGAGTTACTACATACTCGAAGGGAATTCTTGATCCCCAAAATGGTGTCTAACACCCAGGCACCAACAAAAAATATAGGGAATTATTTTACCCAACTTGAAGCACAAATAATGAAGTATACACATATAAATAAATAAATAGTGAAAGAAAACATGCATATATATGTCATAGTAGATAGATCGTAATTGAAATGATACACATAGAAAGATAGAATATCAATCTCCATGAGACAATTTATACTGAAATGGAATACATAACTAAAATAGCTACTCCAATAGTCTTCTTGCAATAGCATGGGATTATCCAACAATCACACCACTAGCTTACAAAACCCATTTTTTAAATAACTTTAGTTCCTTACTATGTTTCCTTGCATTTAATTAAATTGAAGGATATAATATGGTCTATGAACCATTGAAGCAGTGTGCATGGTGTGACCAATCATGGTCAATAGGATCTTACCTAGGTTTTCCATATCATGTCTCCATAAAATAATCTCATATTTAAAGAAAAAAATTCATTATAAATAAAATAATAGTTTATATCAATAACCTGGAAACATATTTTAATTTCCCCTTTTCACAGATTTCCTAATAAAGAAGGTAAATCATTTCATTTCATTTCATATAAAATAAATATGTCATATCAAAACAAATCTTATATCACATATCATATAAAATTCAAGGATTAAAATCAAAAATAGTATAAACAAAAGAACATTTGTCATCATGCAAAGGATCACACTCAGTCAAGAAAACTTGGACACTTGTACTTATCATAGACAATCATATTCATAAATTATCTATATATATACACCAAATATAGAGAGTAAAGGAACACCATAGAAATTGGAACCCCTAATAGGTCTAATATTACCCTAGAATAAATGCCCTGGGGATAAAATAATTTCCCCATAAATAAACATCCCAACATCGGATGGGGCCTAGGACTACATATTCCACCGTAGTACCCATGGATTTCAATGTTTTCTATCTTCCAACCAATTTCATCAAAGGCATGCTTTCAAAACCATTTAAAAAATCAATTTCAGAACTCATGGAAAAGAACATTTTATTTACAAAAATTAGGGGAAAACCATATTTTATCAAAAATCCATTTCCACACACCTAAATAAAATTATTCAAACATGTATTTTCATTTATAAATTTTTTTACAGAATCCTGAGAAATTAATTTCCACAAATATTGGAAATAGATGGAAATAACTACCTTAGAACAAAGGATTTCAAATTCTTGAAAAGTGACCCACCATAAAGAAAAATGCAATGATGAAAATAGATTCACTAGAATCAATATACAAATCTCAAAATTCATTCAATTTATCAAAAGGGCTAGTGAAGATGAAGGATCACAAAATAACTCAACAACACCCACCCTCCACACTGAGACCAATAAATGATCATCACCTAGAACAAGATCATAGAAAATATATATATGAAAACAAGATAAGGGCCATCAAAGATAAACAGATCTGATAACATAATGAAACGATTCTACCTCAATCAAATGAAATGATGAAACTAAATGATTAATCACCTAGAAAGATGTAACTATAATTTAATGATGATTAATCACTGAATTAATGTATTTGGATGCACCTAAGTTCCCCAAAATCACTGGCTCATATGCTTAAAACCCACATTTAATATTTATAAAAACAGACCTTTAAATATTACGTGTCTTGTAAACCCCTCTCAAAGAATATAATTATTCACACTGTGAATTTATCACATGACACGACCATGATGAACAATAAACCCCATTTACTACAATTAAATGGAGTCTAAATTCCCATTAGACTGTGAAAACTCTATTTTTTCATAAAAACTCCAAAATGCCTTGATTATTCTCTAAAATTAAGAAAAACATGTGAATCCATTAACAAATTTATAGAGAGACTCCACTAATTAAAAAAACACATCCATGAATTTTAGGTAATTTTCCCAAGAAAATGATCTCCATCCTTAGGAGTCAAAAGACTCACCCAAATAAATATGAAAATGAATACAGAGAATGGAAATACATGAAAGACAGTTGTTGATTGTTACAGTTTCATTTACCTAAACACATTTTAAACCAAAAATGAAAACCAAAATGGTTATGATTACAATAAAAATATGAATATGAAAACTTCACTAAAAAATTTATTCTCCAATGAAAAATTCATTGTAAATTATAACATAATTATATAAACCTATATCTCTATCTAGGTTATCCCTGAAAATTGTCACTCTATATTTTAAAATAATACTAGTTATAATAATTATCAAATACTTTATAATGGTTCATGATGATTTTATAAATTTACAAGATCATATCCCTCAACAGTGTCAAGCCAAGTACGTAGTATGGGGCCATTCACCATACCCCAAAATGATGACTGAAATATACTATACCAACTATTTTTGTGGTTATTTCTCATAGATTCATCAATTCCAAAACAAAATACACATTCTAATTTATAGACATGGATTTAATTTCTCGGAAATCCCACATATTTTCTAATTTACAAAAACAGAAAGATGTTCTTAAAACTAGTTATTATACCTTTGTATTTTTATATGGTATCTTCGTATCCTAAACATAATGTATTCAAACTAATCTAAAAAAATTGAAACATTAAATCGATCCAAAATATAGTAACCAAAGAAAAACATTACTTAAATAATACATTATCTAGTGATTTAATTGATAGAGCTCACAACAAGTCACACAATCTATGGATAGAAATTTTATTTCATGGATATTAGCTATATAAACATCGTATTTTATAATACATGAAACTGTTTCTATATAATAATCCCCCCTAGACCCTTTTATATACATCTCTCTTGATATAATCATATTCATAGAATGGGGACTAAAAACATAAGAAATAAATAATCTCAAACACTCAATAATGTAAAAACTTATCATAGAGTAATATATCATAAACATTGAGGAGAACATGAGGATGTCGTCAATTCCAAAAAAAATAAAAATAATTATAAGATAATCATAAAAATTTTTATATTAACATAAAATTAGACAATTATCATTAATTATTCATAAAATATAAGATATATAGTAATGTCCATACCCAAATTACCATCGAACTGGTAGTTGGACCAATAACCACATAACATCAAGAGTGCATCCCCATATGCTAGAGGCTTCCGACTAGCAGTGAGGGATTAAGAATAGTTAGTGGGGATACTATACCCTCATATTATATTTTTCATATTGGTATAACAGTATATAAATTTGTGGAAATATAATAAGAAGATAAAAAGAAATAATCAAAATAGTTGAAGACAATTTCAATATCAATAGAATAAAGAAAATGGCCAACACCCATTTATACAAAGCATTCATGTCATAATGATACATATCTTATAGATGTAAACAAAAAATCATGATTTATATCTCAGTATAGAAATAAAAAATAGACTCAAAGCCCCAAGGATGATCTCCCTGAGCATCACATTCTCACACGGATTCCTTTTCTCCTAACTCCCATGAACAAGGAAACAACAACAAACAATGTCCAAGGCCATTTAAACAGGTACAGTATACTCGGTTACCCTAGTGCAATGGATTTCAGAATTGGATGTGAGGATAAGACCACTGTTGTCTAGATCAATATAGAAAATTAAATATAATTAAACTATGATTATCTATAGGTGAGTAATGACAAAATTGAATCAAGAAAAAAAACCTGTCTAGATTCATAACAGACACCTAAAAACAATACCAAATTTGGATCATTGTCGGAATAAGATTATAAATAGGAACATTATATCCATATGAAATTCATAAATAAATAGTTTATCAAATTATATAATATTCTTTATTCAACCACATAGACTTGGGTTTAATCCATCTCCCTTATTCAATTCAAAATTCATTTATATCATATATTATTGGTGTAGAACGCCATATCTAACACCTAATATAAATGGTGAGGAACGTCATGTCTGACACCCAAAACCTTCTTAATATAGTTATAATATTGGTTTATAATGTCATGTCCAACACTTAAGTTCATTGGTTAATAATTCCATGTCTAACACAAAAAGAATAATGTACATATATTAATACTATTGGTGTAAAACTTCATGTCTGGCACATAATCTCATTGGTGAAGAACTCCATGTCCAACTCCCAAAAATCAGGTTCATATATTTATACTATTGGTGTACAACACCATGTCTAACACCAAATATCATTAGTGAATAATTCCATTTCTGACACCCAAAATCTCATCCATTAATTAATTCATAAATTATCTAATCAACTCTATTCATTAATTCAGTAACTAATTAACAACATAAATTTCTTTTTAATTAAATAAACAATCAATTAAACATTTAAAAATTTTAAATTAAATAATTATTTAATCAATTGACTATTCTTGATAAAAAAGGAAAACATGATAATTAATACAACATTTAATTATCCCAAATTCTCGATCATTTACATTGATAATTAATTTATCAATTAATTACCCTTATTCCTCATTCCAATAAAAAACTCAAAAAAATAATTAATTCTCACAATTAATTATCTTATTCTACAAACCATAAATCCCCATATTTCCCAAAATTCACAATTAATTTATTTAACACATTCACTAATTCAATAATCAGTCTCAATTTTAAAATAAAACTAAAAATATAAAAACTTGAATATATGATAAAAAACCATACATTTGAGATTTAGAAATAAGACTACCTATATTTAATCTTATCACATGGGTATACCCACCAATTTATTAAAATTCAATTTTATTTATTTCTAATGGGTATAACCACCCATGTATCCAATCCTACAACATCAGATACATTTAATTCAAGTGTGTCAACATGGAAAGATGGAAACAAATCCCTTTAATTTAAATAGTTTCCTCTAACTAGGAAAGAAATGGAAAACACACATCATCAATCTACGAAAACATAAATAGTCTACTCACTACACTTTTATCTTAAAGCTAGCACACTTCGATTGAGGGGTTTTATTAAAAAAATGTGATTTTTAAATCTCACAAAAACATTTAACACCAATGAACAATTAATTCCACATTTATGTCCAATTTATCAAAAGACGTAAATCAACCGAAAATGAATTTTTCTAATTAATAAAAGGTTTAGGAACCTACCTCAAATAATTGGCTATGAAATCGATTTTTTATTAAAAAAACTGTCCACTGATGTACACACATTTCAACAAAAATGTGCACCCACACATTTAATTCATCGCAATACCCTATAAAAATATCTTACACCAAACATTAGTGTGAAAAAGACCAGCACACATCTAATTAATTACCCAAAACTCATAAAAACCAATAGAAACTAATTTAAAGGTTTTAAAACAAAATAAAAGGTATATATCCTAATATGAATTTGACAGGAGTGAACCAAATCAAGCCAAACCACCTCCCCTTCGGTGGAGGTCATTGGCATACAGACCAACAGACCCCTTGACATCTTCTGCCCCACCTAAAACTGGATGAATTGATGAAACCAAATAAAACCTGAACATAGGGTTTCAATCTCCTGGAAATTAGGCTATGGAGAGCTGAAATGGCCAATGCAAAGAAGGAAATGTATGGAGAAGTCCTTACCTCTCTGAGATAGATAATTTATATGAAGAAATCTGGAGGTGACAAGAGCACGAAAATGTAGACGAAGTAGGGGTGGCACATGCTACACTGTAGGAGAGTAGGAGAACACACGCCATGCTTCACTAGGTAGGGAGGAAGAGGGTGGTGTACCTCCCTCTTTGGTCCTACCGAATAAAAAAATAAACCATAATAATATTATACTAATTAATATAATAATAGTAATGATATTAATTACAATTATATTATTATTATTATCATTTAATAAAATGCTTATTTGATAAACCCCAAACTCCCCATTTACATATCATTTAATTAAATTCTTTACAAATCAATTTAATTAAATAAATTCTCCAGTTCAACATAATTTAATAAAATTATTTTTGACCATAAAGTTAATTAAATAATAACCCCCAATTTCAAACCTTGGAAAACTACATGTTTTGACATGCATGATCTGACATACCATGTGGAACTCGTGCATTTGACACTGGATACCTAGAGTATCTCGCCAGACTGACCCACATCATTTGAATCTATTTCCTCACCTGTAGTAAGTCGTATGGTCAGTACTCTAGGATATGAAGTTTTTATACAAACCATGAACCCTCTACAACCCCTTTAAAAACTATGTTTCTGGGTCCGATGCTCCTGAAACCCCTTGAGCCACTTAGAAAACTATTCGAGTCTTTACCCAAGCCTAATGTCAACACATTAAATGGTCCTAACTTGTGAAAAATCCACCAATATCTTAGTATTAAAACCAAACCATCCAGTAAATTAAAAAGATCAAAAACATTCATATTTTAGCCGAGTTCCAAAATACAGGACTATACAATCAACCCACCGTAAATTTTTCATCCCTGAGAATCAATCATGAACTACTAAAACCCAAAACTAACACCATGTTCAGGACGTCTCATATGAATGATCATATTTAATTTTCCTAGTTCCAAACACATCCCCAACCATTTAACAAGACAAATGGCTTAAGCCTTTAATACCCAAGCCAAGGCTCAAAATCTAACCCAAACACTGAAGTGGCGGTTAACTGAACCCAAGTAACTAGAGACACAATTGTTTCATTATCACCTCAACAACTCACTCACTAGTGAATTTTAATATGGGTATCAACATTTAACATCTAATTCCAAACCCCTGGCCATTCCTTGAAAGACATCATTGACACATAAACCCACACTCTCTCTTAAACTGGTGAAGTGCCTTTAAAATGATTCCATCACCAAATGAATGTAATCCTAAGTCCATACTCGACTTTTAGTGACATTTCCATTTCAATACATCGTAAGGATACTTTACAAATGTTTTTCCCTATCACAAATAAAGGTGTATCCCAAAGAACCATGCATCCTGCATGTAACCTAGATAACCACAATGTTTCCAAACGAACTACTTTTTAAAAATTTATTGGGGCATAAGCCCAAAACTATCATATTTTCTCTATGAAGAGTTCATGATATGGAAAATTCATGTCTCATTTGGAATAGTACACTAAGGGAATACCCAAGACATTAAAAAGATCAATTGAACACTTACCAGTCAACTCTATTCCAAAATCTTGCCTTCACTTGCCGACATGCCATTAACCAATTCTCGATGCCTATATCACCCAAGTCATCTATTTTATTTCATATAATACATCCTAAAATCTCCCAAAAACTAATGTATTTTCCAAAGGTATAAGCTTACTTCCATCCTTATCAAAGAAATTCTACTAAGAAAGCACTGAAATGGACACTAGAACCGATGTGACACTACCCACCTTTGAAGTTTCCATGTCGTCAAAATAAATGACAAGTCACTAAGAAGTGCACTATTTCCAAAACACCTTTGATGCATGTGTAATATTACACAGTCCAAGATCACCACATAAACACATCTGGCATGAAATCCTGAAATTTAAACTAACAGGCACATCAAAACACCCAAGTCAAAAAACGTTCTCTTGAGTAGAGGGATGAACATACCCCAACACTGAAATCACTATACTACAGAGTTAACCAAATAATTTCCTTAACATCATAAGCTTCCATGATCACATAAAAATCATATGTTCGTTATATCACAAAACATTCAATGGTATCACGTATGTCAGTACAAGCTACCCTAAGTTCAAAAAAACCAACTACACGTCATCTCAAACAACAATAAGTCAGATGATGACATACCAAGTCATCTGAACTTCTGAAAAATGCATTATTAAATTCTTATGATAAATTGGAATGAAATTCTAGAATAAATTGTTCATTGGTGTTAAATGTTTTGTTAGATTACAAAATCACATTTTTGAAATAAAACCCCTCAATTAAAGGTGTTCTTCCTTCTAGCTAAAAATGAAGTGACTATACTGGTTATGATTTCTTAGCTTGATGATGTGTGTTTTCCAATGATTTACTAGTTAGATGAAGATATTTAAATTAAAGGGATGTGTTTCCTCTTTTTCATGTTGAAACAACTGAATTAGTTGTTTCCAATAGGATATAATTGGACATATGGGTGTGTATACCCATGTGAAATAAATAAAATTGAATGGAAATAAATTTATGGGTATACCCAAGTGATAAGATTAAATGTAGGTGGTCTAATATCTAAATTTCATTGTCATGGTTTGTTTTATTATATGAATTTTTTTTGATTGTTAGTTTTCTTTTGTAATTGAGACTTCTTATTGAATTAATTAATGTGGTAAATTAATTAATTTATAATGTTTTGGTATTGTGGGATTTAGGGTTTTTAGAAAGAAATAATTAATTTTTAGAATTAATTGTGTTTGTAGAGTTGTGTATTTGAATAAAAATTAATGATAATTTATTGGTAAATCAATTATCAATGTAAATGATTGGGAATTTAGGATAATTAAAAGTTTTATTAATTATCAATTTTTCCTTTTGTGATCAAGAATAATTCATTAGATAATTAATTATTGAATATTGAGATTTTAAAAGGTTAATTTATTTTAGAATTAATTAATATGAAATTTATGTTATTAATTAGTTTTTGAATTAATGAATAAACTTGATTAATTAATTTATAAATTAATTAATGGAAATTATTTTGGGTGTTAGACATGGAATTATTCACCAATGAGAATATGTGTTAGACATGGAATTATACACCAATTTTATAAATATATGAACAAGATTTTTGGGTGTTAGACTTAGCGTTATTCACTAATGATATTAGGTGTTATACATGGCATTTTATGCTAATAGTAAAGATATATAAAGTGGGTTTTTCGGTGTAAGACATGGAATTCATCACTAATGATATTTGGTTTTATACATGACATTCTACACCAATAGTATAAATATATGAAAGGGATATTGGGTGTTAGAAAAAGAATTCTTCAATAATGAGATTATGTGTTAGACATTGTACTCTACACCAATAATATATGATATGAATGAATTATGAATTGAATAAGGGAAATGGATTAAACCTAAGTCTATGTGGTTGAATAAAGAATATTAAATATTGTGACAAAGAGTTTATTTATGCATTATATATATATTTCCTATTAATACTCTTATTCCAGAAATGAGTTGAAATTGGTATCTTCGTCAAGTGTCCCTTAAGAACCTATAGGGATTGTAGTTTATTTATTGAATTCTGTTATTATTTCCCAATAACTACACACAATTTAATTATATTTCATTTTCTAGATCGAGATAGACACCGATGATCCTGACCTACTGTGATTTATATATCACACCCTATTCAGTCTTCCATTTCACTTGGGTACCTGAGTATACTCTACCTGTTTGAAAGATGTTAGACCTTATTTGTGGTTGTTTTCTTGTACTTAGGTGTTAGGGGAAAAGAATCTAGTGGGATATTGGGATGCTCATGGATATTTTCCTTAGGGGTTTTAGTTTATTATTTATTTATGTAATGAGATGTAAAGAATTCTTTTTTATTTACTACTTTCATATATGTATCCTAATGACATTCATGCATTGTATAAACTATAGTTGGCCATTTTCTTTATACTATTGACGTAGAATTTTTTGTCAATTTTTTTTATTGATTTATATCTTCTTATATTATTTTCACCTATTCATATATATTTATACTATTTTTAAAAGTATGATATGACGGTATTGTCTCCCCACTGACTATCCATACACCCTCACTGATAGTTGGCAATCTATGAAGTATGGGGAGGAATTCGTAAGGTCATGTGGCGACCGATCCAGCTAATAGATCGATGGTAAGAAATGATGGAACATTACATATATAACATGTAAAGATAATATAAATGTTTGGAATAGTTAATAGTAATAATCAAGGGAAAAATTCATTTCATAGAAATGAAATGAAACCAGAAAATTTATTATAGCTTGATGAATAACATGTAAATATAAAATAACCATTATAATAAGAAAAACATTATGGTATAACAAATTATTCCTACTATTATTTGAATAATGTCATTATATAGACACCAAATAATGTGAGAAAATGCATTATAACCATTCATGGGTTAACAATGTAATCATGTCCATACCTAACTATCTCATGAGATAAAAATTTAAACCAACAAATTACTTGGATATATATAGGACCCCACTCAACATCAACATCTATACATATGCATTCCATATAAATCCAATCATAAATTTATCTTAATTAACCCATGGAAAAATAATTTTTTTATATAACATGAATTAATGTAATCATAAACATAAAAATATAATTTTAAAAAAGGAATCATAAAATAACAACATATAAAGGATGGTAAAAACAACACTTCATAAGAGATAATTCTTGTAATAAAAAAATAAATGAAAATATATATGTTTTCAAAAAAAATTATAAACATTTTTTAATATGTGAAATTTATATTACTTTCAAAAAAAAATTGGTAGTGGGAAAGAGAAGACTTTTGGGAAAATTATTATAAATAGTTTCTAATAAATGATCCTGAAAAATATATAATGGCTTCAAAAAAGGAAGTTAAACTACTATAAATGTATTAAATTTAATAATTAATATTTAATAATTGAACATTGAAAAATACCAAAAAAAATTCAAAAGAAAATATGGAGAGAGTGATAAAACTCTCTATTTTGAAAGGATGGAAACGACATTTGAAATTTTTTAAATAAAATTATTAAAAACTCACATCATTAATATGATTATTAAACCATTCTTTTAAAATGAATAATGTGGATAAAAGGATCATTTGAGTTGAAACATTTTTAGTTTCCAATTGGGAAAGTAGAACATAGATGGGAAGTAAAAAACATGGATAAGTGAGAAATGTACAGAAAGGGTACTACTTCAAGATAAATGTATTTTAAAAAACAATAAAATAATAAGGAAGAATACATTAAATTGAAACATTTTACCTAAAAATGAGGTAAAATAAAACATATATTCATCATACGTAATAATAGATAAATCATTAATGATAATAGTCAAAGAAGAGTGATTACTGCCAAAGGACGAGATTTCAGCCACAAACCCCCTTAAAAACTTTATAACATTGGAATCAAACCCCCGTGATAGGTATAACATTAAATAGGAAATTGAATATTAAGAAGTATAAGAGGGTAATTATATAAATTGAAAATGGGTTAGTATTTTCACCGTTGAAAAGGAAACACAGTGTAAAATGTAAACATGTCTCAAGTTATTCAAAATTGAGATAAAGAGACCTTTATGGATTTAGAAAAATCCAATTAAAAATTACTCAAAATATATGAAATAAAACTTAATATAAAATGCAATGATTAATAGATAATTTAGGATATAGTGTCTCAAATATTTATTTTATACATCACATAGATGAAATTACATGCATGATACGAAACATGTCTCAAATAGTGAATTTTGAGATGAAAACCCCTAACCTATTATCCTAACTTCTATGAACGTAATTTTACCCAATGTATCAAAAAAACACACACATATATTAATAAATTAATTCATTACATTATATTTATCAATATTCATTTACACTCTTAATAAATATTCATTCTCTACATGATTTATTTTGATTTTCCACTTCATGATTTAAAAGTCTTAATCGTATCAGCAAGTTCCAAAATAGATGTGTTTGTGTTTATTATTTTTGTTAATATTAATCACTAATTAATAATTTAATTTAATTTTGGGAATGATTTATATTTATTTATGATGATTTAAATTTCATTCATGATAATTTCAGTCTTTTATTTTGAAGTTGAAATCAATAATAATCATGTTTTGGTGAATCTAGACAATGAAACATGATTATTATTGATTTTGACTTCAAATATAAGGATTAAAATGAAATTGGTTGATTTGATTTATTTTTATGAAAATTATTCTAATAATATCCCATTATTTAAAATTTTTAGTCTATTTTTCAAAATAAATACCCTGGCCATTTGGTCTTGGGACTATTTAAATTTGTTTTTGAAGATTCTTGACAATTAAATGGTGTTTTATTAATTAATTAATAAAATATTGATAGAAATCTTCTAAAACCAAAAAAAAAATATTTTTACATTTATATCATATGATAATAGTAATTATGTTCCCATATACATTCATGAAATAAAATCATATTATCATACAATTAGGTTGTTAAACCGACCCAAACATGAATGTACCCTAATTTAATGAATGTTTATGAAGTATTTTAGTTGAAATATCTTTATAAAATTATACTAATGATATTATTTAGTGTTTATTACTATTATATTCCAGGGTTTCAATTAAATATATAAATAAATAATGTATATGAAGATATTACGCCATTTGAATAAAGGACATCCTCACATTGTGAATTTTTCAAATGATTACATTAAAAATGATCATTTATTGTTCATATTATTAATAGGATCTATAATTTATTATACTAGAAACTTTATTAAATCATTAAAATCTTATTTATCATATAATTTCATCCCAATATCTATACTTTTAAATCAGTGATGGAAAAAGAAACATTTTGTGATGTAGAGGATGTAGTCTACACAAATGGTGAATAGAGGATTTGTAAAATGGGAGAGAGTTAAATTAAGATAATAATTTCATATTTTCATGGTAAAATTATATGTGATGGTGTGTCTTGAAGTGGTGAATACTTTACCATTTTATAAGTAATGGATATTGTTTTTTTTGGGAGTAACCATTAAATTTTCAATAATATATGGTTACTAATCTGGTTTAAAAGGAAAAAAGTGGAAAAATATGAGATTAAAAAGGTTATGATTTTAAAATAATCTAAAACACTCAATTTTGAGACAACAATGATTGTTTTATGGATTTATTATTTAATGTTTTCTCTTTTACCATAATTTAATTTTTTTTATGATATTTAATTTTAAACCATATTAATTAATTAAAATGAAAAATATTAATATCAAACATTTTTACATAATATTATTATTAAAATTACATATTTTAAAATAATTTTATCTAATAAAATTTATACAAGTTTTAAAATGTAACTTTAAAAAATACACTTAATAGCGTAAAAATATTTAAGCAAAATAAAACTTTTAAGAATTATATATATATATATAAATAAAAGATGATATTATATTTGGAACTAATATTAATGACATAAAATGAATTATTATAAAACAATAATAACATTAGGATTCCCAGAAAATCCAAACAACAAATGTCCCTTAAAAAATACCTAATTCAAAGAAAACTCAAAATAAAATTTTTATAATAATGTATCATTTTAAGTAGTTATAATAATGTTTTTCATAGGTATTATATGTTTAAAGAATATATAAAATGAAAATAACATTCCTTAATTAAATATTTCAATATTATAATAATTTTAATATCTTTTATTTTATTCTTTCACTGTGATAAAATAATGGAAATTATAATTTTCTTAACTACCGTATTTTTGGACTAATTGTTTTTTGAAAAATATTAAAAATTCATAATAAGTAAACATTAATAATATAGATTCAAAATGAGGTTTATTTTATGTAGTTAAAATCAAACTATTTTCAAATTAATCCTTTAATTGGAAATGAAAAATATAAATAAAACAAGTTTTATTAAAAATACTCTATTACATCATTAAATCAAATTAACTATTTATCTTCAAAAGGTAATGATTATTAATTTATTACCATTTCAGGTTAATTAATAATTTTTTTCTAATATGTTGTGACTCGATTTCATTTCATGTTATGTGAAGTACAAGTTATAAAACATTGCCTTATTTTTTATAAGATTTAAAATATTAGGTAATTACATTATACCACCATAAATAAATTGCGTTATAGTATTTTTTTTATTGATAACTAATAAATATTTCTTGGGGTGTTATCTTTCAAGATATAGAATTTAAAGATCTGTCTATATTACTATACTAATTCAATATTAATATACTAAAATGTTTTCTTGTATAACATTATACAATAATATTATGAAGTAACATATTCTTAAATAATACAATCCACATAATTTAACTTTCTAGAAACCATGATGATCTAATACACAATCAAAGAAATATTATATTATTATAATAACCAATGATATCATTAGTACTCCGAATATATTAATCATAAGGTCATAAAATCAAAAATTATTTGATAAATATAACATAATCCCAAAATTTGTGTAGCCTAAAAATATCTTTGTTTAACTGTCAATAAAAAGGTTACAAATACTATATTACTTGCCTTCTACAAAATCATTCCTTAAGAATATATTAATAATAAAATATATCTATTACTTAGTCATGTTTTCTTCAATAGTTATCTTAAAAAATATGTACATATCATAAAATCACCTTACATGGTTATTTATTCAATTTATTAAATGATTAGAAACCTTTAAATAAATACATATGAATAAAAATACCTAGGTGTTTTATATTAACGTAATTGTGTTTTATAATAATTGAAAATTTAATCCATAAATATTACATAACCTTTTGGTTTATCTAAGATAAAAATCGATTCACATTTTTTAAGATATGTACATAACTTCCTTTTGTATAAATAGAAAACTCAGATACCTATCCATAAAATAATATTATACAATTTAAAAATTTATGTATACTTCTTTAGTTGGTAATGATATGTGTGTTTTTTAAGATATGTACACTTGTTAGTTTATTTTTTATGATAATATTCTAAAAAAATAAAAAATCCCAAATTGTTATGATAATATCCAAAATATGAATTTGAAAACATCAACAAAAATATGTCGTCTCCAATAAAACCTTCATTTTAAACTATGACTTATTTAGATAAACCGTAAATTGTATCTAGGATATCCAAGGAATTTTTTTTACTATGTTTCAAACCATTCTTGTTATAATCAAAATCAAATCCTTCATAATGATTCATAAATAATACATTAATTAACAAAATCATATCTCTTAGAAGTGTCTGGCTTGGTAAATTTTTATAGATAATTAAACATGCTTAAAAATGATGACCATGATATACATTAAAAACTATTTTCTAGTTTATTCCCACTTGATGAATTTTTTCTAAAACCACATCAACTTTGTAGTATCCAAATAGGGATTTAATTGCATGTAAAAACCACATAATCTCTAATTTACCAAAATTTAATTATTTTCTCTAAAACATTTTATTATCCCTTTGGTTTTCTCTAGATTTATTTTTACCATTATCCAAACTATTCAAACTAATCTCAATAAATAAATAATCATTTCTTTTATACCAATTGTAGAGACTAAATCTAAACATGACATATTCTCCGACCCACTGGGTTACAAATTATGAGTAATCCAAGCCCTCCACGAACATGCCGGAGGATTGTGACTAGCACCAAGTATAAGTATCACAAAAATGTAATGAATTATCATAATTTATCTTTACACACACATAGATATCCAAGCCCACACAATGGTGAAATTTAAAAAAAAATAATCTAATGAATAAGTATATCTATAATCACAAAGTTGAATTTTGATTCTAATGTAATGAGAGAAAAAAGGGACCAAATACAATCCCAACAATTTTTTTTGAGAGTTCAATGTTATTCAAGGAAATGGAATATAATCAAATGGAAGTATATAAAAAACACAACAATCTATCAATATCAATATGTGTTATACCTTCACCCTATCCTCCCAAGACACCATCAAATGTGTCATCATCTACAAATGACATTCTATGTGAGGGAATAGATCACACAAGGGTGATTATAACAATACATAGTAGGACACCCCAAAAAAACTTAACATGAATCATTAAGAATATTCTACTCATAGAAGTAATATAGTACTAAATGTAAATAAGATAGAATCCAAATATTGCCTGAAAGGACACCACACCACCGGGCAGTCACATCCATCTTCTAGTAATAGGATTATACTGAAACAAATACTCATTTATGAAGAATCCACCCCATGATTCATTTCATAACTTGTGAGACTCATCTAGGAGGTCAATATCATTGGGCCCTAACCAATAATGCTTACTAGTTTTAGAATACCATGATACTTAGATAGGGGGTCACACCCATGACCCATAGGGACACCACAAATAAAATCTTCTTCAACACACTTCACAGGTGATCATATACTAATTATACTAAGAACTCTACTAATACAAGCTACTAGATAAAGGATCAACACCCTAATCATGGTGTTCATAGAAGTTCCACATAACATACCTAGGGTATAAATATGACAGAGGATCACACTCCAATCCCATGAAGGGACACCACAAACTCTATCTGATACTCATCTTTTATATGGGATCATAATCCTGAGATTTGGATGTAATACCACATGGTAACTTGAGTTAGTGGACCATGGGATCATAATCAAATGATATTGTCCTAGACAGAATAAATTAAGGGATAAAAAGTCCCTCTTATGGGGGTATAAAACATGTACTAGGGGTACTTGATGTGTCTATCCAATTCATGTCCTACCTGTGTAGTGATGACTCATACAATATATAAATCATAACATAAATGGTGTGTCGAAATAGTTCATGGTGTGTAGATATCTTCCAATAACTTCCCCTTTCCATAGTCATGTGCCAATGTACCTTAGCTCGTGCTCATATACACTAGGCCATGTACAAGTACACTTGGACATGTACTTTGGTTGTTTCTGTATACCTAGCCATAATGTGCCCATGTATCATCTGAGACACAGACCAATATACTAATCACATTTCACACAGTGTGTGATAGGGTCATATGGTGTGTGATATTTTACTCATTATATAATCCCTAACACCGCAATGGGGTCCCACAATGTGTGTAATGTCAAATTACATGTCTTGTAATGTGGAATTTTCTAGATCCATTGGTTATTTATCCATGTCATCCACCACATTGCAAAATCAACTAGTCTCACCAGAAAATCATAGTTCAAGGGTCACCCACCCCTTTTAGTCATTGATTACCAGGATTCAGGATCATATCATTTCAGAAAACACAACTTTCAAGCAATCTATTTCCACCACATGTCATATAATCAAGGAGTGAGAACTGAAAATATATCCTGACCCACCATTGATCATTCTCCCTCATCATCACACCTTCAATCAAGAACTAAACCCACGATATAGATGTTTTGTGTTGAAGAAAATTTGTGAAATGATTGAAAACATAGTATTCATTGAACCATGGGCCAAAACAATACTTGAGGTGAATGTAAAAATAATTAGGGAAAAAATTAATAATCCATCAATTCTGAGGAATGATTCTTAGACTATATTCATTTAGCCCCAATTTTTTTTGTCATATAAATAGATGAATGCAGAGGAATAAAATAAATGACCAAAAAAATTCATCAATTTAATTTTTTGCTGATAATAAAATCAATTATATTCATGGAATTGATCCATGTTTAACTAGGATAAAATATCAGGGTGAATATCACAAAATAAAAATCCTATATGGATTCTAGATCAATCGTTAATGAGGAATGATCATGTGTTTCCATTTTTTGAGAGATCCACTAACAATGATGGTGCAATGATCATCAATCTTGATTTTGTCTGGTGTCCTGTACCAAGAACACTCTCCAAATTTTCTCTCAGTTTCTAGAGTTTACCAACCCACCTTAAAACCATTCTATTACCATGTATTTTAATAAATAATTTCTCACTCTATCAAACAAAAAAATCCAAAAAAATTATTTATTAATTTTATCAATTTTATGTTCGTCACAACTTTTTCATAGACACCTAGCACAAAAAATGGTTATGTCTCACCTAGTGGAAACCCTAAGATTTTACCTCAATGGTTCTCTTAGATTTAGGACATGATCCTCTCTTCAAGAGTTATTCCACTTTTTTAAGAATCATATGTTCACGTGATATTAATATATTTAGTATATTTCCAAAATTTATTTTGAACTCACTAGGACTCGGAATATTACATTGTCGTAGTGCCTAACTAAGAAACTATTTCATATAATTTCAGAATATAATACATAGAACAATCAGAGTTTTTACATTCCCCCATCTTTATAGATTTACTACTCAAAAATATAAAAACTTACAAAAAATATGAGGGTATTGGGCTGACATCTCTATATCCTACTCTAAGGTACTCTCCCATATATTCCCATGCTTCTACTAGAAAAAAACATGGGTAACCAATCCACAAGGAAGGATACTCTCCCATCGATCCTCAACCTTCATCAGGTATTTAAAAAATGAATCTCCATTTTCAATATATACTTATCCCTAGTAGATAATATGTGATGGGTTCTACATGTAACTCCATAGTTGTGACACATAGAAGACATTGTGCACTTGGTCCAACTATGATAGTATACGTAGACGGTGTTGCACCATTCAAACTCTACATAATATCTTGAATGGGGAAACGAATGATGGAGATAACTTTACACCTCATACAAATCATCATTATCCATATCACGGTGAGACCTTTTAGAAAACATGGTCTCCCTATTTGAATTATAGATGCCTCCATATCTTTTCTTAATTAGACTTATGATGGAACTATGTAGTTTTCATATTCTTCTAAATGATATGAAACTTCTCCATAGTATCTCGCACAAAATCTGGGCCCATGAGTGCCAACATTCCTGGATCTGTCCAATAAAGTGGTGAACTCCAATATAGGCCATACAAGGATTTGCATAGTGCATTTCCAATGGTTGAATGGTATATTTGGTTTTATGAATGCTCCACTAAGGGCATATGATTCTCCCAACTATGACCATAATACCAAAAGGAATCTTACTACAAATCCTCTATGACTTGAATGGTCCACTTAGTCTGGTTGTTAGTCAAGAGGTGAAATGAAAAGATCAAACCCAACTGGTTACCAAAGGAATCCTACAATACTCTCTAAAATCATGACATGAAATGAGCATCACAATCTAGTTATTTTTTGATATAACTCCATGGATTTGTATTATCTTATACATGTAAAAGATTTCCGAGCCCTATTTTAATCACTACTCTTGAATATATAAGAAGTGGGATTACTTGGGGAGTTGGTATATGATCACACATATGGAATCATGTCCTCTGGATATAAGTGGTAACCTCATCACAAAGTTAATGGATATCTCTTAAAACTTCTACTCTAGATCCTAAAAGGTGTTAATATACTCATTTTGGAAGCTGGTGCTCATCCTTCGCTAGATCTCAACTAATGAATTAAGACACAAACTCTACAATGCAACACTTCAGGACTGACAACCAAAACTATCGTCAGAGGACTTCGAACATCTTTTCCAAAGAATGATGTACCAGAAAAGGGGATATAGGAAAATCCCACATCACCTCCTCCAACAACATCAAAGGTATCGTAGTCCGTCCTCTAAAAATTATAGTATTCTCCCCACCTTCATAATATCCCCCAAGTGCATGTTCAGTGGATATATGAGTATGTAAGGTCTCATAGTTGTTATCTCTACATTGAGTATTAATGATTCACTATAAAAGTGGAAGGGTAACAATAATATATTGTATATACTAGGAACCATACTTTTCCACTATGTACAATCATAACAAGGATGACTTATCTGATGCATTTCCCAACAATAGAGTACAAGATCTCTTATTAAGAGCATCTACCATCACTTCCCCTTCCTTAGAGTATAGAAGATATCAAATTCATAGTCACAGGGGATCACTTCCATCACCTCTATCTCAATTTAACATCCTTTTTAAGGGATGATATACTTGAAACTCTTGTGGGTAGAGTAGATGATAAACCACTTTCCCATCAGTCACTGTCACAGTATATTCTTTCAGAAAATTACTTCTTCTATCTCAATATAATTTGTTACATAGTTCTTCTCATCTATTCTAAACTATGTGAACCATAGTCAATATATTCCTTTCTTTGGATAAGAACAAAACAAATCCCATTCCCAAATGAATCACAAAGCACTATGTACTTGACTCCCTCATCTGGAAATCATAATATGGGAGCACAAATCAACCTATTATTATTCTATTGAAATCATTTTGGCACATTTCTATACACACAAATGGATAGACCTTTCAGATAAAATCTTTCAAGTATGCTTCAACTCCAGATAAATTAGGTACAAGCCTACGATTGTATCCTACCATCCCAAGTAAACTCTATACCTGAGTAACACTCTTGGTGGGATCCCAAAAAAGCACTACCTCAACCTTAACTGGGTCTACTAAAACTATGAAAATTGATATGTCATTTCCTTGGAATTGGAACTCTCAAATACAAAGCTGACACTTTGAGAAATTTCCATAAATTTGGTGCTCCATGTGTGTTTCTAGGTCCATCCTCAAGGGTCTCGTGTGATTCTCCTAATACATTGAGTAAACTAGGATATCATTAATGATGACCACGAAAAAAATTTCTTTGATGGGACGAAATATCATGTTCATGATTCCCAGGAACAATATTATGTAATTCTTCATGCTAAAGGGAATAAAAATGTAATAATAGTGAGCATAGCAATATCTAAATGTTGACTTTAGTATATCCTCATATCGTACTCGTAGTTGATGACATCCTACTTTGAGGTAAATCTTTGAGAACCATTGTGCCCCTCTCAAATAATCATAGAGTTCACTGATACTCAAGCATGGATACTGATTACTCATTTCCATCTAGCTCAAGCATCGATAGTCCACACATAACTACAATATCGCATCCACACTCTTGGTGAAAAACATGGGGCTACCTAGTGGAAACACTAGGTCTCAAAAAACCCTTCTCATGTAAGTTCATGAACATCACTATCAGCTCATGAAGCTCTATGGGAGCCTTTAGATATGCTACTAATGAAATATAGTCCATCATATAGTGTATTAAAATATAGAATTCTATTTCAAGGAACTGAGGTAAGCCTTGCACATCCTCTGAAAAACCATCATTATACTCTACCACCACCATTGGGGAAAAGTATCCCATAAAATCTATAAGAATTCAAATCTTCTTTTTCAGTTATGATTTCATTTTTTGGTTGTTTTTGAGAAAAATGGGAATTTCTAGAAAACAATTTAAGTACACGCCGTGTACTCGGTTACCATGGGTATCCATGTGCTAGCCGTGTAGTGGCAATGCACACGACCATGTGGGGGTGACCTGGAGAATGCCTAAAGCAGAGTATGGAAACGACAAGTAAACTATATGAAATTCCAAAGTACTCTCTGTGTATTTTATTGTTTTCATTAAAAGGAACGAGGTCACATATAATCTCTTCAAAGGTCTTCTTTTAGGATCCGTTCAGCCAAGACCTTCCGTAAAACTGTGATATTCCTTTGAGCGCCCGACCGAGCATCTGATCTCTGATTCGACTACTGTCGATTGCATTGGAATCACCTTAGTAAGATCTTCCTTCTGCCTGAGCTTCATTCCATGATTCCTCTCCTTTCTCATGTTATCCTCTGTTAATCCTTTTAGTCGTTTCTGTATATATTTTGCATTCTAACGTGATTCAATCCTTGAGAATCAACTATATTGATCTCCCAATGCCGATGTAGGTGGTTTGTTCCCTTCTGTTAAAAGTCTTTGAGTTATATGTGCATTTTCTCCTAATATCCATGAATGGGGTATTGAATGTTTACCATTTTAACCCTATTGTTTGACTTCCATGCTTGTATGATTGAGTAGAGGTTGATTGAATGTGAATAGGGTTAATTTATATGATTTGGAAGTTTTTCCCATGCATGATTGCTTGTTTTGAGCATTGGGTATATTTTTCCTATTAGGCTACTGTTTACTTTCCCATGCCTAGTTGTTGGATGGTTTGATTATTATGATATGATAATATGCTATAGACTTCTAGCCAAATAGTTCTTGAGGTTTAATCTGGCCGATACATGTTGCTATACGTACAAGACTTACACAGGGCCGTGACAACCTGGTGTAGTAGACCATATAAAGAATGGACATAAGGGATTCTCCAGAATGTCTATTTTATTTAAGATGTGTGACCATAGAGGGAATTGATGTAAGTTTTTCCTTAGAGTTTTTTCAGTTCCTCGACACGGTCCATAGGGGTAATAGACGTTGGGTGCTTCCCCAGAGTGACTTTAGTTGCCGATACAAGACTATAGGAGGAATTGATGTTGAGTGCTTCCTCAAAGAGTCTATTCTTAAGAAGAACCGAAGTGGTTAGACTGAGTGTAATACCCAAGGGTTTCTTGTGTTTCTAGGTAGGACTAGAGTGGATAGGCTATGAGTACTTCCCAGAGGGTTACTTGTTTGTGATTACTTTCTTTATTTAGCTATTGCGTGATATATGATACTGAATGCCTTGAAACCGTGAATTGTTTAACTTGGGTACATCCTTGTTTACTGTATTTATTTTCTTACTTCCTGCCATATATTAACTGACTGTTAGGCATATCTCTCATGGTGGTTTCCTATTAGGATTTAGTCTCACACCTTATTTGGGTCATTACTTGGGCCCAAACAGATTATATTGCTACAGGTATAGATAAGGGAAAGTGCTCTTCTACTTTATGTACTTGATTTTCCATGGATCTAGATTGCATAGTACCAAGTTATGGCTTGTGATGATGAGCAGTTGTTTACCAGACATTTTATGCACTTGGGTTAAGTACTATTTTATTCCAGCATTGTGATTTGTTTGGCTGTTTTCCTAGACATATGTATCATGAATCATTCATATATATATATATATATGTGGATCCAATTTATTATTTTCCGGTCTTATACTATTTACTTTTGTATGGATTATTCCTGCTTCTACTTCTGCTATTTTTTTTACTTCTGCTATGTTACTCCGCCAATGCGGGAATCATTTCCCCACTATCACACCCGAGGCCCTTGCTGCCAGTCGGGAGCCTCTGGCATTTGAGGAAATGCACTTGAGGCTATGTGACCAATCGAGTACAAGGCGCCTCTGGGTGGCTTCCTGAACTGGGATGTTACGAACTGGTATCAGATGAATTCTTTTCTCTTGACATACTATTTGGATCCTACAGTCAGGAATAGGAAGGAATGGGTACTTGGTACTAAGTTGTTCCTAGGAGTAGCTAACATGTGTACAGTGAAAATCCAATCTACCTCAGTTATTGCATTTTTTTGGTTTTTCAAGATTATGGTTGATCTAATTTTCACCATTGGGTGACTCACGTGTATTGTGTTCTTATTGTTGACATTTTTCAAGTTCTATTTTTGTAAAAACCCGATGAGATGAGGGTATTCCATCCCATGCATCATATAGGCAGTTGCTAGAAATAACATGGCATGTATTCTTTCTATGCCATTTAGGTATCATTAGCAATTGCAAGTTGTTATAATAGATATTGTGCTATAGATGCAATTTTTTGTGATAGTTTCCTTGATAAAATATCTATTGTTTGAAAGGGTATCATTTGTGTAAGATTTTGTTTGAATGAATGAAAAACTTCTTTCTTATGGTGTTATGGGCCCTAATTGACCAGGATTTGGTGGATTATCGACTTGTTTAAATTTTTTATAACATGAATAATATTCCATGCTTTGATTCGTAGGGAGTATGGGCCCTCACAGATTGGAATTTGGAACTTAAATTATCATTTCAGTGTTTTTTTGGGATCTAGAGTAGTTTCTAAGGCTTACTGTTTAAAAAACCCCAGAATACACACTGTGTAGTTTTGAGTACATGCCATGTGTTCTCTTTGGGAAGAAACTATTTTTCTTAAGTACATTCCATGTATTGAATGTACATGCTGTGTTGTATATAACCATGTCATAGGACTTGTGGTTAGTGACACGAGATATGGAAACCTTTGGCCGAACATGGCATGTACCATATGTACACGCCGTGTTCTGTTGACCCTGTGTCCGCCCGTGTGACTAACAACACAGATAAAAAAATATAAGGTTATACACACTATGCCAGGTTTGAAAATTTCGTGTAGTTTAATCTTGGAAATACGACCATGTAACTAACAACACGGGTTAGTTTGATCTTTTCTAGTAGATTCCATGTCCATCCGGAACACACTGTGTAGTGTCATCTGAGTATCTGACCGTGTCACAAACAACATGGGTCGAGGTTATATTTTCTAACACACACTGTGTCCATCCAGGAGCCTTCTGTGTAGTCTCTTTCTAAGGAGAACCGTGTGTCTTGGCTATGTATAAGGAATCGGGCAGGGGAATTGGATTCAAGTATATGCCATATGTTTTGTTAACACGCAGTGTGTATGGGGTGTTAAATGACCAGTTTTGGAAGGATTACATGCCCATGTTAAAGGATTAAGGGAACACACTGTGTAGCGATTATATATGCCATGTAGTCATGTTTTGGAAAAAAAAACATTGATGATTTCTTTCTCATTTTCCCTTCTTACCCTTTGAGTTCTCAGCCCTTGATGATATAAGGTGTGTATTTGACCTTGCAGAGTCATGCCACCGAGACATCCTCCAACTGTATGCTAGTTTTAGGGTTCTGATCGGACCCTAGACATGTATGATCAGGGAATACCTATAGATCCTCCCATTGTTCTAGTCTTGAAACCAGCCGTTATACCGGATGCAGGTGCTGATGCATAATTCAGGAAAGGCTTTATGTGGATGATGCAAACCTTTTAGGGGGGACCACCTGCTGCCCCATCGATGGAAGAATTGATGCGAGTCTTTCAACAGTAGAATCCTCCCACTTTCTTAGGGGATGGAGGAACCCAGGCTATAGAGTCATGGCTATAAGCCATATTGACGATCTTTGAGCATCTGGAAACACCTCCAGAGAGGCGGTTCAAGCTCTTTACATATATGCTTCGGGAATCCTCAAAGAGGTGGTGGGATGTGATCTCATAGACTAGACACCAGTGATTCATGACATGAGAGGAGTTCCAGTGTATCTTCTATGACTACTTCTATCTAGAGGCATTGAGGTCTGATCGAGCCTGAGAGTTTATGAGTATGGAGGAGGTACTCTTTCGGTTATGGAGTATTCTTATCGTTTTACTGATCTTTAGAATTTCAGACCTATTTCAAGAAGTTATCGATTATTACTAGGAAGGAAGTTTGAGGGTGGTCTAAGGCACGACATCCGATCGCAGGTGAACATCTTCTAGTTGACATCTATCACTGCTATTGTCAACTAGGCACTGATCACTGAGCACAATCTGAGAGATTCTAGAGTTGTGAGCTAGGGAGGCTCAGCATCTGGAGTTAGTATCCCTCTGTTTGACAGTCAGAAGCACCGTAGGGAGTCTTCAAATGGTGATCCATGTTGGTGAGACACTTATTATGTTAGATGGGTGGTGTGCTACCAGGGTAGAAAGAACAGGCATACGAGTCCACATAGACCAAGAGACCCATTAGAGTGCCGATCATCCGACAATATGGGTTATCTTCAGTGATTCTATTAGATTGTATCACCAGTAGCTTGTGACCGGGGTTATTCTATGACTCCTCGTTCAGGAAAAGCACCACCAGTTTCTCACCAGTCTGGGAACTGAAGTTCTTCTGGCCATTCAAGCTAAGGTGGAGGTCATGTTAGTAGAAGCCAGTCACCCGGTTTTCAGCAATAATTGGGTGGGTTAGCTTGGGGTGTCCAGATAGGGTCAGAGGGCCGCGGTGCATGATAGAATTTTGTAGTGGAGCAGAACTAATAGGATCAGGATCCCAAACACTCTACAATTCGAGGTACGATCTTATTTTCCTCAGTTTTATCTTCTTCTCTTTTGGATACTGGAGCATCCCATAGCTTTATATCTGTTGCAGTTGTGGAGAGCCTTAGGCTCTGCATCTTTTATTTTGAGGATATCATGACACTAGACACTACGATGGAGACTATAATTGTGAGTGTACGTCAATGTAAGGAGTTCCCTCTAGAGGTTGGTGGGTGTCACTTTTTATTGGACCTTTATGTCCTAGAGATGACATACTATGATGTCATTCCCATAATGGACTGGCTAGTTTCCTTCCTGGAAGTCATCGACTGTTATCATCAAGGGGTGAGTTTCATATCACCAGAGGGTGGATCTTTTCTTTATAAGGGCGAGTGGGATTCCCAAGCGAGTAGAGCGGGACCTGAGCATCATGGTTTAGTAAGAGTTACAACCCATATTTCTAGTCTATATCTGGATGACCAGGGAACTTCACAAAGAGACTTTCCTCCGGTGGTGGATCGTTTCAGTGATGTATTTCTAGAGGAATTTTCAGGTTTTCCTCCAGAATGTGAAGTATAGGATTCTATTGAGATTGTTTTAGGGGCAACACCTATGTACATTCTTCATTATAGGATGGCTAAACCAGAGTTACAGGAGATCAAGAGGTAGTTGGAGGAGTTTCAGGTAAAGGGTTTAATCCAACACAGTACTTATCCTTGGGGTTCACCTATCCTATTTGCAAAGATGGCAGACGGTACCCTTAGACTTTTGGTGGACTATCGGAAGTTGTACCAGTTGATGGTCAAGAACAGATATCCCTTTCCAAGGATTGATAATCTCTTTGATCAGCTTCGATGACCCCGAGTGTTCTCAAAGATTTACTTAAGGTCCAGTTATAATCAGTTGCGCATTAGACTATCTAATATACCTCTCATAGCCTTCCAGAGCAGGTATGGTCTATATGAGTATATAGTTATGCCGTTTGGTCTCACGAGCGCACATGCAGTTTTCATGGAACTGATGAATCAATTGTTCCATCCATACTTGGATTCATTCGTGGTGGTTTTTGTGGCTGATATCTTGGTGTACTCCCACACTCGACGTGACCATGCCACAAATGTTGATATTGTTTTGAGTACACTAAGAGAGCATCATTTAATTTCTTAGCTCTAAAAATTCCACTTTTCGATGGATCAGAATCATTTCATGGGTAATGTTATCTCAAAGACAGGATTATTAGTCAACCCAGAAAAAGCGAGAGATGTAGTTTCCTGGGAGTATCCAAAGAACGACATTGAGGTACAGAGTTTACTAGGGCTGGCAGGATACTACAAGACTTTCATTATAGACTTTTCATGCTTAGCAGCACCACTAATAGGTCTGAAAAAGAAGGGCGTGAAGATCTTGTGGACATATTCTTGTGATTCAGCCATTCAGGAGCTGAAAGAGAGGTTGAATTCAGCATCGATACTAGTATTTCATGATCCGGGAAAGAGATATACTATGTACTTTGATGCTTCAGGTATCGAGATAGTAGTTGTACTTATGCAGGGAGAGGGAGTGGTTGCGTACTGGTCTCTATAGTTGAGACCACATGAGATGAATTACTCAACGCATGATCTCGAGTTGGATGTAGTTGTTCATGTCTTACGTTGTTGGAGACGTTATCTTCTGGGATAGTATTTTGTGGTTTTCACAAAACACAAGATTCTCAAGTACATTTTCACTCACAGTGATCTGAATATGAGTCAGTGATGGTGGGTTGAGTACATTCGGTCTTTTGACATTGAGCTTGCCTATACGCCTTGGAAAGGTAACACAGTGGCTGATGCGTTGGGCAGGAGGACTCAGATATAGGCAGTTCAAGAGGCCAATAGTGAGTGGTAGCTTATGGCTCTTTTCTCTGAGATGCATTTGGAGGTGTACGACAGAGAGGGGAAGGAATTTCTTTCTTTTGTGGTTGTTACCTCTACTATTCTTGATCGAGTGAGAATGTGGAAGCTATTAGATTTAGAAGGCCTAGTCCTACGAGAGAGTGTGTCAAGAGAGGACTCTATTCCGGGATGGGCCATAGGTGAGGATGAGATCTTTTGTTTTCAGGGTCATGTAAGGGTGGATGCAGACATACGTGAGGATCTGATGCGGGACATTCATTCCTCAGTTTGGGAAGTTCATCCCAGTGTCACCAAGATGTATCGTAATCTACACAATCAGTATAGGTGGCCAGGTATGAAGAGAGAAGTTTCTAGTATCGTCATGAGGTGTTCCACCTATCAGTAGGTGAAGGTGAAGAATCAATGACCAGCATGGATTTTAAAAAAGTTACCCATTCCCTAGTGGAAGTGGAATGATGTTGCGATGGATTTTATGACAGGTTTACTAAGGTCTCCTCGAGGGAATGATGCAGTTTGGGTTGTCATTTATAGTCTCACGAAGGTTAATCACTTTGTGCCGATCAAGGAGACCTTTAGTGTCGATGAGCTGGGACGGTTGTACATCCGTGAGATTTTACATTTACATGGGGTTCCACACACTATTGTCTTAGATAGGGTCTCCCGTTTAACTTATTGGGTTTGGAAGGGGATTCAGAAGTGTTTGGGAACACATGTACTTTTGAGTACAGCTTACTATCCCCAGACAGATGTCTAGTCTGAGCATATGATACAGGTTCTTGAGGACATGCTTCAGGCCTATATTCTTGATGTTGGAGGTTCTTGTTATAAGCACATAACTCTTGTGGAGTTTTCCTACAGCCATAGTTTTCAAGTAACTATTATGATGGAACCTCATGAGGCTTTGTACGGTAAGCCATGGTGATCAACCTTATGTTGCATGGGGGTAGGAGAGGCATTTATGTTGGGACCTCATCTTCTCTAGGAGACCACAGAGTAGATAGAGTTGATTCGGAAGAGGATTGCTACTACATAGTCTCGACAGAAGTATTATGCTGATCCGCGGAGATGACCACTGGAGTTCGAGGTCGGGGATTAGGTTTTCTTGCGTGTCACACTAAGGTTGGGACATTAGAGGATTAAGAGACCGAGTAAGCTTTCTCCGAGGTATGTCGGGCTTTTTGTGGTGTTAGAGAGATTTGGGATGGATGCCTATAAAATTTAGTTACCTCAGAGGTTCCAGGTTATGCATGGCGTCTTCCACGTTTCTCAGCTTCGACATTACTTCTTAGACCCGTCTCATGTTTTCCAACCTGAGGATGTTGAGTTGGAAGTGGATGAATCATTCGAGGATCATACTATTCAGATCATTGATCAAAGTATGAAGGTTTTTCATGGATGGTATGTTCCTCTGGTACGGGTGCTATGGCAGCACGGGTGAGTATAGGGCGATACTTGGGAGAGGGAGGCAGACGTACGATCACAGTGGCCAGAGCTATTCTAGGTTTCTTCTTCTACACCGCCTTGCTATGGAAATTTGGGGACGAATTTCTTTAAGGGGGGGGGGAGTTTCTATGAACTAGGATCTTCTTTTTCAAGTATTTTTTCCTTTTCTGGTCATTTTTTAGAAAAATGGGAATTTTTGGAAAATTTTCGAAGAACACACCTTGTACTTTTGGAGTAGACATAGTGTACTCAGTTACCATGGGTAGCCATGTGTTGGTCGTGTAGCAGACATGCACATGGCCATGTGGGGGTGACCTGGAGACCGCCTAAAGAGGAGTACAGAAACGGCAAGTACACATCGTGTACTTCCAAATTACATGCCATGTATTTTATTTTTTTCATTAAATGGACTAGGGTCTCTTCTAATTGCGAGAAAGGTCTTTTTCTAGGTCTAGTTTAGTCGAGAGCTTCTGTACGACCGAAATCTTTCTCCGAGCCCCCGAACAAGTATCCAATCTCCGATTCGACCACTGTCAATTTTGTTTGGATCGCCTTAGTAAGCTCTTCCTTCTTCCAGAGCTTCATTTCATGATTCCATTTCTTTCTCAAGTTATACTCTGTTGAAAGTTTTAGATGTTTTTGTAGATCTTCAGCATTATAAGGTGATTCAAGCCTTGAGACTCAAGTATATTGATCTCCTCACTCCGAGGTATGTGGTTTTTGACTTTTCGTTAAATTCCTTTATGTTATAGGTGCATTTTTTTCTAATACCCATGAACGGGGTATTGCACGTTTATCGTTTTAGCCCTATTATTTTCCTTCTATTCTTGTATTCTTGAGTAGAGGTTGATTGAATGTGAATAGGGCTAATTTCCATGATTTGGTTGTTTTTTCCGATTCATGATTTCCTATTTTGACCGTTGGGTCTAGTTTCCCTGTTAGGCCGCTGTTTACTTTCCCATGCCTAGTTGTAGGATGGTCTGATTGTTCTAAAATGCTGAAATGTTGTAGACTACTATCCATGTAGTTCATGGGGTTTACTTTGGCCGATACACATTTCTATACTTACTTGACTTACATAGGACCATTAGAACCTGGTGTAATAGACCATTGGGAGAATGGACATAAGGGCATCTCCAGAGTGTTTGTTTTACTTACGATGCAAGACCATAGAAGGAATTGAAGTAAGTGCTTTCTCGGTGTGTCTATAGTTCCTCGACGTAGGCCATAGGGGAATAGACATTGAGTGCTTCCCCAGAGTGCCTTTAGTTACCGATACTAGACTATTAGAGGAATTGACGGTGAGTGCTTCCTCAAAGAGTCTATGCTTAAGCTGAACCAGTAGGGTTAGACTGAGTGTACTGCCCAGAGGGTTTCTTCTGTTGCTTGGTAGGACTAGTGGGGATAGACTGTGAGTACTTCCTAGAGGGTTACCTATTTGTGATTACCTTCTTTGTCTATTTTTTTCTTGATATATGATATTGAATTTATTGCAACTGTGAATTGTTTACCTTGGGTACTTCCTTATTTACAACATTTATTTACTTGCTACCTTCCATATATTCACTAACTATTCAACATAGATCTCGTGGTGATAGAAGACGTGGAATTTGACTCATAACATCTATGGGCCATGTTTCTGGGCCCAAACATATTATATTTCTGCAGGTGTAGATAAGGGCAATCACCCTTCTACTTTAGGTGCTTGATTTGCTGTAGAGCTGAAGAGCCTGGGACCAAGCTATGGCTTGTGATGGTGATGAGTTCTTTACTTTGTTTTCTTTTGTACTTTGGTTTAGTAATTTTTTATTCCAACATTTTGATTTGATTGGCTGTTTTCCTAAAAAATGTATCATGCATCATTCATATATATATGGGTACTCCAGTTTATTATTTTCCAGTCTTCTACTGTTTACTATTGTATGGATTATTCCTGCTTCCGCTTCTGCTATATGTTTTACTTCTGTTGTGTTACTCTAAAAATGAGGGCATAGTTTCCCCAATATCACACCCATGACCCTCACATCTAGTCAACAACCTATGGAATTAGGGGAAATACGATTGAGGCCATGTGACCAACCGAGTATGGGGCACCTCTAGGTGGATTCCAGAACCAGGACGTTACAAAATCAATTGTTCCATGAGTTATTCTAGATAACTGGTGAGTAATCAGCTTCAGTATCATATTCCTAACCCCATCCTACCCCCTACATTTTCCTTTTTACCCAAAAAGAAATCTATATCCCATCACAAAAGACACACATAATATTTTACATAAAACAATCAATATGGGCATGAACCTTGGATAGTCACACCATACCTAAGATGATTGCATAATGCCTCATCGTTACTAAATATAGATCTCATAGAAATTTCTCACCACCAATTGTAAGATCAATCTATCATTAGAAATGTGGAATTTTTGATTCACCACCTTTTGGGAATCTACCTAGAGGGGACGAGCAAAAGGTTCAACCAAAATCTCTTGGTCTCAAACTAGAGAAGTGGGAAGAATGGAATGAATCACACCTATGTTCATCAAGAATGCATATAAGGTATAAAATACCCAGTTCTTATCTCATATCATCCATACATACTCAGGGTCATAGTCCTCCATGTACTATATCTGACCTCATCCATGACCACCAACTCCCCTAGCCAATGTGGACCACCTTGGGGTGGGGTGGTAAAAGTTCAAACCTCCAACTATCTATTGTTGCTATGCTGACCCCTATTCCAAATTCTCCACCTTATGGAAAACCATTCTGTTACCTATGTCATTAACTTGATGGTCCCTCAACCATCTCTCGATCAGCTATATAACGGGTTAGACAATACCGAACTAGATTTCCCTAACCACCTCATTATAAATACCTCCTATTCCTTGGTTAATTCAGGCCATCCTAAGAGCTCGACACTACTGATATTCTATCTTTGTATAATCTCATGAATCAAATAAAATGATTAGATCCCAAAAACTACAATTTTCTTCCAGCTTCAAAAGCATTATCTCTTGGGATCCCACTACTAGCACCCACTATTGGAATATTCTCTTCCAGGAAGCTCTCCACCACCAAAGACAACTCAATCACTCTAGCATAGGTAGGAATATAATGGAATATCACTAAACCAATGATATTCTATAATTATAATTGGTCGAAGGTATGTTCTCCCAAAAACATATCCTGAACCATATCAATGGATTATCACAAGAGACCAGTATAACCTTGTTGAGTAATCTCCCATGGTCCAAATTCCCAGATGTAACAAAAATCATCTCTATGAGAAATAATCACTACATGGCTAGATGAAACTACTTCGAGAAGAGACACTCAATGTCTAACCAAGAGAGTGTTGTCTCATCATGTGAATCAGTCACAAAACTCTATCACGACCCAAAATATCCCTTAACAGGACTTGATGTTAGGATCACCATCTAATCTTTAGGCATCCTCACAAGGATGAAAACTTGAGTTACATCCTCTATCCAGTACTTATCCAACCTGGGGTTTGGATCACCCTGAATCCTAGGAGGTCAACACATTTGGAACTTGTGTAGTGCACTAAGCATACATGAATCCTCATTTATCACTTTCAGTCCTAGGTATTACACAATGGGTGGCGGTATAGCTGGTAAACCATATAAGGGTACTCTCTCTAGTATAACCCCCTTTACTAAAGCATATTCACTTGGAATATCATCCTTTTCAAAAAAAGTAATGGAATCATGGCTAGCTGTATCTGTAAAGGAATCCTAAAATAAATACGATTTACATAGTCAAAGAGTATATATTAGGAGCTGACTCAAGAACGAAATGGAAGGTATAACCCATTCCTATATGATTCATGTACAAATTCATTCCCTAAAACCAATTTCTACCTATATCTAGTCAAAAGAAAGGTGATCATAGTCCTACTATATTGATATATCGATTGTTACACCGACATTGTAACCTATTTCTTGAAATCCGAACCCAAAACACATTAAAGTGATTCCCAAAAAAAATCATGAAAACTCTACTATTATGGTTGAACCATTGGTACCACTCAGTCATGAGCGGAACCCCCTTGGGTTGGACCCATGACTACCCTATGCCTACATCCAATAGGCTAGGGGCTGGTAACAAGGGTCAAGTAGGAATATCCCACAAATGGTAGACATTGTCCTAATGTATCTTCCCATACACACACATCACTATTCCCTAAAAATGATGAAATATTGATTGGAAATTCATTTTTTTATTTTTAAAAACACTTTTTGGTTAAGAGAGAATAGAACAAGTGAAACAAATTGATACAGTGTGTCCAAGGGCATCCACCATTGCAGACAAAATCCAGACCAACCCAAACAAAATAAGAGAATACAACATGTCTAAGGGAATCCCCCATTGTAGACACGAGTCAGACTTGCCCCAATAAACACAAACAACACTAACAATAAAAATCACATGAAAAAAAGACGAAAATATATATATTATCCTTAAAAGAAGGATGATCAATGGTGAGGGCTTCATCGACAGAGCTCCACAATGAGGAACCATGAGATCGTCAAGCCTCCAAGGACAAAGAAACTAACACTAAAACATTTTAATGGTTCTACATTCACCAAAGTCACCAACACCATCCATAACATCATAAAATATATCGACCACGACCAAATTGAATTCATGCACAAAATATCGTGATGAAATGGAATATTAAACCAACAAAACATGGAACAATCAAAATATAGAAACATCAATAATTGTCATCATCACAAACTGACACCATGTCGAACCTCCTTCAGCTGTGTATGGTAAACGAGGACAAATAAAATCCCAAAAAATCCTAGGGGGGCCAAATTGATCCAAGGGAGTGGAATATGATCAAATGAAAGAATTAGAATTATATGTCTTTATATCATGCTCAATCTGTTCTTCACTTGATCCCTATCCTCCAAGTACATTGTCAAATGAATAATTTTTACATAATATAGGACACATGTGCTTAGATTCCATGAAGTGTTTAGTTTAAAAATACCCACTATTAATCCTTAAAAACTAAAAACAATCTATCAATAATAGTCTTCTAAAAACTATAATACAACATTGAATGTAAAAAATAGATAACCCAAATATTATTAGGAAAGAGACCACACCACCTTGAAGACACAACTAACTTCCATTAAATGGATTCTACTCAAATAAATGCTATTTCTAGGAGAGTCCACACCATAGGAAATAATATCAATAGATAAACTCATCAAGGAATTCAATATCATTAGTCCCCACACCATAATATTCAATTTTCTCAGAATACATTGATACTTATATAAGGGGTCACACCAAGGACCATTGGGGGACAACACTAAACCAATCTAGGTCATCCTAATAATAGGGGATCATATTCCCAAGATACCAATAACCCTTATAATACAACCTACCAGAAGGAGGATCAAATCCCTATACAGGTAGGTCATTCCAATTCGAAAAACCCCAACTAGCGTATAAAGATGATAGAGGGTTACATTTTAGTCTCAAAAAAGGACACGAAAAATACTATTTGAGAATAATACAATTTAGGGGATTATAATCCATATATTTTGACATAATACTAAGCTTTACTCTCAATGGATTGGACTAGGGGAACATACTCAAAAGATACTAGTATATTCTGAAGAAATTAAGGTCTACAAGAACCCTCCAAAGGGGGTACAAGACATGTACTGGGGGTATATGGTGTGTTCATCCAACACCTATCCTTTTTATGTGGTTACCCCATACATGAAATTTAAATCTCCACATACTTTACGTTAAGGAACAATACATGATTTTTTAGTGATTACTTACCATCGTCCATATATTGTATGCCCATGCTCGTGTACTTCTTGTTGTTACTATGTGCACCAGGTTGAGTCTGTGTATGCCTGGCCATGTACTATAGTCGTGTCCAAGTGTTCATCCCTCATGTGACCATTTATCCTCCAAGACACATGTTTTTCCTCTTAGAACATGTTACACTATGTATTATTGGGTCACATTATGTCTGATATTAAACAAACATTGGAAACCCAAGCTCCAGATTGGGGGGGGGGGGTCCCACACTACATTTAACACCGGATTACACATCACATAATGTGGGATATTTTAGATCCCTTGGTTATCTTTCTGTGCCTTCCCTATTATCACCAAACCCCTAATATAACTATTGAGTCATTGATCATGGGTATTCTGACCCATTCCATTTTTGATCGATGGGATTTTAGTTCAAATCTTCTTAGAAAACACACTCATCAAGCCATCTGTCACCACTAAAAATCAAATCTAGGAAGAATAAGAATCGAATATCAATTCTGATCCACCTTCGATCACCCTCTATTTTAATCTCACTAAGATTACACCTTTGATCAAGAATCAAACCCATGTTTTTTATTTTTTACACTGAATAAATATTCTGAAATGATTGAATACAAGGTATTCATAGAACCACGAGCCTATGAAATGTTCCTTGATGAATGTGAAAAGAATCGAGGTATAAATCCATAAGACATCAAATGTGATGAATGGATATCAACCTTTATTAGTTTAGTCTCTACTATTTTTCATTGATATTAAAAAATGATGAGGAATAAAATAAACTAAAAAAATAATTAAATCAATTTAATCTAATATTGATCAAATAATCAATCCAGATCAGTCAATTGATCTGTATTCAATTTCGATAATATAATGGGATGGAAATTGAAAAAAAACATCCAAGTTGGATTTCTTATCTATAAATGATGATTATTTTCCTTCATTTCCATTGGTGGAGATATCCATGAACTTCAATGGGGAAATGATCATCGACCCGGATATGATCCCAAGATGTCATCCAAGAACAATATACAACAGTTATCTATGCATCTGGGTTTTAGAATCCAAACATGACAAAAATTATATAACCATTTATTTATATAAGGGACCATTCATTAGAGAAACAAATAAAATAAATCAATAAAATTATCTATTTTATCAATTACACGCCTATTGAATTTTTTTAAGAAACAGCCCACACTGACAAATGTTATGTCATGCCTATCGTAAAACCCAGACACTAATATCAATAATGCCTTTAAATTTTTGATCCAATCCCACCATTTGGTATTTATTCTTTGTTTTTAATAAAAATTCATGAACATGATATTAATCTATTTAATATATTTCAAACATTTATTTTATGATCACTCTACCTTAGAACCCCATGTCATCTTAGCACCTCACTCTCAAAATAATCTATATAATATACAAAAATATTACATTGAAAATTTAGAGTCATTAAAATATATATAATACAATAATATTATGATTTAAATAATAAATATCGCTAATAGTAAGAAACCCCAAGGACTAAAATGTTTAGATTCTTGGATACTAGCTGCATAAACATATTATTTTATAGAATATATAGATATTTATCCATAAAAATGATTCTATATACCATTTTCTATAAATGTAAAATGATATAATCATCTCCATAACCAATAGATTAAAATCATAAGAAATGGGAGAGATTAAATGATCAATAAAGGAAATATTATAATATATTAATGCATCATAAACATGGTGGAGAAAACAAGGATGACATAAATGTATTAATAAATGATCATGATTCCATAGATTATAATTATAAAACATGTTAGTGATATATAAGATCGTAGAATCATCTTTAAGGATACATTAATGATAAAACATATAACATGTGAAATTGACTTAAAATTAAAGAGTACAAAAAAGACATGATCATCAAACCATAGCATTTCATGCAAAAAATGCATCTTCAAAAAGTATCATAACTTGATGAACAATGTGAAAATCTCTAGGAACCATAATAATAATAAATTATTTGTGAGATAACTCAATATGAAAACTCTTATGTCAACAAACTCAATTTTTCCAAGCCAAAAAATGTGAACAAACCCAATATTCTCACACACATGTGATGAAACTTTTCATGTTCATGCCTGAATATATCATTAGATATAAACATAATCCAATAAATTGGAGGGTGATATAGAACCCTAATATTCATCATCCATATATATGTGTTCCTCTAAAATATAATCATTAACATATCTTAATGATACCATTTAAAAATATTGGTGTTTTCACTTAACATGAACTTATGTAATAACAAACATAAAAATATAATTTTATAAAAGGAATAATAATAAAATCACATATAAATGATAACCAACGTATTAATTTGTGATAGATAAACATGGAGTAAACATAGAATATTAAAAAAATGAATCCTTTTAAAAGTTTTATAAAAGATGATTTCTAAATTATGTTCAAAAACATTTTTGTGTCTAGAAAGATTTAGACTCTTGAAACCCTTATTATAAATAGTTATTAATATAATATCTTGATAGGAAAAAAGGTTTTCAAAAAATGGATGTGAAAAAATATTGAGAACGTTTACATTTCAAAACAATACTAAAAAATGAAACCTTGAAAAAGATATAATATTTTTCAAAAGAAAATGTGGAGGGATGGATAAAACATATTATTTTTAATTTATGGAAAAAAACTTTTGAACATTTTCAAAAGACAATTTGAAAACACGCATCTTTAAAAGGATTTTCAAACCTCTATCTTTAAATGAATAAAGGGAAGAAAAATGATTATTTTACATTAAAAAATTTGAGTTTCCACTGTGAAAAATGGAACATTTGTGGGAATTAAAAACATGTATATGTAAACAAATATAGAAATTGTAATTATTCATAACATAAATTAATTTTCATTTAACTATAATATCATTAGGGATGAATAGTTCAGTGTAAAACATGATTTGCCTATAAATTTGTGTTTAAATACAACACGACATCATCACATGTTATAATAGAAAAATATTGAATCATAATATCTAAAGAAGAGTAATTATGGCCTAAGGAAGAGATTTTGAAGATAAAACCCCATCCAACTTTTGTGTCTTTTGAATCTAAACCCCATGAGTGGAATAAATTTAAATAGGACACTGAATATCGAGAAACAAAAGGGAATCATGATACAAATTGAAAATGATAAAGTATTTACAAAATTTAAATTAAATCCTAGTGAAATATGTTATCATATCATAAAGGATTCAAAATTGGTAAAAATAAAAACATATAGACATAATGAATGCTTTTGAGGAGGTTAATCTGACACAAATATACCATACTTTAATGAAATATACTGACATTATTTTATTATAATATCAAAATAAAATAATAATTTTGATCTTCATGGTGTGTATTTTTGTGATATGTTAGGATTGGAAGGATGTATAAGAAAAAATAATGAATATGAAGATATTAAACAATTAGAATAAAACTATATCCTTTAAATATGATTATTTTAAATGATTAAGTTAACAATGATAAGTTTTTAATCATATGATTAAAATGATCTATAATTTTTCATAGAAAAACCTTAATTATTTCATACAAATCATATTTATCCTTTAATATAAGACTTATATCTATCATTGTAAGGTAGTAATGAAAAACTAAACACGTTGCATCATGGAGGAGGTAGTCCAAAAAACACATGAACAATGATTTTATTTTTCATAATGGATGGGGTATCTGAATAAATTATGATAATCAATTAATATAAAAAAATTAATGTATATAAATGAAACTAATATCATTATATTGGTGGAATAAAATTGAAATAAAAACAAATTAGTTGATAATATTCTGGGCAGGGATTTGAATTCTACATGAAAGACTCATTGGAAATGAAGGCCTTATGATCAATAACGGTGGACATAATATATTTAACATGGTAGAGGGATATATGGGGACAAGAATTTAATATTTTCAAGGATAAATTATAATTATATCTGTGTATTGAAATTTTGAAGATGATACCATTTTATAAGTGTAGAAAATAGTAGTTGTCTGAGTAACACATACATTTTCAATAATCTAAGGCTTCTATTCTAGAGTCAAAGGTCACAAAATTTACAAAAGTGGATCTTAAAATGGGTTTTTCAATAAAATCACCTAAAGCCCTACTTTTTTTGAAAAAATTATTTTTTTGAATATAATTAATTTTAACATTTAGTCTTTTACACAAATATTCTTTTATCTTGAAAAATAATTTTAACCTTATTAATTAATTTCAATGAAAGAAATGATGATAATATTTTTAATTTAATTTGACACGTATAATTTTAAATTATAAAATCATTTCATCAAATAAAATATCTACGCTTTTGAAATAGTTATTTCAAAATAATAATATTAATCGTGTAAAAAATGTTTATAGAGAAATGATGTTTTTTAGCATTAAATTTTATATAACATAAAATTATATTGGATAATAATTTTAGGGGAAAAATTGAATTATTATAACTAGAATAAGTTTATTAGGATTCTAATGAAATCCATAATTGAATACCCATGGAAAATTACTTTATTCAAGGAATAAAACGAAAGTTATTTTTATACTAAAGTTATATTGTAATTAGTTATATAGAAACACATCCATATGTATTATATATATAAAGAGTATTTCAAAATACATAATATAATTTATTAATTTAATATTTTATTAATATAATTGTTTTTAAATATTCTAGGATGTGATTTAATAGTGATAAAATCATGGGCATTAAATATTTTTTAAAACCAGAAAATTCAAATAAAAAAACATTTTTAGAAAATGTTAAGAAATTCATAATAAGAAAATATTTATATAATTAATTTAAAAAAATTGTTTTAATTTATCTTACTAAAACTATAGAATTATTAAATCTATATTTTAATGGAAAATGAAAAATATAAAAGAAAAATACTTTTATTAAAAATTCACTTTTTCAGCATTAACTTATATTAACTATTTTTTAAATGTAATTATTTTTAACTGATTACCATATTAGGTAAATTAATAATATTATTAAAATATATTTTATCTCATTTAAATTGGGTTTTTATGAAATAAAATTTATAAAGCAATGTATTTTTTTATAGGATGTAAAATCCTGATTCTTTACATCAATGATACCGCCCTGCTAACCTAGAGTCACTACAATGGTGGAAAAATGTGTCACACAATAGATTATACTTCTTTAAAAACCCACAACACATTTCTATGAAATTTTAAAAAAATATAATGGTAAATATTGGGTCGTCCAGTCCTATCTGTTAGACCAAGCCCAAATCCATCAAATTAAACAAGACATTGAAGCGGGTCCTTCCCTATGTAAAGTTAATACCACCATCCACCATGTGAATCATCTTCTATAAGAAATTTTTTCAAAATAAACTCCCAAAAATTTCCTTTCATTGTTGTTGTGATACACCTTCACATTTAGCACCAATTCTTCTAGAATGAGTATAGAGCTCAGTACCTTAATAATATTTTTTTAACAAGGTGATTCTAGTGATTCTAACATTGATAGATCTCAACCCCCAAGCATCAGATGTGAAAAATTAGAGAAGTGTTTATTTGAGAATTAAATTATATGGAATTTTCTAAGAATTAAGAAACAATTAATTAGAGGAATCTGAGAAACTAACATGGGACATGGAGCTACTATATGAGAGGATTTCTAGTTTCTCTATTTAATGATCAATTTTCCATTTAAGAATTGTAGATTGTGTGATTTCTAGATCAAATAAAGATTACTTTGTTTCTTTTATTTTATTTAATTTTCATTGTTTCAATACTCACATGACTACTTGCTTCTCCATCAATGGTTAATCCATGGAGACTCACCTCACTCTTTTGTAAAAAATTATTTATATTAATTTTTATTGATTTCTATTTATCTAAATATTTATTTTTTTGTCAAGATTATTACGAGATTTTCATATTTCTATGCACATTGAATTTATCTTCCATCTTTCACTATATTACACACATGTGCCTCATAGGTTCCCTCAAACACTATTGATCATGAGTAGTTGAATGATCTAGGAGTGGTTTAAGAATTCTAGACCCCAATCCATGTGAGATTAGAGTTTTTAGTGATTATTTCATTAATTGGATTAAATAAAATAAAACCTGATGAGGATAATCATGTTTGGTTTCAATTTTTTAGAGAGAATACATTGCAGCTAATGAATAGAATCATGATTTTGTATGTTTTTAAGAGATACCCAAGGTAAAACCATTTTATTTAAAACTAAATTTAATCTTATCAAAATCAATTGGTCATTTCACATAACAAACCAAATAAATAGAAGAACAACACATCCAAAAAACTCTCCTATTAAATGAAAACCTAATTCAACAATTTATAAATTAATTTTTGGTTTATTTTTTTGAAAGAAACTTGATAGGACACTAATTGACCACTCAATATCTAATATGTTGAATGGTTATATAAGGAATACTTTATTTTGAATCCAATTGCATGAAATGTATTCCAAAAAAGTTGTGAGTGAATCATTGGTTTCCAAATATCTTTCTTAAAATTAATCATTTTATAATTAAATCATTGGATATACGCTCAATAAATTAATATAAATATTGATAAAAATAAATTAATAATGGCACATGATATAATATATTTTTATATAGTTTTGAGAATATTTTTATTGAGAGGATATGTAATGGGTGATTAGTGATTTAAATTATTCTTCACATGTATTTTTCTTATTATCAATATGGAAAACATTATATACAGAAAAATATGGTCGTAATATCTAGTAAAATAGAGATAAAAAATAATTGTATAAAACATTAATAAAAATTTAATAATAATCCCCAATGTACTCAATGTATGGATTAAGTATGCACCTTCGCTATTATCTTCAAACCTAGATTATTTCCAACTAGAATTATATTTGGAATGTTTGTTTTCAATATATATATTTCATGACTCCCTAGAAGATAATAATTATAACACCCTAGAATAATAAAGGGTAAAATTACTAAATGATATGACTTATGACAATATAGTGGACCTTCCTTTTTGAAAGTCTACCTGAATTGAAATCCATAGTTAACCATGCTCGTCTTAGGAGTAGTGATTAGGATGGGTGACCTTCTGGGACGCTTCTCAGGGTGTCTTTGAGTGTGGAAAAAGCCAATATAAAAGACTTGTGTTGGCCTATGTGCATTATTATTAGTCATATGACCTGTTAGGGCATGTGGCTGGGCCCCATGGTGAGGACCACATGTCTGCGGGACAACAGGTGATACATGGCGGGCTAGGACTCGACATCCATGTTAAATACGGGGTGTACATGCTATCATTGGCACCCAGTTGTTACTTTTTTTATCAGAGGAGGAACTCAACCTTAAGTGTGGAGCAGTACCTCCTGGGTTGAGATGTAGGGCCCACAAAAGGACTTTGTTCTCTAAAGGGGGGGGGGATGTAACACCCTAGAATGATAAAGGGTTAAATGACTAAATGATTTGGCACATGTCCACAAGGTGAACCTTCCTTTTCAGAAGCCTACCTAATTAGAACTCCATAGTTAACCATGATCAGCTTGGAGTTGTGATCAGAATGGGTGACCTTCTAGAAAGTTTATTATGGTGTGGGTGAGTGAGGACAAATCACACTAGAAAGAACATATGTTGGCATGTGGGGATTATCATTAGTCAGATGACCTGTTTGGGTATGTGGGTGGGCCCTAGGGTGAGAACCAAGTGTCTACAGGGAAAATGGTTGTACCTAGCGGGCTAGGATCCAACAGCCAAGTTAAAGGTGTAGTGTCCAAGATATCATCGGGATCCAGTTTTAATAACAATTAATTTTATTTAAATAAATATAAAACCAAGTTTGGTTAGACTTAGTCAACTCATAGGTTCTCTTAGAAAATACATTTCTAAAAACCATTAATAGATATATATATCTACCAAAAAAAATTTAAAAAATTATAAAATGTATATTTAATAAAAACAAAATATGTTATAAATTGACCAAGATGTATTTTATTTGGTATTATATTTATGATCAGTCAACCGATGTTATTTGTTTCCTCTAAAATTGTGTTGATTGATTTTATTTAAACTAAGATATTTGAGACACCTTTTTATGATATTTTTGTAAGACAAAAAATATCCCACTCCTCATGGTGGGATTTTATATCCACCCTTTGTTATACTGAACTATAATCAGAAGAACTAATTGCATTATCTTCACAAAATATGATGTGGTCATAAAAATGATAATGGGGATTAATATCACATAGTAAATTAAGAGACATAAAGAAATCCACATTCACTAAAATGATTTATTTTTTCTATATCATTACTATTCAGTTTATGATTCACCAACCATAATATTTTTTGAAAAATTTCATGGAGTGGTTAGTTATTTATCATAATTACTTTATTACTTTTCAGCTTAATAAAATATAACTATTATCCCATTGGTCATTGATAATTTTGAAGATAAATACAAAATTAAATCACTTATAAAAATTCACGATCAATATTCCCAATAATTTAATCATAATAATTCTTTAATATTGGTCTTATCTGTAAACAAAATAATACTATTTTAAAGAATATTTTTTAGAGTCCTCGAACCCCCAATGTAATGACATATATAATATTAATCATTTTTAAATAAAATTATTCTTATCTACCATTTTCTTCAATTAATTTATTGAAGTTTTTTCAATATTTGATGGCTCATCAATATTTACATCACTCATATATTAATATTTCATACATTATATTATTTATAAAGGACTCTCATAAAATCGTTCAATTTTTTAAAATTATGAACACTCAATGATTATCTTCCTCTTTTCATATTTCACATATAAAACGTATATATTATATATATATAAATATTTAATTCTTTATTTAATTTTTTATATACCACTTTTTTCCTTTCCTTTTATAGAGATATACATGTCTTTTTGGCTCCCTCCCAAATAGTTTATTTTATGTCAATCTATAAAAAGTGTGTAAGATAAACATTTCTCTCTACTCATTATATCAAATAGTAATCCTAAAAATACAATTATATTATAATGTTTTATAATGGACATTATTTACGTATCAAATATACTAATTAAATTATATTTTTTGGTGAAATAAATTCTATTATTTCCATTCAAGTGTGGTTTTCCAAATTTTGGTAATGGAGTTAATTTCAAAATAAATTCCTGATTATTGCATCACTTTATTCACATATTTATCCTTATAATAATAAATTATGGTTTCTTATTCACTTAAAACGTCAAATATTCATTAATAAACAATTTTCATTGTATCCCATATAACAACATGTTGGTTTAGGTGTAATAACATTATTATGTAACTAATGTTTTTTGTTCATTTCATCTAGTTTATATTTGATATATGATATCTTTTATTTGTGTAATACATATACATTACATAGTATGACATTATAAGGGATTCTATTATTACACACCCAAATAATATATTGGGTAATTTTTATCCCTAATGAGATACTATGTATGGTGAGTGGGATTCTATCTAATATCTTAATATAATTATGTCTTGGAATTGATATATATTTTATGTTTATTAATAAATGTTATATGTTTGTTCTAAATTATTATCATTCTCACATATATATCATTTCAATATTCTTACAACATTATTATACTTTTTTCATGATTTACGATCCTTCTATTTAATGATCTCATGTTGTAGTTTTTGAATCTTATGATATAACATCCACACTTTTTTACGTTTATTGAAATTGGGGGATTTTAGTTCAACCTCTAATTTATTTTTGTCCGTATGGTATTCTACTTAGTTATAGACATATAATGAGATTTACGATCTTATTATAAATATGGATATGGATAAGTAAATTTATAGCTGATCAAGGACGATGAATGCTAAATTGATTACAATTTTTAAAATGCGAATGATTGATTGATTCTATATATAGATAAAATATTGCACATTAATTAATGAAAATTATTGAAATATATTCCATATTATAGATATATAATTGACAGAAAATGTAATCATAGAAGAAAGGATGATTTCCTACATTCTCAAATTATTTTTTGAACTATCTATATTAGAGAAGAATAATGTTGTAAAATGGGATGATGTGGATATAAAAATTAAGGTGGATGAAATAAGAAAGGGTGTGAAATTATAATTTCATGCTAATAAATAAAGTGTTTAAAATTTGGGACACAATTATGTGCACAATCACTTCCATAAATTACGATAATGATATTATGTGAGGATCTTATCTCAAAATTCTTTATCAACCCAACGAATTAATAGTTGTTTATAAATAACCAATAACACCTTAATAGGGATAACATAGAGAAAGATATTATATAATATACAACTAATTCATAGTATTTCATTATTTTAAGAAAGAAGAGTAAAATTTCTAACAAATATTGAAGCAATTACCATTTGAAATATGGACGTGGGAGGCAAAAGTAGATTATTTTATCCCATGTGACACCATAGTTCAATTTTTTAATTAAATTTTCTAATTATGAGTTAATTTGAATTTATATGATTTATAAATAAAAAAAATTTAATTATTGAAAATTTTATAGGTTACAAAGTTTGTTCATTTGTAGTGAATAGTTAGTGGATACTATGTAAAATACTATTATATAGTTCAAATACTAGTTATATTTATAGTGTATAGTTATCTCAAGGATAAAATTATCTTTGTAAATTAATATTACATATTGTTAAATTGGAACATGGATTTTTTTCACAGTTATGAGTAACTATGAAAAATAACCATGTGAGTATTGTATTTGAATTATAGTTTATTCTATATAGTTAGTGCATGGTTAAAAAAACCTTGTGTATAAACTACAAAAGTCTCCAAAAAATAATGTGTTTTGATTTCTATGTTTTCCCTTATTTATTTTATAAAACCTTTTCCTCTATTGTCCTCCCATTTGGTCAATATTTTGGTAGGTATTCAATGGTGATTTTACTAATATTCATTAATTGTTGAATTCTCTTCCTTCATCAAATTTGTTTGGATTTATAAGGAGATAATTTCCATTCATTCCATCTTCCTTGTCTACATTTAATTATTCTTCCATTTCTTCCTTTATATTCTTTTATCATATACCCTATGGGAAATGGTGGATATACTATAAAATAGATTTGGTTTAATCTTTGTGATTTAGTAGTGTTGGGATTATAAAATCCAGTCTCTACCATGATTTTACTTGAAATTTGTATGTAATATATTGTTACACTAAGACCTAACTTTTCCTTATTATATAATTTATTTATTGATTTAAATATTTATTTATTAATTTGAGTCAGATATCAAGTGATATATATTATTTTGGAATTGGTTGATGTGATTTTAGTTACAGTTCATGTCATGGATAATTTGTATCATAGTGTGAATGTTGGATTGAATCTAAGTGCTAGAAGGAATTACAATATAGCCTAGAGATATCATGGAATGAAGAGATATATGTAATTTTTTATTTTGAGATAGATTTAGGGTCACAATGTGATGGTTGTTTGGGGAAGCCAGAAATGGTTTTGTACCATAGGTATGGTTCACCCAGTTAAAGGGTTAGTCATACATGTGGGAATCCTTATATATAAGGGTCTTTAAGCATGAGTGTTTACTCTAATTTATGGTGATCCTCATATTTAATGATCCTTGACATTGTAAAATTATTTTGAGGAAAATATCATACCACGAATAAGTGCATCACACAATGATAGAGAATATAATGTATGAATATTGCATCCTGTTCAGCTAATGGTGATCATTTTAAGAGTTTCATTTTTAATCACAGAACATTTCATATTCTATATTTTGGGGATGAAAAAACATTTCAAAATAGAGGGGCATTTAATGACCATGAATCTTGAATCCTAGAGTTGATGTTTAATTTTATCACACTGGTATACGATACATGATATTGCATTCTAAAAGACTAAAGAGTTTATCCATATTAAAATAAAACATTCATATATTATTTATATATTATATTATAAACATATATAATATCTTATAAAATTCATTAAAAACATTTTCATTCATTTAAAACCATATTTTATATCTTTCAAATATCCCATATAGAAACCTTATGGAAAGGAAAAAAATAGAAGTGTGATATTATATTCCCAGTAAATGGTTTCATACAAAAAAACCTATCATGGATTAATAAGGCTTAAATAATATAGAACAATTTATAATAAAAAAGAATTGAATATATTAAACAATTTGAGATTGAAATATATACATGTATAAAACAATTACAAGGTAAAAAAATATAATTTCATAATAATAGAATAAATAATGTTAGTCATCTTAATCCTTGATCAAAGACATCCTAAACTTAATGTAATGTCCTCATTCCAAGACAAAGTGATCATAACATCAAGGTATCATTCTAATCTGTCATACATAACATCAATGCCTCACGCTAAGATATCAAAATATTATTTGAAGTTATATACTAAGATACCCACTATAATTTTTATCATGAAACCTACCTAATGAATTAGTGGGACATAACCGACCCAAACCTTCACTTATAATTGTACATGAATCCCTCATGTATTGAAATAATAGTACAATTAAACAATAATATACCTTACTAATCAATAAATAACTATATTTATTCAAGTATATGGAATATATGTATTTAACAAATCAATGAAATAAAATTCCACATTATCATACATCAATTCAATATATTTATAATAAGATGTATAAATTTTAGATACCATTGAAATTATGATAAATATAACCAATATATAAAATAACAGTGAAATAAAGGACAAAAATGATTTCCAAAGAATGACTTAGAGTGATAGAAAACATAAAATAAATTTTTTTGTGTAAAATGGGGTATAAACCATAAATCACTATTATATGAAAGGAGACAATAAATTCCTCAAAAATATGGTTTTTTAATTAAAATAATATCCTTTGGAAAACTATGATGGTAAATGTTAGTGAATCGTTGAAAAGAACATTATTAAAACCTTTGTAACCTGGCCATAAAATTGAATTAATCCACATTCAAAAAACATTCATGAGATGTCAAGAAGTATTTTTAAAAATAAATTTTTAAAATAGATTATAGTAAATGAATCTTCAATATAAAATATTATTAACTTAATAAATTTTGAGTGAAACATAAAAATATACATAAGTGAAACAAAATGTATTTTCAAATATTTTATGTAAATAATACCATTTTCATTTAGTACAAAAAACACATAGAATAAGGAGAATATTATTTTCATTAAATATATAATATAAATTGGAATGGAATATTCATAATTAACAATAGTCATGATGTGGGAAAGGTAATTCATGTCCTAAAAATAAAAAATTAGTAAAACTATTCCTTCAAAAAACATTTTAAAAAAAGTAAAATATATTGCAAAATGAAATTATGGAAATGATTTATTATAGATAAAAAAATATTTAACAGAAATAAAGAAGATGGGTAAGGAACAAAAAAGATTCCCAACCTAAAAGAATAAATATGGTTGGTTTTATTAAAATCATTATTTTTGTGTTTTTTATAACTGAAGATGGGGAAATGGAAATAATAAATTTATTTAAATGAAATTAAAATAGTAAAAAAAGATATATTGTTTAATGGATTAATGGAATAAAATTCCTTCCATTCATATTTAATCATTAACAATCTGAAATAAAAATGAGATTATAAAATAAACCATTACCTTGGATTAATACTCATTCAGACACATTAAATAATCCTATGTAGTACATTTATAATTTTTTTTAATATACAATGACATCAATTAATTATTTATTTTTACCTATTTAATCATAATTCTTTCTTAAAATCAATTATTTAGGTGTTAACTATTTAATATCTAATTCATGTTTCAATTTAGCAGTTCTGGTCCTTGCACCCTTTTAATTATTTCATAACATAAATAATGTTAATAATGTAATATGTATCAAATTTATACATTAAATAAAAATTTATAACAGTCCATGAAATTCAATTATGAAAAATTAAATACATCTTTCGGAGTGAAGTTTCCCGTATATATGCATTTGGGAAAATTGTCATTTTTTGAAAGGATAAAAATATTGATGGTAGTGAATGAATTATAATTAAACCCACTTAATTATTCAATAATTATAACATGTATTCATAAAATCCATCTACATAACTATGAGTGTTAGGTGTTGCTAAAAAATAAAATACATCAAATCATATAGGAAGTAGTCCACACATACACATGAGGGATGTTTTTAATTTCCTTTTCATAGAAAGGAGATAGAAAATTCTGTTACCATTAACATATTTATTTATTATATAAATTTATGTAATAATGTTATAATTTTGTTAATAGATGTAATTGAGGTCAAAGAATAGTGAAAATTAGGAGAACTTGGTTGAGACTTTTTCCTCTTTCTTGGATATCTCGCTTTAACTTACACCTTAAGATATGTTAGATATGAATTTTTTTAATTACCAGATCATTGAGATATAGAGAAGATATTTTTGAATTAATTTTTATTAAGTAATTTCCAATGTATGGTTAAAAAATATTCTTAATAAGTTATGGGTTTTGGGTCTTCTTTTTTAAGTGAGAGGACTGAAAATATTATAAATTTGTATAACTTTTAGACAAAATAATGCAATATTAAAGGGTATATGGAACCAAATAATCAAAATTTTGATGATAAGGTGAGAGAGAGTCTAAATTAAATCATATAATTAAATATATAAATATTTTATGGATATTTGTATCCTTATCCCTTAGTTAATCCCCCTCATTTACCCTTTAAACCCTTACTATACTGAAAAACCTTTACGATGGACATTATTAATTATGGATGAAAAATGGAACTTTAATAAATATATAATTTAAATATTATTATTCTATGTACGAAATAAATTTAACAATATTCAATTTATATAGGTGAAAAAAATTAATTTTAATCTCTTACACAAAATGAAATGAAAAAATGTTATCTTAGAAAAAATGCTTTATTAAGTATAAAAATTATGTTGCACAAAAATAAATTATACGATTAATTATCATAATATTTTTTGGTTTATAAATAATTAATGGAGTTTTATGTGAATTTATATCCAATCCAAAACTAATTTTTTCCGTCTAATTCCCATTTTTGAGAAATGGATCAAAAATAAAACATTTATTATAATAAATCATTACTTATGTTCTAAAATATCAACCATGGGTTTATAAATTCATAATAATACTTTTAAATAATTTATTTCAAACATTTAATAAATAATGATTCATTAATAATTTTTAATTAACTATTAGGCCACTATTATATCATGATAATATCTTAAAAGGAGCAATATTTTTTAAAATGGAATTTTTTACTATTCATCTAAATACGACCATTTAAGAAATTTTTAATTTTTTTTTCTTGGCCTAATTTTTTATTTTAAATCCAAAAGTATATTTAATTTCATTAAATTAAAATTATAAATTATATAAATTTATATTTTAATTAAAAATACAAATTACAAAGAAAGATATATTTTATATAAAACTGTCATTTTAAATAGGATGTTTTTTAATCTTTTTTCAAATAAATTTAAATTTAATTGAGTGATATTTTTTTTAATATATTGACATCTTTTAAAATTTACCAATTTATTAATAATAAACAACAAATTAAGAAATATTCTTTGAGTAATACCACTTCTTAACATTGAATGAGTTTAATCATATAAAATTATTTAATTATTATCTAATATTTAAATTTCGTCAATCCTAAAAAAATTAGACAATTTATTTATAATAATTTAGTACTATATTTATATATAATAATGTTTTCTTATTCTTATAATTGTAATATTTCATTAATTTTTCTAGTTCAAAGTTGTGTTTTTCACAATTTATTCAACTGAGTATTTATTAAAAGGAAAAGATATACTAAAATCAGGGTGTGTTATAATATACATCCCATAAATAAATTACACCCTATAAATTTTATATTTTTGGACATGTTAAATGTATCATAACATAGGTATAATCTCATATGTTGACTTTTTCTTAAAATGTAATTACTGAGTTACTTTATGGAATATTAGTACTACCTAATTATGCATTTAAAAAACCATGCATATAACATTATAACACTCAAACATGTGAAATTTTTTCTAGATGCATACCATGATATATGGGAGATATTTAATATATATGACTTTATAAATTCATCTACAACTTTTTGATGTCTGAGGAATTATTTTACATTGTGATAGAGAATATGATAAAATATTGTAACCTGATTTCTTTTTCATTACACAATAATAATTTCATTATTTGATTTGGTTTTAATTATTTTTCCATCTTTTATATGTATAATCTTTTAAAAAATTAATATCCATGAGGAATTTTTTATGCCTAATGAATTAAAAATAAACATTCAACTCTTCATAAGATCCATGAAATATTACAAAAAATTTCCCTTTTCTTTTGTCTAATTATTGATAAAAAAAATAATGAGTTTAAGTAAATCCAACTATCGAAGAATTCTAAAATTAAAATCCTTTATTATAAAAAATATAAAAATTAAATATAAATTAGTTTTTACCACATCTACTAACACTTAAACTCCTAAAAAATAGTTAAACCCTAAATATAAAGACATTGTAAAATAAAATCATTAGAAGAACAACTATGTTTGAAATTAGGGAAAAAATATTCATCTAAACACATAACTATGGATTTATTCTTTTAGTATCAAAATTAAAATTATTTGTATTACTTGAAAACCCATTTCGATATTTATTAGAATATGGTTCGATATTGATGAAAAATATTAAAGTGTGTAAAGGTCACTAAAAAAACCTCAGTTTCAAATCCAAGTACATGGTATCATAATATAATGGACTTCAAATTAAGCTATAATAATAGTATAATCATGGTATTTCACCCATGGCCTCTTCTAAAGAAAATAACATTAAAAATGGGGAATTATTGGAAATGGTTCCCAATATTATAGTATTTAGAACCTGGGATATTAGTGGATTATTTTTTTACATTCAAGAGCTATATTTCCCTTATATCAACACTTATAACAAACACTCATTCCATCTAAATATGTACCATATTGTTTCTTCCCACATTTATCACATATTAGATGTTATATTCTTCCATTATTCCCTTTTACCTCATTTAATTTTCCTTGGTTCTCAGCTGTTATCTTCTTATTTTATTTATCATAAAATTGTAAGACTTCAAAAATTATTGTATTACCCCATGTACCCACTGGTTAGAAATTTTATAAGGAATTTTATTTCTTGAGTTTTGTGGGAAGGCCATGATTAAAAAAAACTTTTGGTTTTAGTACCCATGAAATAGAAAATTAAAAATATATGTTTTTGGAAAATTTGTGAGTTTTGAATTATTATTTGAGTTCTTTGTTAAGTCTCACGGGATTTAGGGTTTGAAATTTCAGTTTCTGAAATAATAGTCTGGGTGCAAAGTTAGTGTACGTATTGTACTAACTAAAACCCCAATCGTGTGGCTTAGTTTTATGGGAACATGGGTTTTTAAACCATGAGATGGGAAGGGGGAAACCATGATATCTCTATTGAAAATAAAATAATAAATTTTTAATAACTTTCTTATTTGATGATAAACCTTTCACACTAACATTGTGAAACAATTTGGCATGGACAGTGAGGTCCCCATGATTTGGAATAATATTTGGTTAAAAATTGAATCCCATTAAAAATTAAAAATTACTGAACTTATCATTTCAAAATTTAGATTATATAACCCCTTTTACTCCACCATTTCTTTTAGAACCACCTCTCACACGTCCTCTCTCTTTTATTTCTTCATCCTGTGGATTTTTGAACCTCATTTAATGGTTTCATCAATTTGATCACATGTGTTGGAGAACCTAGAGTTATTCCACCACTCATATTCCCTCTTTAATGAGTTTCTATCCCAATAGAGTTTTGTTCCAATAAATTAAGCTAATATTCCATATTTTTATGGATTTTATGTTTTTCTATTTTCTTCAGATTCAGTCTAAACAAGTGACTGAATTTTTTTATGTGGGATTCTCTAAGAATATGGTAGGTTGTCTCAAGGCCTAAACTATAGTCATGGTTTTTTATCAGGTGGTGAAATTTGTGGTCATTAAATCCATTCACCACATTAACTTAATTTAGATTAATTATTTTATATCGTTTCATGTCTTAGTTATATTACATTGATTAAGAGTTATCATCAAAGTGAAAATGGGATTCCAAGTGAAATTTCATTATTATAATGTTGCCTTTGGGATCTCCAAATTAAGTGTTGTGGATTTTTAAAATTAAAGGGGTGAGAGAAAATGAGTATCATTAATAATATCCCCATGTGGGTAATTATGTTTTAAAACCAGTTATTATGAAATATAATTTCACAATCATTGACTATATTAAAAAGGGGATCCTATATTTGAGGTTTTATATTATATAAAAAAAATTTAATTATATTTGGATACTAGCTAAAGGCATTTCTGAATTAAATTCATTATTTATAAATTAGGAATTAGTTTTGGTAAATTGTTTCACTAATGTGAAGGACACTCCTAGGTTTCATAATCCTAATAAGTTCATGATTAAAATTTATGTTTTTGAAGTGCATGTTTTTTAAATGCTGAATATTTTTTGTACATAAAAATATGTATTAAGACATGGATTTATGGTTATGGTTTATATTGTCCATGGGCCTAATGAAAATTATGTAAAAAAATCATTATATAAACAAGTGTTAAAAATATTAATGATGTATAATACTTTTGAATTATGGGATGATCTCCAAGATTCTATATAACATATGATATGTGAGTATTATAGGGTGATCTCCTAAATTCCACATGATACATGATTCTTGAGATAAGAATGTTAGGATGGGCACATAGATTTTGTGGGACACATGATTTGGTAAAAAATTTCATGTCGTGATAACCTGTCAAATTATAGGGTAATTATATGATTATCACCCAAATTCCATGTGATATATAGTTTTTGGGTAATGATGGAGAATTCAATGATGAGATACTGGATTCCATAGAGATTCTAGGATGAGCATCTGGATTCTGTGTAGTGACTAATAATTTGGAATTCAAAATGAGTTCTTAGATTATATAGGATTATTTAGGATATATAAAATACTAGGATTAACCATTAAATTACATGTGGTTTCCTATGGTTTTCATAGTCCAACTAATATGTTTATAGACACAATGTAGGGTCCTGAAAACTTCGTGAAGGGAAGTAAATACTCCCACAAGAACTTTGAAAAAGGAAGAAAATATTCCTACAAGTCCACCAAGGATAATGGATAAAAATTAGATTGAAAATTTGAGAAGAAACGTGAATAAATAAAAATTTTAAAATGGTTTTCGACTGAACATGCACCATCATCGAGAAATGTTTAAATGGTGCACAAACCACGAACCATCGTTATGGGAAACAACCTTTGAGGTACTGGCCCACAAGGTGATAGTAAGCAAACCCAGGATGTCGTGAACCATCTCAATTAGTGGAAATAATCGAGAAATTATATCACATAACTCTCTTCATAACTATGTAGTTCATGGGTGATGAAATCTGATAGGTTATGAGAACCACGTCTCAAGAAACAAAGCCTCCTCGAACCATAGTTGACTGAGTCTTCCTCAGGTTGGGGTATATCTTCATGGGAATCCTCAAATGGTGACACATTCCCACATATATGATTTCCCCGGTGCACTATAAAAGGAATGTAGGAAAAACTGAAAAGAAACTGGTGGAAGATAGCACAAAAGAGACTCTTGAGGCCAGAAGATAGAATTCATATACATAAAAGATTTCGACTTTGGTTTAGAATTATCTTCGAAGTGAAAACTGCACACCAATTTTCCTATAGCTATACCCTTTTTCGAACAACAAAAAGATGGAACTTAATAATAATTGGTGAACCATGAACATTATTGGGGAAATCAAGAACCTTAAATCTCTCTTGGATGAATTCCTCATAGACCACTGGCTCTAGGGACCATCTTAAATTCGTCGCAATTAATAGTTCATCTCTATGCGGACCGAACCATGTGTTATATACTACATCAGTTTGAAGATAGAACCCGGGATGGCATGGCGAACCACATCAAGCTCCACAAAAAATTCAAGTATGTGGACCATATTTAAGACCACATACAACTTTGATACGCGGTGGTCCATACCCAAGTATGTGTACAAATTCGGTACACAGATGACCCATCTACCCTCATGGAAACATGCTATGTGGGGCTCCCCCATCCTGAAGGAGAAAACAGTACATGGAATAGGGTGACTTTGGGTGTCCTTCCTCCTAGTTCTAATTATATCCCTACATTAATGTCTCGTCCTCCATAGCTACTCCCCAAACCAATCCACTAACATTATGCCAAAGCCTCCTCCAAAGCCACTGAACCGATATGATCAGATCATTGGGTCACCAGTATGCCCCTCTGAGTCTATGTACCCATGGTAAGAAAAGTCACAAATATAATCCCCACATCGGTATGGGTTCCATGAATGTTCTCAAGACTACATTCCGTTGCTGACCTAGAGTCTGACCTTTTGATACTAAAATGAAACTCCAAATTCTTGGGATCAAGGATGATCACTAGATTTTCCATTCAATGAGGGATAGTGATCAGTCAAATGAATCATTCTCTCTTTTTCTTTTAATGATCCTACCCTTTCCAAAAAACCATGTTAGGGTACTCCTCCCAAGGTAATCCTCTAGGTTTTAGCAAGAGGTGTTACTCTTCACCCTCCTCACCTCAACTTAGGATGTGTCTAGATAGATCACCGAGATTTTAATATCTTAGATATCTACAGAGGTGTGGGATTCATGTTCAAATATCCCCTTTCCCTCTCCCGTTGGGCTCATACCTAGGACTTCTTCTGTTAATTTCATTCACCTTTTCCATCCACATAGAGGAGAAAGTGTGCCTTTGTTTAAACTTTCAAAATCTCTTGTTTCTCACACCGATCCCAACTCATATGGTCTTAGGGGTTTGTGATGATAAAAAATTCTCCAACCCATAAACAAACTATGAGAACTCGGATTCTTTCTCCAACAAGGATAAGTAGGATACCTGTTTGATGGCCCAAGCTCAAATGGGTGCCTGTTTAGATGGTTAACCAAAATATTCCCTCCCCCCAAAAGGTTTCCATTTTAGGAGTAAGTCCCAATTCAAATCATGAAAATGGGCCACCTCCCACGTATAATTCCCAAGCTAAATGAACTATATGAACTCTGATTCCTACTCCAACAAGGATAAGTAGGTTGCATGCATGAAGTCTAGAGCTCAAAGAGGTACCCTTTTTCAAAAGGTTCACCCCAATAATGTCCCCAAAAGGTATTCCTCTTTAGGAATAAGTCCGAACATGATTCTCTAGGATGGGAAACTCCCATGCATAAGACCTAATCAAGTCACAACCCATAAACAAACTATGATAACACTAATTCCATCTCTAACCATGAAACATAGGACACCTTCTTGAAGGTCTGAGCTCATGGGATGGTATCTTGAGTCATTCGCAATAAAATTCCCACACTAAGGCCTCCTCTATGGTGTATGACCCAATCATTTCCCCCCAAATGTTATGCATCTCTACCTAAGCCCCAAGAAACCATGCCCTCATGAGAGGTGTTCTTAGATTATAAGTCCCATGTTCTTTTGGAATTCCCTAGAATTTGATTCCTCATTTGATCAAGATACATGGGAATCCTCCCAACAATCCAAATGCAACCCTTAAATCAACATATTATCCTATATGCTATATTCAGGGTAGGTTCATGTCCACCAAAGAGAAAAAATATCTCTTGGGAACTTTAGGTAGCCTTATCATGAATCCCGTGCCAAATATTGGCTAAAAACCTTTTCCCATGAATACTCATTGTAATACGTTAAACTACATTGATGGGTCCTTGTCACATGAACCGAAAAGGTGATGTGTCTATTAGAGTGGCACAAAACTATGTGGATTTTGATTCCTCTCATGAGGATACATAGGAAGTACATATCATGGATTTGAACCCAACATCAAATCACCTTTCATCACTCTTTGATGGTGATAAACTCCATATTGCCTCATGACATGGCTTACAACATTGTTGTCTCAGCAATTCATGACCCATGAAAATCCATGATTGATTTTTCAACCCTTGGGTAACTTATGGATAGACTCGTCGGGAATGAAAAATGGATTCAAGAATATATGAACACAACTTAAATATATAAGAGAGTCTGGGGATAGGCAATAATTCTCCCAAAAAGGGTGTGATGGCCCTGACCTACCATCCTATTGACTAACGAAGTCCTAAAGTGACTTTTGACAAAACATCATCTGACGAGTGTCTACCATTAGAATGAAGGTCCTTGAATCTAGGTTAGAAGTGTTTCTGGGTTCTCCTAGCTAAAATAATAAACTCGTTGGATACCATCAGAGGAAATCCTATCCTATGTTGACTCATTTCACAAATACATACCCCCTACAATTTTCCATTGGCACCATTCGACTACGGAACCTCCTTCTTAATACAAAAAGGGTAAAAATCTACATTCCCATGGGGTCAATCCAATCCCCCAAAAGGATAGCGACGTGGATCGGGCCAAAAAAATGGAAACATGATAGTCTCTATAATAATAGACAAATTCTTTTTATTTGTCACAACATTGTGCATTCCCCCAAATTCATCACCTCAGTACAAAAAAATGTGAACCTCACAAATGGAAACTCTATATATTGAATGTTTCTAGAGAAACCATTAATACAAATGAAATCTCAGTAACCATATAAGACATGCACCACAACGATCCCGTAGCCATCTAGGGACCAGATGAAGATAAGGACCACATCGCCAACCTAGTGTCATCAACACTGGGTACTCAACATGCTGTTTAGAGAGTACCACCTATATGGTACTCTTCTTAAAGTGGAGAATATACGGTTGGCTCTCTAATATTAAAAATCTCTCTAGCTACCACCCGAGCCACAATCGACACCCTATCACAGGGTGACCGTGCTGGCCGTCTCCAACAGCTTCGAGAGACTATATCCAGAGAGAATAACAAGTACCTCCATTATCTCAAGGAGTTATATAAAGTAGATGCTGATGATTTTATCCCAATTTCACATGGGTATTACCCATGGGACCCTTCCATTGAGTGTAGATTCCAGCCCCGGACGACCATATATCCTCACACTGAAGATGATCTCATGCTGAGGGAACCTACTGATGTCTGAAGGACACAGGCCCCTCGGATGCCCGCCATGGGTGGAAAAAAATTAACTAGGACCCAGTAATCACCTTGATTCCATATAAGGAAATCCACCACACAAAAACAGTGATTTCCATGGGAATACATACAACCTTTCTCCCTCCACTAAAGCCCACCATGAAAATAGGGTGGCACAATATGAGGACACACACATCCCTGCCAGTGCTTTTCAGTTCCACCATGCCGATTGGGTGATGAATTATAGGCAGATGAAAATATTTTTTAGTGTATAAGAATCCCATCATCCAAATATGATGGAAACCATTTACAGGAAGGCACAAACACTTGATGCTATGTTTCAATCCTTATATCCAAATAGTTTGGAAAAAAGATATGAGCAGATTCAAATTCTTTAGGATTCATAAACATTCTGTTAAAAAAATACGGCGAAAATCAAGTAGATAAAAGTTATTACTCATAAATATGAAGTCCAATAATAAAATATGGTGTCAACATGAAAAGAAAACTGGTGGTAGGCTTGTTCTTCTATCCAAGAATTGGAGAACTACCAGTATCAACCGGTAACCAATAGAGGACCAGAGTTGGCATAGACTCATACTCCAACATCAGAATGGGTATTTATACCCATTCCATCCAAATATGTATCTATGCACATCCTAGTAATTATATATGATCGTATGTTGATTTAAAACCTTATAATCTAGACATATCAAGACATCATTTCATCAGCATTGGAGGAAAGGAACCAGGCTCGCGACCCAGTTTCCTTGAACAGAATGACTCATCCGCAAGATGAGTTTGTCACTCTGGAGTAGTTATGAACCCCTAATCTAGTCTAGGAGGGTATAAAGTAATATCTAGATATAGAATAACATTAAAATTAGGACCAAATACCCATTAAAAATTGGGGATGTTGGTCCAACATGGTTGTTTCTCTAGGGAAGGCATATATCCTAGCCAAAACAGAAGATGTCTATCTTCTTATCCCGACGACATCATGGAAACCTACAAAAGAGGAACCTATATGCGAAGGTCGTTACCAATAGTAGAAAACCCTAATCTAATGTAATAATGTTCCCAAAGACAAAATGATCCAAAATTAAATGAAAAAAATGAAGAGGATATTCATAATTCTATTGTGATGGAAGCATTATTTCTTTATGCAATTAAGCATATATCTATAGAAGCTTAAGATACTATCTTTACATTACCAAATTATGGAAGTGGCAGTAGTAGTTTTTAAGGCCCTCCCACCAATATAGCTACCAGTATCTCTGAAGGACCTCCCTAGAGCATCCATGAGGGCTTACTCGGTGTGCCATTAATGATCGATTAGAAGACCCTATCTCCTGATATGTGTCAGGGTAGCCTTCCCCATGAATAGAATATCAAACATGAAGAAGTCCATCCCTATTCTATCATCCTCCCTGATGGTCCTCCCTAGAATATATGCTAAAAATATGCTTCTCCTAGTAGTCATATGTCAATCCATTATGGTAGTCCTCACCGTAATGACAACCATAATAAAGGCCCTCACCAGAATAGAAGTTTCTATGAAGTCCCTCCCCAAAGCATCATTTAGAATGAGAAGGTCGTCCCCTCATTGTAGTACATCCTGAAGGACATACCCAGAATTTACACATTATGATTTCTCCCTACAACAAGATATCAATCCATGATGGTAGTCCTCACTGTGATGGAGGCCACTATGAAGGCCCTCCCCACAATGGTAGTTGCTATAAAGGCCCTCCCCACAGTAACGTGCATGTCCTCCCCTCACTGTAGTACATCCTAAAGGCCAACCCTAGAATTTACAGTGTATAAATTCTTTTTATATCCTGACATCATGTCATAATGGTCGTCTTCTCCATTGTAGAACCAATGAAGAAGGTCCTCACAACTGTCAAAATGCACACAAACAAGAAGGTCCTCCCCTTGTCGAGGCGAATGTGAGAAAGACCTCCTACACTGAGGTGCTCAGAAAGATGGATTCCTACATGCCATAAACTCTGTCTATGACATGTGATATCCTTTCTCACCCCACAAGAAGTTCGGGGCAACACTCATCTTCCGATCCACCCCCTTCACCACTCATATATCAATGAGGCTCCTGCAATCCCCAATGATCGTAATGAAATTAATAAGCATTCACTTTGGGATGACTTATGTGGTGGATTCTCTCGAAGAGAAACAACCTGATATGTTTCTACAATGAAGAAAACCAGCTAGGGACAACATACCAGTGATGTATTGGCCCATGGCGACATCTCAATTTTACAATCCAAGAGAATTTTTAGAAGAATGTAAACATAAAAGTCTCCTATATATATGGAAAACTCTCCACCAACAAAAGGGAAAATTCATTCCCTACAAGGGATATTTAGACCATGTTAATATACAAGGGGAGCATCACTGTCAAATTGACTTAGATGCTCTCCCATATGCGTAGCTGCCACAATCAGAGAGGTGAAGGAAATATCACAAATTGGCCTACCTCCACCCACTGCACAATTGGTTTTTCCATATCAGCAATTCCCCATCCAAAGTTCACATTAGGGGATACAGAGAAAAAGTATCTCTACACTTTACCCCACTTTATGTCTACCAGAACTCACTGGATGGGACATATTGCAATTTCATTACCCAAAGGTAGCAATTAAAAGGAATATATGCTCAAGAAATGTGTAACTCTCAATAAGAACCAGCCTTGAGTATGTCTCAAAAGCGTCTGACCCAAAGAGAGAAAACCATTGGGAAGCTCCTGAGCCAGCCAACCAGGAACATCCAAAATGATCCTAGGCTAAGGGAATCCAACCAACGAGAAATAATATTTTCCTTGTATGAAAATAAATCTAGTGAAAATACAACTCCATACTTAGCTCAAACTCGCATGGGATTGCGTGAAATTAATAAAGCAGAAATAGAATTAGATACAACCGTAATACGGGAAAAGACCCATCCCATAGGTCCATGGGTATTTTTAACTCAAAATGACCTTGTAAGACTAGTGAGTCTGGTCCATAACACATCAAAAGAAGAATGAGATAAACCCCAACCCATAGGGATATGGGTATTTTTACCTCATATTCCCGCACAACGGATGTTTGTCTTATCATGTTTGGGAAGAATGATGAGAAGAGAGGTAACATGTTGAGTCCTTTCCGGTAGATCATACCCCCTGAGACAAATTCATATTGTGAGGTTATATTAGGACTCCCTTCAGGTCACTCTTTTCCAAAAAATAAAATGAATACTAAAGAATCGAAGGGGAAATTCTAACAAAGGGCACAAAAATCTCTCATACCATTCAGCACCAGGTACACCGCCCCTAATGCGGTATGAATCAGAGAATGTGGAGAATTTAAATCCCACATACCTCACAAGAAATGATAAAAATGAAGAGAATGTAAGATTATATTGTTACCTCTTGGAGGAGATCCACGCCAAGCCTGAGTGTGTGAATACCTGGAACCCAAGAGTTTCCATAAATCTGGGTGCGCCCTTAGTTAATCCACCCTTACCTCTAATGTGAATCCATAAGAAGGAGAAGAATAAGAGAAAGGTCTATGATCCACCTCATCCTTCATGTGATGATGATTACCATACGCTTGAGGAGATATTTTCCCTACATGAGGAATAATAGAAAGAATTGTGGCGACTCAATGCTGAGTTGTTAAGAGAAAACAATCATGATGGGTATGTTCCTCTAGTGGAATGTCTATATACGCTTTCGTCAGATGTCCCTATACCTCATGGGATTATCTATAAAAATTAAGTAAGGTGGGGGGACTCATCTAGAGTAGTGTTGGGACCATTAGTCTTCCTGAACCTAATCCTGACAGAGTATCAAGATTTCCCTCTATTAAGGAAGCAATCAGAAAAAATTCAAGAAAATCCACAACAGATGCACCTAGTGGGGTATCCACCTCTTGGCCTAGTAATACTGACAAATCCAATATTGCCCCTACATCACTTATTCATTCCCATGTCCAACAATATGTGAATCAAGCGATCAAGAATACCGTGGATAAATTGATATCTCTACTAGAATACATTGAAGGGAGGCACTCTCTAGTGTAACTAGAATGGGGGCCTTACCCTGACTTGGTGAGCAACGTCCTGCCTCCAAATTTTTTTGAGAATCCCATATTTCTATTGTTCAACGAATTAGGGGACATAGAACAACATCAAGTGAACTACTCTTTCTACTATGATCCCTTGACGGGAACTCTATAGCAACAAGTGGATGTGATGATTAGATTCTTTGTACAAACTATATAAGGTTTAGCCTTCATGTGGTACACCAGTTTGCTAGCTAACTCAATCACATGCGGGGAGGATTTCTAGTGACTGTTTTTATTTGAGTTCCAATCAACATTTCCTAAAACAATAGTCAGTGTTCTCCTAAAATGTAATCACTGAGATAATGAAAGATTTTAATACTTAATCACCTGATAGAAAGTCCTGAATTACTCCCTAAATCGGACACTCCTCCACGATGAAATGCCCATTATGTCAATCGATAATCTCTATGATGAATTGCAGACACCACTTATCCTATTATAGTAAACAAGTGGGTTTTGATATTTCTCCTCCATTTACCAAGGATATAAGACTCATTATACTAAACCAATATCAAGTCATGAGTGATCCCATTGGTCCTAAGAAAAAGAAATGGAAAATATTAAGTATCTTATGTCATGAATGAACCACCTAGGGCAACAGATCCAGTCGTGAGGCCTCCACCAAACTGTGCAGGATACCCCTGATGCAAAAAACCACCCCAACAAGGAAATATGGGTGAAGGGGTTCCAAAAGAAATCAGTTTTGGAACTAAGAATTAAATTCTACTCATTCTGAGATGACCATGTCCGCGGATACATCGTAGCCTCCATGAATTTCAACATTCTATGAATACCAGAGAAAAAGAGAGATGATTAAGTGGGTCTTGATTAATATACAAATTATTATCCTAACCAGTGGATACTGGGAATCACCATCCAAGAGTGTTTCATCATTAAAGATATCCTACAAAAGATTATAAATTCCATAAAAGTCAAGTTAGGTCCACCGCCAACATTAGTGGCATATATTTCTACCTTCAAACTATGTGAAGAGGGGGAGTGGAAAGCAATCACCAAGAAAAAAGTGAAAAATTTGATAGTAATATGACTCATAAAACAATAAACCAAGCTCATAGTATCCTCATGGAATAGTTGAATATTCCAATCATTCCCCCAATATCTACTGATGCAACAAAAACACTATCATCATCCCCACAACCCTCCATGGTTCAGTAGTCTAGGGGACAGTATGATTAGAAAGGCAGAATGTAGGTGCAAGATGATGAACTGGAACTAAGAAAAAAATCATCTTTAACACATTCATACTTCATATATGCAAAATGGAAATCACGAGCACTGCCCCCGATGAATGGTATTTTAAACCGACTCACCAAATGGAACCATCAGAGGAAGACAATCAGACAAAATCATTATTGGATCAAGAACTTATCCTTGGATCTATTAATGTCATTCACTTAATCAACCCCTTCTCTAATAGAGACTATGGATATGAACCCAAATTCCACGTTTCCAATTAGTGATTTTGAGGAATATCCCAAAACGTTTGAGGGCTTCCGGGAAGGCGTAGTCATGATAGGATTCGAATTCTTGGCCACGCCTTAACTCAACCCATTAATGTTTCAAAAACTCATAGAAGGACCGTCAAGCATACACAACAGAAATAAGAGGGTTTCTTTGAAATTTTCAGAAGAAATAATTGCCTAATCATCGCACAATATCTGTTGGAGGAAGAACATATGTAATCACCCAAAGCATACAGGCCGACCAGTTTAGCTAAATCCAAAGTGCACAGGAGCACCATCAATTCCCATCCTAGAGGTCAGACTATCCACCTCTAGGGATCATGTCCTAAAGGCACTATGATATAATATCTCGAAGCCAATTATTGTATGCCCTTAAAGTAGAAATTTGAAATTCTGAAGCATCTAGCCTCAGTACGGGAAAAGATAACAATCTTGGATGCATTGAATCTATGAGTAGACCTTAGAGTGGAACTCATTGAATATTTACAAAGTCCTCAACAATTTGAAGCTATAGTAGAAGATGCTGAAGTCTATTAGACAAACACCATGTTTTTAGAATTCCATGAAATCATCTCATTTAGAGATTAGGAAGAAAATATCCTCATGTAGGGACACATCAGAACCTTATATCTTTCTAACAAAATAAATGGAATTGATGTCTAGAAAATTTTCATCGACAATGGCTCTTGAGTCATCCTCCTCCTGCTATGTACACTACATCAGTTGGGCTATGATGAGTATAGTCTCACACCCTATGCCAAAATATACTGGGATATGAAAAAATTGAGGAGAATCCATTTGGTTGAACCTAGATTTAAACATGGCTTGGTGACCTCATGTTTAATTCTGAGTTTCTACTATTGTGGAAAAATATGGCCTTCAATATCTTATTATGGAGGCCTTGGCTATATCATCACACTGGTATCCCCTCATTATACCATCAGTGCATCAAATATTATGCTAATTATAAAAATAGGACATTCCATATTGATAAATCTTCATTATAATCATTCCAGTATCATTACATTGATGTAGGATTCTTTGAACCGAAAGAGAACTCGTTTTTATCCAATTACATTGATTGTATCACTACCCCAAATGGATTAGAAATGGATCCTACTGATCCCCTAAAACATCTTGCGGAAAAGTATGTATTACCCATCAATATGGTCAGATACATAAGTCCATGCTCAAAGACAGACTCAACCATTTGCATGATATTCGTTATGGCCTTCATGTCTAAGGACGCTAAAAAGTTTGTTGGCCCCCATGATGATGGTGAGTGCTCAAACAAAAATACCAGCAGCCTATTCTTAGGGAAAAAGATTATTATTACCTTACTCACCATGAAAAATTAAAAAGTCATGTCACTAAACTAAATTTATTAAACTCCTACACCCCCCATTCCATCCACTTCTTAAATTCCCTACAGTCATCAGGGTAAAAAGGAACTACTTCAGTTTCTAGAAATCAGACATGTAATTACTCTCCCAACAATAGAGATTTAATCTCAAGAACCATATATTCATTAGAAGAGGAAGTATATAATGAAGTGGATACTAAAGAGGATGAAGAAGAAGAGGAAGAATATTTCAAATGTTCCCCTTTGAAATTATATGAAGGCATCTCCACCATAATAGATGAACATAGGGAGATAAACCTAGGCACCAAAGACGACCTATGGCCCACCCTGATTTGTGTGACTATGAAATTTGAGAAGTAAGAGGCATAAAACACCTTCCAAAACAATAATTGAGATATGTTTCACGTGGAACTACTCAGAAATTAAAGGCCTTGATCAAGAGGTCCCCACTCATCTCATGGGTTTGCCGGAAGACCATCGTGGTTGCAATTAGGCTTACATAAGGAGATACCCAACATATGATTCCAAAATAGAAGCTGAAGTTGATAAGATAATCAGCGTTAACTTCATTAGGGAAGTCCAATATCTGATCTGGAAAGAAAACATAGTCCCTATAAAAAAAGAATAATGTAAAAATCAAAGTCTTCATTGACTTTAGGGATATAAATTGGCACTGCCTAAAAGATGATTTCCCTATCCCAGTCACAGAATTATGATCAATACGACAACTGTATATAAGGACCTCTCTTTAATATATGGCTACTCTAGATACAAACATTTCAGAATTTCCTGATAAGATGAAGAATACACTGCCTTAAGGTCCCCTGGAAGTAATCTAGTACAAGGTGATTCCCTCCAGTCTGAAAAATATCGGCACCACATATCAGCATGCCCTATATCATATTTTCAAGCCCTTTCATGGGAAAATTAATCCAATCCTATGTTGATGACCTGGTGGTTAAATCCAAACAACACTAAAACCACCTAATAGATATTGAAACTATCTTTAATAATATGTGACCGTACATTATAAAGATGAATACACTAAAGTGTTCTTTTTGAATTACCTCCAGAAAATTCCTTTGGTTTGTCGTATGCCAGCACGGGTTCAATGTCGACCTTGAGAAGACCAAAGACATCCTCATCATGTCACTACCTCACCACCTAAATGATTTGAGGGGTCTACAGGGGCACATGGACTACATTAGGTGCTTCATAGCCAACCTTACAGGTAAATGTTTTACTTTAACTAGGTTGATGAAGAAATGGATCACATAGTAGTGGGATAATGATTGTCAAGAATAATTTTACAATCTTAAAAGGTATCTCCTAATCCCATAAATGATAATGCTTCCAGTTGAGTAATGACATATTATTCTATATGTAACCCTTTTAGAAAGGACTCTAAGAACGTTCCTCGCACAAAAGAATGATGTTGGCAGCGAGAATAGTCTATATTACATCAACTAAACAATGATCGATGCTGATACTCAATATTGAAATATCGAAAAGAGATGCCTTGCCCTAATCATTGTGGGTTGGAAATATATCCATTACATGTAGCACCAAGTGGTCCATCTGGTCTCTTGATGCAACCCTCTCAAGTATATAGTCAATAATCCTATGTTAACTAGATGACTATCATGGTGTGAAGTCATCACACAACGGTTTTACATATGGTACGTTCCCTAGAAATCTATCGAAGTCCAGGTGCTAACAGATTTCCTGACAGAGCACCCCTTGGCAGAAAAGACCCCATTGGATACTTAACATCTTGATGGCTAATTATTCTCCATCCAATAAGGCCCCGATGCATGGGAAATGTACTTCAACAAAGCCTCTAGAAGCCCGATAGGGAAAAGGATGGAAGACCCCAGGCTCAACAAAGTGGGGATGGGACTTATAATCATATCTCAAAAAAGGTTGTCTTAGCTTACACCTTCCTAATTTTAGAGGGGTGCACAAATAATGACACCGAATATTAGTCCCTTATTTCCGGCTTGGAGTTGGAACTTAGAACACAAGTCAAGAGCCTAAAGATAAAAGTTTATTCAGAGATGGTCATCAAGCATGTCAATGGTGACTATGAAACCAAAAAGGAGGTATTGATTTCTTTAATGAACCATGTCTAAGAACTGATTGTAGAATTCCAATAAGATCCAAAACTAACTTATGTACCCTAGTCATAAAATTCTCGATCCAATGAATTAGAAAATGTTGCAATATCCCTAGCTAATCCAAACCAGGATGAATCATTCATCTGCATTATCCACTGTCAAATCGTCTTACCATTAGTTAAAAGAATCCTAGAAGATATCAAAGAGATTATCCTCATTCCTAAGCCTTACGGTCACACCTCCAGATGGATTAATACCAATGAAAATTAACTCTGGAGTGAGAAACTCCCACCAGGTAGGGATGGGAGAGAACAAATATGGAGGCAGGTAGTCAATTTTTTTTCTGTACGATGGCGCAAACTAAGAGATGGTTATCTACAAGCTAGTCCTTGAAAGAGTCCTTCCCAGGTTTGTTGATAGAGAAGATACCACATCCATCATGAAAGCATTTCATGCCAAAGATTATGGAGCACACAAATCATCATCCAAACTCTCCCATCAAATTCAAAGGCTTGGATACTATTGGTCCACTATGATACATGATTTTTCCACATTCACCAATAAGTGTCATTCCTACCAAGTTCATGCCAATTTTATCCACCACCCACCAGAGCTACTTTAGAAATCTTAGTACTCTAGGACATTTTCCATATGGGGGATGGATGTCATTGGAACATATCCTCCCACCACATCTAGACAATTCATGTTCACTTTCATAGCAACCGAATTCTTCTCCAAATGGTATATAGTTGTAAACCTTAATGAGGTCGGGTCATGAAGAATTGTTATCATTGTGAAATCCAACATCATTATCAGATTTGGTGTCCTTCATATAATAATTAAGGACAATAGAACCAATTTATTCTCTACTAAGTTAGAAAATCTATACCAAGAATATGGAAGAAAATCAATCCATTCATCCCCCTACCATGCAGTGGCCAACAGATAGATAGAGGCATTTATAGGACTATATTGAACATACTTCACAAGATGGTAGAAAAAGGCATGAAATAGGGGTCAGAAAAGCTTTTCCATGCTTTATGGGCTTACCAGACTATGACCCGCATTCCCACCCAAGCGACCATGAACACATTGGAATATAGGATAGAGGTATTTTCTCCCATTGATGTTCCAGTTTCATTGCTCTGTGTTGTTGTTTGTTATCAATTTTTCACATATGAGCAATATAAAAAATGGTTTGATGAGTTGGAGTGACTAGATGAGAAAAGGTTTTATACCTTTCACCATTTGGTAATCTATCAGAATATGATCCCACGAGCCTTCAGTAAGAAGGTTTTCCTTTGTTATTTCTTCAAAGTAGATATTACATTGGTCTTCAGAAACCCAATGATACTATAGAAGAATCCCCCAAAATTGTATGCAAAATGGGAGGGACCACATGGCGTACACAAGGTCTACTCTAATAGAGAATATGACATGATTTCAATGGATGGGAGGCTCACCACATCCCTTATCAATGAAAGGTTATTGAAGAAATATTTTAAATAGATTGATGGAGTCATCCTAGATACATGACATAAAACTTCCAACAACATAAATCATCTTCATTGTACGACAATAAAAGGAATGATCAATCATTCTAACCACATGATGTTAAACTTCAAGTCCGAAATTATCCATGTTCATTGACACTAAATTGTATAGAATCTTCATCCATACCAAAAGGAATTAAAATTTATGGTAGGTATTGTGTTCCAACTAGAAATATATCACATATATGTTAAATTCATGCAAGGAAATGTTAGAAACAACCTCCCCCTTTCTAAACATGGGTTAGATCAAAACAAGAAGGTAATTTCATAACAACATGTGGATGAATTACCATTGACCTGTGGGGTATATAGAGATTCCTAGACCCTTGATCATTTCCCATATAAAACAGAAACCCCTTTTTATATCCTCTATCACCACATACTACAAGGGAAATCATTATTTCTCTTTATTTCTCACATTGGGTATAATTAACCTAATCTTGGGGTCTGTGTTAAGGGTCCCCTTACATAAACAAATCATAGTGGAATATGATATACCCAACACTTGTAGGGGATGAAACTAAAATTCCCCAACTCCTATGCCCGATTTAGATCGGTACAAGGAGTATATCATGTACAGAACTATGTATGGCTTGATTCCTACACATACCAGACACATAGTGAAGCCTTGATTTAACATCCTCAACAAGCCAACAATCAAATAACAATTCCATCTCATTTACCTACACATGGACCATAACCTTGTAGGGAACTTATTGAACTACATACATCTTGATTCCTACTTTTGCAGGATACATAGTGATGTTGAGATCAACTATATTTGCCCAGCCATCAACACCATACAAAAATTCCCCCCTCCTTGTGAATGTATTAGACCTATACATGTAGTGGATATTGATAACTACATATGACATTATCCTAACCATAGTGGGATAAGTCATGATGCCCAAATCCATAGTTTTAGATGCAACTGCAATATGGAGACAATTCAACTCAATTTACCATCATCCTTTCCGCATGATGTTGAACTATAAGGAACCTTCTAGAACTATGTGTGGCTTTATTTCTATCTCAATATGATATATAGTGACTCCCAGGTATCATATCCCTATTCAACCATCATTTAAAATTCCTTCCACCTCCTTTTACATGGACTAGACCATTATATAGAAGATATGTCCACAACTGTGTGTGGCCTGATTCCTACACTTGCATGACACATAGTGACAATTGGATACTCCATCCTAGTCTATCCTCCATTCAAAAAATACCCCTTTCTCTTTTTATAGGTCATACTTTCACAGGGGAATCCCTGAAAGGTCCTAAATGCATGAAATTATACTTCTAGGTTCCTCAAGAATCAAATGTGGCCTAATTCATGGTGTTAGGAGATCTAGAACATGCCCCCAATTTCATTCACAATAATATGAAAAGAGATTATGGAAATTGCATGTCTGAATTCCAACACCCAAAAGGAGTCAAAAGATCATGGTTCCCCTACATATGTTTCAGAACTATGTAGAAGCTTCCATAATTCATGTCTAATCGTGATTTGGATATTTCTTACATTCCAAGATACATATTTATTGTTCATCAAACTTCATACTTCTGGTAATTTTGGGTCCCCATAAACAATCATGACCATCAGAAATGGAAGGACAGTGTCCTGTAGACACCATTTTTAACTATGCACATCATTCCCTAGTGGCGCTACATACGTTTCCTAGAAGACAACCATCAATAAAAGGAAAATTGTTTATTAGGGAAGGATTTTACAACTTCTATATGCCCAATGGCTTCCAAGTCCCATGTCATTCCTCCTGATCCAAGGCCCCCCCCAGGACTATGGTTTACACCTAAAATCATCTCTCATGTCTAAGGAATATTAAAATATCATGAACATGATCAACGTGTAGTTATTTATGGTTATTCTGACATGTTTTCCCCATAATATGATGGTAAAAATTCTTAAAATGTCCCTACCATGTGATGTTAAAATTCAAGGCTAGAATTTTCCTAGCTGCACGACATTAAACTACACTGCACAATGGAATTGCTTAGATTATTATTTTTTCCTCGCATCACAAAAAAATAATTTCCTTCTTGCATGTGGGATAAACCTCTATAAGGAATGTTCATTATGAATCATACATGACTCGATTTTTCCATGAAATATTTTTGGTGATTCTCAAATTCTACAATCCAGACTCATCCACAAAAATTATTAAAATGTCCCCTTCTCAGTGCACATACTGAGTAAAAGTAGGGAATCTCTGGACAAGTCCTATTTACAGTGTTTCCCATGGGTAATTATATTTCACTTCTTTAACATTAGGATTACTCTACATCCACCCCACCAGGTGATACATTGTCTGGAATTTGTCCTCAATGTATGATGGTAAACTACACAATGTTTTCCTAAGCATAAAATTCACCCTTACATTTATTATTCCATTATTAAGTGGTGACTTGAAATCCTCTTCATCCCTTGATTCTCACACTGAGCATAGATCATGTGGGATTAGGGACAACAGTAGGAAATGCACCATGGAATCATGGAAAATTAGTCCAGGATTTTAGTCCTAGAAGCCTGACCCTAAAAAGCATGTTGTGGTCCCCCCCTTAATAAGGAACCTCATGTACAGAACGTTTGAAGTTAATTTTTTTGGTATCCAAACATGGAACAGATGCCTCGCCCTACAAATGAGCAAGATCTATATAGGGGATTATTTGGTACCATGGGTGAATTAGAGCCCGAACATTTCTAATGTATTCGACTACACTCTTTCCACACATCAAACTCCATGTTTTGAGTACTCTTGGATCCCCATAATCCTCCATGGCCATTATAGATGGAAGGCCAATGTCCTATGGACACCATTGTTTGAATATATACATCATTCCCTAATGGATCTGCATATATTTCCAAAAAAATGACCATTATCCAAAGGAAAATTCATCCTCAAGTGTTTACTTTCTTATCTCGATACGTCTAAAGAATCTCATCCATGATGATATCCCTCTTGATTTTCGAACCCTCAAAGTCATGGTTTAAATTATGCTTCCTACCAATGTCCTGGATATGTTAGAACATCTTGGCCTGATTTACCTTTGGTTACTCAGGGCTTCTACAAAATAATTTCCCTCCATCCATATGTGTAAACTCAATCCATGTACAAAAAGAAAAATTCCTTCACTTATTTCATGTTTTCCCGGTACATTTCATCCAAAAAAAAATTCCCCTTTCTTATTTTGGCACACCCTCATTTTCAAGTCACACTATGTGACCATAAATGTCCCAATCCCCCTAACCCTTCATGGATATTGGAGGTTGAAAGCTGGTGTCCTACAGACACCTTTGTTTGACTATTCACATCATACCCCAGTGGATCTACATATGTTTCCTACAAAACAACCATCACCCAAAGGAAAATTCATCCTCAATAGATTCCTTTCATATTTCTATATGCACATATGAAATTTATGTCTCATCTCACTCCTAGTATTCAAAAACCCCCAAGAATAAGGTTTACATATTTGTCCATTCAAATTAGCTATGATGAAAAGAATTTCTAGTTAAACTGATGAATCATTTACTCTCTATTCGTTAGAGTAAAACGATCCCCCATAATAGGTTTCATGTGTCTCGGTTGGATGATGTTAAATTATACCATTCAGTGGCCCTCCTTTATACTAGACAAATTCATGTGGGAGTGGTTTCTCATTGAAAACTAATACAAATTCTTTTTTCACATTTAGTCATCACTCACACAATAGGCCACTACTGTGGTCTTCAATCCACAAAACTAACATATAGTTCTTTAAAATCTCCCAGGCCATCGAAAACAGATGTTCAGTGTCATACAGAAACCTTTGTTTTACTATGATCATCATTCCATGGTGGCTCTACATATGTTTCCTACAAAATTGTCATCAACCAAAGGAAATTTCATCCTCGGGAGTGTCCTTTCATACATCTTTATGCCAAAAATGGCTCCCATGCCCCATATACATCCAAAACTCACAAAGTCAGGGATAAGAAAAATCTCTCATTCATCTCTGAATGTTATTACTACATTCTCGGTTGATGAATTCTAAATTGTGGTCCATGCCCCATCAATTTTGGTAAAATTGTATCTATTGAAAACATTTGTATTAAGTCTAATTGGAATGAATTTAAACCACCAATGAAAAAGACACAATAATTTCCAATGTGAAAACCCATAAAGGGAACCCCTGGATAGAATTCAAGTATCATCTTGCTAAACCTATACTATATATGGTTTAGGAATAAATTTCAAGCAATAGAATATTCAAAATAGGCATAAAGCTTATTTGGATGAACACCCGAAAATGGCCAGCCTAAGAATAATTCATGTTATACCTGCTAAAATCATACAAAACAGGGTTAGGAAAAAATTAGGGTAGCAATGAAGAAGGAACAAAGTCAGTGAGGTTTCTATTGTAACCTTAGAAACTATTGAAGTAGGCATGTTGAGTCCCTCGACTCAGGAAAAAAAAGTAGATAATTATTACATTTACTAGTTTGGAATTAATTGAATCCTTAATAAAAATGATATATTTGTGTGTATATATATATGGTTAGTAGTTATTGATTGATGCTAAACAAATGAAATGTATAAGGATTAGTAGAGAATAATTAGGTTTCTATCCCATTAAATAAAATGGACAACCATCCCTAGTCTGGTGTCCCTCCATGATTTCAAAAATACGGGGGGGGGGGGGGTGGTGGTACAAAGACAGTTTTGGGAAATCACAATAGAACATGACATGTCCTTTCCAACAGATCAATAACTATCTGTAGTAAACCATCAAAGGCCTACTCTAATATATCCCTCTTTTCATATTTTTCTTCAACTATCAAACATGTCTGATTCATAATTTCTCTGAGGTCCTTCCCCTTTTTCATAATGGATTCATAATTGAAAATTGAAACTTCCATATGTTCCTTCATCTTGGACACAAAATCCTCACATTCTCATAGCTCATCTGTCTAGGTGGTTACCAAATCATGAGATCTTTTCTACTCAACCAACAAATGATTCAGTTCCTCAAAAACATCTTGGATGTTTGTTTCATAATGATGTTAAGAATTGAATTTGGAAATTTTTTCCTCACAAGAAGTGAGGTATTCCTTGGTACGACAAACTGGTGTATAAAAAAGTGTAAACTTTGGTGATCGAAGCCACCTGATCCACATTTGTAAAATATTCATCGGAAGATATCCTCTTATTTGGTGATGTTAGTCAAGGTAGTTTTTTCAACAAGGGTGCATAATTGACGCCACACCTGTATTCACATGGCTTAATTCCTCCTCATGGCATCAAGACATTGGTCATTCCCCAATACAAGAAGTATTTAGATAGGAAAAATCATTTCGGCAATTAGAAGGGTCCTAAGATAGGTTCCCATTTAGGGGGGATTATCCCCCTAATAGATGGTTCATCCCTTAGATCCAGATGTGTGGGATAGGCTATGAATTCCACTATATCTATTGACACATTGTTGGGGCCAACCTCACCATCACCACAAGTGGTGACCATAGCGGAAGAATAGTCTGAATCACTTTTTACCAAAATGGGTTGTGCAGATGAATCCTTTTCTTAATGCATTTGTCGGAGGATGGAGAGCCTTCTCACTATAGGGAGAGATGCAAAAAACATATCTTGTATAGTGGGAATAACATGAGGAATAGTTAGTGGCTTCTGAACAAGTTTTAGTGGCCTTCCCGGCACCTTTTTAGGGTAGCAAGTCACCCAAAGCTGGGCATACTCCAATGATAAAAAAGTTTATGATGCCCCAGGGGGAATCAAAAACTCTATTATATCATCATACCATGTCATTATCATCCATAATTGGTGAAGAATCATGGAATGAGGTTCTCCCTTAAACTGGGTAGCAAAGAGGGGCATAATTTTCTTGTAGGAATCCAAATTTACTAGTGAACTAGTAAGGGGTATATGCCTCACAAATGGTCACCCGATCATTTCATGAAACTAGAATTCCATCCTGAAGCATAGTAAGGTATGAATGTTTTTCTAGGGAACCCCTCCCATTATCCTCCATTTATTCTTAGGGCACGGGGTAAGGTTCGAATGAGAAGCATATTAAATTACTCAACAATTAGACTACGTTATTTATACTCAGGGATTGAGGGTCAAAACCAGTAATATTGAGGAGATTTTTATTGATATAGGAATGATGAGCCCCTAAAATATGTTGATATTAATAGATGTAAAGGTGTTCTTCCATCCAAACATATAAAAATTGGAATGGTCTACTTAGGTGATACGGGGGACTCCCTCCCTGTATCATCCTTAGCAGCTCATAAATTCAAGATAGAGTGGTGATGACCATGTGTGTGGGTTGGCCCTATGCCAATGTTGACACCATCACAAGAGTACAAGCTCTAACACCAGTACATATGCCATGGTATGGGAAAATCCATCCACTTGGAAACATAGAAAAGAATATTACCAACCGGAGATCAGGGTGCACATCTAATCGGATCTTATAGCCCTAAGTTGTGTATTGGCCTACCTCAAGGGTCGCACAATATGACCCTAGGTTTTCCATGACTATTTGGTTGGAAGATTTCAACTATGGAGGAACCTTTTCTTAGGCCCATTCACTTTAAGAAACAATCATATCGAAGAATCTAATGAAATGAGGGAATAAGCATGTAGTGGTGGATCAAGAAGTCCCCCTACCACGACTAATAAGTTCTTTTCCAATGAAGATACTAGTTTGATGTATCCCCATGTGTTTTCTGCTTGGAGGAATTCATCATAAATATTTCTATTAATGGAGAGTCCTATATGTTTATGGATGTACTACAAGAAATTTTTCACTTTTCCATGAGGTAGATGGAAGGATTTTGTGCTAAAACAACAATGACAATGCAATTTAGGAAGTATCTCACTAAGTGAATAGATCACATACTAGGAAACTCATGCTACTGATACATTTTTATCACTTCTAACTAGCCAGGGGATTCCAATAAAATTTGATAAACCCAGAAGGAATACTCTCACACATCATATAAACTTCGTGTAGATCATAAGTCTCATTTAGTGGACCACCCACCGCTAGGGTTGTTTTGAGAAAGATTAGTAATGGACCGATATTCTTGGATGACTGATTCCAATGAAGTGTCATGATGGATAGGACTACTCTGAGACCACATAAATCCCCTTAGGTTCAATGAATTCTCTAGATCAGGAGCAACTATGATTTCCCCTGTCAACAAAATATTGGCCCAATCGAATATTTGGGATGCCTTCAGGAAGACAATGGGGTATTATAATCGGTAAATGGAAAAAGAGTGTTGTCCGGGATGCCAAATTTTTAATATGGTAGTTACATAGACTATGGATACATTAGGATCACTGGAGGAATAAGATCTTTCAGAATTCCTTCTTGGGGGATTATGTAAGAATGATAGTCCTCTTCGATGTTATTAGAGATAGACACTTAACTTCTGGTCGTACTCCCTATTGTTAAAGGAAGAGCAATTGTAGTCTACAAAAAAAGATCCAAAAGGGCACAAAAAAGTTAGTCCAATGAAAAAATTTCTATAAAAGAGCCATAAAAATGGCCAGGGGACATAAAAAAAAGGTTAGTGTGGGGCTCCACAGACTGCTCTTAGGAACGATACACAGAAGAAATTTCTCGAATACTACAATGGTACGCAAAATTCATATCCCATGTACGACCTTAGTATGATGAAAGCATGTGATGCACTATCCCAAGGATCTTTGGAAAATAAACTCTGTGGTTTTTGGAATGAAAAAACGGTGAACTGAGGCCTCGATATATAGATGTTCCAAGTTTATTGATTGAAATTTTACGTTAAATTTATAAGAGTTTAATGTTTATTTCACCTATTTAATGTTTGGTGTGTCGAATATGAAAACTACATAATCATATTGCTACACCTAAGGTTGATCCTAGGTTTTATATTCCACATCATTGTTTGTAGACTCGAATTCAGTTCACGAGTAAAGGAAACTGTGAGGAATTTTGTTCACGGATGGAAAATTTTGAAAAAACGTCGGTACAGAGAAACAAAGGAAGCTAAGGAGGGGTTGAGAGATATTTTTTTCCATGAGATATGGAAAAAATGATAGGGGACCTTTTAAATAGGTGTGGTCCCCTGACCAATCCTACCCATTCTACCATGAAATACTTCGGTTCAGGACTGCTTCTGCACTAGAATAGAATCCTCTTCGTTCTGACTAGACCTCATTCCAATGGGGGCATCTATAGGGTCCTATAAACATCACGGAGGAAATTAAATACTCCCAAAATCACTTTTTAGAAGATATAAAATATTCCTACAAGTCTATCAAGGAAAATTGATGCAAATTGTATTGAAAATTTGAGAATAAATTTGAGGAAATATAAATTTGAAAAGGGTTTTAGGACTACTGCATACCATCATATGGAAAGGTTCACAAGTCGAATAAATTGTGAAGCATCGGTACACAAAAGAACAAATGAAGAGATGGCCCATGGGGTGATGGATAACAAACCCAGTACAATGAAAAATGTGTCGATTGATGGAAAAATGTAGAGAAATGGAACTGCATACTGATCCGCATAACTAAGTAGTTCATAGGTGATGTATGCTAGTAGATTCTACGAACCGTGTCTCATGGACCATAACCTCTGAAACCATAGTTCGACCATGTGTTATTCTAGTTGAGATATGTATTCCTGGGATTCTGAAAATTGTGTCGCATGCCCTAATATATTATTTTTAAAGTACTCTATAAAATGAGTGCATGACAAACTAAAAAGGCCCCTATGGAAGAGAGCATTGAGGAGACCCCAGAGGCTGGAAGAATGAATTCACATATAGAGAAGAATTCAACTATGGTTTCGAATTATAGATGAATTGAGAATCACAAACCACTAATCCCACAAATATATCCCTCCACAAACAAATAAGGAACATAATTATAATTGGTGAACTATGAACTCAATTCACGCAATTGCGAACCATAAATCCCTCACTAATGAATTCAGCATTGACCACGTGCTCTAGGACCCTTCTTCAATTCGGTTCTCTACATAGTGCATAACTATGCGGATCAAAACCTACACCGTGTACTGCATTAGTACACAGATGGAACCCAGGACGGTGTGCTGAACCACATCCATCCCCTCATGACATTCTAGTATGTAGACGATATCCCAGATCACATACCAGTTCGATATGTAGTGGTTTATACCCAGGTCCGCATACCGATTCGGTATGAGGATGAACCCTCTACCCACATGGTATAACACTATGTAGGGATACCCCCATCAAGCAAGAGAAAACAACACACAGAATATAGTGTATTTGGGTGTCCTTCCTCTTGGATCCAATCATGCCCCTCCATTACAGTACAATACTCCACAGCTCCTCTGTAAACCAATCCACATGCATCAGGCCAAAGCCTCCTCCAAGGCTATCAACCTCATATGAAAAGATCATTGGCTACACTAGTGTGCCCCTCTGAGTCTACATACCCATGGTAAGTAGAGTCACTAAATTAATCCCCACAAAGGTATGCCATCTAGGAATGTTCTTAAGTCTGAATTCCTATGGTAACTGAGAGTCCAACCTTGGGATACTGATATGAAACTCCCTGTTCTAGGGATCAAAGATGATCACTTTCTATTCCATTCAATGAGGGAAAATGATCAGTCAAATTAATCATAATAAATTTTAATTTTGACATTCTTACCCTTTCTCAGAACCCATGTTAGGGCACTCCTCCTAATGTAATCCCCTAACATTTTGTGATAGGTGTCACTCTTCACCCTATTCTCCTCATCTCTTGATGTTTCTGGATAGATCTATAATATTTGAATATCCTGGATATCAACATGGGTGATGGTTGCAAGGTCAAAGATCATGTTTCCTCTCAAATTGGGATTATATCCACAACGTCATCCTCAATTGTCCTCCTCCTTTTTCATCAATGAAAAATTGAAAGTTCACCATTGTTGAATCTTTAACATCCTGTTGTTTATCACTCCATGAATGACTCACATGGGCTTATTGTTTTGTGATGATATAACATTCACTATCCCATAAATGAAATATGATAACTCTAATCACCACTCCAACTAGGATATGTTGGATTACTTTTTAAAGGCTAAAGCTCAAAGGGGTTCCCTTTGAGAAGGTGAATCCAATTATGCCCCTAACAAAAGGGTTTCCTCTTTATGAGTAAGTCCAAATTCAAAACTCACAAATGGGACTCCTCCCAAGTATAATCCCCAAGATAAAATAACTTCTAGGACTTTGATTCATTCTCCTACCGAGATACGTGGGATGGATGCTAGATGGTCCAATATCATAGAGGTACCAATTCATAGAAGGGTCACCCCAACAATATCCCCAATAAATTGCATCCACTTTAGGAACAAGTCCCCATTCAATTATCTCTAATGAGTGTCTCCCATGCATAAGACTCAATCATGTCACAACCTATAGATGGACTATTACAACTAATATTATTACTATAAACATGATACATATGATGCCTACTTGAAGGCCTGATCTTAGGGGACAATCCCTTATGTCAACCCCAATAAAACAATAACACTAAGGCTTCCTCGATGGGGTTATCCCCAATTATGTCCCCCCAAATGGGCAGTACCTCTACATAATCCCAGATAATCCATGCCCTCATGCTAGGATGTCTTAGAATATAAGTCGCTATTCATATAGAACTCCATGGACTTTGATTCCCCATTTAACCGGGATATGTGGGAAGCCTCCCGGAGGTCCAATTCCAGCCCTTAAATCAACCCTAATGTTCTTCGGGCTATATGCTCTATAGGGTCATGTGAACCCAAGATATCACATATCTCCTGGGTAGTTTGGGCTTCCTCGATAAGAGTCCCACACCAAATCCTAGCTAGACACCTTTTGTATAGGCAACCTCATAGCATGACGTTAAACTGTATGGATGGGTCCTTGTCACACAACCCTAAAAGGGGACATGTCTAGTTGAGTGGAACTGATCTACATGGATTCTGATTCCTCTCAAGATGATACCTATGAAGCCTATATCATGGGATTGATCCCAACATTGAACCACCATTCATCTCTCTTGGATGATGACAAACTCCAGAGCCCCTTATCACATGGCTCACACCAGCATTGTCTTAATAATTCTTGACCCATTCATATCCCTGATTGATTTTAAATCCCAAGGGTAACCTATAGATACACTTTTTTGGAATGAACCAAGGATTCAAAAATAGATGAACATGACTTAAATCTATAATAATTACCTGAAATAGGAAATAATTCTCCCAAAAGGGTGTAATGAGCCCGAACTCCCATACACTCGACAAATGGAGTCCTCCAATGTTGTTGGATAAATATTCATCCAAAGAGCACCTACAATTGAAATGTATCTCAATGAATCATTGATAAAAGGGATGTTATGTGTTTCTAGATCAATGAAAAAACCCGCTGGAGACCCTCTAAGTAAATATTATCCTATGTGGACCGACTGAAAAAATACATTGCCCCCTTAAAGTACCCATCGGGACCATTCGACTACAACACCTCCTTCGTAATAAAAATGGGTAAATTTCCCAGTCCCCTTGGGGTCAATAAAATCCCACTAAAGGATACTGGCATGGATTGGGATGAAACAAAAATTGTGATGTGAAATTCTCCATAACAGCATAAAAATGCTTCTCACCTGTCAGACCATTTTTCATTCCCCTAAACATGACACCTCAGGCCAAAACACACACTTGCATTGCACAATGTAGTTAGGCTTGATTAGAGTAACCAACATATGAACTGAAATAGTATAAATAACCTCATGTGTCATTATAAATCTAGGTAATAATTTGTTTTCATTAATTTTGTATTATTTATTTTTTAATTATTAAACCATTTACCTTCAGAATATCAACAAATACTTTTATTTCAGAACGGTAAATCTAGGGGTGCCATTAGTTGTAGACTACTAGATCTTACTCACACCTTTAGTGGTCCTCCATGGAACTTGGGTACCTAAGAAGACACTATTATTTATCATATGTATATGTATAGGGAATGGAATGATGTTCAATATAATTTGATTGGAATGTTAGTTGGGTATGGATGATGTGACTAACCAGTAATCGAGACCAATTCGGTATGAGTTTGTGTCACACCCTGACCGTTTTATTAATTTTTATTTTATTAATTCTTAGCTCTGGGCCCTAGAGACAAGGTCAGGGCTAGGTATTGGTTTCAATTTTTTGTCTTTTAACACTTTTACTGGGTTTTAGGCCCGTGTGCGGTCACCACACAGTGGGCGGTAGACAAGCAGTCAGCTCAGGTGTCGCCCAAACATCTAACGATTAGAATAAATAAATATTTATTTATATAAAGCGAGTTAAATGTTTAAAGTGAAATAATGATAATATTATTATGTAATTAATAATATTATTACTATTGAGGTGTTATTATCATTATCATTATCATTATTATTATTATTATTATTATTATTATTTTATTATCATAATTGTTATTATTATTTTTATTATCATTATTCTATTTATTATTATTTCTATTATTATTGTGTTATTGTTATTATATTATTTTTTTATATTATCCTAATTATAATTGTAATTCTATATATTAATATTATTATTCTCGTTATTATTAATTTTATAATTATTAATTTTATTGTTAATTTTATTATTATTATTTGTATTATTATTATTATTAATATTATTCTGGTATTATTATTATTACTATAATTTATATTACTAATCATATTATTATTAATATAATAGAATGAAAAAATCAGCAAACCCTATTACCCAGCCACCCCTTTTTTCCCATCTTTTGTGTGTCTCCCCTACGCAACCCCGCTCCCTGGATCTCCCCTCGCCCAAACGACCAGGCCTCCGTATTTCTTTCTCACTTCCATACCTCTATACCTCCCCCCCACCGTCCGCAAGTCATCTCGCCTCCCCTATCTGCATCTCCCGAGATGACGCACTAGCCCCCCCCCCCCCGCCCACCTGTCTTCAAGCCGCCTTGCCCAAGACCTTGGCCTCTTGTTCACGCCCAGGCCGTCATTTATCAGCTTCTGCTCGCCCACTACCTCCCTCCTCCCATGTGTAGAAGCGTCCCCTAGCACTTAGCCCCAACCAACCCCAACCTCGCTCTCAGTGGCCCCCTGCACGACCCCTCGCTCTCTCCTGGTTCCCCTGGCTTGCACCGGCCAACAGCACCCCAACCCCTCCGCCAGCTCCAGCCTCCCCTCGCACGGCCACTCCGGAAGTAGACATAGGACCCCACCTCCCTTTACCTCTACCTTCGGCTAGTCAAACAGCTCCAATAGTTATGTATCACCCCCTGGAACCCGCTTCTCTTCCCATCACACCATCCTCCCTTCATCCAAATGGTTTCTTTCCGGTGCGTTCATTCTCCGCTTGATTTGGTTTTCCCCAGTGCACCAGCCTTACAGTAGTTGTTTCCTTTCCATAATATTTTTTCTAGATTAATTTAATATGACTGTTTAAATTTATAAAGGTATAATTTGATTTTATTGTGTTGTGGTTTCAGTGAATTTATTTTTCTTAAGTATAGTAGCATGTTCTCTGATTTTTGTGTATGCTGTGAAAGCATGTTTCAAATCAGTTGGCTGAGTTTTTTGTTTCAAATTGGGGGTGTTCATGTGAAATGTGGTGTATTCGTATTGAAACACCCATTTTGTATCACGAATGTGATTTTTTAAATTGTGCAAAGTTTTTATTAAATTGTTTCAGTAGTGTAGATTGTATTTTTTTAAAGGGTTTTAGAGTACGTGTGGTTTTGAAATATAATTTGGGGTGTGTGAATGGTGACTTTGGAATGTGCGATGTTTGTTTTGGTTAGTTATGTGTCTAATATTGTTTTACAGTTTAATGGTGTGGTGTATAAATATGTTTTGTTGGTGTTTGAAATACATGAATGATAAAGTGAATTACTTTTAAGTGAATTAGTTGTGGCGATGTTGTGTATTTTATTTTAAAGTGTTTTCTTATGTGAAATTGAGTATGTTTTGATGTGAAACTTGGTTTCACCATTTTCATATGTTTTATAAATTATTCAAATGGTTTATTACAATAATCATGTGGTGTGTATGATGTTTTCAAAGTGGTTGGGGTTTCTAAAGGTCATGATTGGATTCTTATATAGAGTTTGGTTGTGTTTTGATATGTGTTTTGATGTTATATTTTCAAAACATGTCAATCTAGTAATTTTTCATTTTTTGTTCATTTGGGTCATTTTATGTCTATGTTTAGGTTTTTTAGTTGTTCATGTGGTTGTTGCAGCATGTTGGTAAGGAAAACCATGATACAATGATCATTGGCTTTTTCATACTTGAACGCCTTTACGAGGTGTGGTGTGTCATCGTGCTTAAGCTATAAATTGAAGAGGTCCCCCACTGCACTCGCCTTTAAATTTAAAATTTATTAATTACATGATATTTTATTAATTTTAATAAATGGGAAATAATATACGATAATTAAATTTTAAATGATTATTTGGTGTAAAAAAGTCGTTTATTTTATACACAACACATGAAACATTTTCTTGATGAGAAGACACCCATAAGTGAAGGAATGCTCGTTTGACCTTTAAACATAATTCAAATAATTTTAAATTTAGTTATGGTTAATTGATAAATGATTTATTTTTAAGCATGAACAAGTGTTTTGGTTCACTTGATAAATGAGGATTTTCTTTAAAATTAGTGAAGGACCATTTGGCACTTTAATAAAATAAATTATTTTGGAAAACTCTATTTGGGGTGACTCAGATGTGATGTTTACTGTACGTTGACTACAGGGTTCGTGTGTGATGTTTTTACTGCTTGATTGACTTTGTTGGATCACCCCTTTCCTATTTATTATATGTGTTGACATGGGAACTTGGAATAGTAAGTGAATCTTCTGAGAATGATTGTTGCACTAGTTTAGATTACGCACTGGCTAGTGGCCCTTTGTACAGATGACACTGTTCCAGTGGATTGGTCCCCTCAGTTAGGCCATGTAGGGAATCACCGGGAATTAGGGAGTTATGATTTCATCGAGAGTAGGAATGTATTTAGAGTGAGTCACATGAATAGTACATTCTAGATTGTTCACAATCTCTTAGGTTCGACCCATGTTTTCCTTTGTGTTTATTTTTATGTGGTAGGCAATTGAGAGGTCTAGTTCAGTTGCTGGCCCCTGTGTGCCACTTCTTTTCCATTTCCCTTAGTCTGTGTTGTGTGTTGTGTGTGGTTTTTCAATTTTACTAACAACTGAAATTTGAATTTTTAAATTATTTTTATAAATGTTTTAAAATTCAGTGCCCCTGTTCCTTTCAAACATTATACTCATTTTAAATTAAAAAGGGTAATGGACTGTTACTTGTTATAGAAATAAAAGTGTGTGTAGAAAATAATATTTTATATACTTTAGTTCAAACCTGTAATTATTAAATTTCTTTTTTCAAAGGTAGTGCATTGGGAATAGTTTCTTGGACATACCTACTATGTTTTAATACTCAAGCCTATAATGATTTCCTATTTTTTGTTTTGTTGCATGTTTGCTTTGTGCTCTCTCGCTATGGGAGAGAGTTGGTTGTGGACTGGTGAGAAACTCTCAGAGTCGTGAGGAGTTATGGTTGTGGTCAGGTTAGTTTGATGTTGATAGTTTCTCTTCCTTTTTCGTTTCATTTATTTGCCTTGCATTATTTTGATTTTTTACGCTTCTTTATTTATTTTCACTTAGCCAAATCATTCCCTCTTGTTTGGTTTTGATGCCTGGAACTAGTTGCTAGCCCGTGGGGATCGGGAATGCCCCTCGGGCCATGTCGCGGGCCGGCTCGGGTGACCAGTTCAGGGTCGAACCGTGTTGGTTCGTGACAGTTTGAATCATGATTTATTATGGTATTTTGTTTCTCTTGTGTAGGATATTCCTATGTGTTATCCTTTATTTGTATTTCATACCCATTATTTTAGAATTTTGATGTTTGTTTTATTTTATTGTCACTTTTCCTATCTTATCTAGAATTTATAGCTAGCTTGATTTATATATATGGAACAAATATAGTATAATACATACTATTCTAGTGGGGGAATTGTCTCCCCACATTAATCAAATGTTCCCTATCTACTATTGAAAACCCTCTAACATACAGGTAAAAGAAGATTAGGCCTTATGGAATATTAGCCTAGTGTATCGGTTGAGTGGCTACTGGGGTTGAATGATACAATGTGTTATCAGTGATATTATTTATTAATCTTACTATTTAGGGAAGGTAGAGAGGAGAAACAAATGTGTCAGGTATTGGTAATGAGATTGTTCTTGGGTGTGATTAACCCACACATGGGGGAAACCCTATGTATCCATGGACGATACATGTGGTTCATATGTTTCACTTCATACATTAGTATTTTATTTTAACCATGAGTGACTTCATTGATGTGTGATGTTATGATTTTTTGGAATTATAATCTTATCCTAGTTTGACAAGAGGGTGTGGTTTTCATCATGTATCATTCAGTGCATAGGGTTTCATAGGACTTGCATGATGATAGGGGAATTGGTTTTAGATGTTTATTTTTTGATTCCTTTGATTTATAATTTCTGGTAATTATATTTTATAATTATATCACTCTAATTTATATCTACTTGGGTTCTATAATTTATCGGTAATAAGGGGGTTGGTATTTAACATATCGGTATAACCATACATGGTGTTTCTATATAAAGCTATCGTGGAATCATATTTAACCAATTCTCGGAATGGTCATTCATATATAGGCAGATATAAATACACTAATGATAGATTTGATTTAATATAGTGTTTGTAACACAACTAAAATTTGTTTTTATTTATAGATTTGGAGTAAAACATGGTTCAGTCAAACATTGAAAAAATGGAAATATTGATAATTTAAATAAAAATTAATACATTAAATGAAATGAGATATAAAATATTGGAAGGACATAAAAATTTGAATTTTGTAATTTGGAAGAATGTAAACACATAATGTGTTGAACAATAAGTGGGTGAGGTGACTTACATGCCTCCTTTGTTTGGATTAAACTAGTTCATGGGTAGTTGGACTATTAAGGGTTTTTGAGTTATGAGGTTTTTTTGTTGTGGATCTTACCTATGTGTACTCATGTCCACTAGTGAGTGTAATTGGGGTTTGTGAGAGAGAATAGTTTGTGTGAACCTTGAGTTGGGTGTTTAGTAGTCTAGATTTATTGTAACTATTTGGTGGGATGAGTGTTATCCCATGAGTGGTGAACCATGGGAGAACCCATTTTATTGGCTATGTTACCAGACCTCATGGATGTTGATAGAGACCAAGGTTTATTGATTTGATTCCGTATGACTTTCAAGGGTAACACGTGAAATGTTTTGAACTGACATTGTCAAATTCATTTAATATGATAAAGGATGTTGATTCAACTAATGGGTTGACACCTGTTTATTAGAACATCTTTTTTGTGTATTTATGGAGGAAGATTTTTATGACTTATGACTTGTTTATAAGAAATTTTTAAATGAAAGGATCATCTGAATGATTTTCATTAATATTATTTTACTTGGTTTTCATATATGGATGACCTGTATATGAGTAGTTTAGGGTTTTTCAAATGATTCCTAGGTTGATGCGTGATAGTTCATTTTTCATTGGTACTTGCAGGGTGTGAGGACTATTATAAGATAGAATACGAGATTCCTTTAATGTGTGTAAATTGATGTTCTTGAAGCATAGACTATTTCAGGAATATGATTGTGAGACTGGGTTTTTTGATTCTTGACTCATTGGATAATGAGTCGGGTTTTGTATGTTGGACACCAAAAGGCATGAATGACTTTGTTCTCAATGGGGTAAAAAGGTATTAGAGTGAGGAACAATTTATTATATGTAACTAAGGTTATTTTTAGTGATTGTGATGATTTATATAACGTGTGAACGGTTTTACAAAATAGATGAGGTGATGCCTTGATTGTATTAATGTGTGAAAGCACATAGGGTTTTAGTTCTTGTTATTGAAGTTGGGGGTATAGGAAAGAATCATTTAAGTGCCAAACCATATCAAATTTGGAGAAAAAATCCAATACTTGGGACTGAGAAGGTACATATTATTTTAGTTTTGGAACTATTACAGTCAGTGGGATGTCATGCATTGGACATTGGAACAGGCGAAGTTCCCCATTTTGAAGAGGAGTATCCAGGGTACTTTTGGTAATGTATAGTTGACCTATGTGTGCGGGTGGTTAGAGGTGGAAGTTTGTGAGAATATTCTGGATGTGACATAGCTCATGAGGCTCTAATTGATTATATGTGATTGGTTGGTGTGGTAGAGTGATTTATTTTAATTTTTGGGATCAAGTATGTGACTAATAGAATTCATAGTGACAACTATGTTTGGAGTTGGTGAGAGATTATGTGAAAACTGATGGATGATGACCTTGATAAGATATTTGGGTAGATTTTTTTATATTTTTGGAAAAGAGAAGATACCCTTGGTTGATAGTGGAAACATGGGGTTGAATCATGGTGTTGTGACGTGGTAGGTCTAAGATATCAATCCTGGTTAGGTTTTGAATGGGTGATGCCTCCGGATCCGGAATTGTGATACAAATATACTGACATTAGAACCCATTGGGGTCAGCAATAGAGTATAATTATAAATAAGAAATATGTAATGGATCCCACCATAAGATATGGACAAAATTCCCATCTCTTTTAATGAGATCTTTAAAATAGTATGGATGGTGTTCTGTGACCTGGATGTTGAAATAATTTTACTATTTGATTAATGCTCGAGTGTGGATGAGTTTGGGTATATCCATCCATTTTAATTATTAACATATTGGATATGGGATTTTAAGAATGAGTTTTGGACCAAGTGGAATAATTAAAATGAAACTTCTATTATGTGGAGTTTCATGTCAATCTTGAGTTTGTTACCCTTATGTGAGAAGGGTTATGAACTTGTGGAATTAGTCCCTAGATGTTCATGACAACACAAGATTATAGTAAATCTAGATTCATATGGGAATGAAGGAGGTCAATATCTATGTCTTTTTTCATAGATAATGAATAATTTTTTTGATCACAGGACGGTGATCCAAGCATGGTTCGGTGTCTAGTTGTACCAATTCTTGAATAAGGGAATGATTAGTGGCACAGGTGTTAGCTATTTGGACCATTTAATTAAACATGAAATCCAAGGGTATACCTCTTTTTGTCCTTGGTATGCCCATAAGATACTAGTAAATCTAATGTTATTATGGTTGAGAGTTTTAAATATATCATACCACATTTTTATACATGATTTTAAACATAATTACTTGATTAAATATTCCCTAAAATACTTTAATTGAACTTTTTGGGTTTAGTGTCTTGGATACTATTTATATAGTACATTACATATAAGGTAAAAAATTAAATCATAGACTATATTTCCACTCTCTTGAAAATATTCTTTATTATCTTATTATAGATCACCTCACTACATTGGATTTCTTAGGGACATTTATCGAATGAAAGGGGTTATTGTAAAGCCCTCTATGGGATAAACAATCTATGATGTCATCATAGGTGCATCATGAAATCATAACATAATAACATTTAGTTAAGAAATTTATGAAAAATATAACTATATAAACATATGGAAATATGGAGTAACATGGAAATTTTGCTACAATATAAATTTGAAACATTAATAAACATATCACAAATGATCATCAACAAGGAATCCTAAAACATATTTCAAAATATTTTCAAAAAGGTATGATAAGTAATTACTATAGAATTCTTATAAGTTATCAGGAATATGTTATCTTTTGAAATTGGGTCATTAACTAATACATTGAAGTTTTATCATGTAACACCCTTTATATACTTAAATTCATGTCTGCCACATCGATTATACAAAAGCGATCTTAGAATGGGTTTAATGATATATAATGGAATAATATCATTATAAGTAAATCATATATAGAATAATGGGTTTGTTTATTATCAATTGAAAACAAAATAAATGGAGAATCAATATGCTTATAGAAAATAAGTATTTTAATTCAAAATATGGAGAAAGAGAACCCTTACTTTGAGAGGATGCATCTTAGAGCTATAGAGTGACACCTTAGAAGAATAAAAACACATTTTTATGGATTTAAAGAGGGATAAAAAGAGTAAATTTATATTCAATGGGTATTTAGTGTAGAGGAATTTGAGAGCAAGTGGCTATTTATAATTGTGGATGGGTAACTTTAAGGGTTAAAATAAAGGTTTTTAAATATAATAATATCATGAGGGGTTAATTAAATTGAAAATATTTTTTCATATTATTAATGAATATATTGATAGATTTTTGATGTAAAAATGAATCCAAATATTAAATACACCATTCAAAAACTCATTTAATTCATAGAATCAAAAAATAATATTTACCACAAAAATCCATTTTTTGTTTCCAAAATGTAAATTATAACTTTAAAAATTCAAAATAATATTCTTAAATTCATTTTTATTATTATTAAAATAATTATATAATGAATATATTTTTACCTGAAAATTTTAATGGTTCTCACATTATAAATTTGTCAAAAAAATAGGGATACTCATAATGTGATAATTTTCAATTTTTCACCAAAAATCTAACTTTCTAATAAAATTCACCCAATGTTAATTATGATGTCTTGATTCTAAAACTGATTTCTATTTTATCATGATGATTATATAAATATGAACATTTTAATTTATGAATAAAAATCATTACTTATTGAGAATTCATAGTGGTTTATAAAATAATAATATTTATGATTGTTATAAAAATTAATTTGGGATTTGTTAACTTATATTATAATTTAGAATGTTTTTATGATCTTAAATTAATATTCTCATTCTAATAAATCATGATCTTACTATCGAGGCCCCATTCTGCATAATATTACATACTATCATGGACTTATGTTAATAAATAATAATTATATGGTTTGGAAAACATAGGGATGAATAATATAGTTTGTTTCATGAGACCTACTTAGACAATAAATGGATATAATTAAACCCACACATCACATAGATCTGTCTAATTCATTATTTTTGTATATAAATAACAATACAATCATCATCAATATTCCTATAACAATAAATAAATAATTTTATGGAATCATGTATATTGAATATAAATATCACCCCATGGGATAAAATAAAATTATTAGTATGATTCCATCAATTCAATGAAAAAATAACAATGACTATAATTTTCATCCAACATAGAAATGATACTAAATACAAAAAATTTATAATGGAACATGGATAGGATGGAAAAAATATTATCAAAATAATGATGGATATTGATAAATAATATAGGATAAACTCTTGTGAATTAAATGAGGTATAAACCATAAATCAACAAGATATTAAAGGATACATCAAATTCCACAGAAAAGGGTTTCTTGTAGTAAGTCATATCATTTATAAAATTATTGAAGAAAATGGATGTGAAACATTTAAAATAAATTTCTACAAAACATTTGTATCTTGTTTATTAAAAACAATGTCAAAAGTCAGTTCTAAAATGGTCTTAAACATATGTGAAGAAGAAGTTTTTTAAACCTTTTCAAAAATATTTTAAATTAATTGAATGTTAATATAAATTATTCTTAAATAAGGAAATTTGGAGTGTATGTTAAAATATAAAAATGTTAAATAAAATCCCTTTTCATAATTTCTAATAAAATATTATATTATTCATTTTATGTAAAATAATAAAGTCAAAGAATAATGAGAAAATGATTTTCTTTGAAAAAATATAGGAACATGTAAAGAAATATTAAAACTCAATAATGTTAAATATGGTGTAAAGTAGTGTTCCGATGATAAATCCAAAAAAATAAAATTTTCTTAATTATGTAAAGAGTGTCAAAAATGACTAATATAGAAAAAAGTTAAAAAATTTACTTTTTAAACATTTTTACAATTTCAAAGATCATTGAAAATAAACTTAAAAAATAATTTTAATATTGATATGAACATTTTTTAAACAAAATTAGGAATGTGCACAAGGAATAAAAATATGCCCAACCAAAAAAACAATTTGCTTGACATTTATTAAAAAATTATTTCATTATTTTTAAAATCATAAAAGGGGTTAAATTGATATAATAGAAAAAAACAAATGAAATAAAATATTTGGAGAAAATATATGTGTCTTAAGGGAGAAAATTCAAATAATTTCCCCTATAAAATGTTATACATATATAATACTAAATAATATAGAGACTATAAAATAAACACTTAACTTTGACTCTCAATTGGCTGAACACACTAAATAATCCCATATAATATATTTATATTTATCAATATACTATATTATATGAATATTTATACCTAAATATCTGGGTATATCTAATTCAAAAAATAATTTTCACTATTACTCATAATTCTTGGTTAAAATCAATTGTTTCAGTGATAACTATTCAATTTCCAGGCATGTTGTGAGTTGACGGTTCTAATACAAGATACTTATTCATCAATTAATCACCTAAATAATTTTTATAATGTAATATCTATAATATTTAAAAATCATGTTAACTTTTAATAACTATATAGAAAATGATTTTATAAAAAATGAAATATTTCATTCATGGAGGAAGTAATCTACATGTAAGTATGGGTGACATTTTGGTGTTTAATAGTATGGAAAGAATGGAAGGGAAATAATTATTTATATTTCCATAATTATAATTATTTATATTCAATAATATTTATACATTATATATATATATATGGTCCATGTGAGGTCATGATGAAAAATGAAGTGTGTCGCTTCTTTGAGGCGGCAGTCTACATGTACGCACATCTGAAGTTATTGTTTTCCATTGGATGGAAATGAGAGAGTGATATTTATTACTATCAATATAAAAATAATAATATTAATGAAAATCATTGCATTATATTATTATGGTTATAATAAATCTCAAGTAGGTGGTTGAATAAAGAAACATGAATAAAATGATTAATTATATTACCTATTACTTTAATACCATCAGTTGGATTACACCTTAATCATTTATAGTTTGATATTTTAGTGAGAATAGAACTTCAAGGACATGGGTAGTAGAGTGGGGAAATTATTTGGGAATATATTGGTAGAGATAATGTACATAACATGTGTGACTATGTTAGGGGAGTGATATTCATGTAATTGCTTATGTAATTAAAATAAAATAATTCATTTTATATATTAAAGTTGTGAAAAATTAGTAGAATATTGAATCTAATGCGATTAATATCCATATAAACTCATAAAATCCAATTAATCCTTGTGTTAGTGACATTTTATGCCTTATCTATTTCTTTAATCTTGTCAGTAATCCTTTTAACTACAATCATGGTGATAAAATTTCATCATATTAAATATTCATTATAATTTACAATTAAGTGGTACATCTTACAAAATTATAATTTTACTATTTCTATTTTGGAATCCACTTTAAAATGTTAAATTTATATAGGTAGTAAAATTTAATTTAAAAAAAATTACACAAAACACAATTGATATGAGTTTTATAGAGAAATTTATTTTGAAGCCTGAAAATAATTTTACACCAAATATCACCTTGAATTCATTATCATAAAATTTATTGGCATTTAATAAAAATAATAATATTTAAGTGAATTTATAACCATTAAAAAACTAAATGTTTCCTTGTAATTTTTTATTTAATGAAAAGGTAAAGAAATAGTACCTTTATTAGAATAATACATCACTTAAGTCCTAAAATGTAAAACATGGGTTTCTAAATACCAAATAATATTTATAAATACATTATTTAAATCCTTAAAACATATTTGGTCAGTACGATGTTTCATAAACATTTATTTCGTTCTTATACTGCGATGATGCCCTAAAAGTGACAATATTGATAAAAATTGTCTTTTTTACTACCCACCTAAATACTATTCACTCTCTAATTACTCCAAAACATAAGATGAATTATTTTAGAAATGATGAATTAAAATATAGATTTAATTTCATCAAATTAAAAATCATATATTTTTATATGTTTTTATTTTAATGGTAAATAAATGATATAAATATAACAACTTTTATAAAAAAATGACCTTTTAAATGTGATGTATTGTTAATCATATTAAATATCAATTTATAATAAATTCAGTGTTAATTTATTGTTCATATATTAATCTATTTTAAAATTAATCAATTAAATAAAATAAATTATACTTAAAAAAATCCTTTTGAAAAACCCCTTTTAACATTGTATGATTTTAATCATTTCACATAAATTTATATTTTTGATTTATTTTCCAAATATCCACTTCAAGATTAAGCATAATAACATACATTAGGTGGGATCCATGACCAAAACTCAAAAGTGAAATTTGAAATTCAAAACACAAACGCCAACCCCGAGGTGGCCTTGAACCATGAGGCACCCACATCAGTCTGTCACATTGTCATCCTTCCACCATCATTATAGGTTTACTTCGTCGTCATCATTATCCATCCCAACCAGAGCTACACATCCAATGATCATCCAAGCATTGTTCCAATAACAGAAAAACCCTTGTACCCAAACATAGTACGTAGGTGGCACAACACAGCGTTTTCCACCATCTTCGTTGAACCAGACCAATCTTGAAAAAAAACCCAAATCAAATGAAACCTACAGCATCACCTAAGGGGTGTAATCCCTTTCCTGTTGCACCTCCTGGAATGTGATCATCCACTTGAACAACAGCTCCCAAAAATCCCTTTTCCACCATTGCACCAGGCCGACTTGGAAGAGGTCGAATCTCCTGGGAGCTAGGGAAGAGTTTGAGTGGGTGATGGACTCGAATGGAAGAGACCCCTACGCAGGAACATCCTCCCTTCCAGGGGTACACCTCAAAACCAAAGATACTAGGAACATAAACATCAAATTCATTAGATACATGAATAGGCATGAGTCTGAAGACCACACCAAATCGATTACGAATCCATATATCATGACCATAACAGAAAAAACCGAAATGAAAAGGACAACTAGCACATAAACCAACACTGAAAGAGTAAACATCTCCGACGATGGGGATGAAAGTAAAAAAAACCAAATCAAGCATGAGGAACAAAGGAAAGATAAAACCCCAAGAAACAAGTAGATCCAAATAGGGGCATGGCTCCAGGAACCCCAGTGAACCGATCACAACCACAAGCACTTTCCAAACCACCAGGAAGAATTCCGAACATGATAAAAAATGGGATCTGGTAGGCCGGAACTGGTCAGTAGAGAAGTCATGAAAAGTGATCAGAACCCTAAAAGCAATAGAAAGTACTTCAGAGAATGAAATAGAAATGTGGGGAAACCCCCAGAGAGAAGCTGTAGAAGAAGGGATCGAGAGGCCTAGAGAGAACACCTCCCGACGAAGAAGCACATTGAAACCCTAGTAGTGAGCGACGTTGAGAGTGAGAGGGGAGCAAGGGGAATGAGGATTCTTTCTCTGATGATTCTATACTTTAATAATATCATGTGATTTATTTATGTCCTAATCATTAGATTTCATCATCTATGAAAATAATAAAATGTAAGTATAATAAATTATTACTATAATTATATTTTATAATGGTTTTTTATTCTAGTAATTGTAATATATTGTGAATATGTTTAGTATAGTGTTGTGTGTGTTACAATCTATTCAAAATTTTATTTATTTAATGGAACAAATATACTAAAATACCGTTGTGTTATATTATTCCCACACTATAAATAAACTGCATACTCATAATTTTATATTATTCTTAATATATTTAAGGTATATTGACATTGGTATAATCTCATACCTATATTTTATCTTGTTAAATAAATCCTAAATCACTATTAGGAATCTTACTTTTATTATTATATATTTCTAAAACCATGAACGTATATTAATAAGAACCATAATAGTGAACAAGATTCTAAAGAAATTCCAAGATATGTGAGAGATATTTCTTATATAAGACTTGTTATATTTTTATTCATCTAGATAGAGTTTGAGTAATTGTTCTATCTTCGAAAAATAGAATTGGAAAAATATAATTATTTGATTTATTTCCATTATATTAGAATAATTTAATCATTTTATTATGTTCTGAGCATTCTATATTTTTCTTCATCTCAAAGGTAAAATATTGAATAACCATGGAACAATTTTTATTCCTGAAGAAGATATTAAACTTTAGTGGAACAACATATCTACAACAGAATGATAAGTGATTCCTAAATTATTTAGCCACTTACACAGATAAAAATAGTTGGTGTTTGTAAAAATAACATCCAAATAAATTTTATCATTCAAATGCTTTGTTATAAACAATACCACTAATTCAAAAAAATTATACTTTATCTTAAATTTCATTAATGCTCAAAATTAATTAAACCCAAAAAATAGGATTATTTTAAAATCAATAATAGGTACACCAAATATGTTTTCAACTATTGAAATGTTGTTCCTCTTAACTGAGATAGTTCAATATATTCTCAATGTAACCAAATTCCCATCAATTTAATTTATTGAAAAATATTTCTTCATATTGTCAATGGATGATTCAATATCGTTGAAAAATATAATATGGTGCATAGATCCTAAATAAAATAAAGTATAATTTTATTATCAAAGTACCTACTATCAAAATTAAGGGACATAAAATTAATTTGTTGTTATTTTATATGCTTTATATTACTCTCTCTTCCTCTTCTGAGGTAAATTCTCTCACAGATTAAATAATGGGTTTGAATAGTTCTCCATCTCATTCATCTAAAACACTATATTTTTGTTTCTTCATTACTTCCATTAAATTAATGAAAAATATTTCAATTATATCCCAATAAGTAGTAGACTCCTATTCTTTTTAAGAAAGTGTTAAGTTGTATCCTTCCACAATTATAACATATTAGATATTTTTCCCTTAAATTATTTTGATTTACCTCATTTATTTTTCCTTTCTGCTCACTCATCCTCTTCTTATGTTGATTATTTTGTAAGTATAATATTTGAAAAAAATCTATTTCTTTATATCACTTTATACAATTTATAATATGATGAAAATGATTTAGAGACTAGATCTTTTATAGGATTATCCTACGAAAATCAATGAGATGGTTTATCTTACACTTTATATTTCAGACATAGTATATATCATGTATTGATAATATCATAAAATTTTCCACATTAATAGTAACACATTCCACTTATTTAAATATTAAATTAAAGAATGTTATTTCAATTTTACATCCATTATCGGAAGGAAAATATTTATGAATGAATGTCCTCTAAAATATATCGTATTTCATTCTATATATACCATGTTCAATTGTATTTCAAATCAACGAACCCCATTCATCATCATATTTCAATAAAAAATATATATTTAGAATAAACTTACCCCTTTCAATACTTATCAATTATAGAAATATCTTTTCATGGGAATTGATTTACTATTCCAAAATCAATAGATTAACAGTTACATTAAATAATCGATGTTTCTACTATATAGGGAAATATAACCACATTGAATCATCCAATTAATATATATATATATACATAAGGGTAGTAATTTTGGTAATATATTGAGTCAACTACCCTACTAAAGTCATAATCTACTCACCTGGAGTAGCATCCATGTTGACTTTCTTGGGAGGGAAATACCTTAACTGATTAAAGTTTTTGATACCCTTTTCATTCCTTCCAGAAATAGACATCTATAAATAATTTAATATACTTATGTAGCTTACCTAATTATGAATATTAATCCATAACAAAAAAATTACCAAAAAAACATTGTAAACATTGTAGTGGTTTAACATAATTCTCTACCTAGATATATTCTTATAAAAAATCGTTATCAATGTTATTATTAAACATGCAATGATACCAAAAAAATCAAACTCCACGAAATCATTATCATTTTTGACTTTTTTAATTGTTAAAATACACAAGAGACTATATCCCAAATGATTGAATAGTTGATAATTCATAGAAAAAAACATATATATTCATGATTTCAATATTAAATTTGAAAAATAAATCACATCATATAAGATTCATGACAACATTCTCTTTCCTTTAAGAAAATACTATAGATCTTTCAATCATCACTTATTGCTACCCTTACGAAATTTTAAAATATAAATGGCTAAAATGAGATTCCCAATAACTGGTTGTGTACAATGGAACCTATCATGTATACATAAGGAGTAAATAATATAGAAAAGTGAATTATCAATAAATATTCCATGTATCCCAAAACCTGTCCATGAAATATATCCACAGATAAAAAATTAAATATAATTAAATAATTGATATCAAAATGATTTAATGTATAATGGAAGAAAAATTAATCCTCAATCCAAGAAATCATAGTCTTACCATCAAGGCCATATCCCAAGACATAATACTTTTACAATCAAGACTGCATTCAAAGTTATGTAAAAACATTTCAAGGCCTTGTTACAAGTAATCATAATTATATGGTTAGAAACTCACTAACCCACACTAGGATAATGGATATGAGGTAAGATGATGTATATGAGGTATAAAATAAAACCCACACTAAACATAGAATAGTAAAATTAATTCTTCAAATATTAAAATAATAATAAACTTCATCATTGATAATGTTAAATAATCAATAAATAACCATATTAAATAGAGTACTGATAACATCACCATTTCCCCAGTCCATAGTAGAACAGTTGTATTAATATTTCATTAATTCACACTCTATATAATAATGAGTATAGAATTTATTATCAAATAGAATGATGCTAAAATACCTAGAATATAAAAAAAATGGGAATTAAGGAGAAAAATAATTTAAATATAATGATGGAGAGTGAGAACGATATTAGAATAAATGTATGCATATAAAACGAGGTATAAAACATAAATTAGTATGGGATGAAAATATGAAATACATTCATTTGAAAATAGGTTTTTTAGTAAAGGTGTATCTTTTTAAAATAAAATAGGTCAATGGAAATAAATCTTTGAAAATGAATTTTCTTAAAACATTTGTAACATTGGTAAAAAATGAGGTTACAAGTCACATTGAAAATAATTTTCTGTAAGAGTTGGTGTTCTGGAACCAACTGGTTGTACTATGATTACATGTACATTTAATTCATTTTAATATTAAAAATCTTATTACATATTGTTCATTGTTTTTCATGGCTATGATTTAATAATTCCCTGGAGTATTTGTTGCGTTGATGAGGTCATGGAAGTTCCCCATTTTGATGAGAACCTCGAAATGCTATAAAAATATTATTAAATATAGTTCTACGGTTGAATGAAATAATATAATGTGACACATATCATGTAAACAATCAGGTTTGATTACTCGTAATCATATGAGGCTACCAATCATGAAGTTCACACATGGAAATCTCCAAGATAGGAGATTATGAGAACATACCCGCCAGCAGAAATTCTTTATGTTTTGGTGTCATTGGATATTTCAATATTTATGAGTGTGTAATGTTCCTTAGACTTTAATATTATTTTTAATACATGTTACGACTCGATCACATTGATTTACTTATGAAAATCGTCTTGCAGATAGTTGACGGGAAGTAGGGTATGTTGGGTGTGTCACGAGTGGCATATTATTAAATCATAAGTAGAGAAAGGACTTTCCCATTCCATTTATGGAAGTTGATATCTCACAACTTTGATTTAAATATAACCGTTGCATGAAATTATATGGCCATTGTGTAATGGTGAGTTTATTTCATCCACTCAAAGAACAAAGTATCAAACATAAAAGTTGATGACACTATCATGAAACCTTCTTGATGAGATATTGAGACAAAAGAATTATATTACACAATGAGTGTTTCTATGTGGATGTCATTGTAGAAAAATTTTGTTATTTTTCTTAGGTTCTAGGACCCATTTCTAGAAAATACTCTCGGACTTTTTGTAGGCCTACCTAATACTAATGAGAAAGAATCCTAAAGGGTCACACACTGTGTGTTTCTGGTTGTCTCAGTTAAATTCTATTTGAATTTAATTAATAAATATTAATCTCAAGATAGCTGAAATAATTTTATTCAATTTAAATTGATTTCTTAAATTAAATAAATATTTATTAACCAGATTGTGTCTAAAATCTATTTATTTATTTTATTGATCATTTAATAAATATTTATTTACTAGTTTGTAAAGAAAATATTTATTTATGTGAATAAATTATTTATTTATTTATTTAATTGTAGGTGGATTTCAGGTGGACCAAGTACGGTCTGATAGTAAATTAATTATTTTCAAGACGATATATAATTATTTAACTAGTTGGCAAAAATTAAAATAACACTGGTATTATTTTGTGACACATAATTTCATTTATAATTCCTTTTTGCGCAGGTTGGTGCACCATAAATAATGACGTGATATTATTATTAATAGCATGGGTTTTCTCAAAGGTTATGAATTTATTTAATTATTGATACACAATTAAATATTGTAACGGAATCCCCATATTAATAAATAGACATATACGTCTACTATGCCATGTTCTGAACCACACACCCGGGGAATTGAGAATTGTTGAGCTTAAAATTTTCTCTCTCAATTCCTCTTCCTGCACCTCTGAAGAACAAGAGACGTTCTTCAAGGCCTATGAACAAGAGATCATGAACATCCAACACAAGACACTCACATCGCCGTGCTAGCACCTAGAGAACGAGAAGTGTCTATCAGAGGCCGCTGAAACACATGTGGATCACTGCTAAATGGATTCTAGTTGGGATCCTTGCAAACGCAACAGGACAATCCGGATGGGTCATTCTCGATGATCAAAATCATTAACTAATAAAATACCAAAGATTAATGTATTATTTTATTTATGAAATTAATTAAATTATTTATAAACATGTTGTGCAAGATCCTCTATAATGGTTACGAGCCTCTGTATTCTTTATTTAAATAATTGATTCTATTCTATGGAGACTGGTGTTCATCGTCGTATTGATCCAAAAATAATCATTTATCATGGTACAAATAAATGTTGTGTACCAAACCAACCATGCTTACACTACGCTCAAAACCATCAAGTGGTATTAGTGGTATTACATCATAGTTTATAATTATTTAAATATTTCATTGATGATTTACGCATTTAATAATTTTGTTGTTTCAATTCATGTTAATCGTTCTACAAATCTAAATATCGAGATCTGGTCCTCCTCTTTAGTTTCTCATTCACCTTACAAAAACGATATTTTTTTATAATTTTGATTTAAATAAAATAGAGGATCTCATAAAGAGGTGCCAATGGCTCCTGGATATTCAACACTAGAACACACAACATGTATTCAATAGTATATGTCATGTAGTCAAAATTCAATACAACAGACAGATCTACCAAACCATGCTATGTGTTAGAGTCTGTTTAAGTCTTAATGACTCTGTGTGTTGACTAGGAATAGGTGGCACACGGTTTTCAGATTAAACAAAATGTGTCCCACTGGGCACGATGTGCATTCCCTCTAGGTTAGGGTTGGACTGTGTACCCCATTCTTGGCTTACCCGGCTAGATACCATGTAACAAGGAGCTAATCCAAATGTAGCCTACATGACACACTGTGTACTCCGAATATTAATTAAGTACACTCACACACTGTTTCCATGGGAGTGCACTTTGGATGGATGGTGAAAAATAGCACACACCATGTAGTTAGAACTACACGTAGTGTACTCATCCAAATTATACAGATTTATTAAAATTTATTATTATATTATAATAAACCTTGAGTTGTGTACCATCATACAGGTGTAAAGCCGAGGCACAACACAATATAGGTGTTTTATATATATGTGTTTAATTTAACATCTTTGTAATGTTCATTTATACTCATGGGGTAGTTATGAATAGGAATTCACTTGGTTTCCACCAAGGTACAAGTTACGTATTAAGATAATTTTAAATGAATTTATTTGTTTACAATTATGATGGATGGTAATCTCAATGAAATTTAGGAAATAGTTTAGGATAAAAGGATTTATTAATTAAATTTTATAATTAATTGATTCATGTGTGATTTATCTTTAACTAGAACAATTACATAATTTAATTCTAGTTTTATTTATTGGTAAATATCATTACATGTATGGATGATCATGATCTAGACCATGAACTTTGTATGTGGATGTTTTCATTTGATTAATTTATTTAAATTAAATTTTTTATCCTGCAAGCCTTCTCAACATTAATATATAGGGATGGCGTGCCCAAGGATTCTTTTTGTAAACCCATTTTTTACATATCACCTGAATGTGAGTTAAAAAAGAAATATGTAATGTATGGATCTCCCAAGATAGTTGAGGTGGTTCATGCTGGAGCCTAGATGAAACTAGTCCCATGAGATACAGAGGTGGACAAGTGGAAATCTATAAACACAAACCCAAAAGGGTTAAGAAGTTTCTCCCCTATGACATGGTAAGTTTATCAACTCTTAAATAAAGTAACCATTAGAAAAGATCATAATCATTCTTTTTATTTTATTTCTATCAGTTTCATGGTTTATCATTATGGATGTGTTGTCATGGTTAAATAATTAATTAATTAAACAATCATGGATGATAGAACTAAAATAAACAAGACTTATGAGTAAATATTATCAAGACATGGTTAATAACATAAGAAAGTTATACTTAATATTAACAAGCATGTGTTAATGATGATAATACATTCATGCATAAGAGAAAAATATCCTTCAAATAAAATATTAAGTTGGACCAATACTTCCATTACATGATTAAGGAAAAAACTCAATAAAACTCTGTGTTTGACCTACCCTTGTTGGGAAACTTACATTTATATATAATTCAATTATGACAGGTTTCAAGTTGACTTAACCATATTACATAAAGTGGATTAGTCCTTTCTAGAATTAGACTTATACTGGAGGCAAGAGTTATGGAAATCCAAATTCATGATTTTAGGATTGGGGAGTCCACTCAACAGATCAAGGAGCTGCAAGCCCATAGATGGAAAACAACTGCCTAACTAAATACCTTCTAAAAGCTTAACCAAATCTTTTGGGGGTTATGCGTAGGAGAATATGGATCCTTTCCACTAGAATGGTATGGAAACTGTACATTCTGAGTTTAATGGTGAGGGCCATTGGGACATGGTTAAATAGTGGGAGACTTAATAATTTTTTTATTTCTCATAAAATGTAATCAATAAAGTACAAATGATCTATTCTTTTAATAGTAGAATAAAAATGAAAATCTCTTCAACCACTCTATCCCTATGATCAATTATGGATAAAGAAAACATCCTCACTACAAGGAACATCCATGAATGGTTTAGTCGCCTTTAGGATATCCTACGCCATGAACGGAAGTCTTAAGTGCTGGAGAAAACATTACCTAATCCTCCTGCCAAAGAGGCAAGTGATGAGTATTTACTAGTCTATGAGAAACATATGAACGATGCGATCGATTTTCAATGTTTGATGTTATCATCAATGTCTAGTAAGCTCATTAAGTCTCATGAAAACATGGATGCTTATAAAATTCATGATCATATCCATTGTCTTTACCAGGAGAGAGAAAGATAAGAATGATTTGAGATCTCTAAGGCAATCTTTCAATGTAATATTGGAGAAGTTACCTCAGTTAGGCCTCATGTAGTTAAGCTCATTAGAAACATTGAGGGCCTGAAGATTTTAGGGTTTAAACTCCCCAAAATATTGGGTGTTGGTATCATTATCGCATCACTCCCTTCGAGCTTCTCTATCTTTTTTGTCAATTTCAATATGAACAACATTGAGAAGTCTCTATCTGATCTTCTTATCCTAATTCTCCAATTAGAAAAATATATGAAGCACAAAAAGCCTTCTGTCTTTATGGTGAATAAGAATAAAGGGATGACGATGAGATTTATTCCCAAATATTCATCACGACCTTCCATGAAAATTAAGATCAAAGGGGATTCAAGGGAATTGTAGGATGCTAGTATCACAAGTAGCAAGAAGGGCTAATAGAAAAAAGAACTACACCCAGCCTCTGAAGCAAGGGGAAGATTCAGGTGCATTTTTTATCGAATGAAATATTTTTGTTTCTATAAATTAGTTATTTAATATAGGTTTTGGTGCTCACATATGTATCCAAATATAAGAACCATGTAGATTTAGGAAGATTGATGGAGGGGAGGTAGATCTTCAAGTAGCCAACAGATACATAATTACTGTTATAGTTATCGAGGACTACCACCTCACATTGCCAACCAGGATGATCTTGGAGTTAAATGGTTGTTATTATGTACCATATGTTACTAAAAACATTATTTATATATCAAGATTTGATATAGATGGATTTTTTTCATGTTTGTAAATGAAGGTTCCTTCTTTTATAAAGATAACATCTGTTTTGGTAGGGCACATTTATACAATGGTCTTTATGTGTTGGATTACACAAACCATGTAATGGAAATCAATAAGAAAGATAGTTCACATAACGTATACCACACCCAATTTTGTCATCACTAGATAGGTCATGTAAATGAGAAATTCCTAAAAAAGTTACATCAGGATAGATATTTAGATTCTTTGGAACTAAAACCACTTGTTGTATGTCATGCATGTTCAAAAGGAAAAATTACCAAAGCCCTATTTAGTGGGAAAGGTGAATGTGCTAAAGAAACCGTTGAATTGTTTCATACAGATGTGTGGGGACCATTTCTAGTTGAAGCAAGGAGAGGGTAATCATTCTTAATAACTTTTACAAATGATTTTAGTAGATATGGATATATCTACTTAATGAACTATAAGTCTTATTATTTTTATAAGTTCAATGAATACAAGAATGATGTTGAGAACCATCTTGGTATAAATATTTAGAAACTCTGCTCAGACCGAGCTGGAGAATATCATCATTAAGACTTCATTGATTACTTATAGGTGTTTGGGATCCTATCCCAACTCACTCCTCCATACACGCGCCAATGGAATAGTGTGATAAAAAGGAGTATCCAAACCCTTTTGTACATGGTGAGATCAATGACGAGTCATGTGAGTCTTCAATTATCTTTTTGGGGATATTCGTTACAAACAGCTACATACATACTAAACCAAGTACTAGCTAAATCAATAAATGGTATTATATATGATATTTGGAGTGAAAAGAACGATATATTATTGAATTTACATGTGTGGGGAAGCGATGCATTTGTTAAGGCCTCTTCAGGTAATAAACTAGAACCCCTAAGAAAAAAGTGTACCTTTATAGGATACCCCAAGGAAACAAGGGGATCTTACCTATACAACCCCTTATACGAAAAGGTTATAGTGGAAAGACACACCATATTACTTGGGAGGGAGCACATATCGAAAAGAGATAGTAGGAGTAAGATAGACTTTGATGAAGTTGAGGCTCAAGGTACAAAAGAGTTGGTACATGAACAGATTCCACAATGCACCATGTAAGAAAGGATTATTCTTGAGACACAAGAGCTGGGTAAGAGTACAAGAGATGTTAGAGAACCGGGACAATACGACATTCTAGTTACTGAGGATGGTGACTCATTATAAGTTGATAATAATGATCCTGTAACCTACAATGAAGAAGTAAGTGTCATAGATGTTTCCAAGTGGCAAGAATCCCTGAATTTGGAAATGGATTCCATGTACCAAAAAAAGTCTAGATTTTGGTAGATCTTACAATGGATATAAAGCCTGTTGGTTGAGAATGCGTATTAAAGAAGAAACTAGATGTGGAAGGAAAAGTCAACACCTATAAGGCATGACTGGTAGAAAAATGGTTCAAATAGCATCAAGGCATTGACTGTGAAGAAACCTTTACACTAGTTGCATTGCTGAAATCTATCAAAATTCTATTTTCCATAGTCTCTTACCGGGACTATGTGATTTTTCAAATGGATGTCAAAACAACATTTTTTAATGGGAACATTCCGGAAGATGTCTACATGACACAACCTGATGGGTTTATGACCCCAAAGATGCCAATAAGGTGTGAATGTTTCAGAAATCCTTTTACAGATTAAAGAAACCCTCTAGGTCAAGGAACATTCATTTTGACGAATCGATAACAAAATTTGTTTTTATCAAGAAGGAATGTGGGCATTTGTGTCTACAAACAGTTATTGGGATTAATGTTGTCTTATTAATAGTACATGTTGATGACATATTACTTATTAGAAACGAGATACCTATCTTATAGTCTATTAAGGCATGGTTGAATCAACGATTCTCTGTGAAGGACTTGGGAGAGGAAGCATATATTCTTGGGATTAAGATCCATCGTGATAGATCCAAGAGATTGTTAGACTTATTTCAAAGTACATACATTGATAAGATACTGAAGAGATTTAGTATGGGAGAATCCAAGAGGGGATTGTTTCCAGCATCACATGGCATTAATCTTCCTCAGTTCTACAAGTTATTCCCCTGATTCCATCGTTTATGAAGGAATGATCTTCGTTTAAGGGTTCCATGACAGTTTGTCTTTTTGCTTCTGAGTTTCAGAATGCTGCATCTTTTCATTCATGAATGATTTTGGCAAGATTTTGTTCTGATCGACCTTCGCCGTAGGTGTTTGATGGTTTCATAAACTTGACATCGGGTCTTCGTTTCCAAGTAGCGGTTGAGACCTTGGATCGTCGGCACCTAAGAATTCATATGATTTCTAATGAGTATTTCTCTTATGACTGGTCATCAGAATCGCGTCTGTGTGATAAAATATGATTCCTTCCATTCTGTTAGATAGTTGATTTCGATAGTGGTTATGACTTCAAGCGTGTGGAGGTGTGGATTCAACTTACATATCTTCCACTCCAATTTCAGAACCTATATGTTCTAAAAGGTATTGGTGACAACATCAGTTTTTTTCTTCTTTGGATTGATGATCATACTCTGTGCATGAATAAACTTGGATTTTCTCGCCTATGTATCCAGATGGACCTATTGGTGCCCATCCCAAAACGTCTTCTTCTTGTGGTGGAAGGTATGTTTGGTTTTTGGCATCACATTCATTATGAGGAATCTTTTGTATTTTTTTCACTTTGCTTTTGACATGGCCACTGGGCATATTTTTTCTCTCGACATGGGAGGAGGGGTCGCAAGGGATCAGTGGCTCAAACAACTAGACCCCTTGCCCCCATGGTCCCAATGGATGATGGAACGCCTCCAACTAGTGGCAAGATTAGTCCACATTCAGGTGGTCATCACTCCCCCTAGGCATCCAATGGGATACGATAATGTCCATACCTAATAAACCCCCATCTACTTCTAGTATACCAGGTTTGGTTGTTCTTTCTCCCCCCTTTGTTCCAAAGGTGCTGAGTGGTGACAGAAAAGGTATGGGCATCGCTATTATTTAGGGGGGGGGGTGCTAGGCCTTCCAAGGCTAATGTTGTGCATGGTGTGGTGGCTAAACCCACATTCAAAGAGAATTTCACTACTATTGTCAGTTCGACTGGGGACTACACTTTGACTGCTGACATGGGGGATCATGCTGAATTGGATGCCCCTATTGTTGCTCATAATCATCATGACACCCTTGGGGATGACACTCAACCAATTCGAAAGCCAACAATGCGAGGACAATCAAGATATTTTTCCAACCTTGGTGTTTCCTCGAAAGTCTATAGTAAGCAGGAGGTGGCAGGTAGGATGCACACTCCCTCTTTTTGCAGCCAATCTAGTCTCATACCTAAGGATTCAGATATCAAATCTGAATGGGAGAAGGTTATTATTGAAGGTATGTATGAGGTTGATTATTTGGTGTAACATTCATTCGTTTATCACTTTTTTCTTAAATGTTTTTCTTAATAAATAAGTTAATTTTCAGTTAAAAAAGTAAAAAAAGATAATGTAAAGGACTACATATGCATCAGCGATTGGGTTAGTCGTGTATGTCATGATATGTACTATGCTAGATTTCTCTTAGGAATTGAGTGCGGTAGATAAATATCAAGATGAACCAGGTGACCTCCATTATATGGCAGTCAAGACTACCCTAATGTATCTAAGGAGTACTAACGATATGTCTGTGGTTTATGGAGGATATGAGGAACTATTCATCATAGGATATGCATATACTAGTTTCCAGACTGATCAAGATGACATGAAGTTACAAATATGATACATACTCACTTTCAATGGAGGTGCAATGAGCTGGAAGAGCTCCAAGAGGAGTGTGGTTGTAGATTATACAGCAGAGTCCGAGTATATCACAGCTTCAAAGGCATCTAAAGAAGATGTTTGGAAGTGAATCTTTGGACAAGAGATAGATGTGATACCTAGCAGTAAATATCCAATCACACGGTATTATGACTGTATTGTGGTGGTATATCTTGAAACATATCCAAGGTCACATCAGCGGACAAAGTACATACTTCAGAAGTATCATCTCTTGGAGGAATTTTCTTAGAGAGGTGAAGTTGTAAGGAGCATAATTTACATAGTATGAAATGTGGTGGACCCCTTGACAAAAGCCTTGACTCAATAGAAACATGATCACCATGTGAGGTCTAGTGGAATAAAAGTCATGGGTTGTTGGCTATATTCCAAGTGGGGGTTTGAAATATTTGGTGTCCTAGAACAAACTGGATGAACTTTTATTACATGGAAATTTAATATATCTAAATATTAAAAATATTATTACATATTTTTCATTTTTCTGCATGACTATGATGTAATAATTTCCTATAGTATTTTTTACATTGATAAGGTCATGGAAGTTCCCTTCTATAATGATATACTTGAAATGGTATAACAATGTTCTTAAATATAGTTCTATGGTTGGATGACATACTATGATGTGACACATAACATACAGACCATCAGATGTGAGTACTCATAAGTAGATGAGACTTCCTCTCATGATGTTCACACAGGTAATCTCCATGACATAAGATTATGAGAACTGACCCACCAGTAAGAATTCTTCATGTTTTGGTGTCATCAGATATCATATCTATGATCATGTGTAAGGATACTTAGACTTTAATATTATCATTAATACGTGTCATGAATTGCGCACTTTGATTTTTTAAAAAAATTGTCACGTAGATAGTTGGTAGGAAGTAGGGTACCTTGGGTGAGTCACAAGTGGCTTGTTATTAATGGATAAGTCAAAGAAGGATTTTCCCCTTCCAATTATGGAAGTTGATATCTCATGCATTTGATTTAAATATAACTATCGCACAAAATTCCATGTCCATGGTGTAATAATGAGTTTATTTCATGTAGTCATAGAATGACGTATCAAGCATAAAATTTGATGACACAATCATGAATCCTTATTGATGAGATATTACGACAAATGGATTATATTACACAGTGATCATTCATATGTTTATATAGTTGTTGCGAATTTATGTTATTTCTCTTGGGTGTCTTGACCTATTTCTAGATAGTACTCTTGGACTTTATGCAGGCCTGCCTACTTCCAATGAGAAAGAATCCTAGAGGGTTACACACTGAGTGTTTCTGGTGGTCTCAATAAAATGTTATTTGAATTTAATTAATAAATATTATCCACAAGACAAAAAATTATTTTTATTCATGTTAAAATTATTGAATAAATTAAATAAATATTTATTCAATAGATTGTGGGTAAAATATATTTATTTATTTTATTGAACATTTAGTAAATACTTATTAACTAGTTTTTAAAAAAAATTATTTAAGTGAATAATTTATTTATTTATTTATTTGGGTGATCAATATATCGAAGGGGGTTCGAGAAGACTAACGCTGGAACGATAGTAAAATAATTACTTACAAGATTATAAATAATTATTTAAATATTTGGCACAAATTAAAATAACGATGTTATTTTTTTGTGACGTGGAATATTGTTTATAATTCCATTTAGCGCAAATTGGCACACCATAAATAAATAAGTGTTATTATTATTAATATAAAGGGTATTCTCTTTGTTTATGAAGGTATTTAGTTGTTGTTACGCAAGTAAATATTGTAACTAAATCACCATGTCAATAAATAGACACAGACATCTATTATTCCATGTACCGAATCACACACCTAGTGAATTGAGAATTATTGAGATAAAAAATTTCTCTCTCGAATCCTTTTCTGACCACTCTTTTGAACGAGAGACGTTCTTCAGGCCCAAAGATTGAGCGATCAAGAACAACAGACACAAGACACTCGCTTCTCCATGGTAGCACCCAGAGAACGAGAATTTTCAATCGGAGTTGATTAGAGCACGTGTGGATCAACACAAGAGGGATTGTAGTTTGGATCATTTAAAGAGAAAAAAGATAATCTGTAAGGGTCGTTGAAAATTATCAACATCATCAATGGGGAAAATACTGAAGATCTAGGTATTATTCCTTTATGAAATTAAATTAATTAATTATAAACATGATGTGCAAGATCCTCTCTAATGGTTTTGGGCCTATTACTTCTTTATATAAATCAATGATTTTATTCTGTGGAGACTGGAATTCACCATCATATTGGTCCCGAAATAATTATTGATCATGGTAAAATCAATGTTGGGTACCAGACCAACCATGATTTTGGTGCACCTGGAACCTTCATTTTCATCAGATATAAAGAATATGTTTTAGAAAACTTATTATAAAATAGTTTAAAATAAATTATCTTAGAATTAATTAATTCTTATGTAACAAAATGTGGAATGGAAGATAAAAATATTCATGGGTGAAATAAACAAATACATTCAAACGTTATTAGAAAATAGTTTTGGAATATTGAAAAATAAATAAATATCATTAGGAGAAATTTTTTTTATTGAAAATATATTGAAACAGTTTAAATAATATTCATAATTAATAATGGTCATGATATTAGGGGAATACGGTCAAGATTTAAGTGTTAAAAAACCTTCTTTTCTTACTTTTATAAATAGGGAAAAAAGGTACCCATATGGAATAAATATCAAAAAAATTTAAAAAATCTGAAATATCTTTTAAAAGTAACATAAAAATAATTTAATTTTAGATAATATCATCAATAAAAAAAATAAATAACATGGATATGAAGACATAATAAATGAGAACATAGGATATGCTTTTCTTAAAAACATTCCTTCGATATTGTTTAATATTAAATAGTTGGGAAATGGATGGAATACATGATAAATTTATAAATGACTATATAGAATTAATATATATATATATATGGTTTCAGATCATTATAACTTATAATTAACCAATTTAAATTTAATCCTAAACAATCTCAAATGAATAGAGATTTCAAAATAAAACCTTACCTTTGATTCTTTCTATGCTGAACATGTTCCAACATCATATACGATAAAATTATGTTAATTTTACCATTTATGAGATCTATATTTATATCTTTATTTTTGGATATTATTTATTCATAAATTCATTTTACCCTCAGTATGCATCATTCGTTATTAAAATAAATTATTTAGATGTTCTGGTACATTCACCTTGTTCATGGTTTCATCACCTAAATAATGTTAATAATTTATTATATATCATATATATACATTAAATTAATTTTTAAAATTATTCATGTAATGTGGTTATAGAAGATAAAATACATCTTCTATGGAGGCGGTAGTCTACACATATGTGTGTGTGGCATTTACATTTTCAAAGGATGAAAAGAAATAAAGGTATATAATTATTTATCATTTAGTAATATTAATTATCTCATAAATATAATATGTAATCAATAAATACACCCATATAACCATTCATTCTAGGTGGTGATGAAATATGAAATACATCATTTCATGTTGGCAGTAGTACACATGAATGCACGAGGAACATTTAAATATTCCATTGGATGGGAATGAGATATAAATTGGGTGTATAATCAATATAAAGTTTTTTATGTTTTTGAATATAAATATATAATTATATTATTGTAGATATAATATATCTGAAGGAGGTGGAAGAAGAAATAAAATTTCACAAACATGGTTAAGACCACTATCTCTTCCCTGGATATCATCCTTTGGCATACACATTATGACTTATTATTTTGGCCTTTTAGTGGGGATAAAACTAGTTGGATGTGGGTTGGAGAATAGGTAAGTGATTTTCGATGATACTGGTATATATAAGGTTCTTAATTTTTGTGAATAAGTGATAGGGTGAGGTTATCCTTTTATAAGTGAGTGGAGTGTCACTCTGGTAAACACTAATAAAATTAAAATAAAATAATGTCATTTTCAAGTGAATGTGGAATAAAAATAATCCCTATGTATAGGATATGGTGAGGGATATCCAAATTCACTAATCCAATCAAATTTAGAAATGTTTTTATGTTATTTAAATCCTCATCACTTAGTTTATCCCCCTCATTAACCGTTTTAACCCTTACCGCGGTGTTCAGCTTTTACCATGTAAACTATTCATTATGACTAAAAATGAAATAAAAATTATTATACAATTTTAATAATATGACTCCAAATATGTAATATATATTATAATATGAAATTTAAAGGGTTTTAATAAATTAATTTTAATATAATTACGCAAAACATAATGAAACATAATTCGTTTTTTAAAATTTCTTTTTAAGACAAAAAAATGAATTTCCAAAAAAAATATTTTATATAATTAGTTAAAATAACATTTACTGGTTTATGAAGAATTAATGGAGTGTTATGAGACTTCAAAACAAATATAAATCCTAATGAAATGATTTAGCTACCTAATTATGAAAGGGATAAAAATAATAATTTCTTTTATTAGAATGAAATATCACTTAAGATTCAAAATGTCAAACATTGGTTTAGAAATTAATCATTATGTTTTTTAATACTATTTTAATTCCTTGAAAGATTATTTTTTCAATAAAAAATCATGAATTTTTATTCATTATTATATCATTACTATGTCTTAAAAGTTAATATATTTGTATAATTGATATTTTTCTCTATTCACATAAAAATAAACCATTCTAAATAAAATAAAAATACACCCTATGAATGATTTAACATTATGATTTTTATTAATTTCATCAAATCAAAATCATAAAACACATTTTTCATTGTAATTAAATTATTAATAAAAATTTATAAAAAATTTATAAAAGCTACATTTTTATAATCCAAATGATTTTAATTGTATTTCATGTCAATTAGTAATTAATTGAGTGTATAATTATTAGCTCATATAAAGATTTTTTTAAAGTGGTAAATTTATTAAAATACAAAAGTCATCAAGAAAATTTCTGTAAAAAATTCTTGTGTTTGACATTGAATTTTTTTAATCATATCACATGAATTATTTATTTTCAAATCATTAATTTGCCTCAATAAAATAAGAAAAATTATTCAATTTATGTATCATAACTATTTACTATATATTTATTTTAAAAACATTATTCATATGGTAATTGTAATATGTATCAAATAATTTTTATTCGTAGTTACATGTGTTATATTTTATTCAATATAATATTTAATTAAAGTAAAATACATAAAAAATCATGGGATGTTATATTCCCCCTATAAAAATTACATCCTATCAGTTTTATATTTCTCGTACCAAAATAAATATATCTTTTCAATGGTAAAATATCACAGACATATATATATTTCATATTGGTAATTAATTCATAAGGTAATATTAATAATCACAACATTTCCAAATTAAATATCTTTAAAATCATTTATGTTACATTATAAGACACATACTTGTGGATGAGTTTCTATAAGAATACCATAGTAGTTGAGAGATATTTCACACATAAAACATGATAAATATACCTAACTGTTGTTAAATTTTTCGTAATCCTTTTACCATTGAGACAAATAATATAGTAAAATATACTTATTTATTTATTTTTATTCTATAAGCATAATTTAACCCATTTATTTCATCATTATGTGTTTTCAATTTTTATTAATATCATATTGTAAATGACTAATATCTGTACAGAATGATTTATTACTAATGCATAAAAATCATATTTAACAGATCATAATATCTATTAAATAATGAGATTTCATCTCTCCTATCTTTAGCGACATACTTAAAAATTGAGGATTGTCAATAAAAACAACATCAAAATAAATGAAAACATTGAAACCAATTATTATACTAAAATTCCACTAATTGAAATTAAATTATTTTATAATTTATTTACTTATTCTATAATCCAAAAAATAAATTAAAACCTATAAAATAAAATTATTTAAAATCAAATCATAGGTATAACAACCATGTTTTCAATTAGGGAATAATTTTTCATCATAATCGATATTTACCAAAATATTCTCATTATAACCAAATTCCCATTATGTGTCTTAATTAACAACACCTTCCTCGTAGTTTTAATGTATTATTTTAATATCATTTTATAATTTAAAATCATCTATAGATTTTGAATAAAATAATTCTTGAGGTTATGATAAATATAAATTCCAGTACATTATAATTGAATTCAACTTCTTCTGTAGTAATTTTATAATCTCAGTCCTTATCTCTTGGAATTTTCTATGGAAAATTACTTTAATTAAATAGTAATTACTTAGAATATTATCCATTTACTTAAAGTGGATACAGAATATATTAGTTTCTCATTTCATTTTGATACACTCATGGGATAAATTTTACTTATTTCCAAACTTGTAATATAGTCTCATTCCATTTAATAATATACCAAGGTGTTTCTTTCTGTGATTATCACATATTTGATGTTTGAACCTTCTCATATTTTCATTTTTCTCATCTATTTTTTGTTGGTGCAGAACCTTTCTCTTCTTCTATCAATTTCGTTTTAAAATATAATACCTTGGGAATTCCTTATATTCATTTATAGAACTTGACACCATAACATTATGTGATGAAAACATTTGAGACTAGTGTCCTCCATAATCTTGACTTAAGACCATAAAATAAACAATCAATATTTCATTATAGATTACAAATGTAATTCATGTAATTAATTTCTAATATCATAAATATTTCCTCATACTCAATAACCCTTTCATCTTCAATCTCTCTTAAATTAAGGCATTTTTTTCTTATATCATCTCATTGTTCTTGAGAAAAATATTTTTCCAATAATTTAACCAAACAAGTAATTCATTCCATTTTATTTATATCATGTCTCTCTATATTCAGGATCAAATACCTCCATTTATCAGCATCTCCCATGGAAAAATATAATACCAGAATAACTCTCCCCATTTTATTTAGCTATCAATGGATTCGTTGTTCTATAAAATAATGGAGGTTTATACCACATGAAGTGATTTAAAATCATTGCATCACGTGGTGAAGAAATAAGATCTTCCATATGAGAATGATTATTGGTCATAATCTGAGAAAATTTATTAATGATATTCCCAATTTGTGTATACTTTTTCATAAATAATAATGAGTATAAAAATGTTTTTTCAGGAAATATAAAACATTTTATGGATTAAAATCATTTATATTGGTGATTATAATGATTTTGAGGTGTTTTCATCCAATGTCACAAAACGGGAATAGATGGAACAAAAATTCAAATATACATGGCATTTACTTCTTACACACACTATGTTTTATAAACACCCCAAGCATCGAGAAGACTGGATACACACCCAAGTTTCTGGCCAATGAATACATGTTGTGTTCTTTCTATATACATGTCGTGTTGAACCTTCTAGAAATGTTTGGTGGAAGATGATTGATATCGCACAACATGTATGTAGTCTTTATATGTCGTGTACTTACACCTTCCTGGCAGCACCGAGTTACAGGTAAAGGTTGGTGTCGTAGCTCACCCACTGAAAGAGAAACGAGGTACAAAGAGTGTTGAATAAAGTAGATGCCATGTACTTTATGGTACACGCTGTGTATTACTAAAAATTATAAAAGTAGGGAAGGCACTCCAAGTTCAATATGACTCATTTTCAAGATAGACCAAGGGGGGAAATTTTATAGATTCCCAAGGAGATAAGCGAAAGAAAGGTGTTGTTGCTGCTACCTCCCTGATGATCCTTAAGAAGACGTTTGTGCCATGTTTAATTCAGGAATCACAATTATTTTTCTTACTAACAACTACATAAGTAGATAAATCCCCTATGTGATGGGGATATGGAAGTTTATGAGTTGTATTTTTTTGTTTTATATTATAGTCATGTTATTCATTCATCTATCACAATTCCTTAATAATTAGTTCTAAATATCACTTGAATCCTTGTATCATACCAAGAATAGGATTTTTAGGGAACTTTTGAGGAATTACGATTAAGAAGATCCATGATCATTGGATCTGATTATCATCTCAAAAGGGCTACAATTAATAAAATTAAAGGAAATAAAAATCTAGACCAAGGAGTTAGTTTAGATTGATTTAAAAAGAACTCACCATGCCAAGGGGGGTTCTATTACATTCATAAACTAGAGATTCGAGTTATTATAAACAACACAACATATTAATTGAATTTATTTAAATAACAACACTAAAAATCCACATCCCCGACACGTTCTTCCCATTTCTCACCAAAAATCAAATTTTGGTGATTTTATTTATCTTCAAAAGTAATCTTATCAAGTAATTGAAATTCAATCAACCTGTTATTAAAATGCAATAATCGAGTCTATGTTTCAGAAAAATTCATTAAATTATTCACAAACTAGAAAAATAAAACACAATAACTCCCTCTCTCTATGGATCGATCCCTTACTTTCACAATACTTGTTTCGGTAAATTTTATCAAAAGTAACACATCGTCAGAAATGATACCTAATTTTAGCATCATTTCTAGGGATAATAGTTAATGGTGTTTTGGTTAATCAGTTTTTATTAATTAAATTGAAAATAAAAATTAAAAATTCAACAATTTTCTATCTTAGTCTCATTTATATTTTTCAATATTTTATTTTTCCTCTTTTACACTTGGTATTTTGTTTAGTGTTATTCATATTTAAAAGAGCATGAGGGATGAATCACATGATATAAGAGATCAGAATCATCAGATATCCATCCACTTGATCTAGAGATCGAATGGACAATCTTTTAGTGATGATGTGCACATATAGAGGAGCACAACCAGAACCTTACAATGGAGAACATAGAAGGGAGAGAACTAGTTGTTGTCCAAGGAGTTGGAAAACTATTTTTCCAGAATGAAAATCATAAAAAACAATGACAACCATCCCCATTTGTTATATGGAATGGCTTGAAGTAACTCTATCAGTTCCAACCAGAGCAGTTTCTATACCTGCATCCAGGTTAGGGGTCTTATTTTTTCCTGAGTAATAATTTGTTCCCCCACCTCGTCAAGAGAAACTGCCCCATGTTGTAACCTTATGGAGTACAATCTTCCTTCCATCCAAGGGATAGATTTAGGAATTTTCATATCAGTAGTGTATACCCAGCATTTTGAGATCAATCGGCCATAATGAAACTCGTTCAAAACCTAATGCAATTTGGTAGATTACCCAATAAATACATCAATGTTCATATCTCTAATTTTCTAGAGATTTGTGACACATTCTGCTATAATGCGGTGTCCGAGGATATCATTTCCATCGAGTTTTCCTTTCTCATTAAGGGATAAAATGAAGGAATGGATCAACTTCCTACCTCAATGCTCCATCCTCACTTTAGAGGCGTTGGATCAAGAATTTCTGTAGAAATATTTTCCACCTTCCAAGACGGTGACATTGAGGAATAAAATTCACAATTTCCAGCAACATTATTCATAATCCCTATATGAATCTTGGGAAAATTTCAAATAAATTCTAATGATTTCCCCTAATCATGACCTTTCATTGTGGTTAAATTTCCAACAATTTTATGGGGGTCTCTCAAGAAACACCAAATTCTTGGTGGATGCAGCTACTAGAGGAACAAAAATGAGGAAATCACTTGAGGAACTCTTCTACTTGCTCAAAGATATGTCTGTAAATTGCTTCCAATGGTACTCAGAGCAAGGAACATAGATGAGAGACATGAACAACACTGATTCCACTATGATGATTTCCTCTCAACTTGATGATTTGTCCAAAAATATTGATGTGTTAAATTAGAAAAATGCATCTCAAGATCATATAGTGAATCAACCATCATGCGGTGAATGTGGTGACAATCACATCATGGGTGAATTTCCAGGGACCAGTGTCAATGCCTTGACAAGTAAGGTAAACTATGTATCCTAGAACATAGGAAAAAATATGTACCCTCAGTTCCAAAACCTGGAAAAGAAATATAATTCAAATATAGGATGGGGGAAACAACGACAAACATATCAACCCTAGCCCCAATGGTAAATCAGTTATGAGAAATAACAATACCATAATCCATATCCAAGATAGCAGTAGCGAGGACCCTTCTAACAATAAAAGAATTAAATCCCTCTTCTAGTGAAACAATAAAGGAAGCCAAAATATTAACCGGATTCCCAACAAAATCAGCCATAACCTCCATCAAAGCTGGAGGAGATGGTGAAAAAATTCATAACAACTACTGAAAAAAGTTTTCAAAATAAATCGGCATCCATTCGAGGCCTTGAGAATCATATTGGGATACTTGAAAATCATTATTCTACAAGGTAACCTATTACTCTACCAAGTAATAATGAGAAGAACCCACGGGAAGAAGCCAATGGTGTCTTATTATGAAGTGGGAGGAAGATCCCTAAGAATTTAACTACAAATCAAGGTAAGACCAAAAACCCATCTCACTTTACATCCAATTTGGATAAAGACTCCAAAGTCGATGAGTCCCCCTAAATACATGAACTCTCTAAAGAAAAAGAGGTCGTACATGGTAAGGGAGAATAAGTGGTAAAACCATATGACCCCCTTACCATTTCCCACATGAATGAAGAAACAAAAACTAGATCATCAGTTTAGAAAATTAATGGAGGTACATTAGAAACAACATATCAACATTCAGTTTTCAAAGGTATCAACTCAAATGCCATCATATGAAAAATTCATGAAACAAATCATCTCTAGTAAAAGGAAGATGGAATATTTGGGGACAATTAATCTTTTTAAAGAATGTTCTGTAGTGGTACAACATTCTCTTCATCCCAAACTCCATGATCCCAGCTGTTTCAAAATACCTTTCACAATTAGATGTTGTGAGTTTGGGAAATCCCTTTGTGACATGTGGGGAAAATTTAACCTTAATCCTTATGGATTCTTAAAAAATTTGGGGCTAAATGATCTTCAAACAAATCAGGTATCCCTTCAAATAGCAGATTGATCCATCAACTACCCTAAAGGGCTACTCGGGGATGTGCTCATGAATGTGGGGCATATTATCCTTCTTATTGATTTCATAATACTCAACATGGAAGAAGATCAAGAGGCACCTCTCATTTTGGGAATACCATTCCTGGACACTGTGAAAGCAATGGTTAACTTGCATGAAGGATAATTGATCTTCTAAGTGGGTGAAGAAAAGGTATCTAACAATGTCCTAAAAGCAGTTAAGAAGGTGTCACTGATGGAACATGAGGAATATAATGCATTGACCACTATTAATGATCAATTGGGTCACACTGAAGAAAACATGGAGTGTTATTCAATCACCAAGGAAAATTCATCAATAACATCCGACCTTCTTATGAACCAGAAGAGTTGAAATTAATCGTAGGCTATGAAGGTCATTATTTAAAACATTCAATTATCCCATATATTCTCAAGCAGGACAGAAAAGAACCAAATGGACCTTCAATACCTAAATCCCCACAACCCTCTTCCACCATAAAAGTTTGGTAGCAAAATGCTCTGGTATGGTCAAGACAATGGCATAAAACAAAATCGCTTCATGGGAGGAAACCCAGTGGTTAAACGCCTTGTGCCACCTATACACATGGCATGTACTTATCTTTTTAGTTTATATTCATAATATTCTAAAAATATAGATATTAAATAAGTTTATAAATATGGATGATTTCAGTGCCAGTGGTTAGGTCACTAGAATATATATGATCCCTCATCGGTTCAAATCCTTCCATACTAACCATCGACATGGGATTTGTCCTTTTTATAACTATGTTTAACTAAATGGCGTGTGCGATATTTCTCAAAATAATATAAATGTTTATCTAAAATACATGAAGCCCCATTATGGGGATAGACTGGCTAGCCAGGGTCATTAACCAGTTCCAAAAGTCCCAGGTACGAATCTTGACAACCATCCCATTTCCATTATTTATCATTTTAATAAGACCACATGGCCTGTATTTCGATAAACAGCATGTAAACCATTTTTTTCATTAATAACTAAAACAATTTTGAAAATAAAAGAATACATGTGGGTGAAGTTAGTATATTGGTAGTGTCTCAGGACTGTATTCAAAATACCCCGATTTGAACTCGACTAATCTTCCAACTTCATCCCTTTTATTCAAATTAAAACCACACCTTGTGCATTTTCTTCATCTCGTGTAAAAGTTTACATTTTTTTAAATATTAAAAGTATTTTTAAATGGGCATTACTACAACCTTTTCTTCAGTGGTTGTGGGTATACATTTGAAACAACTGATTGATGGTTCGAATCACGCCCCAAGCACCTAACCAATGGTTGTAGTTCTCTTTTTCCAATTTTTGAACACAGAACGTGTATTTCATTGATACATTACGTTTATAGATTTATTTTTAGTAACCAATATATATATATATATATATTTAATTATTTTATTAATATTAATTATTATATAGTTTACTATAATAATTATATTATATAATAAAAAACCCCCACAAAACACGACATGTACCCTCTTCTACATGTTATGTATGCCAGCTATAAAGGTCAAGCCCAACCTGACTTCAAGCTGTGTCACGGGACCCCATTCCTTTACATATTTTATTCTTCTGTACGCCCTCCCCAATATCAATCCATGGATTTTCATTATTTCTTATGCATTTTGATCCTCACATAATATACTCTGTTATACACTTCTTATTTCATAGTTTCCATCACGTTTCAGTTGATTTCCAGATCGGCCGACCATTCGGTTGCTCGAAAAGTTCATGTAGTGCATGAAGAACACACTCCATGTACATATTGTACATGGACACGCATATAACATTATCACATTTTAAATATACATGGCATTAACATTCAGTAAAAATTCTGTACTATGCCTCCCCTCGACATCTGGCCCAGACTGTGTTTTATAGGACATGACCCCTTACTATGTTCCTACACATGGCGTGTCTGTTTGGGACACACCGTGTCCTTCAAACCATCAGATGACTCTGTGTGGATTCTTTACATGCCTCATACACCATGTCCGCACAGACAACGTTTACTCATTTCTATAATGTGTGTATGGTGTCTGATTCCCTTCCTTGGTCTAGCCATGTCTAGCTCCTTACATGAGAATCATTGCATGTTATACTACATGACGTGTACACTTTATTTCCTTAAGGGTATTGATTTAACCTGAAAAATGATATTGTGGTGTGTCTATCAAGAGTACACAGGTTCTTACACAACTCCTATTACACGTTCTGTACCCTAGATCTACACACCATGTTATCCCGAATTTTCAGTATTCTCACATTTTTATCATGTTATTCTTTTTCTATTTCTTTTTCTTCTGTTTTCTCTTCTTCTAGGTATGGATGATAGTGATCATTCTAGTGGGAAGTGGCCTACTTCCTCTCCTGAGGGTGAGCAACCTCCTCACCATCAGATTCTTCTTCAACATTCTGAGCGACTGACTTTGGATTTCCTGGTTTACCAGTCCCCAATTTTGGCCGCTCTGCCTCTTCTTCTGATGGCGCCTCCCACTATAAACTCTATCGGTCCAGTCAATTTTGTGGCTCCCCTCCCCACTCCCACTGCTTCCATAACTTTTACAATTGGAGAGTGTTCGGGTGTTACCGCTTCCTCTTCCAACTCCACCCCCTCTGAGCTAACCTCCAAGATCATAGTGGACCCAACTGGGCTATCCCCTCGCCCCTCTACGGGCTATCCCTCTGAGCAATCTTAGGTATAAACTTATAAACATCCTGACACTAAAGAAGGACCATGTACTCTCGCTCTTACAGTTCCACCACTACCTTCACTAGCTGCTGCCCTCCCTCCACCACAACCATGCCTTATCTTTCTTGAGGGTAATCCTGCAATAGAGAGATTGCAGATATTCTCCTGCCGCACTTTCCAGTTGAGCGGCTTCTACCTGGACATCATTGTTCCCTAGCATCTGGACATTATGGTTAATATTGAGGAGATTTTGGGCTATACACATTTCCTTGAGGCACTACTGGTTTTCACTCATACTTACCGAGATTTATTTATTGTTCCCATGGTGAATTTTCAGTTAGATGGGCCCAACTACCATCAGATGCCCATCGATACCACTATAGCTATCCGCTTTCATCTAGACAGTCTCCCTTTCCCCATTACCATGGAAGATTTTGGTCTTGGGTGAATCTTCTACCCCCATCCTGCAACACCTCCTCCTATCTACACTCTTACTTGCCCAGAGTTCTCTGACATCATTGTCATGTGGAGAGAGCTTGCTAGGCCTGACCACAGGTACACCCCCATGTCACAGAAGAGAACACTCATCCATGACCCTCCCTTTCGTTTCCTTCACTGGTGCTTTAACTCCATTATTTTTCCTCTTGATGAGGATATGAGTCTCATTTCTTGCTTGGACATGGAGTTCCTAACTTTTATTGTCCATCACGACTACCCTGACCTCCATTACCTTTCGGCCACCTACTTCCATTCAATGATTCAATGATGTCAGGGAAACTTGAATGGTGGTTTCTATGCCACCCTCCTGGTGCACCATTGTGGAGTCTTCGAGTCTTCACTCCCTCACGACCCCTTGGGATCTCCTCATCATCTTGAATTTCATATTCTTGTTTACCTGAGGATGGTCAAACGCCATGGGGATGGCTACAGGCTTGTGCAGAACACCCCTGATCCTATCAGGGTGGGGGAAGATCCAGCTTCTCCCATTGGTGTTCTTGAGTAGCATCCACCACATCCTCCCACGAATGTACCCTCACCACCCACCCCCTTCTTCTAGCATTCGTCCTTCCTCCCTTCCTTTTACCTCTAAGCCTTCCACCACCCCATCTCCATCTACACCCTCAGCTGATCTCCCCATCAGCCTTCTCCTATCTATTATTGGGCATCTGAAGCATACCCTTATTACATCTCAGATAAGGATTGAGAAGAATTTAGGCCTCATTCTTCAGCATCTCATCATTTTGGCTCCCACAACACATACTCCTCCCTCTTCTCTACAACCTCCAACCACATAGTCAATGTGGCCATCTCTAGTCACATATTCTGTTCTTATCTCTCCTACCTGGCTATATATTATTAGCACACCTCCTCTTTGGATGTACCATATGCTACCTCCACTATAGGGCATGTGGTGACTATTGTTCATACCACTCATAGTGCTGAGTCTGTGCCTCCAGTATCTGCTGCAGCTGCTTCTCCAATGGAAAATTATTCTATAGTAGACGGTGCCTCTTCTAAGGTGACCCATTTACTGGTTTTTAGGAACATTTATTTCCATTATATATATATTTTTTTGTGCTTTGGTAAGGATGTGATGATATATGTATCTGCATATTTGTTTTTATATTCTCTCCACAGTCACAGGTACTCTGAAGTGACTTGACATCTCTATTTTGACTACTTCCCCCCTCATCCAAATAAAAATTTTCCATTATAAAAAAGCCACTTTTGGATCAGCCGGAAACCTAAAATTTCAAATCAAAGATGTGCTAGATTCTACAAAATTAATTTTAAAATTACCAATTTTAAAAAACGTCATCACCCATAGTAGTTTATGTGAATCTCGAGTCTCACTCATGCCTCGAGTTGCATACCTACCTCCTCTAACATCTCCTTTCGCCTACCCATCATCTCCGTAGTAGCGAGACCCATAAGAATCACAATCATCGCAATCCACCATTCATCATATTCATAATCCAAAATCATTAACCATAATGAACATCAATGACATCATCACTATATAAACACCATTTTTTTATTCACAACGAGGGGAGTATTTTTCAGTTTTTATTTTCCCTTTCTACTTTTGGGTTACTTATTTCACTATTTCCTCTATTCTTATACCCAATGTTTCCCCATATTCCCACCTCATCCTTGATATTCCACATGGGGGACCATGTGTTTTATTATGTGTGAAATAGGGTCTCTAATTATAATATTATTTTTCGTGAACTAATTTAAAATACATCATTAATAGTAGAAATATTTTAAATTGTGGAATTTTTTTGATTAATTATAATTATAAATCATAAATAAATAAAAGGAAATTTTTAAAATTAGATGATTATTTCAATTTTCAATGTATTTTTAAATGATTACTGATATAGTTTGATTCTAGATTTAATGCCTTTGGCATTTACATTTATTAGAACTGATCATTTATACTCATATAATGACCTGATTAACCCCTGTATTTTTTCTATCCCTGAGAGGTATTCCAATCCTTTTTTATATATTTTTTCTTATACCCAATTTCTTGAGAGATTCTTGGGATATGCATAACTACCAGAAATTTCCATTTTTTCTCTTCAAAACAAGAAGATATCTGAATTACATAAAAATGATTGAGGCATTTGATTGTTTTTCAGCCCCATTGACCTTGAGACCTACCCTATATCTAATCTGTGCAAAACCTCTAGAAAACATGAACTACTATGATAGTAAGATACATTAAAACTCTACTTTCCCTTCCTACCCTAATACTTTTATAAATTTTCATTATTATTTTCTTATTCTATAATGATGGATTTTTTGGCCATTCACGGTATACGTTGGTGAGCATCCATGAATTTAAGTGTGAGGGAGTTTATCACTTGTTCATCTGGAAAGAGGGATTTTGAAAACCACAATTCAATGTATTCATTTTGCTTCTTATAAAAAAATTAAATAAGCAAGATAGGGACTAGATTTATTATTACTGATTAATTGATGGTTTATGAGCCCATACTGTCAAACGAATATCACACTTATGATACATTTGATAAATCTTTATTGATTTATCATTTTCATTAACCATTATTTTGAATACCATGTAATGTTTTTTAATACTTTATCCTCCTTTTCAAGCCTCTGAGATTGATTTTCATCATTACCTACAAACCTTTAGCCTCTGAGACATTTTAGCCTTATTAAAATCCCATAGGATTTTGGTGATTTGATTTGTGATGTGGATAATGAGAACACTTGTATGATTATGGATAGAGTTAAGCATAACATTGATTAAATAATATTGAGTGATGAGTATGGAAATTTTTAGTGAGGTAAATCATCAAGTGGCATCTTTATTTAAGAAAATTTAATTAATGAGGAAGAAAGAGGATGCAATTTTTTCATTAAAATATATATGAGGCATGATGAAAATATCATTGTAATTGAAATATGTTTTGTGGATTTTAAAATCTTCTGCTATAGATATAGTATTTACAGTTATAATTAGTTTAATGCTTCCTTTTTAAAAGTATGAATAATATTGATTTGATGTTGAGATCTGTCTTGAGGATAAGAAAATGATGATGTGTGGTGTAATGTCGTATGCCCGATTTGTGTATACGTTTTCATATATAATAACGACCATAATTTTTTTTCACCAAATATAAATTGTTTTATGAATAAAATTTTATATATTTATAATTATGTTTATTTTTTGGTGTTTTCCATTAAAGGACTCAAAAGGGGAGTGGATTGAACAGAAAAACAAACATACACAGCATGTACTTCTTAACCAAGTCGTGTATTATGACTAAAACAAGGATCAGGAAAAATGGGTACATGCCCATGTTATTGACCAAATTATAGACGTCGTGTTATTTCTATATATACTCTGTGTTGTACCTTATGGAAGTGGTTGGTAGCCAATCATTGTTATTACACCCCATTTATGGTGGCACTACATGTTGGGTACTTCCACCTATGAGGTGACATCGTGTTCCATGTCATGGGTGGTGGGGTAGCTCACCCACCGAAGGAGAAAAGAGGGCTAAATCATGTTGAATAGGGTACACACCATTTACTTTCTGGTATACACTATGTATTCCTAAAAACAATAAAAGGAGGGAAATCCCTCTATGTTCATGAAGACTCATTTTCCAAGACAGACCAAAGGGGAAAATTTGAGATATTCCCAAGGAGAGAAGAGAAGAAAGGAGGTTCTACCTCTATATCCCTAAAGATATTCAATACAAAATTTGTTCCTTGTTTAATTCAGGTATCACAAGTAGATTAGTTACTAGCTACACCATGAGTAGCTAAATCTCCTATGTGTTGGGGTTGTGGATGATTATGGGTTGTATTTTGTTAGATATTATATTATAGTCATGTTATTTATTATTATGTCTTAATTCCTTAATAATTATTTCTAAATAACTCTAGAAATAACATATTAGACCATGAAAGGGATTTCTAGGGAACTTATGAGGAATTACGATTAAGAAAATCAATGATCATTGGATGTGATTATCGTCTCAAAAGGTCATAAATTAATAAAATCAAAAGAAATTAAATTATAGACCAGGAGTTAGTTTCTATTGATTTAAACAAAACTCACCAGACCAAGGGGGTTCTATTACATTTATAACCCAATGATTTGAGTTCTTATTAACAACACAAAATAATAAGCAAATTGATATAAATAACAACCCCAAAAATCCATAACCCCAACACGTTCTTCCCATTTCCCACCAAAAAGAAAATATATATGATTTTATTTATCTTCAAATGCAATCTATAAAGAAATTTAAATTCAATCACCCTTTTATTAGAACAAAAAAATCAACTCTAAATTTTATAAAACTTCATTAAATTAATCAAAAACTAGAAAAAAACACAGTAACACCCTTTCCTTGTGGAGTGGCCCCTTACTTGAACTATAATTGTTTGGGAAAATTTATTTGGATTGTCAAAACTAACAATTCATCAGAAACAATACCATATAATATACCTATAATCAAATTACCAATAACACAAAAATTGTTTTCTTTGTTAGGAGGTAAATACTTCATTAATTATGAGTGTTGATATACTATCCATTCCTTTAACCAGGTGTCTTCTCTAAATAGTGTAATAAATATAATTTCTCAAATAATAATTAAAATTAAGCAATAATAATTAAATACCTAAAATTCCCCGGAATATTTTAGGGATTTATAATAGTGATCGTTATATACATTTTTCCTTTTAAATAATGTTTCTATGGTTCCTGTTAAACTTTTTGGTATACTAACATTAGAAAACATGACTCTTATCACCCAATGACAATATAGAATTTACTACATTGGAATAAAATTGAACAAAACACATACCAAAGTATAAAATCGTTTATTATTCTTAGGATAATAAATATATACATGATTTAAATAACACATTGAAAAGATAAACCATATCTTATAAGAGAAATCAAAATATTTTAATTCCTGTTAGTACATCCCAAATATATTTCAATCATCCCCTTTTGTTACCATAATAAAATTAAAATAAATGAAAGGGTGATATCAGATTACTAGTAAGTGGTCTAATATAAAAGAATCTATCACAGATATATAAGGTGTAATAAATATGTAAAATTGAATAATCTATAAACATTATATATATTCAATAACCTTAGAATGAAATATATTCATGGATAAAAAATCACATGTCAATCAATAAATAATTTTACAATGATGGAAATCATAATGATGGGAATCTTAATCCTTGACAAACGACATCATTATCATACCTTTAAGTCCTTATACATAGACATATTGATCCTTCAGTCAAGGCCTCAAGCCATGTATTCTTTCATAACATCTGGGTATTACTAAGACATTATAATTACAGGGTAAATTAATACACCACGATACCCTTTCAATGTAATCTCATTAGACCTATGTGATACATCAAAACACTATAAAAGACCACAACCATCTCTTAGACATTTCCAATTCACTGTTTATATACTAAATGAACAGTACAATTCATCATAAATATTCCTTAACAATCATTAAATAACCATTTTTAATCAAGTACATGAAAGATAAATATTTCCCAATAACTGGATTAAATTTATTATCTATATTACTTATATTCATAGAATATATAATAATGAGTATATAATTTATCCAATATTGAAATTATGATAAGCATATCCTTGGTATAAAATAATATCATAATATACGAGAGAATTAATGTCAAAAGTATAATATATATTTATCGAGAACAGAAAATAAATCCTTGTGGAAAAAATGAGCTACAAATTATAAATCAATAACAGATGACAGGAGCCCATAAATTCATTATAAAAAAATTATTTTTTGGTAAACTTATTTTCTTTTCAAAATTATATTGTAAAGCTGTATTGAATATTTGAAAAAAAATTGTTAAAAAAGGTATATCTTCATTATAAAAATATATTTAAAAGTCACTTCCAAAACACTTTTCTCGATATGAAAAGAATGATACTAAAATAACCATTTTTAAAATAGTTTAAAATAATGTGAACATATAAATATACTATGATTTATTATGAAAACGTGGAGTGTATGATATAATATAATTAGGTGATGTGGAATCCATTTTCAATGTTCTTAAGAAGATAATATCCTTTACATTCATTATAGAGCTTAAAGTCCATAGAATAATGAGAAAACGATTTTCTATGAAAAAATATAAAATCATAGAAATTAATATTTATATTAATTAATGGTATTGTTATTATGAAAATACATTAAAGTTGTATAGTCATAAAAACATTTTTTAATTTTTTTTAAATAAGGTCCAAAGTGATCCATATGGAAAATTGTTGAGAAATTAATTTTTATACAATTTTAAAAGGCTAAAATATCGTTTAAAATTATTCTAAATATTCATGTCTTTACAAATAATATAATTCTTAAAACAAAATAATGAACATGGATATGATAAAAATAGGTCTCAACATAATAGAAGAATGAAAGTCAAATTCTCCTAAAAACATTCTTTTAGAATTTGTGATTACCAAAGTGGGGGAAATGTAAATAATGCATGAAAAACATAGAAATAAAATTATTTGAATAAATTATATATATTTTTAACTATAAAAATAAAATATAAATCCCCAAATTTAAATTTAAATAGAAAAAATCATAAATATAAAAGAAATTATAAAATCAACTCTTTCCCTGGATTCCATATTAGTTGGATAGGTTCCAACCTGCAATACAATAAAATTATATTTAGTATTTATATATATAATCCATATTTACAAAGTTCTTTATGTATATAATTTATTGATAATTGTTTTTCTATTTTACTCATAATTCTTGGATAAAATTCATTATTTGTTGTTTATTTTATTGATTCACATGCATGTTTTGATTTGGAAGTTATAATCCGTACACCACTTACATGGTTTCATAACCTTAACAATGTTAAATATGAAATATATATAATACATGAATAAAAAATTATTTTATTGCCATTAATGTAAGGAGGTTCTGAAAAATGAAATATTCCATTCATGGAGGCGGTAGTCTGTATGTACGTAAGGGGTGTTTTGATATTTCAATGGTTGAAAATAAATCAAAAAATAGAATTATTATTATTATATCATTAATTATGTCATAAGTATAATTTTTATAAATTAAATACATCTATATAACCATCAATGTGATTTAGTGATGAAAAATGATATACATTGGTTCATTGAGGTGGTAATCAATGCATATGCACGAATGATATTTTTATTTTCCATTGGATAAAAAATAGATAAAAACTTATTTTACCAAAAAAATAAAAAAATGATATCAAAGATTCTGATTTCATTTTATTAGTATATTTGTAATAGATATAAAATTTGTGGAAGATGAAATAAACTTGAAAGAAGTTGGTCCATACCTTTATCTATTCCTTGGATATCCTTCTCTTGCTTACATAATATGTCTTCTTAGTTTTGTATTTTGATCAAAAAAGAGATCTAGGAAATTTTTAACATAGTTATTAAGTGATTTATGTTTATATTCTCTGATTTAATATTATAAAATATTTATAATAAGTGAGGTGTGTGGTTCTCATTTTATAAGTGATGGGGGTAGTACTCTTATAAATAATTCTAACACTAAAATAAAAGAATGTCATTTTAGATAGAAATTTGCAGTAAATAAACTTCATATTGAATACAAGGTAAGGTAGATTCTAAATCCCATCTTAAAATAAAATTTATACATTTTTTATTATATTTTATTCCTAATATCTAGGTTTAACCCCTTCTTTTACATTTTAAAACATACCATGGTGAAACGATTTACTATGGTAACTATTAAATATGAGTAATAAAAAAATTAACTTGTTGATAAAATTAACTATTATTATTCCCGATATTTAAACCATTTTATAATATTAAATTTTTATTGGGTGAAAAAATATTTTTATTCTATGTATGAAAAATTTAATGAAATTAATTTTTTTAGAAGTATGACTTTTAAAATTAAAAATTAATTTATAAAAAAATATTGTATAGAATTGATTCAAAATATATTTATTGGTTCATAATTAAAAATTATATTTTTGTGACTTTATAACAAAAAAATGGAATGTTACCCTTTAGTAACAAAATTAATGAATGGATCAAAAATAATTCTTTCATTGGAATAAATCATCACTTAGGTTATAAAATGGAAAACATGGGTTTATAAATTAAATATAATATTTTTAAATACACTATTTCACTCCATGATTACATATTTTTTTATAAAATGGATTCACAAAATTTTATAGAATTATTATATCATGAAGATGTCTTAGATTTGATGGTATTTGTGAAAACATTTTCTCACTATTCACCTTAAAATAAATATTTATAAATATCCATAAAACTATCTATAATACCTTATAAATTAAAAAATGAAATTTATTTGATCAAATTAAAATTATAAAATATGTAAATTTATTATATAATTTAAAATATTATATTGAAAAATTGATTTATATAAAAATGTCCTTTTTAAACATCATGCATTCTAATTAATATTTCATATAAATTTGTAATTAATTTAGTGTTAATTATTTAGTTTATAAATTAATTTAATTTAAATTTGTTCTATTTATCGAAACACTAAACAAATTAAAAATTGGTCATTGAAAAAGAATCATTTTAAAATTGATTTATTTTAATCATATCAGATTAGTTATTTAAATTCGAATTATTAAAGTTTATCAATCAAGACACAATAGTATAGGGTATGTATCCAAATTTATTACTATATTTATATTTATTAACGACTCATTAATATTGTAATTGTAATATGTCATGAGCTTTTTTAGTTTAGTTTTTCATGAGTGATGAGCAATTCAACATGATATTTATTTACGAGAAAAAGCATAATAAAAATTTGGGATTATTAATCATGTCATGATGAAGGACATATTGGTTGGGAAGGTTTTGGTGATGCCCATGTAAAAAATGGGGATATTAGAAACACATGTTCTTGATGTTATAGTGTTTTAAAAATTAATACTGAAATTATTTCTTTCTATGGTGATGGTCGTGGACACCTATCCTAATAGGGTATTAATGCCCTGATAGAGAGTGGTAACATCATAATAATACATAATATTAACTCCTGGATACTAAAGGGTGTTGGAAATTGTGAATTTCAATGGGGATATTTATCACACTGTGAGCCAGGGGCCACAATGTGACACTACCTTGGGTAATAGAGTTGAAATTTTGGACTGACTTTAGGATGGGGGTTTCACTACATGATAACGAAGGTCACGTTGTGGACTAAAATATCTAGTTAATTTATATATCAAATAATTTATTTAATGAATAGAAAAAATTATTTTTTTCTAGGTTTTAGATTTTTATCAAGGGAATCCCTATTTCAATACTTCATTTTTTTAGATGTAGACCCGCTCACACGTCCTCCTGATTGATTTCATTATTTTTGATTTCCTAACTAGTTTAATTGATAAAATTGATATTTAAGTGGCATACCTTCTCATTTTTAGTTATATTCTTCTATCTTGCTTCAATTTCCTCCCTCATTATCATCATGGTCACTATGTGTTCATTATAGATGATCCTAGAGATTAGGGTTATATATATTTGGGATGGACTTCAAAATTTTCAATATACTCACTCCATTATCAATTTTTTTAGTGTTTTATGTATGATTTATCCTATCATATTATTAAAATTTTAAATTTATGATTTCTTACATTTTGTTAATCCATGATTTTGAATTCTTAAAAACTAAACTAATTTTAAATATCAATAATTTCCAAGTGAATTTATATTTCTATATATTTTATATTTGATAAAAATTATTATTCATATGATTTTATTTCCAAAAATTTATATCCATATATGTTGTACATACCATGTTTTTATTTCAATGCCTTAGAGACACTTTTAGATTATTTCATTAGTTTGTGAATTATTTTTTGTTAAGATCGAACCCTTGTAGCCTATAGTCGGTGCCTTAATCTATTACATTAGAAAATTGAATAAGGGTTATCATCCCAAAGGACCAAGTATTCAGTATCTTTGGAAAACCAGATATAAAAATAAGTTTTACATTAAAATATGAAAGTAATTAAAAACATATCTACTTCATTGGTAACCTCCATAACTCCAAGATTATACTTACATGTCATTCATAATATACATATTCATAGCCTGGGGAAAAATAAAACATAAGAAAGGGGTGATTTGAGATGTTTAGTAAGGGTAAACAATAAAACAGAATCTATCAAAAACATAAACAATAAGGAAAGGTGAATAACTAAAACTCATGCCAATAAAATATAGTCTTGAGAATAATATGGCGTGAATAGAAGATAAATAAGTATGTAAATACAAAACATCTAATGAAACTTAACCATTGATATTCTGCCAGTAAAATTATAATATTATTTATTAATTAATACTAAAATAATTAGGGAATACATAATTACAGTTATCTGAAACATATTGTCAAGGCCTCTACCAATATATTGAAAAATAAATGGTTAAGGCCTCAGCCAAATCCAATGCAATTTTGTCTCCTAAGAACTACTAATGAATAAATAGACTATAGCAGTCCCCAAAAATCACTTACTAAGTCTAATTAATTACTCATTTGAATGGGTTTAGACAGAAACAACAAATACATATGAAATTTAAATAACTTTCCCCAATATATAAACAAAATCACTAACCCTTCTGAGTAGGATGGTGAATGATATCATGACTACACATCTAGAGTCAAACAAATAATAAACCATTTAATAATATATGGATTATGATAATCATAATATTTTAATATTAGAAATAAAATATCAAAAATAGGCTTTGAAATAGATGTAAATACTCAAATAAAATAATTGAGGAAATCTTGGGAGAAATACCTTTTTTACTTTTTAAAGAATAGTTCTTTTGGTGAAATTATTTTTATTTTCCATAATTGTTTGTATAAAACAAGAAATGTAAAAATATATTTTATAGATGAAAAAATTAGTGATTTTACAAAAACATATTATTAAATATAATATATAATATAAGGTACTTGAAAATGGGTAATAAAACAAGAATTTCTCTTACATCGGGCTTGCATATTGGGAAGAATTGAGAAAGGAACTTTCTAAAACATGTATTTCACCAAAAAGGAAAGATGTAATGATTTGGATGCATGATTTTGGAATATATAAAACAAATTTTGAATAATTATTTAATAAAAATGAATAATTAATTTTGTTTATAGGGGAGAAAGCATAACTCGAATGAAAACGGATGTTTGGGAAGAAACACATACCTTATATCCAAAATTGTTCCTCACTTGTGATTAATGTAATAGAAAATGAAAATTGATGTATTAATTACATAATTTATAACATATTAAAAATTTATTTTATTTATTATATTTTTATTATGTTTTTTATCGATTTTTTATGAGTTATAATAATTACTTTCATTGTTTGAGATTGTTCTTTTAATTGGTTTTCATGATCGATTTACTTTTATAGGAACATGGGAGATCATGCAAACTAAAAATAGTTTTCCATAATTAAAATGATATCATATTAATGATATAAATTAATATTAAATGCTTATATAAGTTATTTCATTATTTTGGGTGAGGATAAATCATAAGATAAGACATTAGTGATAATCATTTAGATTATTTTCACGATCTTTTGAACATCAATAATTTCTTTTGTTTAATTAATTCATATTATGTATATATATAGGTTTAAAAACTTTATATAATATTTTATACATATATTTTAATCTATTTTAACCATAAATGAGTTTTTATGACTAGCCTTGAAGGAGGAATTGAGAAATGAAAACACGTCGTCCCTGAAGGTGGTAAATCGGAAACTCCCAGATGATGTGTTCATCTTTAAAATAAGAGGAAAATGAGAAGAGACGTGATGGTGGAATTTATAATTTAAAAATACAATTAAAATATATAAAATGTAGTAGATTTATTATGCCATAAGGGATACCATATGTGAGATAATGATAAGAAATTAAATAAATTGAAAATAAAATAATAGAAATGAAAGATGATTTTTGCCTCTAGAACTATTCTCCTTGAGATCCTCTTTAAAGGGATAGGTTTTGTACTTTTATCAAGAGAAAAGGATCATAGATTTAGGGGAGGGGATTGGGAATAGTATTGGGTAGAAATTGGAAAATTTTCAATGTTTGGGAGGTGTGAGGGGAGTAGTTTTTGAGGGTGGTATTTATAGTGGAGGAGAGGGGTGTTTTTTGAATATTTTAATCTATTGTTTATTTTTTTGGCTTAACACTCAGAATAGATTAATAATTATCACAAAATAAATTTAAATAACGAATGATTGATTATTCTATATTTTTGGATTAAATCATCCATAAAACATCTATGATTCAATAATTCACATTTTTGTTAAATACCATAAATTACAATATTCATTATTCAACAAAAATCCATCTATTATAGAACAATATCAAAAATTCTCCAAAACAATTTCTTGATGTGTATGATTAAAAAAATGAACCCCATTTTATGAAAGTAATTTTCTTAATATGAATAATTTAATTTTTAAATAAAGTCATCATTTATTTAAAAAATACAAATTATAAAGTAATAATGGATTTTATAACTCTTTGAAAAATTAATTAAGGTCCCATAAAATTGTGTTATAACAATATGACAAAAAATTATTAATTTATAAATCTATTTTATTAAAATAAATTTCTTTTAAATCATTATATTATTTATAAAATTTTAATTAAATATTTTTGACCAATAAAAATACAAACACATAATTTATTATTTAAAAATAATAGTTTCTTATATCAAGCTATAAATATATTATGTTTTCATTTTGAAGATACCCAAATTTTATTTATACTTTCATATGTTAAGTTAATATTCCACTGCTCATATTACTATTCTTAATGGTTACATTACTATTCTGAAGATATAGTTATTATTCCATTGGTTTAGTTTTATTAACTTTTAGAAATATCTCTTATTTAATTAATTCTTTTTTAGAATTCTTGTTTTCTATTATCTATATGATTTTCTTTTGATTAATACTATATGAAATAACTATAATAAGGGGAAATTCACTGATTTAATTTTGGGTCGTTACATTCTGCCCTCCTATAAAAAATTGAATCCTAAATATTTACAGAATTTGATCTCATAAAATGATTTCAGCAGTTATTCATCATAACTTCTTATGGTTTACACATTGCCTCATAAATTGTTTTATTTTTAGAAAGTACATTTACCATCCAACTCATCTGATTACTCAAATCCTATTCTCTATTTTCTATTATCCAGATAGTCTCTACCCAATAAGATAAATAAGGTTCTATTTTATTTGGACATAAGTGAGAACATGTGTTGGGTCTAGCATGTACTTCCCTAACAAAGAGATGTGGAACACATCAGGGACTTTGGAAAGGACAAGTGTCATTTCGAAAAGATAAGTCATATCTCCAATTCTCTCCAGAATATCAAAATATCTAATTTACCTGGGGTTCAATTTCCCTTTCTAACAGAACCTTATGACACTCTTCCTTGGATAAAATTTTAGAATAACATTATCTCAAACTTGAAACTCCAAATATTTCCTGTGAATATCTACATATAATTTTTAACTACTTTATGATGGTTTGATATGTGTTTGAATAGTATTTACATTTTCCATTTTTTCCCTTAAATTATATAGACTTGTAAGCTTCCTTTCACCAACATCATCCTAACAAGTTGGTGTACGACATCTCAATCCATACAATACTTCTTTGTCTCCATTTGAATACTTGAATGGAAATAATTATTTTAGGGAAATTATTGCAATGTAAAATACTGATCCCACATACCTTGAAAGTCGAGTGATCAAGATCTCAAAATTTCTTATAAACATTAGATTTTCCTTTATGACTGCCTCTCGGTTTACATGTGATAAGTAGTTCACAAATTAAGCAGAGTATCCATATATTTATGAATCATTTTCTAGAATTTTGATGTACATAATAGAACAAAATAAAACAAAACTGAAAGAGGTTCTCCATGATGTCTTACAACTTCATTGATATAGATTCGTGTAATGTGATCCAGTGGGAAATCCTCCCATATAGAGAGGAAATGTGTAGATTTGTTAATTCAATCAATAATTGCCCATATTTCATCCTTATTTCATGGAATTTTTGGAACAAAATGACAAAATACATATTAATATCATCCAAATTCCATGTAGTAATAAGAAGAGGTTGCACGAATCCTCAGGGATGTTGTTTTACATCTGTCAACTATTTACTATCTAAACATCTTAATACATGGTAAAAAATTTCTCACATCATATTATCTCTACAAAAATGTTCTTTCAAATCGATAAACATGTTAGCACTAAAATGTGTATAGAGAAATAAAATCTATGGGAATCATCCAATAACATCATTTTTAGCTCAGGTATAGAAGGAACAAAAAGCCTCTTCACAAAAAATTTCTAAATTCCATCCTCATACACAAAGTTTAAAAAATTCCCATCATTCAAATCTTTGATTTTCATTTAAAATTTATCATCCTTAGACTAAGAACCTTTAATACATTCTAATAAATATGGTTTTTAAAAAAATTTCAAAATTAACAATGTTTCACCTTCCTGGATAATTCCCATATCCATCTTCACTTGATCCATTAACATAGGATCCATTTCCACCCTTATTTTTTGAAATTCGATGATCATTCATACTCAGTGAATCATCTATATTATTTACTTTCACTGGGTGATAGTGTATTCCACAATATTAATCCTTGATTAGCTCAATTCGTTTCCTTTTCCTCATATAGTGTTCTTTCCATCAGAAGATGTATTTCAAGCTCTTGTGATATGTATATATATCACATCTATCTCCATTGAGATAGTGTATCCACATATTCAGAGAAATGTAAATAAATCTATAATTCTTCATAAGGACACAAACAATTCCTTTCTTTTATGTGTCACTATAATCCACAAATCCACCATTTACCAATAGTGTATTCCAGATCAGTGCATTCAATAATCTCCACTTAAATTCTTCAAAATATTCTTCAATGTATTTTATAAATATTTACATAACCCCTTCATGAGTAAGCTTGGTTAATAGGTTATCTAATCTGGAAATCTTCTAAACCAAAATTCTGATAGTAACCTATTAAATAGATTGAACTACATACCTTAGTAATGTGTATTGGTGTAAGACAATCCTTGATTGCCTTTTTCATCACAGGATCAACTGATATTCCATACTCAGAGACAATATGTTCCAGAAACGAATTTTTTTGAAGACAAAATCCACTCATAGTTAACAACCCACATAACTCTTTTCTTATCATAGTCTCATGAACAACCCATAAGTGGTTTTCATGGTCACCATATATTTTGAAATATATCAATATATCATTAATAAATAACACAACAATATCGTACAGATATTCCTTGGAAAAATATTTTCATTATATTTATAAAAACTGAGGGTGCATTAGTCTGCTGAAATGGCCTTACTGTAAACTCGTAATGTCCATACCTACTTTAAAACACTATCATGGGAATATCGTCCCTCTAAATAGACAATTGATGATATACAGAACATAGGTCAGTCTTCGAGAAATTTTAATATCTATAAAGTTGATCAAATAAATCATCAATGTGAGGTAGAGGATACTCGTTCTTTTATATAATATCATTTTTCTCTATATTCAACCCACAGTCTCATGGATCCATATTTCTTCACGAAAAAGAGAACAGGGGATCTCCATGGAGAAATACATGGGTGAATAAATCATTTATCACTCAATTACTCTAGTTGTTTCACGAGATATACTAATTACACAGTGGTCATTCTATAAGGTGTCTTTGATATAGGTCCTACACCCGGAATTAAATCAATAGAGAACTCAACTTTACAGTTTGGAGGATATCCTGGTAAATCCTCTAGAAATAAATCTTTCATTATTGAAAAATAGGTACATATTCAACTTTAATAATTAATTCCTCATCTATAGATGATGCTTTATCTTTATCCATAAATAATTTCATTTTTATAAGATACTAGAGTTGGATTTAGATAATAACTAGATGATGAAGTTTATTCTTTAAAGATAAGGGATTCTATGTCTTCCTCTAAAAAATTAACTTCCTTCTTCTTGCCATATATATTCACATCATATTTGTAAATCTAGTTCATACAAAGTATTATTTTAAAATAAACCATAGGTATGATGGAAATGTTTACAACTTATATACGTTTATATGTGATTTAGGGGACTAATCGACACATCGATATTGAAATAATACTTCCATTAGAATTTTTGACTAACAAATTCTTTATGAAATCAAAAGTAAAATGTTTATTTCTCATAGAAATCATAGAATATAAAAAAGGGTTCGATGATCTTGAATCAAATAATGAATTTATATGTTTATGTAAAAGATTAAATCACTTTCCACCAAATCATTAGGAACTTCCTCTTCTGTAGTTGTGATCAAATATACTTAAACTTTCTCAATTTTCATTTTTAGGGAGTGTTTCCTTGATAATTAAGAAAATAATTTTCATAGTGTCTCATGTCCCAACAATTGTAGCCTTCAAAATCGGTAGCTTCCATCATTCCCTTCCAATAACGGCCATGGTGGCCTTTTTATCAACACTTGTAATATAATCTTTTTGATTTTATGCAGTCACCAAAGTGTTTCATTCCTATGAATCAAAAATTGTAAAATCCTTTTTTATTCACCCCTTTATCCATTAATTTCTCTTCCAGCCTCCTCATCTCTTGTTTTCTATTAATGTCATAATATTTATATAATTATTTTTTTCTTGATACTATATGTGACCATATATTCATATGATGTGAAATTTTGGGATACTATTGCCCTTTAGAGGAATGGTTTTAAACCATCAAAGAATCAATCAGTCTTGTAATGTGGATTCTGTATGTAGTCTGATACATTATTTACAATCCTTTTAAAGTGTTCTTCATACATCACATTGTTTTCATCCTCTGTTTTTTTAAAATCAAGAATTTCTTCTTCATACCTTTTAATTGTTCACGAGGGGAACATTATTCTAAGAGAATTTACTTAAAATCATTCCATTAAATATTCTCAATTTATTCCTCCTCCTTTGTGACTTGAATCATTGACCATCATTGATTATGATATCCTCAGATATGATAAAATTCCATGATAAACATATCCCCTTTATTACTTCCCAAATTGACAAATATCATCTCTAGGGAACTTATCCACTACTACACTACAAATGTGTTTGTATTCCCATTGAATGATGGAGGTTGTTTTCACATAAAGAAGTATAAAATTGATCTAACACATTGTGGATCAAGATGCTCTATATAGATAATGTATTTTTTTAAAACCTCAATCAACTATCCTAGTATAGTTATAAGTTTCTCCCCACTAGTCACAACTCTAATATCAACAACATTATCATTCAGGGGATAGAAATCCATAAATGGGATAGACCAATTGATACAGTTTCCATTCCATACACTAGGTTCCATTTAAAAATAATGTCTCACAATAAATTATGTTATGAATCTTAATGCATAATTTTCAAACTATAATAACACTTAACATAAACTATAATTTTATGTATGGGTAATCTCATAATAATAAGCATGGTTCTTTTAGGGACGTGTTTACTTTTAAATCCTTTATAATGTTTAATCATTAAAATATGAATTATCATAAAAATAATACCTAGTAGTGTCAAACTAGGTGTGAAATAAGGCCCATTATTGTGTATCAGGTTACATTGAGTTAGGCCTAAGACACCTTTCTAGAGTTGTTACCCCTAGGTACCTCTGTGGTAGAACTATGTCAACCTGTAGTATCCAAGATAATATGTATTTATAGGAATAATCACATAATATCTACCTTACAAAATTATATGATGTTCTTCTATGATTATCACCAATATCTAACATGGGTGATTGTTCCCAAATCAATGTCTTCAAAATCTAATTTCTAAGGATTCTACTAAACTTCCTCTGATACCATTAGTAATGAACCCAACCCCAGTAGTCTAGAGTCGGTGACTTAATTTATTACACTGGTAATATAAATAAGGGTTATCATCCAAAAGTATTTGAGAGTTTATTAGTATCATAAAACTAGGTACAAACATAAATATTATGTTATAATTTGAAAGGAATAAAACATTTAAACTTCATTGATAACAACCGTAACTCCTAGATTATCTTTGAAAGTCATTCATAATATACATCTTCACATACTGGGGAAAAATAAAACATAATAAAGGTGTGAGATCAGATTCCCAATAAGTGTAAAAAATACAATAGAAGCTATCATAAACATAAACAATAAGGAAATGTGAACAACTAAAACACATTCCAATAAAACATAATCTTGATCATAATATAGTAGTAATAAATGAGGAATAAGTAATTCCATATAAATGATCACATAAATCTAAACCATGGATATTATAAAAGTTAAATAATCACATGATTCATCAATTATGACTATAATAATAAGTTAATTCATAACATTGGACAACTAAAACATATCATTACGGCCTCAACCACAACATCTAAATAGAAATGGTAAAGGCATCAGCCAAATCCATTTCTGTTTTGTCTCATTAGACCTACCGATGAATCAAGGGGTATAGTAGGCCCCACCTATCACATAAAAAAGTCAAATAAATTAATAATAGTGATGGTTTTAAACATACACAACATATACATGTGAAAAAATGATATTCCCCAATCTATAAACATGATAACTAAACATGATGATTGGTTTGGTTAATGGTGTGAAGATAACACAAAAATAGTCAACCTGATCACAGACCATTTCATAAAATAGGTTAAATGATAATGAAAAAATATAAATATAAATATATCAAAATATTCAATATATTTGTTTAAATAGATTAAAATACTCTACCAAAATAAACAAGGAATTATTGATAGAAATACCCTTTTTCTACTTTGTAATGAAGTGTTCTTTTGGTCTAATTAATTGTATTTTTCATAATTGTTTTTATAAAACTATAAATGTAAAAATAAGGTTTATAATGAAAAAATAGTTATTTTAGAAAAAAACAATGGTTTTTTATAATAGATTGTGGATTTTATTTGAAAAAGTGTAATAAATCAATAATTTCCCTTTAATCAGGCTCACATATCGGGATGAATTTAGAATGGAGCCTTTTAGAAATAGGTATTTACCAATATAATAATAATAAAATGATCTATACATATGATTCCGAAACATATAAATATAATTTATTATAATTAAATAATAACACTGAAGAGTTTCATTGGTGTAAATAGGCACAAATCATAACCTGAATGAAAATGGAGTTTCAGGAAGAAAATCTTACCCTATGTCCAAAAGTGTTTTTCACTTTCCCATAATGTACTAGATAATGGAATTAGAGTCTTTAAGATGTTAATTTTGAACTTATTAAAAAATATATTTAATTTATAATAATTTTATGACGTACATTTATGGCCTCTTTGATGAGTTATAAGATTAAATGTCATTGTTTGGAGAGTTCATTTCAATGGTTTTCATGATCAGTTTACTTTTATATGCATATGGATGATAATGTTAACTAAAATAGATGTCTAGAACTGAAATTATATATTAGGAATTAAATTATTTATTATTATATGTTCATATAAGTAAATTTTTTATTTTGGGTGAGGATAAATCATTAGATTAGACATTAGTGATCATCATTCATATTATATTTGTGATTTTTATGATCATTAAAATTTTGTTGTGTTTAATTAATTAATAATGTGTTTATATACTTGTTATTTAATGAGAGAAAATATATAATAAATATTTTATAATCTGGTTTAACCATAAAAATGTTTTTATGGCCAGACTTGAAGGCATAATTAAATAATGAAAAGACAACATCCACTAAGGTGGTAAATTAGTGTATTGTATAGAAATTGGACATGTCTCAAACCATGGAAGGTCTGATGAGAGGAGGTGGTGTGGGATGGTATTTAATTTTGTGGAGAGGGGTGTTTTTGGAATATTTAATTCCTTGATTTATTATTTTGGCTCTATAATATGAATATTTTGAGAATTATCAAAAAAATATATATTAAATTAATGAAATATATTTCAAGATTATGGTCTTATATCATCCATAAATCTTCTATTACTCAATAATTCATGTATTTTTAAATACCATAAATTATAATAATTTTCTATTTACTAAAAAATAAACAATTTTAGAAAAATACCAAATTTTTATCCTAATAATTTTTAAAAGGTTAAAATACAAAAAAGTAATTCCATTTTATGAAAATAATATTATAAATATGAGAAATTTTAATTTAAAATAAAATTATAATTTATTTTAAAAATACATATTTTAAAATTATAACTGATTTTTTAATACATTGAAAAATTAATTGTGGTCTCATAAAATTTTCTTATAATATAAAAATAAGTTTATTTTAAATTGTTAAATTAATTAAAAAATTTAATCTAATATTTTGGACTTATAAAAATTAAAACACATAATTTATTATTTTTACAACATTTAATTACATATATAAATATATTATATTTTCTTTTATAAGATACCAAAATTCTATTTATACATTTATAGGTGATGATACTAGTCTTAATGGTCATATTAGTATTCCATAGTTAAGTTACTCTTCCATTGGTATTGGATTATTAACATCTAGAAATATCTCTTACTTTATTCATTCTTCCTTTAAAACAATTATATTGTATTATATAACTGATTTTATGCGATTAATACTATATTAAATAACTATAAGAAGGTAAAACATCATTGTATAATTTTGGGTCGTTACATTTAGAGTCTCAAATTATTTTTAAGGATGGAAACCTTTTTTAAAAAAACAAGCCTATGTTTTGTTCCATCTATAAATTTATTGACTTTTTTGACCATTTCCCATGATTTTTTAATGATGGATTAATTATCATAATTATTTAAAAATATTCCAAATTCCTAAATTTAAACTCTATAAAAATGTATTTATTGATATGGGTATACCTAATAAGTGATACCGTTCATTTTTATTATGAAAAAACTAGGTGATGTTGAGATTATTAAAGATTTATAAGATTATTGTATTTTTTTGGATGTGTTTACAATATGTTTTTGACTTGATTAATAGGGTATTATTATGTGAATGGAATTTTATGTAATTTTTTTATGAATATTATTTTTAGTAGTGATGGTTTATAAATTTTTTTTCTTGCCTCAATTTTATGTCTTTGGAATCCATTGGTAGCTTGGTGGGAAACATCGGTACACTTTCTCTACCATTTTATGATTATACAATTTCCAGTGGCACAAAGTGTGTATCACACTCGTCATTAGGTATTCTTACCCCATTTTTCCCATTTCATATATAAATACTTTTTAAGGAAGTTAAATTACCACATGATCCAATTATATGGATTCCATTTTGGTTTTTCCATTAACTATTTCATGAGCTCTATGGTGTTCCCATGATGATCTTGATTGTGTTATCCCTAAAATATTTTTCCATTGGATATTCATGTTTAGCAGTTATTATTATCGATGTGTTTATTATCATTTTTTTTCCTTTTAAAAGATTACTATAACTCACAAGTGATATGAATTTAATTTTTAATGTTTATTAAAAGATGAGTTCTCTCCCTAATTATCTCTGACTATAGTACATTAAAATTAATATTTATTTATTTTTACTTCATTTAAAAAGTGATTTGTTCATGATAATCCATATATTATGCTTTCTATAAAATGCTAAATGGTAAAATTTGTTATGGGGTCAGTTTTTAGTAATGAACTTTATATTACTTGTTTTATTAAAATGTAAAATCTTAAATATCTAATGTATTAGAAACATTCATGAAATAAATTTACTTATAAATGTAATGCATGAATATGGAGAATGGTTATTTGGTTTCAGTTTATATGCAATTTACATGGTATGTAATGGATATCCACTTGGAATATAGAGCTAGTTGGTTGTATTATTCAATTTAAATTTCATAGTTTTATTTTATAATTTATTTATCCACTATTTATTTCAATTTATTATTTCCTTAGTCACTCTTTGGTGATGTAATTTATATTAAAGTTTGGTAAAATTAGTATTTATTTGATTTATTTAATGGTTTTTTTACTACTGATTATTTTTTAATGTCTATATTCTCTATTTTTCTATACATTTTATAAAATTTATTATTTTATATGGTTGATTATATAGTTTATTGAATAGTTATGTTGGAATTTCAATTGGAATTCATGTGTTTAATATTCTTCATTGGGAAAACTGCTCCCAGTTCTATATAACTTGATACTCATTCATTTGGTACCTGCCCATGGTGATCAACGACGAACTTTGGGCTTTATCACATGTTATATCGAGTACCAGATCAAAGGTAAACAGGTTGGTTTATGAAAAAATGGTATTACAGAATAGTTGTTATTTTTGGATTTTGGTTTGATTTAAGACAGTATTGTTGGATCTCAAGGGGTAGGTTTGATTAACTATTAGAAAAAATCTTTTTATATTGAAACTTTAGTAATTTGGGGTATTTGAAATGTGTATGTTGTGATATTGAGTATTTTCCCAATTATAATAATGGTTTTTAGTTTTTAGGTGAATATTTATATTTTATATTAATTTTTACTACATTTTTTATAATCCCCATGTTTTTAGAGTAAATGGGAACAATCCCAATGTTTGAGGATTATTGTGTTTCTTCTATAAAACCAAGTGTGTAATGTGTATACCAACTAGGGTAACATCCAATTGACTTCACATGGTAAACATATATATTTACAAACCATTTAGATAAACCATTTCCCATCTTTAATTAATTTAATTCCTAAAATCATAATCCATTGTAATTTAAATTATCCTTATTTTCTTCCATTTTGGACTTATGAAGAGTTGAATTGTTATATATGGATTTTAGTTATGTTTCTTGTGTTATATCTTTTTTTTGTTAGAGTTTTTGTTTTAACATTTTCAAGATATGTTCTTTAATGTTTTTTATAATTTTAATGTGGGTTTTTATAAAATTTATTCATGTGTTGAATTTTTTCTATTTCAAAAACATTAATGCATTGTTTAGTGGGTTGTCTTAGAATTTTTTATGAGTTTTTATTTGTAAGTTATTCCAAAATTTTATTTTTATCTTTTTTACATATTAAAAATGGATAATAATACGATTTCATGATATAAATTTTATGGTTTTATTATGTTTTTTATTTTAAAATTATATATGTTGGGTATAATGTTAGTGAAAAAATATTTCTATTAACATAATAAAACTAGATCATGTATTTTTGAATTTAGGTTTATGAAGATTTGGATCATCACACATGATTTCATTGTGTTTTGGGTTTTATACTATTTTAGATTATACCCCAATAAAGATATTATGAATTCTATAATGGGATTTGAAGGTGATTCTCCACACATATACCCTTCAATTGATCAAATAATTATTGAGTCAAATGTACTATTTACTCTATCTTTGAATAAATGTACTCTCCCCTTTCTTGCTAAATATAGTGACTATCTTCTATAGTTTCATTACATGAACCCTCATATTTTATATGGGAATCTAGATCCCCATGAAGTTAAATAGTGTCTTTGGAATATTGAGAAATCCTTAAACCCTATTGAACTCCTAGACCCTCTAAATATTATTTTTTCTACCTTCTTTCTTGATGGGCGTATCTCTAAGTAGTGTAAGACCATCATCCAGACTAATCTAGAAAAGGGCCATCTATGATAGTGGTTCATGGCATTATTCATTTAGTAATACTTCACCAAAACTATAAAGGTATCTATCGTAATAGTGTTTTATTTCAAGCAGTAGGAAGGTCAATTGGTACTGTAGTATACTGGTTGTTTCATAGAATCATTAACATATCTACCTTAGCTAGCATTGGATGATTCTATAAAATAATAATATTTTAGATGATTCCTATATTATAAACTTCATGTGATAGTGTTTATGATTGGATTAAACTTATATATAGAAGTAGAGGGGTAGGATGTTATCATTTATGTGACCATGTATGGAATTCCCAATGTGATTGATATTTCTTCTACTCCTAGTATTAGTAAATGGAATTATAATAACTGAAATGGAAGGTGGTCCAATCCCTAGAAGATGGGTGGTTGTTTTGTTATATAACCATCTCATTTATTCTCTATTTCTTCTTCGGGGACTAAATTCTTATTATTCCTTCAGTGCGGTAAGCTTGGTAATTAGAAACCATTATGTTTGGAAGCTTCAAATATATTCCATAATGGTGTAAATATTTCTCATCTAAAATATTATTGTATATATGAAATTTTCAGGAGTAATAGTGGTTCTACCTATTTAATGGATCCCAAGGTTCAAACTGATAAACCTGATGTAGATATGATGGTTTTTCAAGGTACTCCCTATTATATTTTTTTATTTAATTTTTTATCCTATTGTTATTTTCATTGAAGAAATAATACCATTTGGATTTTTATTCTAGTGAAATGATTAATACCTATTATAAATTGTATCTAATTACTGTATTTTTCAATTACTAGTGATTATTTTGGTGATTTATCAATAATATTATTGGATTCTCATAAGGTGATGTGGCAACACGGTCACTATAATTGTTTTCATGCATATCTTATATGTTGAGTCATTTTTAATTTATGTGGGCCTAATCAATTATTTTTGGATAATATACTGGAATACCACCATGGATGATCTTATCTACATTTTCTTGATACTTTTCAGTATTCTTATATAGAGACGCTTCAGATGGTCAATGTTTGAGAGATCTAGTTAAAGGTTGTACACTTGAACTCAATAGTGATGAATAAGTTCCTTGTTTTTGTTTACAACATCTAATGACCCTTGGGGATTATATAAGGATATTTTTGTAAGACCTACTTCAATTAGTGTCATCATGTTCGTTTATTTTATAATTATATATCCAAACTGGAAGTGAACCTCATTATTTCAATCATAAACTTTTTTTCTATGAACATTTTTGGTTCATAAAAATTTGTAATTGATAGATAAATCACACCTGAGCTCACATTTACTTATTATTTATATTGTTTTATTGTTATTATAGTTATTTGTTTGTGTAGGTTTCATTTCATGTGGGAGGTATTATTTTTTACCATGTATTGGTTTTCTTGGATTTGCAGATTTTTTGGATAGCTATATGTCAGGTCATGGAAAATGGGATTCATGGAGTGGTGGATGGTTTTAATTTTGGGACTAGAAGGAGTGGCACCATGGAAAAGGTATATGATCACATACTGGTCTAGATGTATCTTTTTTGGTTGATGATAATCAAGGGTTACAATGTGGCCAATAGGTCCCATGGTGTGATGTGTATTAGAGAAAATAATAAATGGATTTGTCTCATTAAAAAGGATCATTCGATGTAAGGGTTTGCTCTTACCTATGGGAACCATCAAATGTACATGTCAACATGCTTGAGGGTTTAATCTTACATATGTGTATACTCATACATAAGGGGCCCAAAACGATTTAATATTATGTGAGGAGAAAATCACAACATAAGTGGGGGTTTAGGTTATGATAGAGACTCTTATGTATGAACATATCATGGTCAGTTTTTAGTGTCCATTTAGATAGGTCAACAGGAACTCATGATTAATTGTATGTAAAATATTGTGAGAATAAAATATTTATTCAAAAGAACAAGTGGGTACAATATTTTAAAGGACCTACATCGTGAAAAAAACCATATTCATGTTCATTGATACAGAAGAGACATTAAATTCGATAAAATAAAAAAACATCATAAAAAATAATGTGCAATGGGGGTTTGAAGGACGTGCTTCAATTAAGGTAGTGTTCTATACTTGAAATTATTTTATAGGAAGTTTTATTAGCACATTGTGACCATGTCTGATCCATTTTAATAAAATAATTATATGAATCATCAAAACACTATCATCCTATTTTCCTTGGACTGTCCCTTAGTGGTGAATCAAGTAAAACTCTTTTTTTGTGTTTTTATTACTTTATATGGGTGTTTGGTAATTGAATCATTGCATCAGCCAAGTTTATAAAGTTCTAATTTTTTTACATGATCCTTCTAATTCAAAGAAATGGTTGACACTCTAATTCACCCATCCCCACTTAGGTTATTCTAGGGTTTAGAAATTGGTATTGAATGGAACATGTTGTAGGTGTTAAATCTATCTTATATCTTTTCTTTTATGGAGAAAATAGTAAATTCCCAAGGTGTTCCTCTTTTGGATGGAAGTAAAATATAGATTTGGAATAATATAATTATATCTCATCTATAATCTCTTGGTATGGATGTTATCTATTCCATAGTTTAAGTTATTCATGTTAGCGATGCGATATAACTTTCTATGACTGAAATAGTTAGATAAATTCATGATACAGATACCAAAGCTCAAAATTCTCTAACCAAAACATATCGAATCAAATTTATATGGTGGTGATGAATTTAAATATAGAAAATATCATATGGTTGAAACTACAAAATTATATGAGTTTATAAAATATTTAAGGAATACAATATAACTTGTTTTCATAATAAGTATGATGATTGGATAATTATTTTATGTGAAACTATAGATAGATTCTTTTATAAAATTACTAAAGTTATTGGAGAAATTTTAGGACATGGTTAAGAAATTATGGATATTCACATTGTGATGAAACTTTTGATATGATTCCATTAATGAACAATCCAGTAGTGTAAACCATTGATGAAATGGATGGGTATAATAATTCTCTTGATGATCTATTGATTAGTCTGGTAGATTATAAAATAAGTTTGTAAATAGAAGATAAATTAATTATAACAGGCAATGAAATTAAATTCAAATTCATAGAATACAATGAAATATTCATAGGTAGTTATTATAGAGAGTATGCATATTATTAATTTCTTTCTCTTTCTCCAAAAAATGCAAGAGAGGAAAAGGAAGATGTGAAGGTGTGTTTTTTATTGCTTGTTTTCAGTGGGGTAAATTAGGGTACATTACTAATTGGTTCTCAAGGAAATTAGATGATGAAGAAATATTTGCATAAATTATGCAGATACCTCAATAGACATTCCTAGAAAATAGATACTCTAAATCAAGAAATAAATTATAGATAATTATCTTTATTTGTATGTATGAGAAATATGATGAAGACTTGTTGGATGATGTAGAAAAAGAGAATAAATTTTATGTTTAAGATTCCTTGATTACTATGATTGAGAAGGTTAAACCTAAAAAAGAGGAAGAAAATCAGTAGGATAGATTTTTCCATCTTAAGGAAAGAAATAAGGGTCCTCTTGATTATATTTAAAATCAAACAAATAAAAAAATTGAATTTTTTTAAACAGTCATCGAATTATGAAGATCTTCTTATAGAAGAGATTGATCCACTATAAGAAGAGGTAGAATAATAGTTATAAACTCAGGGATTATTAGAATTAATTCTGGAATTTACACTAAGGATAGAAGGGAAGGAAAATTTTATCAACTAAATTACATTGATATTGGAGGAAAGGATATGGTTGTTGGGGGACATGAAAAGAAGTCATTTTATTAAGCAGTATAATGGAAATAGAATCAATATCAATTCAAAGGAAGAAGAAATTATAGTTTGAAAAATTTTCAAATGTAGGGTTTTTGGAAATAATTAGACATGGAACCAAAGTATTAGAAAAAGAAAAGAATGATCAATTATCTAAATTTATGGGTATAAGTTGAATATGATGTGATATAGAAATATAAAATTTCATAAATGATATGATCCAAGAAACGGGATGTAGAATGTTGTATATATCACAATGTTTCTTGCTTTCCTATCAAATAAATTTTTGCACTAGATAGAGAAGAGGCAAAAAAATAACCCTCATTTATCAAGAGATTATTTATTACTAAATACCTATAAAAAAATAAGAAGAAATGTCAAGGAATGGAAGGCATAAAATATTTCCTATTATAAAATGTCAATTTGAATGATTTTTGGGCCACATTATGTATTTCTGTGAAGTGTAAAGGATAAATATAAATTTAGAAGCATATAGAAGTTAATAAAGGAGAATGCAACCATATCCTTTATCATGTAAAAGTAATAATTTCAATTGATTTTGTTTTCACTATTCTTACATTGTTCATAAATCTATAAATTGGTGGTAGAGGAATGGTGGAATCGCTAACTACATAAATCCATGATAATTCAATACTAGTCAACAAATAATAATTATCCTTGGAAATAGGATTTCTAATATGGAAGAATAATATGATTTATATTCAACCATTCATGTTGAGAATATATTGGAGAGTAAATATTTTTCCCCCACTCAGTCCCATAACTCATGGAAGGAGAAGAATAATATTGATAAATACATCCTAATTTATATCACACTCAAAGTGAAAAATAATTTTTGTACTTGGATTATTGACAATGGATGACCATCCCACCAAAAATAAAAGACACCTTTATTGAAAAAAAATATGTAAAGGGTTGTTATAATAGTTATATTCAACAATGACGCTTCCTTAAATATAAAAGGAATAAGAAATATAGAATTACAAAATAATGAGATAATTTTAATAGAAGTGATCTATGTTAATTGAATGCATAACGGTCTCTATAGTCTAATTCAATTCTATGACTTGGGACTATTAGTGAAATTTAATCTTAAATGGTTCACCATCAAAGGAAAGATATGTAATTATCTCATGAAAGGATAGGGGGAAAATGAAAATTTTTACAATGTAAACAGTAAAGAAAATAGTTAGTTCCTAAAAATTGAAGAAGAAAATAACTTCTGGAACTAGAAGTTGGTTCACATTAATCAATAGAGCTTGAAAATTGTTTCCCTGATAATGTTTGTTACATACATTCCTAATATAAACTGTGATTATGAAAAGTCATGTGAAACATGAATACAAGGAAATATGGTCCATAATTATCAATTGATGAGGATAAAAAGGGCATCAAATATTCTTGATATAGTCCACAATGAATTGTGTGCTCCAATTAATTTGGTTGGTAGATAATGAGAGTTTTACTTCAATATTATTATTTTTGATTATGTATAATGACATGTGTAATATTTATGTAGTATAAACGATAAGTTATTTACTATATGACTATTTGTCATTGGAAATTAAGAATAAAACTGGCCATATAATCCGTATATTAAAATTTAATAAAGGAAAAGAATACATATCCATTGATTTAGAAAATTACCATGGAAAACAGAGGATAAAAAAGTAGGTGTATTTAGGGAGTAATCCTCAAACAATTGGGTTTTTTGAATGCATAAATCGATAGGAGAATAAAATGAACCAAACTATGTTGTTCAAGGGTTGTGGATCTCTTTATTAATGGAAAGCGTTTCTTCAAGATGTGGTGTACACTCAAATTTTAACACAATAGAATCTATGAGTGGATAGGACCCCATATGGGAAATAGAATGTATGGAATGAATTTTTATTTAACTTTTTTGTTTTAGGATTTTAATGTTTCATCTAAAGCTATAAGGAAGTAAAAATAATAATGATGATGATATATATGAAGGAATATTCAATGGATACTCAAGGAAAATTAATGCCTATAAATTTTACCAAAATCACATTAGAAATATTTTGGAGACAAATGATGTCAAGATCATTGAGGATATTTATTTTAATAACATAAGGAGATCATATATTAATATTATTTTTGATCAAATATAATGATTAAAAGGGATATATTTAAAAATAGAAATTGTTGAAGGCTTACAAAATTTTTAGTGTTCTCCAAATGATGATGATTTAGATGTATAATTATAGGAGGAAAATATTTCTGAAGAAACTCAATTAGGACCTCAAAAGAGGAATAAAAGGGAATAGGTTGATCCGTCCAAAATCATTGGGGATTGGAAGACACCTACATGGGAAAGTATATGGAGGAATGTAGAAAATTATTCTTTCCTATCAATTGTGGAACTAGCTTCATTCGAAGAAGTTGTAGAGTATGAATCTTGAGATAAGTCTATGAATGAATAACTTGATTAGAATGAAAAAATATACTTTAGATCTTGTTGAGAGGCTATAAAGTAAAAATGTGATTGGAACAATGTGGATGTTCAAAATCAAATCTGATGATAATGGAAATGCGATTAGAAACAAGGAACTCTGTGTTATAAAGGTTAGGAATAGATTGAAGGTATTTATATTCAAAAATAATTTTATCCTATAGATCAACTCAGGTTGGTTAGGCACTTCCTAGAGATATAGATTCAATGTGGTAAAAACATTTATAAACTGGATTATAAAATGGAGTTATTATATGTTGTTATTGAAGAATAAGTATACATAAAAACAGTGGTATTTTTTATTTGAATTGAGGGGGAAAAGGATTGTAGATTAAAGAAGGTGATTATGGTATAAATCAAGCACCATGAGCATCATAATCATGGATACATTATTATGTGAAGAAGATAAATTTAAAATGGGAGGTCCTTACCGCAATATCTCTTCGAAAAATTCTTATAGATATCTGTTTATAGTTGTTGTGTATGTGGATGATATTATATTTAGTAGAAGAAGACACATATCCGATTATGATTTTGATGATCACGTTATTTCATATTTTTAAATTTCAATTTATGGTGAAGTCACATACTTTTAGTGCTATAGGTTATTCAAAATAATTAATAAACGTTCATTTTTAATAAAATGTATGCAAGATATATTCAGAATAAATTCAACATGTTTGATTCTATACCAATGTCGACTCCATTTTTGTTTAGGAAAAAACATGTAAATCATGATAATGTGAAATATGTTGACCTCACCATGTAGAAGAGGATAATTTGAAATATATTTTATATGACTGCAACATGGATAGAAATCATCTTTGCAACATGTATAATGGTTCACTTCCAATGTATTCCAATGAAATGGAATTTTGTAGTAGTAAAAAGAATCCTTAAGTATATTAAGGTTACTGCCAACCTTGGATTATACCTTCAAGTAAGAAAGTATAATGAATTTTCATCATTTAATGATATTGACTATGATGGAATTATTGTGGATCTGAAGTCCATATGTGGGGGTGTAATTTTCATTGGAAACAAAGGTGTGGGAAGGATGAGAAAGAAACATGAAATCATTACTCTAAGTATGGTCTAAAAAGAGTATATATCAGTCAAAAATGAATGAAATAAGTTATTGTGGATGAAGAAACAACCGATGTATATTGGTGATGAGGTGAAATTGTAACAACCCGAGAATTTATGAAAAATATTCTTTTTAACTTTATTAATGTCTTGTGTTGTACGCTACACCAAAAGAAGCTTTCACAACACACCTTCTTGACTTGCCTTGCATTACACGCAATCACGACCTTCCTCGATAGCGTGTGTAATACGCAATACCGAGTTTCACTAAACAACGATATGCTATTAAAATAATATTAAAACTAGCCGTTATGAATAGTAATAAAACCTTTTTGAAATTATGTAAATCTTATTTTTCAAAGTGAACTTCATTTTTTGGATTCGGAGTATCGAATTTAGCCTAAGGTGAAATTTTGGTACATTTCGGATAACTTTCATATTCTCATGAATAGTGAAAATTACTAAATTTTAGTTAAAAACAACTTTTTCAATCGAAATAATTAATAGTGATAAATTATTAATTTGAGTGGTTTTAAAGTATATTTAGAATATATTTTTACAATTTAATACAATGTTGGTCATTGGATGTAATTTCACATTTAAACTAGACATAAACAAGTGTCAATCTTTTGATAGATATTGTTTCTTAAAAAACACGCTATTTGTTTTAACAGCGGGATTTAATTATAAAATTAATTAATGCAACTTTTATGTTATGAATTTGGTAAAATAGACTTCATTTTTGAATTCGGAATATGAAATATAGCTTGGGATGAAATTTTGGCATTGTTCTGAAAAACATCAATTTTTGATGAATAGTGAAACTACTAAGTGGTAGGTTAAAAACTGAATTTTGCATAAAACTTAATTTTACCGCTTCTGTGAATGGAATTTCGAAAATCCGAGAGACACGGTTAATATCAAGGACTAAAATGTGGTTCAATGAGATGAAAATAAATTTTTGGTGAATAGTAACTTTTTACTATTTTTACCGCGGTTAATAGTAAATAGGGTAACTAAGGGTAAATATGATATCAATATTACCCTAATACATGTCCTAATACTATTTGACAAGTGTAATTCGACCAAAAACAAACTTAGGAATAAAATATGACCATTTAGGCCCACTTGGATTAGATTAGGACATTTATTATTAATTTATTTAAAGAAGGGTTAAAATAGTTAAAATCAAAGTTTAACAAGTAAATCATTTTTAATATAGGGTTATACATAAGATAAATTCGATTGTAAATATTCATTAGAAAGCTAAAAAGATTTCCTACATGATGGTATTTTATTTGTAATTTTTAGACATCAAATAATTTAATTTATTTATGACACAAAGATGATGCAGTAATTATCTTATTAATGAAATATTGAAAAAATTGATAATATAAATACCAAAATAAATGTAATTTGAGACTTTTTATGAATTCCACTAATTTTCTAGGTTACTATGATATATTAGTGTTGATTTAATCAACTTGGTTCGAACATATAATTCTGTTATGACTTTCACAAAAATCATATATCAAATAGTGTCAAAATTGACACAAAATAGTTTTTAAATCAAATATTATATTATTAATTGTTATTTTATTCCTAAAAATCTAAGGTTCGGCCAAATGACTTAGATAAGGATATATATATTAATAATAAACAATTTGGGGTTCGTTTGGCATGTTATAGAAAGTTTATTAACCATATAGTGAAAGAAAACAAAAAGACACGGTAAAAGTTAAATTAATTAACTTAGAGTTAAATCTAATTGATAAGGTTAAAATAATACCCTAAACTTGTCTAAATCCTATTGGTTGATAGGATTTCGACCCTTCCCCACTTTATCTTCGAAATAAGACCCTTTGGAACCATTATAAACCGATTTTGACTTTAATATAAAATAATATTTTGAGATATTCCTAAGGTGCCCCTCTCCTCCCTTATAAAAGGGCACCTCCTCCCCCTCCTCCTCACACCAATTTGAGCACTCAAGCTCGGCCAACCCCTGCCATTTTCCCTTATCCACTTCCCTAGAATAATCCTAGAGGTCCTGGTCTTCTCCAAAGACCAATCTTAGTTCCTTAAGTGGAGGATTCAAAAAGGCGTTCCAAAGAAGAGGTAATATCCATTACCGATCTTTTCAATTTCTTTCTTCTTCAACTTCTTCTTCTTCAGTTGTTTCATGATAAAGTAATAACATCAGTATTACTTACATACTGATATGTTATTATAAATATGAAACAACCCTAATTCACCTTCTATCCATCTTACGGAAAAATGAAATCACCGCGTGTGCGTACGTACGGAATACCGTCTCCACGCCGTGGTGTAATCTATTTTCCACCACCACCTTACATGGATGGGTATAATGGTGTAAAGAATAACTATACATAGTTATTAAAACATCATATTGATTCTGATATATTGTATAATTCACTCCAATTCAATTCAATACTTATAGAAATGATATCATCGCTCGTGCGTACGTACGGACTACCGTCTCCACGACGCGATGAGATTCATTCTCCATATTAACCATTTAAGAATGATTATAAAGTATATATAAGAAATAATAATGAAATATATGACATTATAAAGCTACTGGATTTATGTATATATATACATATGTATGTCATCTACTTACTTCCATTTCAAGACAATAAGGAAAGGAAAACAACGTTCATGCGTACGTACGGACTACCGTCTCCATGAACGGTGTTTTTCATTTTATTTATCTACCTATTATATATATATATACTGAATATATATGATATATAAATCATATTTTATATTCTGGAAGTAAGTAAATCATGATATAAGTAATAATGATGTCAAGAACAACAAGTCAAAACACCTACGATAAATGAAATGATTTTACCCAAAACGCTTCTTTAACATGGAATTTACAAAAGAACGGGTAATATAATGTCATAAGTGAACCATATATGATATCATAACAATGAATATGATTCTGTAATAAGTCAATGACATTATTTAAATCATTATACAGGAGGTTCGGACACATACGAAGCAAATCGGACCTAAGGTAAGGGAAATATCACAATCTCATTTTTATCCGAGATTGTTTATTCGTAAGTATTTACTGGGGTGTATTTTATCATCCACATCCATGTTCCCTCAATATGTAATATTGTTTCCATCCACTTGAAATAGTTTAAATCCAATTTTACCCTTAGGTGAGTTTTTAGTAAAGAATATGAAAGGAATCTTTTGTCGTTTTTCCGTACGAGGTACTTTTTGACTTTTCCGACAAAAGTACGAAGAATGTTTTTTTTTAACTTATACGGCATGAATGGATTTTTAAAACATTACTTCAAAGAATCTTCCTTTACAAGTTTTCAAGTTTATTTTTAATCAACTTCTTTTATTTTAAAGTTGTATGACATGTTATGAAAGGAAAAAAAGTTTTTGAAGAAGAAAGGATATTTTCCTCAAGAATTCAATTAAAGTGTTTTATCAAAATTATTTTCCATCTAAGATAATAAAGGGTTCTGTTTCTATCCATATTTTTACATTGGTTTGACTATGTTGTGATGGAATTATGTTTATGAATTCCTTTATCATATATGAATTGATTTATGATGTCATGATGTTTCAAGAATCCCATTTTTGTTATATGTGTTATGCGATGATGTATGTTTTATGATTATGTGGCACACATAAGAAAGGATTCATTATAAGATGGGTGGGACCTATATCTCCCTCCAATGCATTGGGTAATGATTTTATATCTCATGAGATAGACATGGCTGGAACGGAAGGTTATTTCGGTTCAGTGATACAGGACTGAAACGAGGAGTGAACTCGGTTCAGAAAGGGACTTTGTCCACTAAGATAGTCTTGGCAATGAGTCATGACTAACAAGAAATGATTTTCCATGATTATGTGTGCATGCCACAAAGTTTCAAGTTTTATGTTATGGGGATCTCATTTTCACTTCTATGATTTATTCCATGTTAAGATATTATGATCTCTTTTGCAGGTTTTGATTTTCATAAAGATATGATATGATTTTTATTTCCTTTATTTGCCCTTGCTGAGCATTTGAGCTCACCCTTTTATGTTTTCTTTTCCCCAGGTCAGGAAGATGGATATTAAGTAGAATATGCTAAAAGGGACCCTAGATATGATGAAATAAATGGGAGACACTGTAGAAGATTTATGAACCAGTTGTTTATGTTTCCCCAGTTTCTAAAGACACTATACCTATACGGTCCTTTGTGGTTTTGTCATATGTTGTAATAAGAGTGATTCAATTTTGAAGTATTAACAATGTATGTAAAGTGTGGGTCGTTATAGAAATGAAATATGGGGATTTTCTGTTAAAAACTAATTTGGATGGTGATCAAAACAAATATTTTTCAACACTATCATAGGAAACATGTCACGACCCGTCCTCGGGGCCCATGCCGTGACTACCCCAAGCCCGCCTTCCATAGGCCAGGGGCTGGCGACTAGCACCAAGGCGTAAATCCCGATAAAAAGGGAAGGCGTTTCCTTTGTAAAGTAAACCACAAACACCACAGAGCAAGAAGGAAGAAGTAAACACTAAGTTAAAACTGAGTACACCAGTAAGTGGAGAAAAACAAGTGGGCCAGTATACAAACCCAAACTGAAAGTAAAGTACAACTGGAAAGGGAAAACAGCAACTGAAAAGTAAGGCCGCAACGTCGAGCTTTCCACTGGGAATCCCACCTGAAGGGTGGGTACAGATAGCCTCCACTACTCCTTTGGTCCAGCCGACCGCTCCAAGTACGTCCCACCCAGTGGTCCACCTCCAGGTACCATCCTTCTCCGCAAGCCTCAACCAAGATCAGCGTTTTCCATCGTCTGCAATGAACACAACGTAGTGCGGGCATAACCCGTGTAGGGGTGAGTATAAGATACTCAGTAGGGACCCCGAGACCCCCTAAGGTCTCCCAGAATCCACAAAGGATAATCCACAAAGTTAGGATACAATCACGAAGTAACATATGACACTACTTAGGTATATTACCATACATATACCCGAATCATCAATTCCAAGTTCACTTCCAACATCAGAGCCCAAGTACAACCCAGTCCACACAGGGAAGAAAAAAGTAAATCCACACATGATAGAACAACACAATCCACCTAGGAAAGAAAAACGTAAATCCACATAGGATAGCACAACACAATCCACATAGGAAAGCAAAACAGAATTCAGCTTACACAGGAATACTACTTCGTAAGATGATAGAGGTGATCAGATGTAGCTACTGATTCATCTAAGCTGTCATACCCACAAAGGATCGATAGGTACTAACCCCCGCAATGACCCACATAGGATCGATCATGAAGTTGAAACCACAACTATTGGGAAAATCCTTCTCCATCAAGTACAGTGGTTATGCCGCTACAACCAAGCGCTTCCCTCTAACTTTGGACTGCTGTAGTACTCTGACCTAAACCGTCGTTGAAGTCGGTCAAAGTTTAAAATTTATATTCCTACTAACTACTGTATATGTGGCAAGCAGGGTCGAACCCACAGGGAAGGCTATTTTGGCCACTACTTTCTAAAAAAACTCAGTAAGCTCAACTGTTGTCAGCAGTGGAGTAGTTTTCTTATCTTTTTTTATATCTTTTAAATTTTTTTATGTTTTTATAAACTGCAACGTAAAACTACAATTCCCTTGAAAAAAACTCGTGGTACCTACACTAAAACAGAATACAACTGAAAGAAAAATGCAATGAAGAAAATAAGATGCTGATAAAAGACAAAAGTAAAGAATGCTCGGGGTTCATTCTAGTCTACTGGTTTAAATTGATTCTCCTTTTCATGTAAAGTACTACTTCATACCACTGGATTAAAAAGACGACTTACTTCCCTCGCCGGGAGTTAAGTCGCAGATATTGTACAACTAGAGTTAGCCACTCCGAGAAGTACAATTCCAGGAAGATGTCTTAAGATGAACAACAGTACAAACTCGCCGTAAGTACTTAAGTTTTCATTATGGTTTGTTTACTAAAAAGATAACTCTATAACCAAACTCGCCGAATGATTACAGAATCTGGAAAATTTCAGTGCTTGTGGTACAAGCAGGAAAATGAAATTAGATTTGATCTCGCCGATCAAATCTAATTTCATTAAAATAATAAGTGAAAAGGATGAAAAAGAAACCAGTAGAGCTAGAACTCTCCCCGAACTAAGAGACTTAGCTAACTATACTATTCATTATCACAGTAGTAATAGGAAACATTATAGAAACAGAGTACAAGAGTTTAAATCGTGAGGGAGAAGGAACTCCCTAAAAATGCTCTGCTCCTAAGTTCCTGGACTGCACTGCTTAGCATTGTCCCTCGATCGTCTCTCCACGGGTAAGTGCATGAATGCCTCCGTCAATGAATGTGTCGCCCTCGAATCAGAATGGAAGCGTCCAAAAAACGCTGCTTGATCTGCTTAAATACTCTCTGTCATCCACTACATGTCACCGCATGATTCCACCGACTTCATGTTTTACTCACGAACGCACCGCACACGTGCGTTTTTTCGCGACCGGCACGTCGCGCAATCTTTTCCCACGTAACTAACTTCGGTAAAGTTAGTTGTATGTATCTGGATGTTTTCCCATCTCTAGAATGAACCTGCGAAGTTAGAACAGAAGAATAAATAAATAAATACCCAAAGAAAGATAAATAGTTATTCTTAGAGTTAAATATCAAATTACTCGTTAAAAGTTACTTAGAGTTAATTGATAATTATTAAATTTTAAATTATTTGTACAATTATCCACTAAAAATTACTATGGCGAGAACATAATTTAATTAACTTAATTAGGTTAATAAAAATAAATACTATGTTATTAATTTCGACTATTTTTTTAAACTAAGTTATTAAAAAAAAGAACATAAATAATTAAATAAATAAATAAATATTTTAAGATTGTTTCATTAATTATATTATTAGAATTAAAGAAATTAAATTCTTAGGTTGATTAATTAAGTAGTTAATTTTAATTGAGTAATTAAAATTATTACTTAAGTTATAAGTATATTCAAATTAACAAGTATATTTTATAGTTTATTAATTAAAAAAAATATACTATAATAAATTAATTTATTATAATCATTTATTAAGTTAGTTTTGTATTCTAATTTATAATTAATCTATGTATTAATATAATTATAACTTTCATAAATTCTAATTAATTCATTTGACTTAATAAGTTAGCTTTTATGAAAAGTTAACTCCACTTTAATTAATTTTTTTTCTCTTTTGCTTTTTCTTTTTTTTACTTCACTTTATTTATACTTTACTTTTCTCCTTTTTGTTTTATACTACTTATAATATTATTATTATCTTATATTATTATATTTTTTTATTCATTTTTTTATCCTCCCTTCTTCCTCCCCCAAATCCACGGCGCAACAGGGGAGGGTTTCTTCCTCCAACAAACAGCAGCGCATGGCGGCTCCTGCTCGACTCCAGCAACAGTGCGCCACTAGCAGGTGCGGCGACCTCTTACTCGTCTCCATAGCCATGCAGATTCCTCTACGTGACGGACAACAATAGCTTCTTCCGATGGTGGACAGAAAAACAACCCTGTTGCGACTTCTACTTCAGAAACCCGACGATGCATCAACCTCCTCCGTGAGTGCAACCAGCAACAGATTCAATGATAACTTGCATCTCACCCTCCTCCAAAATTGGCGCACAGTAGGGGAGGGCTTCGGATTTCTTGAAGCAGGACCTGCGGCACTTCCCTCTTTCAGCATGGCGGTGACCCCTCCTCGGCTCAACACCGGCGGACAGCAGCGGCGCGGCTCGACTCAAGAAGAAGCACGACGCACAACTCCTCCTCTCTTTCTGGTGCAACTCCTCCCAGCGCTGCAACAAAGCCTTGTGGTAGCTCCCCTCAACGCAGCATCACCAGCAGCAGCTGGAAATCCTTGCGGCGGCAGCAGAACAGGGGCCTTTGGGTGCTATAATGGGAAACTGGTGGAAGACAAGGGAGGAAGAATCTACCGGTGGTAGAGATGGTGAAAAAAAAATAAGTGAGCTAACGATGAGACCGAAGAGGATCAGTAGCAGCAAAGAAAAAGGAGGGTGGGAGAAAAAGTATCGGTAGCACGGGATGACCGGTGAGTTTGGAGGTGTGCTGTCGGTGAGGATTATCGGTAGCTCAGCTACCGATAGAATAAAATAAAATAAGTATCGGTAGCTGAAGATGGAGGGGGAGACTTATCGGTGAGAAAATGTGGCTAAATGTATCAGTGAGGAAATAAAAGAAGTCTACCGGTAGGTTTGATGCAGAGCAGTAACGGTGAGGAAAAATGGGAGGGTGTTTCGGTGAGGTCATAAAAAATGGGAAGCGGTGCGGTAATAAAGGGACTAACGATGGGGTTAAGCAGTGAGATATCTGTGAGAAAATGTTTATCGGTGAGGATAACTGCATCGGTGAGGTATGAAGAGGGGTAGAGTCACCGATAGAGTGACTTAGCGGTGAGGAAAAAGAAACGCATCGGTAGCTGAAGCTACTGATAGAAAAAAAAATTAAATAAATAAAAGTCCACCATAAGTGCATAAAAATAATAGTTTTCTGAAATAAAATAGAATTAAAACTAAAATAAATTAAATGAAAAGACTTGAAATAATTAATTAATGTAATGATTAATACCATTAATTCATAACAAAATTATTATTCAACCTTAAACACATTAAAATAATTAATTAGAAACACTAAAATTGTACACAAAATAAAATTTTAAACTAAACTAATAAAAGACTTAAATTAAATTAACTATATAAATTAATTAAAGTATAGCAACAAATAGAAATAAAAAGCCTCGGTGACCGCAAGTGCTCGTATACCTTACCGATAGACTAAAACAAAATAAAAATGAATTAAAACCCAATCTGCATACATAAAATAATATAATTAATGTTTGAAAACTCTTAATTAATTAATTAATTAATTATTTGACACATAAAATTAAGGGCGAACAACTTAATTTAACTTAAAACACTAATTATTTACTTAACTAATTTGCAGGATGACAAAACACATAAAATAACTTTTCAACCCTATTCTAATGTAACTAAAATAAAAGACTAATTATAAAAACAAAGTCTAAGTTAATTAAATAGAATTATAACGATTATATAAATATTTAAAATAAAAATAACTTATTAAAAAGAAAGCAAAGAGAACTGATTTAAACTAACTAAATACTCACCGTTTAAGGACCCACCGGTAGTTTAAATTAAAGGTTACCGATAGACTTACGAGAGAGCTACCGGTAGGCAAAGAGTATCAGTGACAAGGGTCACCGATAGAGGCAGAGTCACCGATAGAGTGTACCGGTAACCTGCTATCGGTAGCTAAGCTACCGATAGTCTGGCAAACCGCGACTAAGTTATATAAACGTAAAAATTAAAATTAAATTAATTAGAAAGCTCAATGATTAATAATAATAATAAGTTAAATAAAATAAACAAATAAGGATTTAACTAAACAAATTGAAAATTAGTTATATTAAAAACACGTCAAGAATAAATCAATTATTTTAAGGTCCAAAATTACATAAAATGTTATAAAAAGTGAATAGTTGACAAATTTATTTATAAAAATACAAAAGTGCATTTATTTATTAAAAAGTGTTAAAATAATTAAAAAGATTGCATAAAATGTAATAAAAAGATGTGGCAAACTGAGTAAAAATAAGGCCACATCAAATTCCCCCACACTTAAACATTGTTTGTCCTCAAACAATCCCATGTGTTATCATCTTTGAAAATATGTGAATTATACAAATCAGCAATGTTCGGAGAAGTTTCAACAGAGGACTCAAAAAGTGTGCTTAGGCTATTGAACACATACCTCAAATAAAGTCTCGCCTAGAACCACTACTCAAAGGGAACTCAAGTAAACCATGAATCATCCATAAATGAAGGTGTCCTGCTTCATATATGACTTTGCCTAGTGACTCACTTCGATTCAAGCTCAATTTCTAAATTCAAGAGTGATAAAAGATAAAATGAAAGTGGAATCAAAACCTTAACAAAAGGAACTTTGTACTTTGACTAATCCCCTTGGTTCCAAAATTAAAACATAGATAATTTTTTTTTGAAAATCTCTTTATTGATACAACCCAAATGACTCCCATATAAACCAGTTGTCCCCTTCTTCATCTGGAGTTCATCATTCCCCTCACCTTAATGAATTCATTTTTGACCCTAGATACTTTATTTATTTTTTCCAAGCCATGTAATTTGTGCCAAGCACTGTGCAATGCACTTATTCAGAGTGTACAGAGGGCTTATAGTAAACAGAAACGCACCCAGCATCTAAGGTCTCAGAGATTCACCGTGGGATCCCAGATGCCCAGTATTACTCCAGTTTCAAAAGATTTATATAAAAACCATTTACATTGACTCAATATAAGTGATCATTTTTATAAATTAAAAGAATGAAAAGGCTCCTCGGAAAAAAGTCAATCTTCCAGTACCTAAAATTATGATTTTAAATCCACTAAAAGATTTCCCATATCACTCTCAAAACAAGTTCCTAAACAAAATTCATTAAACCACTAAACAATTCCACTCAGCAATCATCCACTGCCACTCATTTCAGACTCAAAGCAAAACTCAACTTCCAATCAAGCTCTATCCTAAGGCAAGACTCATTTGAGTGCAGTGTAAAGCCTAAAATTGTGAAAGAATTTTTGAAAAATTTTGACCATTTTTTTTTGACAAAAAGTTTAAAAGCAGTGGGAATTGATGAGCATTACAATTAAACACAGTTTAGCACATCCAAGAATTGACCCCCTCCCCCACACTTAAAACCCAACTTTGTCCCCAAAGTTGACTTCTAAATATGGAGAAGAACAATTAATCAATTATGGTTCAAAACAGATTTTCAATTTAGTAGATTAATGAGATGTATAAAGGGTCTCAATGAAGTTAAAAAAGATATTGTTTTCCACAATGATTAAATAAAAGCAGGTTCATTTCAGACACACACATGCTTTAACATTCAGTTCAGTTACAAAGATTTTCATTAAAGCACAAACAAAGCATATAAGGTGTAAGTGTGCAATTAACTGGGTGTAAGCATTTTAAACAATAAGTTCAATAATATGTTCAATATAGTAGACAAAGTTCATGCCACACACCTCAACGAAACAAGCAGATTCAAATGACCAGCATGTACTCCCCCCACACTTAGTTTCATGCAGTGAAAACGTTTTTAATACAATAGTGAAATTCAATTTTTTTAAAAGCAAGGAGGGTCATGCAGATTTTTAATTCATTAGTTACACGACATGCAGCAGAATTTTTATAATACAAACAGAATTTTAAGCAAGTAGAATTCTATTTACAAAAGCAAGAGCAGAAAAATAATTGAAACAAGTTGAAGTACTTCCCTGACTAATCTCTTGTCCAAAAATGACCATGGTAATTCCACTCCTTAGATGAAAGAAGCATCATTCCTAAAAACACAGAGTATATAGACCAGGAACAATTATGCAGAAAAAACAGAGCATATATAAGCAAACAAAGCAGCACTTTATTCAAAGTAAAATAAGAACAGAACAAAAGTAAAAACAAAGAAAGAGCATGGGTTGACTCCCATGAAGCACTGAATTTTAAGTCTTCAGTTAGACTTTATTTAATTAAAATTTTTATTTATTAACAAAACAAGACCATGGGTTGCCTCCCATGCAGCGCTAGGTTTAAAGTCCCCAGCCAGACTTCATTCAAGAACAGTGAAAACAGCCAAACCTTTTGGCTGCCCCTCAAAATAGAGTTTCAGTCTTTGCCCATTGACCAACATGGGTTTATTCTCTTCACCAACTATTTCCACAGCTCCATTTTTCAGAACTCTCACAACAGTAAATGGTCCAGACCACTTGGACTTTAGCTTCCCAGGAAAAAGTTTAAGTCTAGAATTAAAGAGGAGAACCTTCTGTCCAGATTTGAAATCTTTAGTTTGAATGATAGAATCATGAAAATTTTTAGTCCTTTCTTTGTAAATCCTTGAATTATCATAACTCTCTCTTCTAATCTAATCTAATTCACTCAGCTCAAGCAATCTTCTCTCACCAGCACTCTTAAATTCAAAGTTCAGAGCCTTAACTGCCCAACATGACTTATGTTGCAACTCCACAGGTAGATGACAGCATTTCCCAAACAACATCCTGTAAGGAGACATACCTATTGGGGTCTTGAAAGCAGTTCTATATGCCCATAAAGCTTCATCCAGTTTAAGAGACCAGTCTTTCCTAGAATTTGACACAGTTTTCTCAAGAATTTGTTTTAGTTCTCTGTTAGAAATTTCCACTTGTCCACTGGACTGTGGATGATATGGAGTACCAGTTTTGTGAACACAACCATATTTTTCCATCAAAGTTTTAAACTTGTAATTCTTAAAGTGTGTTCCATTATCTGTAATAAAAGCTCTTGGTACTCCAAATCGTGTAAAAATATTCTTTTTTACAAATTTTATCACACTATTTGCTTGATTGTTGGGCAGAGCTACTGCCTCAACCCACTTTGACACATAATCTACAGCAACAAGAATATACTCATTCCCATGAGATGATGGAAATGGACCCATGAAATCTAATCCCCAAACATCAAAAATTTCTACCTCCAAAATACCCTTCTGGGGTAACTCCTGTTTCCTACTCACATTACCCAGCCTCTGACACCTATCACACCCGACCACAAAACTCCTAGAATCCTTAAAGAGGGTAGGCCAATAGAAACCAGATTGCAAGACTTTTTGAGCGGTCCTCTCACCCCCATGGTGACCTCCCCAAGGTGAAGAATGACAACTTTCAAGAATAGAAAACATCTCTTCCTCAGGTACACATCTCCTAAGAATACCATCAGCATACCTCCTAAACAGTAAGGGATCATCCCACAGATAATATTTAAGCTCAGAAATGAATTTCTTTCTTTGATTATTAGACAGATTTTTGGGAATGACACCTACTGCCAGGAAGTTGGAAAAATCTGCAAACCAAGCAGATTGCCTAACTGAGACAGTGAGCAGTTTTTCATCAGGGAAGGAAGAGTTAATTTCCCTATGATTTTCAGATTCAAGTTGAGTAACAGGAAGCCTAGATAAATGATCAGCAACTAAGTTTTCAGCTCCCTGCTTATCCCTAATCTCTAAGTCAAACTCTTTTAACAATAAGATCCATCTAATCATCCTGGGTTTAGTTTCTTTCTTAGACAGCAAGTATTTTAAAGCAGAATGGTCAGTGAAAATTATGACTTTTGAACCTAACCGATATTGTCTAAACTTTTCCAGAGCAAAAACAACAGTTAACAACTCTTTCTCAGTGGTAGTATAATTCTTTTGAGCATCATCTAGCAATCTACTAGCATAATATACCACATGCAATTTCCTATCTCTCCTCTGTCCAAGGACAACACCTACAGCCATGTCACTAGCATCACACATAAGTTCGAATGGTAGTTTCCAATCAGGTGCAGTGATGATAGGTGATGTAGTGAGTTTCTCCTTAAGCAGATTAAATGATTTCAAGCAATTTTCATCAAAATTAAATGGTGCATCCTTTACCAACAAAGAACACAAGGGCTTTGTGATTTTAGAAAAATCCTTTATGAATCTCCGGTAGAAACCAGCATGCCCTAGAAAACTTCTAACACCCTTAACATTAACAGGAGGCGGCAGTTTTTGAATAACTTCTATCTTCGCAGTATCAACTTCTAAACCTCTCTTAGAAACTTTATGACCAAGGACAATACCTTCAGTAACCATGAATTGACATTTCTCCCAATTAAGAACAAGGTTGGTTTTAATGCATCTCTTTAAGACTAACTCAAGATTTCCTAAGCAAGTATCAAAAGTACTCCCCACTATAGAAAAGTCATCCATGAAAACTTCAATGATTCTCTCGATCATATCAGAAAAGATAGCCATCATGCACCTTTGAAAGGTGGCTGGAGCTCCACACAACCCAAAGGGCATCTGCCGGTAGGCAAATGTTCCAAAGGGGCATGTGAAATTAGTCTTCTCCTGATCCTCTGGATCAACAGGAATCTGGTTGTAACCAGAATACCCATCTAGAAAACAGAAAAATTCATTTCCAGCAAGCCTCTCAAGCATCTGATCAAGGAAGGGCATAGGAAAATGGTCCTTCCTAGTGGCTGCATTAAGCTTCCAATAATCAATACAGACTCTCCATTTTGTGGCTTTCCTAACTTGGACTTCTTCATTTTTTTCATTCCTTACTACAGTGAAACCTCCCTTCTTGGGGAAAACCTGGACAGGGCTGACCCAAGCACTATCTGAGATGGGATATATCATTCCAGTATCTAACAGCTTGATTACTTCCTCTCTCACAACTTCTTTCATGTTTGGATTTAATCTTCTTTGACATTCTACCCTAGGCTTATGATCAGGTTCCATAGGAATTTTGTGCGTACAGAATGAAGGACTAATTCCCTTGATATCAGCTATCGTCCAGCCTATGGCAGATTTAAACTTTTTCAAAACATTCAACAGTTTTTCTTCTAGGGTTTCATTTAGTTCAACAGAGATTATTACAGGCAAAGTAGAGTTCTCACCTAAAAATGAATATTTAAGATGGGCAGGGATAGGCTTCAGCTCAAGATCAGGTGGTACTACACTTGAAGGAAGACTCTTAGGCCTGGGAGGTCCAAGATCTTCAACATATTTCTTGTAAGGAGTATTAAAAGATGAAAGACTTTCAATTTCCAGTTCAGATTCAGAGATAACAATGCTACTGTCCAAGGTAGGCAGTACACTGTCCAGATTTTCCAAATCAGATTTCAGCAGGTTTATCAAAGATAAATCATCTAATTGTCTTAACAGTTCTCCTTCAGTATCATCAAAGTGCTCAGTAAGGTCGGTGTTAACAGAAACACCCTCAATTTCATTCAGAAAACTCCTAAGTTCAGAAACATAAGACTCTCCTACAATAGAAACTGGACAGTTGTCCAGTTCTGGAAGATTTTCCAGTTTGGCTGTTACAACAGAATTTTCAACTTCTAGAACAGATTCGCAAATATTTTCAGCTTCACAAATGCTTTCTTCAACAAAAGAATGATTTTCAGATTTTTCAATGAGTTCAAGTTGATTTTTATAAGAACATTCAGCTTCAAGAGACTCAATTTTTGAACAGTTTTCAGAGTAAGTTGGTTCCTTAATATTTTTAAAAACATTGAACTCTTCTTCTTGTTCACCAATTTTGAAGATCAGTTGACCCTTAGACACATCAATGACAGCTCCACCTGTGCCCAAGAAGGGCCTACCCAAGATGATAGGTACCTCTTGATCACACTCCATATCTAGAACAAGAAAATCAGCAGGTAAGAACAATTTCCCAACTCCAACTAGTAAGTCATCTACTCGACCTATAGGATGAGTAAAGGATCTATCAGCTAACTGTAGTATGACCGTGGTAGGTTGAAGATCACCCAACCTCAACTGTCGAAACAGTGAGTATGGGAGCAGATTAATACTGGCACCTAGATCACACAAACAGTTCAGCTGACCTGAATTACCTAGAGTACAGTGGATGACAAAGCTACCTGGGTCTTTCAATTTTGGTGGGATTTTCTTTTGAAGCACAGCACTGCACTCCTCAGTGAGGCTGTAAGTAGCAAATTCTTCAAGGGTATTTTTATTTGAAACAATTTTCTTTAAAGATTTTAGATAAGATGGGATTTGAATTAAGGCTTGGATAAAAGGGATGTTCACTTGAAGCTTAGAAAGAAGACCAAGGAACTGAAGAAGTTTAGCCTTAGTATTACTTTGAGTTTTCAGTTTTTCAGGGAAAGGGATGGGTGGGGAAAAAATTTTCAGAACAGTAGGCATGTCCCTCACCTATTCAACAACCTTTTATTTTCCTTTATTTTTTTGATTTTTAAAACAATATTCATCTTGATTTCCAGGTGAAAGGTTCAGATTCTCATCATTTTCAACATCTTTCTGTGAATTTCCAGATTGTGAACAAAGCAGATTTTCATTTGCAGATTCAAACAGTTTCTCATTTTGAGCATTTTTTAAAGTTTTTTCAGCAACATTTTGAGTATTCAACCCACTCCTAGTAACAACAGCCATGATATTCTCCCTAGGATTTAGTTCAGTGGTACTAGGAAACCTACCTTTATCCCTAGAAGTCAAATCTCTAGCTAATTGGCCAAGCTGTGTTTCCATATTCTGCATTCTTACATCAGTTTGCATCTTGTCTGACTCATATTGATTTTTCTGTTTATTAAGTTGAGTCATGTACCTTTCCTCTTGTGAGTTTATTTTATTCAATATCTGATCCAATTTAAAAGACATTTTATTATCATTACTTCCTTGAACATTCGAAGACTCTCACCTTTGTTGACTTTGAAAATTTGGTCTTGGTTGGTTCTAATAATTAGGGGCAGTTTGTTGCTTAATAATACCTTGATCTTTCCATGACAAATTTGGATGGTTCCTATAGCCTTGATTGTAATTATTAGAAAATGGATCTTCTTTTTGAGGCATCCTAGGACCGTAATTGACAAAGTTTAAATTTTCAGGTTGTTGGGCAGATAGATCAACATTAGGACAAAAACATTCAGAGTGCCCAAACATACCACACAGAGTGCACTGTTGCCTAAGAGATTGATAATGATTCTGGTTTTCAACTTGGTTAACAGATTGTTTTGAATTCTGGTTCATTAATGTTTGAAGTTGGTTAGTGATTTCAGCTAGTTGAGCTTGAGTTTCATTCATTGAACCAGTATTTAAATTGACAGTTCTATTAACTCGTTTTCTTCTTGAATTCTTATATTGGGAATTAAGGGCCAGATTATTGAAAATTTGTCTCAACTCTTCATCAGTTTTATCATTGTAATTACCCCCAGCAGCTTGATCACCTAAATTCTGACCAGAGGAAGAAATCCCTTCATAGAAGGTGTCCATAAGGAGATGTGAAGGGAGTTGATGATGGGGACACTGCCTAAGCAGATCCCTGAATCTATCCCATGATTCATGGAAGGCTTCTCCATCCTCTTGATAAAAACTAGTGATTTTAGTTCTAAGTTCTCCTTTTAATCTTTGGGGATAAAATTTCGTAATGAATGAGTTATACACTTGATCCCAATTCTCGAAAAAATTTTCATCTAGACTTAAAAACCAATTTCTCGCATTCCCTTTAAGGAAAAAGGGAAAAACTCTCATCCTTAGTTCATTTTCAGTGAGTCCTAAAAGTGGAAGTTGCTGCACAGTATTGTAGAAATCTCTAATGAAGGCCAGAGAGTCCTCATTAGAGAGCCCATTGAATGTAGGCAGCAGAGAAATGTGTGATTGTTTTAGCTCATAATTTCTGGCTCTAGGACTTAATCTAATAGATTATGGGTTGCTTGAAACTTGAGGGAGTTGAAACTCCCTCATCCTAGGCCTTTGGTGTTCATCTAAGATTTCTGGATGGTTATTTCGAAAGTTATTATTCTCAGGGATTCTATTTTATTGATTTTCCATTTCAATTTTGTTTTTCCTTCTTAGAGCAGCTAAGTGTTTATCGAGTTCAGGGTTTAGAGGTTCCAATATAACAGCAGATGTTCCCGTGCTCATACAAACAGTTGTAGATAGTTTCTAACAGTAACACGCAGAAAGAAAAGTAAATTTTTTTACAGTTTTTCAAAATTTCAATTTTTTAAAGGTTTTTTTTATATGTGTTTTTTTAAGAGTTTTTTTTAGCAATGGCTCGTTCCCTCCCCGGCAACGGCGCCAAAAACTTGACCTAAACCGTCGTTGAAGTCGGTCAAAGTGTAAAATTTATATTCCTACTAACTACTGTATATGTGGCAAGCAGGGTCGAACCCACAGGGAAGGCTATTTTGGCCACTACTTTCTAAAAAAACTCAGTAAGCTCCACTGTTGTCAGCAGTGGAGTAGTTTTCTTATCTTTTTTATATCTTTTAATTTTTTTTATGTTTTTATAAACTGCAACGTAAAACTACAATTCCCTTGAAAAAAACTCGTGCTACCTACACTAAAACAGAATACAATTGAAAGAAAAATGCAATGAAGAAAATATGATGCTGATAAAAGACAACAGTAAAAAATGCTCGGGGTTCATTCTAGTCTACCGGTTTAAATTGATTATCCTTTTCATGTAAAGTACTACTTCATACCACTGGATTAAAAAGACGACTTACTTCCCTCGCCAGGAGTTAAGTCGCGGATATTGTACAACTAGAGTTCGCCACTCCGAGAAGTACAATTCCAGGAAGATGTCTTAAGATGAACAACAATACAAACTCGCCGTAAGTACTGAAGTTTTCATTATGGTTTGTTTACTAAAAAGATAACTCTATAACCAAACTCGCCGAATGATTATAGAATCTGGAAAATTTCAGTGCTTGTGGTACAAGCAGGAAAATGAAATTAGATTTGATCTCGCCGGTCAAATCTAATTTCATTAAAATAATAAGTTAAAAGGATGAAAAAGAAACCAGTAGAGCTAGAACTCTCCCCGAACTAAGAGAATTAGCTAACTATACTATTCATTATCACAGTAGTAATAGGAAACATTATAGAAACAGAGTACAAGAGTTTAAATCGTGAGGGAGAAGGAACTCCCTAAAAATGCTCTGCTCCTAAGTTCCTGGACTGCACTGCTTAGCATTGTCCCTCGATCGTCTCTCCACGGGTAAGTGCATGAATGCCTCCGTCAATGAATGTGTCGCCCTCGAATCAGAATGGAAGCGTCCAAAAAACGCTGCTTGATCTGCTTAAATACTCTCTGTCATCCACTACATGTCACCGCATGATTCCACCGACTTCATGTTTTACTCACGAACGCACCGCACACGTGCGTTTTTTCGCGACCGGCACGTCGCACAATATTTTCCTACATAACTAACTTCGGTAAAGTTAGTTGTATGTATCTAGACGTTTTCCCATCTCTAGAATGAACCTGCGAAGTTAGAACAGAAGAATAAATAAATAAATACCCAAAGAAAGATAAATAGTTATTTTTAGAGTTAAATATCAAATTACTCGTTAAAAGTTACTTAGAGTTAATTGACAATTATTAAATTTTAAATTATTTGTACAATTATCCACTAAAAATTACTATGGCGAGAACATAATTTAATTAACTTAATTAGGTTAATAAAAATAAATACTATGTTATTAATTTCGACTATTTTTTTAAACTAAGTTATTAAAAAAAAGAACATAAGTAATTAAATAAATAAATAAATATTTTAAGATTGTTTCATTAATTATATTATTAGAATTAAAGAAATTAAATTTTTAGGTTGATTAATTAAGTAGTTAATTTTAAATGAGTAATTAAAATTATTACATAAGTTATAAGTATATTCAAATTAACAAGTATATTTTATAGTTTATTAATTAAAAAAAATATACTATAATAAATTAATTTATTATAATCATTTATTAAGTTAGTTTTGTATTCTAATTTATAATTAATCTATGTATTAATATAATTATAACTTTCATAAATTCTAATTAATTAATTTGACTTAATAAGTTAGCTTTTATGAAAAGTTAACTCCACTTTAATTAATTTTTTTTCTCTTTTGCTTTTGCTTTTTTTTACTTCACTTTATTTATACTTTACTTTTCTCCTTTTTGTTTTATACTACTTATAATATTATTATTATCTTATATTATTATATTTTCTTATTCATTTTTTTATCCTCCCTTCTTCCTCCCCCAAATCCACGGCGCAACAGGGGAGGGTTTCTTCCTCCAACAAACAGCAGCGCATGGCGGCTCCTGCTCGACTCCAGCAACAGTGCGCCACTAGCAGGTGCGGCGGCCTCTTACTCGGCTCCATAGCCATGCAGATTCCTCTACGTGATGGACAACAGTAGCTTCTTCCGATGGTGGACAGAAAAACAACCCTGTTGTGACTTCTACTTCAGCAACCCGACGATGCATCAACCTCCTCCGCGAGTTCAACCAGCAACAGATTCAATGATAACTTGCAGCTCGCCCTCCTCCAAAATTGGCGCAAATCAGGGGAGGGATTCAGATTTCTTGAAGGAGGACCTGCGGCACTTCCCTCCTTCAGCATGGCGGTGACCCCTCCTCGGCTCAACACCGGCGGACAGCAGCGGCGCGGATCGACTCAAGAAGAAGCACGACGCACAACTCCTCCTCTCTTTCTGGTGCAACTCCTCCCAGCGCTGCAACAAAGCCTTGTGGTAGCTCCCCTCAACGCAGCATCACCAGCAGCAGCTGGAAATCCTTGCGGCGGCAGCAGAACAGGGGCCTTTGGGTGCTAGAATGGGAAACTGGTGGAAGACAAGGGAGGCAGAATCTACCGGTGGTAGAGATGGTGAAAAAAAATAAGTGAGCTAACGATGAGACCGAAGAGGATCAGTAGCAGCAAAGAAAAAGGAGGGTGGGAGAAAAAGTATCGGTAGCATGGGATGACCGGTGAGTTTGGAGGTGTGCTGTCGGTGAGGATTATCGGTAGCTCAGCTACCGATAGAATAAAATAAAATAAGTATCGGTAGCTGAAGATGGAGGGGGAGACTTATCGGTGAGAAAATGTGGCTAAATGTATCAGTGAGGAAATAAAAGAAGTCTACCGGTAGGTTTGATGCAGAGCAGTAATTGTGAGGAAAAATGGGAGGGTGTTTCGGTGAGGTCATAAAAAATGGGAAGCGGTGCGGTAATAAAGGGACTAACGATGGGGTTAAGCAGTGAGATATCTGTGAGAAAATGTTTATCGGTGAGGATAACTGCATCGGTGAGGTATGAAGAGGGTTAGAGTCACCGGTAGAGTGACTTAGCGGTGAGGAAAAAGAAACGCATCGGTAGCTGAAGCTACCGATAGAAAAAAAAAATATATATAAAAGTCCACCATAAGTGCATAAAAATAATAGTTTGCTGAAATAAAATAGAATTAAAACTAAAATAAATTAAATGAAAAGACTTGAAACAATTAATTAATGTAATGATTAATACCATTAATTCATAACAAAATTATTATTCAACCTTAAACACATTAAAATAATTAATTAGAAACACTAAAATTGTACACAAAATAAAATTTTAAACTAAACTAATAAAAGATTTAAATTAAATTAACTATATAAATTAATTAAAGGATAGCAACAAATAGAAATAAAAAGCCTCGGTGACCGCAAGTGCTCGTATACCTTACCGATAGACTAAAACAAAATAAAAATGAATTAAAACCCAATCCGCATACATAAAATAATATAATTAATGTTTGAAAACTCTTAATTAATTAATTAATTAATTATTTGACACATAAAATTAAGGGCGAACAACTTAATTTAACTTAAAACACTAATTATTTACTTAACTAATTTGCAGGATGACAAAACACATAAAATAACTTTTCAACCCTATTCTAATGTAACTAAAATAAAAGACTAATTATAAAAACAAAGTCTAAGTTAATTAAATAGAATTATAACGATTATATAAATATTTAAAATAAAAATAACTTATTAAAAAGAAAGCAAATAGAACTGATTTAAACTAACTAAATACTCACCGTTTAAGGACCCACCGGTAGTTTAAATTAAAGGTTACCGATAGACTTACGAGAGAGATACTGGTAGGAAAAGAGTATCGGTGACAAGGGTCACCGATAGAGGCAGAGTCACCGATAGAGTGTACCGGTAACCTGTTATCGGTAGCTAAGCTACCGATAGTCTGGCAAACCGCGACTAAGTTATATAAACATAAAAATTAAAATTAAATTAATTAGAAAGATAAATGATTAATAATAATAATAAGTTAAATAAAATAAACAAATAAGGATTTAACTAAACAAATTGAAAATTAGTTATATTAAAAACACGTCAAGAATAAATCAATTATTTTAAGGTCCAAAATTACATAAAATGTTATAAAAAGTGAATAGTTGTCAAATTTATTTATAAAAATACGAATGTTCATTTATTTATTAAAAAGTGTTAAAATAATTAAAAAGATTGCATAAAATGTAATAAAAATATGTGGCAAACTGAGTAAAAATAAGGCCACATCAAATTCCCCCACACTTAAACATTGTTTGTCCTCAAACAATCCCATGTGTTATCATCTTTGAAAATATGTGAATTATACAAATCAGCAATGTTTGGAGAAGTTTCAACAGAGGACTCAAAAAGTGTGCTTAGGCTATTGAACACATACCTCAAATAAAGTCTCGCCTAGAACCACTACTCAAAGGGAACTCAAGTAAACCATGAATCATCCATAAATGAAGGTGTCCTGCTTCATATATGACTTTGCCTAGTGACTCACTTCGATTCAAGCTCAATTTCTAAATTCAAGAGTGATAAAAGGTAAAATGAAAGTGGAATCAAAACCTTAACAAAAGGAACTTTGTACTTTGACTAATCCCCTTGGTTCCAAAATTAAATCATAGATAATTTTTTTTGAAAATCACTTTATTGATACAACCCAAATGACTCCCATATAAACCAGTTGTCCCCTTCTTCATCTGGAGTTCATCATTCCCCTCACCTTAATGAATTCATTTTTGACCCTAGATACTTTATTTATTTTTCCCAAGCCATGTAATTTGTGCCAAGCACTGTGCAATGCACTTATTCAGAGTGTACAGAGGGCTTATAGTAAACAGAAACGCACCCAGCATCTAAGGTCTCAGAGATTCACTGTGGGATCCCAGATGCCCAGTATTAGTCCAGTTTCAAAAGATTTATATAAAAACCATTTACATTGACTCAATATAAGTGATCATTTTTATAAATTAAAAGAATGAAAAGGCTCCTCGGAAAAAAGTCAAACTTCCAGTACCTAAAATTATGATTTTAAATCCACTAAAAGATTTCCCATATCACTCTCAAAACAAGTTCCTAAACAAAATTCATTAAACCACTAAACAATTCCACTCAGCAATCATCCACTACCACTCATTTCAGACTCAAAGCAAAACTCAACTTCCAATCAAGCACCATCCTAAGGAAAGACTCATTTGAGTGCAGTGTAAAGCCTAAAATTGTGAAAGAATTTTTGAAAAATTTTGACCATTTTTTTTGACAAAAAGTTTAAAAGCAGTCGGAATTGATGAGCATTACAATTAAACACAGTTTAGCACAGTCAAGAATTGACCCCCTCCCCCACACTTAAAACCCAACTTTGTCCCCAAAGTTGACTTCTAAATATGGAGAAGAACAGTTAATCAATTATGGTTCAAAACAGATTTTCAATTTAGTAGATTAATGAGATGTATAAAGGGTCTCAATGAAGTTCAAAAAGATATTGTTTGCCACAATGATTAAATAAAAGCAGGTTCATTTCAGACACACACATGCTGTAACATTCAGTTCAGTTACAAAGATTTTCATTAAAGCACAAACAAAGCATATAAGGTGTAAGTGTGCAATTAACTGGGTGTAAGCATTTTAAACAATAAGTTCAATAATATGTTCAATAGAGTAGACAAAGTTCATGCCAAACACCTCAACGAAACAAGTAGATTCAAATGACCAGCATGTACTCCCCCCACACTTAGTTTCATGCAGTGAAAACGTTTTTAATACAATAGTGAAATTCAATTTTTTTTAAAAGCAAGGAGGGTCATGCAGATTTTTAATTCATTAGTTACACGACATGCAGCAGAATTTTTATAATACAAACAGAATTTTAAGCAAGTAGAATTCTATTTACAAAAGCAGGAGCAGAAAAATAAGTGAAACAAGTTGAAGTACTTCCCTGACTAAGCTCTTGTCCAAAAATGACCATGGGAATTCCACTCCTTAGATGACAGAAGCAGCATTCCTAAAAACACAGAGTATATAGACCAGGAACAATTATGCAGCAAAAACAGAGCATATATAAGCAAACAAAGCAGCACTTTATTCAAAGTAAAATAAGAACAGAACAAAAGTAAAAACAAAGAAAGAGCATGGGTTGACTCCCATGAAGCACTGAATTTTAAGTCTTCAGTTAGACTTTATTTAATTACAATTTTTATTTATTAACAAAACAAGACCATGGGTTGCCTCCCATGCAGCGCTAGGTTTAAAGTCCCCAGCCAGACTTCATTCAAGAACAGTGAAAACAGCCAAACCTTTTGGTTGCCCCTCAAAATAGAGTTTCAGTCTTTGCCCATTGACCAACATGGGTTTATTCTCTTCACCAACTATTTCCACAGCTCCATTTTTCAGAACTCTCACAACAGTAAATGGTCCAGACCACTTGGACTTTAGCTTCCCAGGAAAAAGTTTAAGTCTAGAATTAAAGAGGAGAACCTTCTGTCCAGATTTGATCTCTTTTGTTTGAATGATAGAATCATGAAAATTTTTAGTCCTTTCTTTGTAAATCCTTGAATTATCATAACTCTCTCTTCTAATCTCATCTAATTCACTTAGCTCAAGCAATCTCTTCTCACCAGCACTCTGAAATTCAAAGTTCAGAGCCTTAACTGCCCAATATGACTTATGTTGCAACTCCACAGGTAGATGACAGCATTTCCCAAACAACAGCCTGTAAGGAGACATACCTATTGGGGTCTTGAAAGCAGTTCTATATGCCCATAAAGCTTCATCAAGTTTAAGAGACCAGTCTTTCCTAGAGTTTGACACAGTTTTCTCAAAAATTTGTTTTAGTTCTCTGTTAGAAATTTCCACTTGTCCACTGGACTGTGGATGATATGGAGTACCAGTTTTGTGAACACAACCATATTTTACCCTAATACTCTCACAACAGTAAATGGTCCAGACCACTTGGACTTTAGCTTCCCAGGAAAAAGTTTAAGTCTAGAATTAAAGAGGAGAACCTTCTGTCCAGATTTGAACTCTTTAGTTTGAATGATAGAATCATGAAACTTTTTTGTCTTTTCTTTGTAAATCCTTGAATTATCATAACTCTCTCTTCTAATATCATCTAATTCACTCAGCTCAAGCAATCTCCTCTCACCAGCACTCTTAAATTCAAAGTTCAGAGCCTTAACTTCCCAATATGACTTATGTTGCAACTCCACAGGTAGATGACATCATTTCCCAAACAACAGCCTGTAAGGAGACATACCTATTGGGTTCTTGAAAGCAGTTCTATATGCCCATAAATCTTCATCCAGTTTAAGAGACCAGTCTTTCCTAGAGTTTGACACAGTTTTCTCAAGAATTTGTTTTAGTTCTCTGTTAGAAATTTCCACTTGTCCACTGGACTGTGGATGATATGGAGTACCAGTTTTGTGAACACAACCATATTTTTTCATCAAAGTTTTAAACTTGTAATTCTTAAAGTGTGTTCCATTATCAGTAATAAAAGCTCTTGGTACTCCAAATCGTGTAAAGATATTCTTTTTTATAAATTTTATCACACTATTTGCTTGATTATTGGGCAGAGCTACTGCCTCAACCCACTTTGACACATAATCTACAACAACAAGAATATACTCATTCCCCTGAGATGATGGAAATGGACCATGAAATCTAATCCCCAAACATAAAAAATTTCTACCTCCAAAATACCCTTCTGGGGTAACTCCTGTTTCCTACTCACATTACCCAGCCTCTGACACCTATCACACCCGACCACAAAACTCCTAGAATCCTTAAAGAGGGTAGTCCAATAGAAACCAGATTGCAAGACTTTTTGAGCGGTCCTCTCACCCCCATGGTGACCTCCCCAAGGTGAAGAATGAAAACTTTCAAGAATAGAAAACATCTCTTCCTCAGGTACACATCTCCTAAGAATACCATCAGCACACCTCCTAAACAGTAAGGGATCATCCCACAGATAATATTTAAGCTCAGAAATGAATTTCTTTCTTTGATTATTAGACAGATTTTTGGGAATGACACCTACTGCCAAGAAGTTGGAAAAATCTGAAAACCAAGCAGATTGCCTGACTGAGACAATGAGCAGTTTTTCATCAGGGAAGGAAGAGTTAATTTCCCTATGATTTTCAGATTCTAGTTGAGTAACAGGAAGCCTAGATAAATGATCAGCAACTAAGTTTTCAGCTCCCTGCTTATCCCTAATCTCTAAGTCAAACTCTTGTAACAATAAGACCCATCTAATCATTCTGGGTTTAGTTTCTTTCTTAGACAGCAAGTATTTTAAAGCAGAATGGTCAGTTAAAATTATGACTTTTGAACCTAACAGATATTGTCTAAACTTTTCCAGAGCAAAAAAAAACAGCTAACAACTCTTTCTCAGTGGTAGTATAATTCTTTTGAGCATCATCTAGCAATCTACTAGCATAATATACCACATGAAATTTCCTATCTCTCCTCTGTCCAAGGACAGCACCTACAGCCATGTCACAAGCATCACACATAAGTTCGAATGGTAGTTTCCAATCAGGTGCAGTGATGATAGGTGATGTAGTGAGTTTCTCCTTAAGCAGATTAAATGATTTCAAGCAATTTTCATCAAAATTAAATGGTGCATCCTTTACCAACAAAGAACACAAGGGCATTGTGATTTTAGAAAAATCCTTTATGAATCTCCAGTAGAAACCAGCATGCCCTAGAAAACTTCTAACACCCTTAACATTAACAGGAGGCGGCAGTTTTTGAATAACTTCTATCTTCGCAGTATCAACTTCTAAACCTCTCTTAAAAACTTTATGACCAAGGACAATACCTTCAGTAACCATGAATTGACATTTATCCCAATTAAGAACAAGGTTGGTTTCAATGCATCTCTCTAAGACTAACTCAAGATTTCCTAAGCAAGTATCAAAAGTACTCCCCACTATAGAAAAGTCATCCATGAAAACTTCAATGATTCTCTCGATCATATCAGAAAAGATAGCCATCATGCACCTTTGAAAGGTGGCTGGAGCTCCACACAACCCAAAGGGCATCCGCCGGTAGGCAAATGTTCCAAAGGGACATGTGAAAGTAGTCTTCTCCTGATCCTCTGGATCAACAGGAATCTGGTTGTAACCAGAATACCCATCCAGAAAACAGAAAAATTCATTTCCAGCAAGCCTCTCAAGCATCTGATCAAGGAAGGGCATAGGAAAATGGTCCTTCCTAGTGGATGCATTAAGCTTCCTATAATCAATACAGACTCTCCATTTTGTGGCTTTCCTAACTTGGACTTCTTCATTTTTTTCATTCCTTACTACAGTGAAACCTCCCTTCTTGGGGACAACCTGGACAGGGCTGACCCAAGCACTATCTGAGATGGGATATATCATTCTAGTATGTAACAGCTTGATTACTTCTTCTCTCACAACTTCTTTCATGTTTGGTGGCGCGCTGCCCCCGCATGAGGAAGTCGCGGCCCCGCGTGGGGCCACCCTTTCCAGCAGACGCGGTAGCCAGACGCGTCCCGTGCTCCTCCGCCGGTCCCACGCGGTCGTGGGATGGTCGGCCCGCCGTCGCGGCTTTCGCCGCGACGGGTCTCCCCGGAGGCGCGCGGGGTGCCGCCGCCTTCCACCGCCGTGCTGGCGTGGCGCGCCGATGGTTTGCTCCGCGGACCACTAGATGAGTTCCGGTGGTCAAAAAATTACGCCGTCTTCGCCAAAGATCCTCCCGGGGTCTGTTCTTCAATGCGAGGACCCCGCGTCGCCCGCGCGGCCTGCTTTGTCGACATCCGAAATTTCGCACATCAAGAACGAAAGGGGCGACGGGTTCGGACTTGTTCGTTAGTCTGCACCCACCGAGTTAGAAGTTTTAAAAGACTCACAAAAATTATTTAATCAACACCGCATGTATAAATCACAAATATTTAAAATAATCAACCCCTTCCCTGTCGTTGTCGTCGAACGTGAGTTCTTCGAGGAATTGACCGTCACGGAAGAAGAGGATTGCCACGTCGCGGAAGGGGGCATCGCGTCGTCGCGGTACACAGCGTTGCGTCGACGATCTCCGAAGGTTAAAAAAAGGATTTAATAGCACCATTTAAACCCATGTTGAGGATAAAATCCACAAAGAAAAAAAAAATAAAAAGATCTATAATCCCCTACCTCAATCGGTTGATGATCAGAGATTTTCGTGGGGAAGGATCGTCGCGGAAGAACGTCGCAGAAGGAGAATCGTCGGTGTCGCGGTACACGACGTCGCTTCATCGATCTCCGAGGGTTCTATGTTCTTAGAGTTCTTCACGTTCTTCGTGTTCTTCACATTCTTCGCATTCTTCGCGTTCTTCGCGAAGGAGGATGAAGAGATTAGAGTTTCTGTCAATCCTCTCAACAAGGCACCACAAGAAAAACATGTGTTGGTCTTATTTTATTCCATGCCAACAATTTGAAAAACAAGTTAAGAAACAAACCATTAATTCTATGAATTAATGGTAACGACTTAACTGCCCAATTAATAGGGGCGTTATGAATTTAAGAAAACGCACCGGTTGACTTTCATTTAAGAGGGGTTTTTGTGGGTGCGTTACTTAGAGGAAAAGAAATGGTGGGGCTCGTGCTGGCCCCACCTCACAAATAACCTACCAAGTGGGTAGGATATTTTGGATTCCACCCTATCCGCTTCAACTTAGATTAAGTGGCTTTATCTGGCTTTAAGTGAAATAAAATAAAGTTGTCGCACCACTTTATTTTATTTTCTTCACTTAACCCCCAAAAATTAAAAACCACACCCGAGCAAACACAACTCTGGAAGAGGCATTTCTAAGTAAATACCGGCACTGTGATTCCATCGGTGCCCTCAGAATTTGAATCTGAGCACTAGTTCAAAATTTAGAAAAACCCGCTCATCCGTTCACTGGACGTACCCGAACCAAACTTTGGAAAATGATTCCGGGAACACCGGGCCTCGGAATCATGTACCGTCAGAAACTGCATTCTTGCAATATTCCAAAGAAAATTAAGAAAAAATATTTCCTTGAATTTTACGGGTCTTTACATCACTCCCACCTCATCTCTTTACGTCTCCATAAAGATACATCATAAACATAGGGAAACAAATGTGGGTACTGAGCACGCATCTGAGCCTCCTGCTCCCAAGTGCTCTCATGAAGGTTCCTGTGCTGCCATCTAACGCACACAAGAGGAATCCACCATCCACGTAGGACCCGTTCCTGTCTATCCTCGATCTCCATCGGGACCTCCGCAAAAGTCTCCCCATCATCAACGTCTAGCTTCTCATGGTCAATGATATGCATCAGGTCGTGAACGTATCTCCTCAACTGAGATACGTGGAAGACGTCATGCACCCGGTGCAACAGAGGTGGTAGAGCCAGGCGATAAGCCACCTCGCCAATCCTGCTGAGGAACTGGAATGGTCCGATGATGCGTGGAGACAACTAGTCGCCTCGTCCAAATCTCCGTAACTCACATCAAGGTGTGACCTGTGAGGAAATGTGGTCGCTATCCTCGATCTCTAGTGGTCTCCGCCTCCTGTACATCTGCTCCCGGTGCTCCACGATGGTAGGCCTCAACTGCTTGAAGCTGATCTCTCCCATTTCCACCAGCTCCCTGCGGTCGGGGTGGACCTCCTGGTGGTGGTGGTGGAAACACCTCGAAGAGTCGTCCACCTCCAGTTGCACGACCAGCTCCTCTGCCCTGCCCGCCTTCCCCTTACGGACCACCACGGTCGACCCTCTTCCTCTGCCTGGGTGGCCCCTCAACCATTTGCTGCTCCTCGGCAAGGCGGGTCAGGCAGTCACGAGCCATGTGACCAACCCCGCCGCATGAGTAACACTATCGGCTCATGGTAAGTCGTTGTCCACCTCGGGTGCCTCTCACAAACGATCATGTGTCACGCGGTCGACCACCGGTAGGTCTAGTCCTCTTGGACCCCTGCGTCATCTGTCCGCTGCCCGCTGTAGAAGACTCTGCCGCATTCCGGCTAGTGGTGGGCCCTGCTGCTGGAGACTGCTCAGCAAGGAAACTCTCCACTAAGAGGGCTCGCTCCAACACCCCTGTCTGTGTCGGAAAGATGTGAGAAACAACTGAAGATCTGATCTCTCGCCTGAGCCCCTACTCGAAGGTTCGGGTCCAGAAGAATGGGTCCCGTAACATGTCCGTGGAATAGCGAAAGAGATCGGTAAACCTCGCCGTGTACTGGGCTACTGTCATGCTGTCCTGTCGCAGTTGTAATATGTCCTGGATGCGCACTGCTCGGAGGGTGGATGGGACGAACTCTGAGCGAAAAAGGCTCTCAAAGTACGTCCAAAGGAGTGATGCCTCGTCATGCACCTGGAGCATCAAGCTCCACCATCTTCCTGCTGCTGCATGCAGGAGGCTCGCTGCAAGGACCACCATAAGGTCAGGTGGTGTCCCTACCAAACAAAAAACTCGTAAAACTGCCTCTATCCAATCCTCGACTGCCTGGGGGTCCATCTCCCCACGGAACCTGGGTGGTCGCTAGCACTGGAACTCGTGCAGTGCACTAAGGCGTCGTGCATCATCAGCGGTTGGGGTTGGAAGCATCGGTGGCTTGGCGGGTAGAGGAACCGCCGATTCCTCGGCTGTCAAAGGGCCATGTACCGAGGCCTCATCACTCCGTGGGCTGTCGTCACGGTCAACTCTCGGAACCATAGCTGGCTGCCATCCTGGGGCCATCCTGAAAAGAAACAGGTGCGCCACGGTCAGAACAGTATACCTGATGATCTGACAAAAAGTAATCACAAAGAAAACTTGTAACACACCTACAATCAATGTTTTCGTGCATTAAGTCGGAAATCAGAAGTCAGGGTCCTGGTGTACGGATACGTCGGCCGCCGCACCAACACTGGGTTCCCTGGACTGATAAACACACTCAATACTCTTAACACTATTGCTTCACATAGAAAAGATCAGAGTCCTGAGTTCTGTGGTAGAACTAAACTCCTCTGATACCAATTTTCACGACCCGTCATCGGGGCCTGTTCCGTGACTACCCCAAGCCCGCCTTCCATAGGACAGGAGATGGAGACTAGCACAATGGCGTAAATCCGGGTAAAAAGGGAAGGCATTGCCTTTGTAAAGGAAACCAAAAACACCACAGAGAAAGCATGAAGAAGTAAACACTAAGTAAAAACTGAGTACAATAGTATGTGCAGAAAAACAAGTGGGCCGGTATACAAACCCAAACTGAATGTAAAGTACAACTAGAAAGGGAAAAAAACAACTGAAAAGTAAGGCCGCAACGTCGAGCTGTCCACTGGGAATCCCACCTGAAGGGTGGGTACAGATAGCCTCCACTTCTCCTCGGGTCCAGCCGACCGCTCCGAGTACATCCCGCCCTGTGGTCCACCTCCAGGTACCGTCCTGCTCCGCAAGCCTCAACCACGATCAGCGCTGTCCGTCGTCTACAACCCACACAATGTAGTGCGGGCATGGCCCATGCATGGGTGGGTATAAGCTACTCAGTAGGGACCCTGAGACCCACGAAGGTCTCCTAGAATCCACAAAGGATAATCCACAAAGGTAAGATACAATCACGAAGTAACATCCGACACTGCTTCGGTATATGCCTATACATATACTTGAGTCATCAATTCCATGTTCAGATCCAACATCTGAGCCCAAGTACAACGTAGTCCACACATGGAAGAAAAGCGTAAATCCACACAGGATAGAACAAAATAATCCACATAGGAAAGCATAATGTAAATCCACATAGGATAGAACAACACAATCCACATAGGAAAGAAAAATAGGATTCAGCTCACACAGAATACTACTTCGTAAGACGATAGAGGTGATCAGATGTAGCCACTGATTCATCTAAGCCATCAGACCCACAAAGGATCAATAGGTACTAACCCCCGCAATGACCCACATAGGATCAATCATGAAGTTGAAACCATAACTATTGGGAAACTCCTTCTCCATCAAGTATAGTGGTTATGCCGCTACAACCAAGCACTTCCCTCTAACCTTGGACTACTGTAGTACTCCACCTATCGAGTACTATGGGCCTACTACTACAACCAAGCGCTTCCCACCATGGGTCTGCCGCTACAACCAAGCGCTCTCCCTCATAGCCTCTAGAGGTACTCCTTCTATTGAGTACCATGGGTCTGCCGCTACAACCAAGAGCTCCTCCGTCGTGGGTTAGCCGCTACAGCCAAGCGCTCCCCGGTGCTGCTACAACCAAGCGCTCCTCCGTCATGGGTCTACTGCTACAACCAAGCGCTCCCCCTCATAGCCTCTAGAGGTACTCCTTCTGATGAGTACCGTGGGTCTGCCGCTACAAACAAGCGCTCCTCCACCGTGGGTCTACTGCTACAACCAAGCGCTTCCCACTGGTCCGTAACACACAGATTCGTTCGATCAGCAGTCGTCAAGTCTCAAACGGCTCTAGGGTTTCCGCACACAGCATGCTCGTTACGAGAGGGTCCACTCCACGAGCCAAGAGGTAGATGCATCAACTGACACATAGTCCAGAGTTGATATATCCAAAAGTTCCGTATCATCAACAGGAACACAACGTCGCAGACGGCGCGTCAAACAGACGTCTGGTCTGAGAGTTATCAGCTTTTCCGTTTCAGGGGCCCGGTTGGATTTCGGGAACTATCCAACCCGGACTCTATCCAACTGAATCCACAAATCAATCGATGTATACCAAAAGTTCCATCTCAGCAAGTGTAAATCAACGAGACAGACGGCGCGTCAATCGGACGCCCGGTCTGTGAGTTATTGGCCTTTTCGTTTCAGGGGCCCGGTTGGTTTCGTGAGCAAACCAACCCGAACGCACTCCGACGGCATCCCAAAACTTGAGAAGAGTAAGCCAAATTTTCTGTTGCACTTAGAGGAATCCAACAAAGTCGACAGCACGTCAATCAGACATCCGGAGCTCAAGATATATGTGATTCTGCTCTGAGGGACCGGTTGGTCTCATGTACGAACCGACCCGTCCAAACCCAAAGTACTCTGAAACCTTTAGTGCGATATACCGCAACGACCGCCTCGATCCAAGGATCGCATCGCCACTAACGGCACGTCAATTAGAGGCCTGTATTTCATGATACGGTTAACAAACCGAAAAGGTCCGAAAACGAGGGGGGTCTTGGCCCGAACCGACCCGGCTCAACCCCCCTGGGTCGGCCCGAACCGGGTCGACCCGACATGGGTCCAGGTCCATCCTGGATGGGCGCGACCAACCCCGGCCGGAAAGACCCGGCCTGGCCCGGCCTGGGCGTGACCAGGCTGGCCGGTTGGCCCGCGGGTCAGCTTGGCTGTTACGGTCGGGCCGCGGGCGGGGGGCGCGCTGCCCCCGCGGGAGGAAGCGGCGGCCCCGCGTGGGGCAGCCCTTTCAAGAGGACGCGGCAACCGGCTGCGTCCCGTGATCCTCCACTAGTCTCGCGCGGTCGCGGGATGGTCGGCCATCCGCCGCGGCTGAAGCCGCGACGGGTCTCCACGGCGGCGCGCCGGGCGCCGCTGCCTTCCGCCGCCGGCGTCGCCGTGCCGGCACGGCGCACCGACAGTTTGCTCCGCGGACCACCGGATGAGTTCCGGTGGTCGGAAAATTACGTCGTCTTCGCCAAAGGTCCTCCCGGGGTCCGTTCTTCACTACGAGGAGCCAGCGTCACCCGTGCGGCCTGCTTTGTCGACGTCTGCCATTTCGTACATCAAGAACGAAAGGGGCGGCAGGTTCGGACTTGTTTGTTAGTCCGCACCCACCGCGTTAGTGGTTTTAAAAGTCTGACAACCATTATTTAATCAATGCCGTGGGTATAAATCACAAAAATTTAAAAGAATCAACCCCTACCTCGTCGTTGTCGTCAAACGTGAGTTCTTCGCGGAATTGAACGTCGCGGAAGAAGAGGATCTCCGCATCGTGAAAGGGGGCGTCACGTCGTTGTGGTACACGGCATCGTGTCGATGATCTCTGAAGGTTAAAGAAAACACACGGATTTAATAACACCATTTAAACCCATGTGGAGGATAAAATCAACAGTGAAAAAAATAAAAAGATCTGTAATCCCCTACCTCAATCGGTTGATGATCGGAGATTGTCGTGGGGAAGGATCGTCACGGACGAACGTCGTGGAAGGAGAATTGTCGGTGTCACGGTACACGGCGTTGGGTCGTCGATCTCTGAGGATTCGGCGTTTTTCGCATTCATCGCATTCTTCACATTTTTCACGTTCTTCGCGTTCTTCACGAAAGAGGATGAAGAGCTTTGAGTTTCTGCCAATCCTCTCGACAAGGCACCGCAAGCAAAACGTGTGTTTGTCTTATTTTATTCCATGCCAACAATTTTAAAAACAAGTTAAGAAACGAACCATTAGTTCGATGAATTAATGGTAACGACTTAACTGTCCAATTAATAGGGGCATTATGAATTTAAGAAAATGCACTGATTGACTTTCATTTGAGAGGGGTTTTCGCGGGTGTGTTACTTAGAGGAAAAGAAACTATGGGGATCGTGGAGGTCCCACCTCACATATATCCTAACAAGTGGGTAGGATATTTTGGATTCCACCCTATCTGCTTCAACATAGCTTAAGTGTCTTTAAGTGGCTTTAAGTGAAATAAAATAAAGTTGTCACACCACTTTATTTTATTTTCTTCACTTAACCCCAAAAAATTAAAAACCACACCCGAGCAAACGCAACTCCAGAAGAGGCATTTCTAAGTAAATACTGGCGCTACGATTCCATCGGTGCCCTCGGAATTCAATTCTGAGCATTGGTTCAAAATTTAGAAAAACCCGCTCGTCCGTTCACTGAACGTACCCGAGCCAAACTTCGGAAAATGAATCCGGGCACACAGGGCCTCAGAATCAGGTGCCTTCAGTAACTGCGATCTTGCAAAATACAAAAGAAAATTAAGGAAAAAAAATTTCGTTGAATTTTACAGGTCTTTACATATCCTTGAATTTTACGGGTCTTTACAAAACATATTTCAATTAGATGTCACTTTATTAAAGAACAAATCAAACAATGTTGGATTAAATTAGAGAATGTTAAGACAAAAGATCAAGTGGTTGACATCATGACTAGGCTATTGGAATCACTAATGTTTGAGGAACATCGGTTGAACCTCATTGTTTTATCACTTCTCATTGCATGAGGATATTAGTATTGAAGAACTCTCCTAATTTTTTTTAACTATTTTAATCTGTTTAAGGATTTGATGTTGGTCTCAAGGGGATATATGATCCAGGTGGTTTCATCAAGAATTTATATAAAAAATACAGTTTAATTGGGTTTATTTCTAGGGGAATGGTGATTTTTAATGGAATACATGTTTACAAGAAATATTAGAAATCTCTCGAGGCATGAAATTATCTCTTAACCCTCTTGATTTATATACTGATATTTTATCATTTATACATAGAGTAATTGATATCAAGTCATTAAATTATATCTTGAGGCTATTTTTTCTACACCAATCTATTCTCACATCTACATACTATGATAGATGATTAATTTCAGTAAAATAATATTTTTTTTAAGGATGTTCCTCTATCGAATTTCACTAAATATTATTAGAAAACAAAGGGGGGTTTGTTGAACCAAGGGTATTCTCAGTTTCAGAAGGTTTTTTTCAATTTTTTCTTGGTTGATCAAGGAATTTGAATGATAAGTGTTATTACGATGTAGGTGGATTAAGTATTTAAAGTGGAATGGTTTAATAGTGATTTACAGACTTTTAGGGTTCCAAATTTGGATAAAAAAAGATTTGTTAAATACGATTTTCCATTATTGGTTCATAAAAAATATGGTAATGTCATAGAATTCATTAATTCTTGGTGTTGTGATGGTTTTGAGTTTTATAACACAATTTGGAATGAAATACTTTTAATATGAAAAAGAAAAACAAGGATAGATAAAAAATTATGAGAATATTCACAAATGGGAAAAGGTGGTAAGTTGTGTGATTATTAGAATTTTTTGAATAAAAAAATTATCATAAGTTTTTCGATGATAAAGAGTTTCATGAATGATAGATTGAGGAAGGAAAATCGAGGTGACATGTTTTTTGGGCATGATAGAGTTCATTGAAATCCACAATGTTTCATGAAATAGTAACCAAAAACTCTAAATGGGTGGCCACTCATCATATTGGAATTGAGAAAAAAAACTGGATAAGGGATGATAAAATTGTATTTCAAATGGTTTAATGTGAACATATTCCATACATGAATGAGGAACTATATGTCAACACAAGATTTCTAAAAATAATGGTTTAGAAGAAATTAATGCTAGGGAATTTTATCGAAGGAGTTCCATGAAAAACAATTGTTTCATGAAAGTTTGGTGTTTTAAGAAAGTTTTTATTTTCATGAAATATGATTGTTCTTTTAGACTAATAGGGGTGTTGATAAAAATAGTTTTTTATGAATGATTAATATGTGATTATAATTGAATGTTTGAAAAGTTTGTGAAATGTATTGAAGCATCATAAGTGTTCTTAGATAATGAAAAATAAAATCATCTTGTGTTATGATATGGAATTAACATTCATGTTGATAAAATGAGAAATAATTCACCCAAAGTAGTGAGAAAGGGGGAGTAGACAGATATCATCTAAGGGAGGAATTAGTCCATACCTAAAATTATTTTAGAGGATGGTTTACTAGAATAGAGTGACCATGTCTAATAAATTTTAATCCAATAAATCTGGTGAAAATGTTTGGATTCAGATACATCCAACACACTATCGACACATTATCCTTGATCAATCCCTTAGTGGTAAACCATATACAATTTATGTGTTATGTTTCTATTTCTTTATATGGATGTTTTTAATTTCATGATTTTATCAAATAGGTTTGATAATTTCCTACCAATATAGGGATAAAATCAATCTTATTCAAAGAAAATGTTGGCACAATGATTCAACCCTCCTCTCTCAGTCTGTTCTTGGGTATAATATACACTTAACCTATCCTCAATATAGACTTCATTCTTGTATATTTTTATCCTAAATTCATCATATAAATCACCATGTTAATGAAATTATTCTCCATTTCAATAATATTCTTATCCGATATAGGGATTCCTTCTCTCCCTGAGTCCATCTTGGACATGGTTTTATACTATAAAAACAAAATAATCGGGGTTCATGATTTTAGGGATTTTCCTCCTCTCATTTAGTGGATTTACTCTATCGGTTGGATCTTTCTTTCATTTAAAATAAGTTACTCTAAGAATATAATTTTAAATTTAGATCCATTATTTTATTAAAATGTTTAATCCAGGCTTTGGAATTCTCAAAAATTATAAGAAGTGTATCTATTAATCATTTCCAAAGTAAGTTAGTTTTCCTCTTTGTTTCTATTCTATTAAAATGGGAAATAATATGTTTCTATGTTAAAAACAAATTCATATAAATTTTACATACCAAGTGTTTGATTAAATTATTTTTAATATATTTTCAATAATTTCAATTAAGAAATTTATATTTTAAACCTTAAATTATTTTTATGGAAGGAACCCCATGTTTTTTAAAATGTGTTTGGAAATTAAGGGTGTTTTGTATTACTTATATATATTTATTAAATGCATTTTGGATATTTCTATGATGTGGTTTTCAATGTGGGTTTTATAACATTAATTATCTTAAAATATTCCAATGTCTTTATAAAAAATTGATAAAAAGGTATTTCCTGATGTAGGTATACCAATGAAGTTATTCTCATTTCTTATGTTGTGAAAAATCTATGTGATGTTGATATTATAGAATTTTGATGGGATTATCCTAGCTAGGGGATTTGTTTATTATATTTTTGAAGATGATTAAAAAGAGTTCTTATATTAATTGTGTTAATAGGTGAGGGTCTTTTTTAATTTTTATTATTACCATTCATTTGTTATGATTATATTTTTTATCACTCCATGTTGTGTCCTAGGAAGCCACAGGTAGATAAGTGGGTAATACTGGTACACATGCAGTAATACTGCATGATTCTACTCTAATGTGTGCCTCCAAGTTTGTATCAGAACCAAAATCATAGATTTTTCTCCTCAATTAATCTGGGTCAGAACAAACAGAGAGTTAGGGATGTTGAATCACATCAGGAAGCAATTAGATGGATTTCATTTTGGGTTTTCCTTAAATTGTTTCTAAATCTCTTAGGAATTCCAATGATGATCTTGATTATATTTTCCCTAAAATAATTTTCCTATGGTCATTTCATTTTGATCTCTTATTAATTTTGATGTGGATGCTGATCCTACCTTATGATATCTGATTAATTATGAAATATAATTAAAATATTAATTTTCTTCTTTATTCTCTCTCACTTGGGTATTTTTAAATTTATCTCTATAAATATATCATTTTTTTCATTTTTTTGGTTTTCTTAATAATCCATATGTTAGGTTTTATTTTTAAACAATAGAATATAATCTCTATAGAGGGATAAGTTTTGGGTAATACAAATTTTGATTTTAGTTTTATTCAAAAATACGAGCTTACTTTAGTATTGTTTTTCAAACAATAATGGTATTGAATTATTTTCAGTGGTTATGAATGGGGGTGAGGAGGATACCTATTGGGAATAATGTATTCAATCTTATCATATTAAAAGTTCTATATGGGTTCCTTGAAAACCATATGGATGGTTTTTGGAATCAAATTATAACGCATTTCAGGTGGTAAGTAATGATAAGTCACCTCAAACAAGGAGGTCTTTGGTTGTGTTATTTGATTTGATTTTTGTATTTTTATTTTTTAGGTGTATCGAGACACATCATATTTCCTTTATTTAGTTCATTATTTTTATATCATTCTTCTAATTAATTTTCACTTTTGATAAATTCATGATGTATTGGATTAATTGTTGATTATGTTTATGGTTAACGATTCATATAATGTTATTTTACCATAACTAGTTTTTTATTTTTATGTAATTTAACATTTAATATTATTTTTTATCCAACTGATGGAATGGTTATATCAGGATTCCAATTAGAATTCTTGTATTTAATATTTTTCACTGGGAAGAATTCATCCCACCTTTATATATTTTGATTCCCAGAAACTAGTTTTTACCAGTGGTGATTTAAAATTCCCTTCGGGACTTATCACAAACAATATTTAGCATATGGATTAAGGGTATCCTGGTGAGTTCATAGGAGGATTTTCCCCATATTATTGAGGTTATTTTATCTTTTTATATTCCTTTTATTAGTCAATCTCATTGTGTTAGGGGTATCTATGTATAATATAAATAAAATTAGGGACTATATAGAATTTATTTGAGGGAGTTCTAATTATTCTATAATATTTTGGAAAATGTATTGATTTACTTTCATGAAATTTCAAGTATGAATGAGTATTATTCTTCCCAATTAATATTACATTCACATAATGTGGTTTTGAAAATTTCAAAAGGATTTATTATTGTCTAAATGAATTTCAAAAGTGTGTTTCAAGTAGATTTTAATTTAGCCAAAAGGGGTTACATTGATTTCCAAGTGATATGATTCAAATGTGATTACCAAATCATAAAAAGTGTTTAACAAAATTCTACAGGGACGTTTTATGGTTCAAATTAATTTCTTATGTATTTTTTTTTGAAATTATATTTATTTATGTAAATAATATTCTAATGTTTTTATATTATTTCACATGTTATAAATCCTTTTCTAGATATTTTCTTATTTTAAGTATTTATATTTTAATGAGTATAATGTCAATATATGATTTTTTCTTTAATTTTATATTGTTTTTAGACATGCTAACTCATTACCTCAACCATAATGTTCAGATCTGAAATATTTTTACTCAACTCATAGATTTTTTTGTGAGAATGATTTCTTTTCTATTCTCATAGTATTTAGATGTGATTTATTCTTATTTCATAAATTTTATTAGGATATGATATATTTTATCTTAATATATAGTGTTAGGATGTGATAACCTTGTTCTTTTTCCTTTGTGTTTGTATACATGGGAACCCTTGGGTAGTTGTAATAGTAAGTCAAGGATAGATTCTCTCTTGTTTATAAGGGGTGAATGGTATTCTATAAGAATTATCTTTGTTATCCACTTTATTTTATTTGATGATATTGCCCCATGTTTTTTCATGTTTTAGGAATATTTTAATCCCATTTGTGTTACTTTTATATATTTATTTTACACTATTACTCTATTAATGTGTTATCTTTATTATTACACTTATCCTATGTTATGATTTACTCTTTTCATGTTCTACATTATATTGAGTTTCAAATTAAAATATGAATCATTTTACATTGTGTTTATTTTTTCCATTATAAATTTGTTCCCATTAAAACTATAATTCTTGGTCTCCCACTCAAACTTTTTTACAAAGAGAAATGAGATGGTTTTGAAAAAAGATAATATTTTATGTTTTCTGTCCTAAAAAATTGAATTTTAAAAATATGTTTAAAACTATAATTTTTTTATTTTCTTATAAAATAATTTTTAGATATTTTTATGGGAATCCTATTGGGACTTATCTAGAATAAAACATACACACCTAAATATATACATTGCTTTGTGTCCTCTCTTGATTTATTTTATGAGTATATTGATTGGTGCTGGTTTTATAAGTGGATTATTGGACCTAATGAGATCATTGGAAATGATATCATATGAAGGATAAAAGTTTATGTGGAATTAGAAAGGTCCTTATTTTCATTTTAATTTAATATTTCTATCATTTATATAATATTTATTGAATCCTTTTAATGTTCATGATATAAACTATGAATGTTTTATTTATTTATTAATATTTCATTAGACACATTTACCCCTATAGATATAAATGGTAAAATCATTAACATATGTTACATGTGGTTCCCTTTGAAAGTTACAACAATATAAAGATATTAGGAACATTCCTCATGTATGTGACCTTCTTGTTTGGTTATGGTAGTCTGGTATTAGGGTTGGTTCATTACATCCATGATCCTCTCATGATATAGATTGGAAAAAAATTATAAGGGTTTTTCTTTATTAGATTAAAAATTCATCTAACTTCATCGATATTCAGAAACATTTTCCACTCAATAAAATTCCATAATATAAATATATATATATAAGAGGTATTGTGACTCTATATGGAAAAATGTTATCAATTATAATTAATTGATATAAAAGATTCACATAAATTTTTTAAATATGTTTTAAAAATTATTTGATGACAATGTATCACTTATGTGTGATATATCACCATCAGATTAATATTCAACATGAAAAAACTATTTCATACTATGGAAGATATGATCAAATTTATCACTATAATCATAAAAGGATGTTGGGATCAACACCTTCTATTGACTGAGTTTTAAAATAATATTAAATTTCACTCAAAAAAGTATATGTCCCCATATGAATTACTTTTTTGGATGAAATATAAAACTTCAACTTATTACGATGAATTTGGGGAATTTTCTTGTCATATGAAGTGTAATATGTTAATCAATCAGTTAAATGGCCATAATATATCTCAAATATATATGGTCTGTGATACTAAAATATCAAATTCCCATATGGGATGTGTGAAACCATGGTGTGTTCTTGATAATAATTGAATTGTACTCTCCCTATAATAATTCATTTTCTTTTTAATCATTGTGATTCCCTAAGAAATAAAATTGTGGGTGTGTGTTTCATAGGTTCCAATAATTATGTGGAAAATAGATTGTGGGTTTATTAACTCTTTGTGATTCAAAATAATAATTGGACATGTTTACTCTATAACATGGTATTAGAATATGTCACATAATTGTTTTGATTTATGACATGTGTTGAGGGGGGATTGTTACTCCATATACAATGTAATCCCTAAATTGATGGGAAACATGGACTTAATCAGACTCCTATACACCTAGAGTATGTTCTTATAGCATGATGTATGTACCACATGGGGAATGGTAGGCCCTAGTGTGTCCATGATAAGGATGTAAATATGTTTTGAGCGATTATGGAATGATTGTATAAGTGTCATTATGTCAAATGAAGATGGTGTTTTTTAGGCTACAACTTCGACAAATTATTGCGTTGATTGGTGGTAAAAAGATCATCATGTAAATTATGAGTGGTAAGGGTTTAAGAGCATTGTCTACTATAGGTCATAGTTAAATGGAGAGATAGATGATATGAACATATTGATGAGATATTATAAAAAATATTGACAAATATCTTAATGAGGAGTTCTATAGTGAAGTTGTTGAGGAACATTACATGGAGACTTGAGTTTGTAAACTAAATTATCAACAAAATAAAAATCATTTGATGGTGTCGGGTGATGTTTTGAAATGAGTGATAAGGAATAGTTTTCTATTTTCTTTGTGTTTATGGATAAATAAAGATAAACTATGTCAAGATTTTTCCATCGTATATATAAAATATGGAAGGGTGAGGGTATGTTTACTAATTATATGTCTTATTTGATAAAAAATTCCATATGTTAATGACTAGTGTTAATGATGATAGTGTTTTCTACATTATTGGATTAAAGGTGGTGGTTTCCAAGTAGCGGGGTGTTGATAGTGGATATCATGATTGATAATATAGATATTAGATAAATATAAAACTTCCATATATTAATGTAAGATCCTTTGGATGAGATTTTATGTTTACTTAATCTATATAAGAATTATTTGATGTATATTGAAAGAGTTTTGTTTTTAATTAAGTGAAATATGGAAAATTAAAATGTCCATACTAGTATAATAGTTCCCATAAAATCATGGTTCCTGTAAATTTTCACTATATAAGTGAATCCATAATGTAATTGGATTTGTTTTAGGTCATCAATATAAAGGTTCACTAAAAGAAATGAATAGTTTATATATTTATTTAATGGTATCCACAACTGAGTATTCGTACAAGGGAATTTATAATTGGGGTTTGTTATAAGGTCAACAAAAAAACGGATCCATGCCAGAAATTCCATAATATATATTCTAAATAAATATATATCATATGAATCTTTTTGTAATCTTTAATCAATTCTATCATCATGATCCTTTAAAAGGATCATGATCGAAGATGAGATAAGAAGATTTCCACATCCAAAGTGTTGTATCCATATGACCATTTAATGAATCCATGTGCAGTTGGATATTTTTCTAAAATAATAATATTTTGTATTTGTGTAGAATCTTATATTTTGGTTTTTTGAATATAATTTGATGAAGTAATTTGTTAGTCCTAGAAAGAATTAAATAGATATCTTGACCTGATTCAAATTATTTTAAATGAGATAACATCTCACGACCTAAGGTCGTGAAATTTACATAAAATTTATGTAAATAATATTGAATAAATATTATGATAATAAATATGTAGATGAAGAAGAAATTGTTTATGGATAGATATTATGAATATTAATGAATTTATTATAAAAAATAACCAAATTAGAGAAGTAAGAATTTGGTACTACTTATAAGATATCATACCTTATGTTTACCAATGTACAAGAACCTAGTGTTCTTGGAGTGCACCTATATAAGGAATAGTAAGAAATTGAGTCTTAAAAATGGAAACTGTGAGGAAGAGATCAATATTGTTATGGGAGTCTAGTTTTTACATCTATACTCTTGGTAATAAATTAACTTATGCGAAACCAAATAATAGTTACTCTATGTTGAGAATATTACCAACATGCATGAAGTTTTGTTCATCATATCCTGTTAGTTAGATAAAAAATTGTTGTATATGGGAAGAACCCTTGAGGAACTACTGTTACTAGTAAAAACGATTCAAACAACTAACAATAGTTGATGGTTGTATGATATATTATAAATACCTCTCCAATAGTGTCATATAATGGAGAAATGAAATTTGATGATACCTTCCCTTTGGGAGTAGGATGATACCAACCCAACCATAATGTGAGAATTATACTGAGCATGTAATAATTTAAAATTAAATAGATAATAACATATGTGTACTCAACAAAGTCGTGCACATCAAGGAATATGTTTTCACAATGGGTTAAAAAAATTATAAATTTTTCTTCCACTATTCTTCTTCTCTATTTATGAATTTGATATTGATTGAACAATTTATTATTCATCACAGTTCTGTATCTCTTAACCAGGATAGTGGTTCATGTAATAGAGGGTATAATTTATTGAGAATATGAAGCTTGGTAACAATTTAGTTGTTAATATTTCACCTCCACTACACCCCTTAGCGAACATGCATAAAATACTAGGATATACATGTTTTATAAGATTATAACTATTTTATCCTCCTATTAGTTCAACATTATTTCCTCATTTTTATCAAAATTAATGAGGTATATGCTTCATATTTGTTTTGAAGTGCCTTAGTTGGAATAATATGTCTTCATTATTATTCAAAAAGGATTATAATTTTTGGTAAAAATCACAGAAGAAGGAATAAAAGAGGGAGAATTAAATTTAAAAATATTTTAAAGATGGATCATTCACCTCTTTAACTAGATCAATGTGATAACATATCATCCACAAAGCTTTGTGAATGTGGTCCTTTGGATGAAATAATTTCAAATTATGGAGTGCGATAAGGATGAATGCACTAAAATAGTCAATGAATTCAACTATAAATATAAATGATAAGAAGATAATGTTTCAATTGAACTAATCACATATATACTAAGATTTGTAAAGGATCATCTTAATGAAATTCAATAACGAGGAAAAGAAGTTGATGAAATTGAAGTTGTTATAGGTAAGAAATTCCCATTAGTAAATTCTATCATAGACCATACTAAAGTGAAGGAATAATCTGTGATAGTCTAAAATAAGAATATTTCATTATTTTAAGAATCAATTTAGAGGAATGTTTGTGATATGATAGTGTTAAAAAAATTCATGAAGAAGTGATTCATAAATTGAACAAATTTCATTACACCTCTAAGAAAATTGATGTTTCTAAAATCATATTACTCTATCGAAAAGTAAGAGTGAATCAGTGGAGATTCAATTTTTACAATGTACTCTATCTTATGTTAATTTCTATAACCTATTAGGGTATTAATCACTCAAGTAAAGAGTCTCAACCTGACAATTGTAGTTAGAATATAAAGAGACAATAAACATAAGGATTTTTTTAAAAGGTTTATACCCTTCCCAGGTAACATACTCTTTGTCATGGTTGTTTAGACTCTAAAACATGGAATTATTCACTATAAGAAACAAAAAATCACAAGATTATAGTGTTGGTATAGAGTGAAATTATGCTTGTACATATTCAAAAAATCCACCAATGTTTCAAAAAATATTCATATAGAATATGTAACCTTGATGTGATTGATGTTATTTAAAGAACACTTGCATTAGTATTATTAGAATTAGATCTCACTCATCAAGCATTTAGAAATATTCAAGAATAGATACTCAATTCATTAATAAATCATGTAGAACTACTTATTCTTCTTCTCAAAAAATCTCTATGTTATGAACATTACAAAAAATATGTCTTCAAGTGAATACTACCATAATTATAGGTACTTTAAATTTTCTTATTTATGTAACTCGTAATAAATCTTACTCATTTAACAACTTATAACGTCATTTTTCAGGTGTTTTATTTTTTTACCATGATTGAAACTTTGAAAAAATGATATATTTAAATGGAATTACATTTAAGATCATTATGTGGATCATATAGAACACATTATTTATAAAAGGAAAATGAGGAAGAATTTTTGATTTCCAGTAAAACAAATCAGTATAGAATTTCCAATTTTGGTTTCCTTATACATTATTTTCTATTACCATAAATGTAAATCATGTGATGTATCTTTTTAAACTATTTTTAATTAGATGAAAAAATTCCATTCCATGTAGATATCCATTGGAGAAGCTTCTTATTCCTACTTGTGAGGGAACAATACATGATAAAAAATCCAACCTTGTTCATTTATCCATTATTAAGTCAACTAGATATGTCTCAAAATTCCATTTCCATTGAAAAAACTCTAAAATCAATTGTGATATGATGGTGAATATATGAAAAATAAAAACTTAATAAATAATATTGAATTCCAATATGAGTAGTGGGTGATTTAGTATATTAAGGTTAGGGCATCATCATCACACAAAACAATTTGATATTATATTTGGATCATCTTCATTTACCACCTCATCTTTGTGTAACACAAAAATTTTTTAGAGAATACATATAATATTTTCAAAAATATATAAAAAATGTGCATCATTTTCAAAATGTGACATGAATAAGCTTCAGTCACATTTTAGATGTGAGGTTTTTCACATTAAATAACAGTTCTTGTTTATTCAATTTTATATACATCAGAATATTCAAATACTAGATACTAATATTTTCTCCTAATAGAAACATATAATTTTACTAAATATAAAATAGTACACATGGGAGATTAGTTGTTTACACTTACTAAAGTCATGCATTCAATAAAATATGACATTAACTCATATAAAAGAATTATGCTCAATTATCAAAGCCTTACATACATATATAAAGTATTATATTGAAGAGTTATGGTTAGGATCAATTAATTATGCCTAGAAAATAATTATTACATTTAGTTAAAATAATATTACACTCAAACCGCTAAGCCTTATTCTAGGCATTCAAATCCATTTTCATGGTGATAAAATCTTTATTATTGTTACTTGGTCAATTTATAAGGTCATAAGAAATATTATGATTTATAGAATAGTTTAAAAACTACATAAAAATTTCTTAAACTATTATCAAACACATTGTAAACACCTCAAAAAAAAAACATATGTCCTCTTCTTTAAGCATGTTGAAAAAAATTCAAAATATTAATCAATTCATCCAAAAATCCATAAGAACTTAAATACCCCCGCTCCTTTTTATTTTTTTCACTGTCTATCAACTATTTAATATAATTTAATATATTTTCACACCTTCTAAAATTCTATCAAAAGAATAAACATATCATAATTTATTCACATGAAAAGTTTATTTCACCACATAAATAGATAAGGATATATTTTTTAGAAAATACCATACCTGGGTGTTAAAAAAATTTGGCCAACTGATATACATGAACTGCACCTCATGACATTAATAAAATCTCAGATTCAAGAAAAATCCTTATTTAGTATTAATCATAACATTGGATGACACAAAAGTGATCACTCCCCCTATTGAATAGTGTTTTGACTCTATTTCTACCCATTTTCAATATAATGCAATCCCCATGCGGGGAATGTAGGTCTAAAAATTTTCAGGTCTGGGATGAAGGTTGAACATGTAGTTTCATCCATCTCTGCATAAACTATCCTGTTGTCATAACATAACTGAAAATTATAAAAATATTTTCTTATGTTCCAGTATATTGAAGTCTAATGTCACATTTATCCACATTCACTTTGATAATGTGATATTAAATTTCAATATATTTATATTAAGAATTTTTAATTTTATTTTTATAGAGATTTATTAGACTATAATTATTATAGATAATTCATAAATATTTTCAAGAACCCTTAAATCATTATGTTATATTTTCATACATAAAACATGTGTAATTTCATGTATATCATAAACATATTATGATTTAACTACATTGAACAACAATAGGTTTTGTTTTTTAACAGAAAAGCTCACACAACCATTTCCAAGAAACAAAACACCACATGAAGAAGATTTGAAGTTGATATAGTCTCTAGCCCAGTCTACATCAGTGTATCTGAGAAACTCTATATCATGAAAATATATATAATTTAAAACATAATCCATTATTCTTTTAACATACATAATGATCTTATTTGATTCAAGAATGTGTGATTCTCTATGGTCACTTTTATATCTATTACAAAATTCCATAACATGTGCAATCCATGCTCTATAAACAATCAAATAAAATAATAAATTGACTTCAAAAATCATTTATTTTTGATAAACATTGGTCGCATGTTAATCTATCCCAAATCTTTTACAAATAAAAATAGGAGTTCAAGTATCCCTTTCTTTTGTTATTTCTAAATACATATAAAAATTTTCAAGAATATTTTTCTTTGGAATACAAGTTATTTATAGAAATATAGTAACTCTATAATCCAATAAAATAATATTGATCTCTATGCAGGGACCTCTAAAACTTCTCCTAGAACGATATTGAAATGTATTCACACAATAATGTTTTGTTATTATAAAAATTTATTTCATTGACATGCACAATTATTAATAAGTCACTTGTGTAATCTAAATTATATAAAAAAATTATCCACTGATACATTTAGAAAATATAATTTTTGTAAATAAGTTATCATGTTTATAGTATAAGGATCGTAGAGACCATTTTATGATACATATTTATTTTTTGAGTCTTTATATCATACGTCCATTATGATATTGAATGATGCAATATATTTTATCAATAAATTATTTTTACTGAAGTTTTCAATTCAATAATTTTGATCGGAGATCCATATAATACACATTTTACCCCTTTTATGTAGCCAAAAAACAAATAATTATAATTTTATCAGTATTTTATTTTGTAGAATAGGTTTCTTAAAATTCAATACCTTTAATTTGAATATATCATCTGCATACTTTCCAGGCCCTTTTTTTTTGTTATATCCCCTAACTCATTCAACGTATTTATAGACAACCATTCTGTGTAAATGAAACTCTTATAATTTTGTATTGGGATAAACTCCCATGTTTTTTTTTCTAAAAAAGTCCCAATTCATCATTCATATCTTATACCCATAAAATATTCTAAAATGTGCATTTTTTCTTTATATGAAAGTACTACACCATGTTTCAATATTCATAACGTTAATCTTCTCAAAATTCATTCAATTTAATAGAATTAAATAGATATTATCAATTATAATACACATAAATGGAAGCCAAGTAAGACTCTAATTTTTCTACTAATAATCATAATTATATAATTACCATTTTTTATTTACATGGTTAATTTACTTTACTGGATAATTTAAATAATATAAATTATCATTTCATATTAAATTAAATTTGAAGAAAAAACTCCCTTTCATATTTATATATATCTATAGGAGGAATTTTTTCTTCGATCTCATGATGTAACAACACTTGTTGAAAAACTCATCTACTTCAGCTAGAATTTCATTACTTGATAGGATCAGTATCAAAATTACATTTTCATTAAAACAACTCATGATGTAACTAATATCTCATATCTTTTATTTTAGAATATAACCTCAATAACTTACTGTGAATCACTTCTAATAAATAATGTGATTGAGGATATTAAAATTATCATAACATTTTCACTAAAACATTCTAAATGGAATATCAAGAGATTCTTATTTTAAAACATCTATATCACGACACATGACATATTTTTAGATAAAATAGATTTGATCTTAAATTATATATGAAAAAAGGATTAGTTTTTTTAAATAATATATGAATTATATTGAAAGACATTTTAGATGTGATGTTTTTTACATTGGTGATCGGTTCATACAAATTTGGGTTTATCAACATAATAATATTTTATAAACTAAAACCAACCCATAAGAGATGTCACAAGTCCATGAGAGGGAACCTCTTGGAGATTAATCAAAAAACCCGAATGCTGATGTTTGAGAATTTTTATATGTGGTTATCAATTGATCTATCAAGCTGATGAAATCTTCATGAAATCTAAATAATGACCTTTTCATTAAATTGGGATCTTTTCGACATCTAGGTTACTTGAAAGTACCATTTTCATTGGATGAGGTACACATTATTTCATTAGAGCTATGGTTTATGGTTATTGGGAAATTTTTCAAGCACATGACTTCTTTGAACTACTTAAGAAAATTAATCAAAGGCATTGGATTTTTTGGTTTTCATGCTAGGTTGTTTAAATCCTTGAATGATGTCTTATTTTTTTCTTCTGATAATGACTACTATCGTTTCTATATGAGGATCTCAGGGGTTTTTGGAGGATGATCCCTAAAAGTGGTAAAGTGGACACCATATTTTGATCCTAACTTTTAACCTCACATTACACCAATCTGTTTATGATTTTTTGGACTTACATTTCCCTAGTACAAATGAGAGACCTTGTTTAGAATTTCATACCTAATGGCACAACCCCTAAAACTAGACATTATTACCAAAAATATTTAAAGAAACATAGTTTCTAGGGTTTTTACTGAAATTAAAATCTCTCAACCTCTTTTGTCCTATATTTGGATTCAAATTATAGATTCATGTTTTTATAGAGAGGTGTATTATGAAAATCAACCATCCTAATAAATTTTTTTTCACAAAATTGGTCTTTTTTAAAAAAAAATTGGTTATGAAGAAATTTATTAATGGTCTATTACCCATAACAAGTCATTATGGGTGTAAAATGATTAGTATAATCTATTTCCTAAAAAAATTATGGATCATGATTATAAGACCTTATGGAGATGTGTGGCCCCTTCTGGACGTTCTAATTCCCAACCTCCATAGGAGATTGTGCTGATGGATAATGATCAACCAAGCCCCAGGAAGATGCATTAGGGAAATCCAATGAGGATCACACTCAATAGGGATGTGGATGGTCTTTTTAAATACTCAGAGCCTTTGAGTTCTAATTTTGATTCCTTCTCCGACTTTGAATATGGTGTTAATAATACTCAACCCATTTCTGTTACTTCCCATCTTAGTCCAAGTCAGATGGAAAAATAAGAGACTCAATATGAATCTTGTGAATCTAATAAAGATACACATGATGAAGTATGACAAATTGAGGATGACTACCTACACTTATGTTCTAAAAAGGTAATAATCCAATAGTCAACCTAGATGGCTTCATTACTCCACACCCTAAAAGACCATAAAATATACAGACTACTCTAATTTAGAGAGAAATATTTTCACCGAATACGTATGGATTAAATTGGAAAACCATTCTATATTTCATCATCTATATTTTGGTAAGGACCCCTCTTCATATTTATATGATAGGGATTACTCGTCCTCCTTAGATAAAGAGGAGTTAGAGGATTCTGTTAAGATAAAGAATTTAACATGTTTTATTAAAGAATGATATAAGGAGTAATTCTTCCCTTGGATTGAGGATCAAGAGGAAATTTCCTTTAGAAGGTATCTTAACATGGATATAACTCTATACATTTATCTAAGTATTAGAGAGATGATGTATGATATGGTGTAATTTGAACATGATAGAACCCTAGTTTTTTATTTTTTACACCTTCCTTGGGAATAACTTTTTTTGGAGAGAACAACTTGGTTCTTGTTATGATAGACTCCGATCAATCTATCTCATTTTGTATTAAACTTCACGTTGCTTGGTTATTAATCCAAAATAGTTTTAGTTGTTGATTTCATGATAATTCAATTTCTCATTTTTCATGATGAGAGATTTTGACATGGATTATTTTTGGTAAGTTTCTTGATTGAAGACATCTTCTTGGAAATTTCATGTTTTTCAAAGATTCTATTGTGGGGTTTTATCTATATATATATATATATGATTTCAAATATGAAGATATCTCATGGAATTCTATTTTGTTTTCCAATATGATCATCAATGGTTTTATTGTGTTGTGGACAGAGGATATGAATGTATTACAGGATTATCACACTACCCCCTTAGAATATACTTATGAAAAGTTTAGTTTTTATATTTATGATCATTTTCTAGAGATGTTACTAGTGGTTTTATATTGATAAAGTTGGGATGGAAATGAACCTCGGAATCATGGGTTGGAACCCTAAAGAGGACAAAATGTATTGCTCTGGGGATTTTTTGATTACTCTTTAAAGATTTAAAGTCATATTTTTGTTCGAACATGTTGTGATGAGAATAATTACAGGTTATCTGCATTGTTTTTCATACCTGCATTCAATGGATTTGTGTATTGGTCTTGATCTGGGATAGGAGTTGGGCTGGAACATTTTTCATCATCTATTTTCAATTCATGATTTGATTACAGAACATTGTATTTTACCCATACTGATTTGCAGGCACATTGAGGCTGGGATGCATGATTTTTTGCATGGTTCAAATATGTATTTTCTTGTTAGTGTAAGTGAAGATACTGTAGTTGATTGAACAAGATCATTTAGATGTCAGACTATTCACTAATGTGCATATGATAGATTTTATGTTTCTCCTCTCTCAATTTATAGTTTGTTTAAGTTCGTTACACTCCATGAATATACTAATACTACCTTTTTCTTTAATACTTTTTTTGGGGGATATGGGTTGGGCCACCAAATCAAATCTCATATTGTTTTGGTTTGGTACTTAATAAAATTTTATTTTTATAAAATCAGATTTTCATCTAGTAGAAAAATATAATTTCACTATATATAGAAGTATTCTATTGAGTAGGTAAAATTCATATTTAAAATAATGGATTCTGTTCAATACAAGAGTAATTGTGGTCTTGGAAAATTTATACACTCCATGCTCAATGACATATGCTTAAACATTATGTCTTATATTGAACACATAAATTCAGGTTCAATGATATACAGTTAGACATAACGTATTTTATTAATTGAAAATGTATTATTCTTAGCCAATAAGACTTACACTAAGTTTTCAAATCCATATTCCCAACCCCCCAATCCATACACTTGATAGTTTTCAATTTATTATATTTTAAAAACTACTCCAATTTTTAGAATTGCTTCATAACTACTTCAAACTAGATCAATCCATTCTAAAAAATAATACACTAATCTCAAAAATAACTTAATATCCTAAAACACCACATAAATCTCCTTCAATAATGGATAAAATAAATGAAAATTATTAATCAATTCATTAATAAATCCAAATGAAATTCCAATATCAAATATTCTCAATTGGAGGATAAATATTGAAAAATAAAGGAACTCAATAAATCTCTATAAGGATTAAGAATTATTTTGGAATTTTATATTCGAAAGATAAAAAGATTGAGGAGTCAGGTTGATATTAGTTTAGGATGAAAAATATTCCCTCAATATGAAGTGTATTAAACATTGGATAAAAATAAGAGATTTGGAAGCCAAAAAAGTTTTAACTTCCCAAACTATTGAGAAAATGGATATTTTCACACAAGTTTTTGTTGAGATATAGGAAAACAAGATGAATAATTTTATTGGAAATAATATATTGAATTTATATCCTTATTAATTTTCATTAATCTCTTGGAGACATATACTATCCATCTATAAATCCCATATTAATAATAAATATTTTAACACAAAGAGTTCAGGTTTCAAAGAAAATTTTATTAAAAATAGATAATAATAATTCATTAGAATCCAACCAATATAGCATGGGTGGATAAAAAATATGTGTAAGGTAAAATTCCCAAAATTAATCACAGAGTATTTAAGAAACATCTAAAAACAAGAATCTTCTTGTTCTAAGAAATTTTATAGGTTGATTTTCAAGAATGAAAGGAAATGTATTTTAGTCATTGTTAGTATTTCTATAGGTTTGGGTAGAGAGTGTCCTATTATTCAAATAACAGTTCTAAAAATGGAGTTTAAAGAAATTATATGTTAAGGAGGAGGACACCTGAAGTAAAAGATAAATAATTATGCATAATTCATTTAAATAGAGTAATATATTTATTAAAAATAGATTTAATTTCATGGAGGGGTTTTAAATTTTTTTTAATAAATATGTTCAAAATTAGGATTTTATTTTTTTGAATTTTAAAATAATAATCAAATCATAGGTTTTTTAAACCCAATAATTTTGAAGATACTAAGTTAAAAATCATATAAGTATTTGTTTGTTAAGAATTATTGTATGATGGTTCATACAGATCAATTAGAAACATCCATAAAATTGGATAGATTTTAAGAGGATAAACACAATATGTGGAAATAGAATAATTCACATTATTATAATCTATATGTGTGGTACAACATGGTTTTCGATATATTGAAATAAAATTTAGTAATGTCTCAATCATAGGAAGAAACTATAAAGATGATGAATTTTTTACATATTGATGCATGTTCTTTAATGGATTAATAAAAAGGTAAAATCCCATAAAAAGAAGTAATAAACAAGAATATTTATATAAAACCCAAATAAAACAAATTAAGGCATTATATAAAATAAAAATTGAGAGAGTGAAATGATAATCAATTTTGAGGAAATATTATAAACTTTGTCGTTCACATTAAGAAATAATGGTTACATATTATTACATTAATCTATGTTTGGTAAGGTTTCTATTTGGATGTATATAATTGATAGAGATATGAGAATATTTTTACTACTTCTTGGTCTGAAAGAAACATGGAAAAACTCATGTTGGAATCTTAATTCTAGTTTTGGTGAATGTTTTAAATGTTACCTTATGGTGCACACTCAAAATATGAATTTTTAAATCCTATATAAAAGAGGGACCCATATTTTTAAAGTAAAATAGGCGTTTAATTTTTATGGGAGAAAAGTAATTCTGGTGTCGATAAGCTACCAAAACATTCGACTGAAAAAAATATCTCATTTATATATGGTTTTTATGGAAATTTAATTGAAAATATATGGGTTTATATTCTATCACACATGGATTAAAAAATAAAATCATATTATTAATGGAGGATTTATTTTTAAATTAATTACATGAAATTTGAATTCTAAGATAATGAAAATCTTATTGCTAATATTAAATACCAAAAAAGTTTTATTGAATTATTCTGATTTTTATATTGAGATCATGTTCTGGGATTTGGGTTGGAATTGAAATTAGACTGATAATTGTTGAACAACCTTTGAATGGAATAAGATAATAATATATTATGGTTTCATTAAATATTGAAGAATTCTCAAAATATGTTATGGTAGTTAACCATGATTAATAGAAAATACATGAATACGGGGGAAGAAATCACGAGGTGGGGTTTCCAAATCCTTACTCTCTAGTGATCCTCAAATTTAGAAATCCATTAGAGAGTTGGATTATGAGGTTTTATAATCACATATTCCAAATTCTCATTGGTTATATAATTTATAATTTAATGTATAATTTTTAATAAAAAATATGGTATCATTATTCATTCAATAATATGGATAAAGCTATAATTTGGAATTTAAAAAGCGAGACAAATCTGGTTAATGGGATGAGATGAACCCCTATATATCCTTTATATTTTTTATCAATAAGTTTGAGAAATTTATGAACATATTTACATAAGATGTTATTGGTTATATTGAGAAAAATAAAAATGGTGAGATGGAAGTTCCCAATAAATGAATAGTACTTGTTTTCAATAAGGAATGTTGTATTGGTATTGATGAAGATATCAGTATGTCTTGATGGGATAAGGAAGTATAGAGGAGGTTCCTTAGGGATAAATGGTAGAGTATTTTTTAAATTATCATGGACTTATTTAGGAAATGTTTGGTAGTATAATCATCCTCAAATCAAAGATAAGTGTTTTAGGTTTAACAATTCTATGTACGACATATTATAGAGAAATGATGTGTTTGCTATTGTGAATAAGAGTTTTTGTTAAAAATGTTGAAATTATTCTTAATGAAGATTTTGAAGACCATAGGTGTTGAGTAACCAATGATTGAGATATATTAATTATTACTATTTTATAACATAAATGAACACTATTTGATGATGTTTTAAAAGTTTTTGAAATGAAGGAGAAGGATGTGTTATTTTTTCTATGTGTTTATTGAAAATGGATGATGAAAGATGTTGTGGTGCTACTATCATATGTATCAATGAAGGATGGAAGTAGTTAAATAATTTATATGAATATGTCATTTAATGAACCACATCTAATAATTATAGTGTCATTTAAAACATTTTATGGAATTTAGAGGTTTCTATCTTGTGGGAAGTTGACGTTGGATGTCATTCAAGATAACACAAGTGTCAGAAAAAGTTTTAACTTCCTTATATTTAATTAATAACCTTTACATGCATGTCAAAGATAATTTGTGCTGTGTGAGATGAATTGTAGTTGAGATGAAGGATATCTAGAATTAATTGAGTGAAATTTGGAATGTTCTTATATCAATAACTATTTAAGGGTGACCACATAAGGGATGTTCCCTTAATGATTCACCATGTTGATGAATTTTTAATTGGTTATACATATAATGGTTAATAAAATAATTTTATTAAGAATATATATATATATAAGTAGATATAAAACTAATACCTCGTGTATGAGAATTCATACTTCAGTTCAATATAATAGTTATTATGGAATAAGATCCATGATTTAAAATCTAATCTATATATTCTAATGAAATATATATCAGATGATTATTTTTCTAATCTTAAATTAAGTCAAAAAACATGATCCATCAAGAGTATCATGATATCAGAAGGGATGGGAATATTTACACACCATATGCCATGTTTCCACATCACCACATCTTGAATCAATGTGCACATGGTTAATGATTTAAATATAATTATTTTTTTGATATTTATAGATGATTATAGATTGTTGTATTTTGAATATTGTGTGAAGAAGGAATGTCTCAATGTTGAGGAATAATTAAATGTAGAAATTGACCCGATTCAAATAAGTTTTCATGATATAATATATCATTATGAAAGAGTATTTAATTTATATAAAACATTTATATATAAGATTCTTGTAGTACCAGAGTTTTAAATATGTATGATAGTAATTAATTGTGTGTGTTTGTACTATAAATCATGAAAAAAGATTTATATGTCAAAAATAGACACACAATAGAATTAATAATATGATAATGATACCAATAGAGAATAAATGTTATCTATTGAATTAGAATGACCTGGTGATCAAGAAGTGTACCTATATGCTGAAGGAGAATAAGAAGATTCATGAAATACAACATCATTGAAAATTGAAATATAAAGGATGATATCAATTTTATTTTTGTTGTCTATTATTGAAATCATGAACCTTGATATTACAGGAGCACTATAATAAAAAATCATAGTTACCGTAAGTGGATAACAAGTCCAAACTAGATGTTGTTCATCTGATCATATCCTAGAATTTGGAGACATGTTTTCTATTTAAATCCATAATCTTTGAGGAACTTTTAGTACCTGTATAAACCAATTGATAAACTATTGGGAGATAACTACAATAGGATTCATTATAAAGAACTATACACTTGTGTTAGATAATGGAGAATTGGATGTAGATGATATCTACTCTTGGAGATATAGATGATATTAGTACATCACTTATGTATATATTGTACTTCTCTAGTAATCACTTAAAATTAAAGTTTTAAAAAAATCTATGTACTTAATAAAGTCAAATAGGACAAGGGTTTTATTTAACAACACATCAGTGTAGCATATAGGTGAAATAATAGTTTTGGATAATAAAATTCAAGACCTATAGTTTTATTTTAGGGATAAATTATTCAATTGAGTATAACTATGTAATTGATTTATAATATTTTAGAATAAGGGTTAGATTAGACATAAATACACTGTCCCCTAAAAGATTCTTCATTGCATAAGATGTATGGAATATTGGATGTAAATTCTACCAACCCTATATCATGTAGACTATTTATTCTGAAATTTTATCCTATAAACATACATAACACGTACTTATCATTTATTAAATCATTTGGATGTGTAGTTGGAACATGATAGCTCTTATGAGGATAATATATTGAATATCTTGGATCACAGATACAAAATGGGACAATATAAAAGATAACACTCCTTATTATGGAACTATAGAAATATCACAAATATGAAGAGGAAACCTGAGAACCATAGTATGTAATGAAATAAAATAACTCCCATTTAATATTTCTAATATATTGAACTAAAATCTCATGGATGAAATTTCTTAATGGAGAATAATATAACGTCCCACATTTTTAGATGAAAATTCCCTCCTTAATGTTATATGAGTAATGGTTAACTTGTTTCTTTAAGAAACTATTGTGTAAGTGTGTGAAATTAATAAATCATATCCACTATAACAAAAACATTATATTAAATCAAAACATAATATTATAAAAAATGAATACATTCTGTAATATTAATATTAATATAATTGGAAAATGAACATAAATAAATAATATTTCTTGAATTTTTATATGTGACAGTCCATTTCCTCATATAAATACCACATATGTGAATAATAATTCAATATAAATGAAAATAAATAGAAATGAGATATGATTATAGTGACCCAGGCCTGATATACATGAATATTACATAATTCTAGATGAATAATCAGTACATTACAATAATACATTCCCAAGGACCATAATAGTTTAGTGTCATTGGAAACTTGGAAACAAAATATTATATCATGGTGAAAGATCTTAAACATATCCCATAAATATCTCCACCTTTAGTACTTCTACCCAAAACCTTTATTCTTTTCCTGGTAATGGAAATATAAGAAAGGGGTCAGCTAAAATTCCTAGTAAAGGTAAACAAGGGAGACATGTATGAATAATCACGGTAATAAGGGTATAAGGACAAGATCATGAAAATAGAAGGTCATACCCCACATATAAAATATAATATACATGAATCATGTCATAAAAAATAGATGTTCATAATACATTAATCATAAGAAAAAAAGAACATAATCTAATAAATCATTGCTTAGGAATAAGACATAGGATTATAGAATACACATAAGAATATAAATTGATTTCCATTGTATCCAATGTATTGCTGCCAAGATCATCTTGGTTGTATGGGTTCACTCCCAAACCCATCTTAGTAGTCATGGTTCACTCCCATAGCCATCAGAGTATCATGAGTTCACTCCTCATACCATATTAGTTATCATGGTTCACTCTCATGGCCATCTTAGTAGTCAAGGATTTTTCTCAAGACCATATTAGTCTATCTCGGGAGACATAAATATTTTCCCAACAAATTGGAGGGAGATCTAGGTACCAAAAATATCATAATTAAATCATACATACATATTCAACAAGATCATAAATAATCATATCATAACCCCTGAAATGAAATGGGTATCATAAACATGTAAACATACCCTAACTTGTGGAAAAATATACCAGTTTCATAATGATTCCATTAAAAGACTAACCCATTAGAGGGAAATGGATTTCATAAATATATAAACTATGTAATAGAAATGGGTTTCATAAAGACCATGTCATTAAGCATAACACATTCATAGTAAGGATATGAATGGAACCATAAGATCATTTATCAGAATGTCTTGATAAACATCCACAAATGTCATCTTAGATGGAAACTAATTTTCAAATATCATTCAGAATAATTTCTTAAGGAAAACAACCTTTCTTATTTGAATTTTTTTTAAAACATAATATAATTTTAGTATAAAATACCTTTCAAACATATAAATTATACATGGAATCATTTTAAAATCTAGATGCGTAGAATACTTATAAAATAGGCTTCAAAAAATACTAAATTTTTTTTCTTTGAAGACACATTGAAAACATATTAAGGATTCTTGAAATTTTTTGAAAAACATTTTACATGAAAACATATTTAAGAATATTGAAAACATTTTTAAAAAATTTTTCTATAAAAATACATTGAAAACATAAAAAGGAAGCATGAAAATGTTTTCAAAATAATTTCCTTTAAAATACCTAGAAAATGTATAAATAATCCTTGAAATATTTTTTAAAACCATTTGTTTGAATGTACCTTGAAAAATTATAAATAAATCTTGAAATATTTTTGAATACTATTGTTGGTCAAAAATAATCCATTGAAACATTGAAGTACTTTTTGAGGAGTTTTTTTTTGTTGACAATGTGTGCCTCTATGTCGTGTTTATTGACAAAGCGGGCCTTCGTGTCCAGTGTGTTGACAAAAGTGATTTTTATTGTTTTCCAACCATTTGGGTGTGAGAACAAAAAAATAATTTCATGGGTGTTTGTAAAAAGGCTGTTCATTAAATAAGTTTATTGTGCATGAAATAGAGTAATGTATTTTTTCACGTAAGAGGTGTTCCGATATCAGAAGCTCAAAAATTGGTAAGAGCATGAGGTGTGAGAAATATTGGAGTTGTGCACGAAATACGATGATGTGAAGAATATGTATTTTTCAAGCTCTGAGAGGATTATGCACCCAAGAAGGTTTTTTACTGGGGTTGAGTTTTCCTATAAATATGAAGTTACCCCCTCATTCGAGCTGAGATAAATACTAAGTGAATATTTGTTCTTTGGCGTGTGAAATTGTAATACACAAGGGTGTTACACATACACATCAACTTTTCACATAAAAAAAGTTGTTGTGCAAAAATCGAAGGTTGTGCATAAAATGATCATGTTGCACATAATAGAGGTAGTTGTGTGAAAAGTAGAATTTTTAATTTCTCGCAAAAGAAGATTAGTTCATGCAAAGTCAAGGAATTTCGCACATGGAAAAGTATAAGCGGCGTGTAAAATTTTGGGATTCCCGATACCCTCGATGCAAAGTGAGATTCATTTGTCGGTGAAAGATGTACTTCAATAGAGAATATATCAATAGTAAACGATGAATAATTAATCAATGATAATGAAGATACTTATAGGTCTATAAACTGTGAGTGGATCTTATGAAGATGCAATGAGCACACTTCAATGGAGAGAGCAGTGAGCTTTCAATTTGTAATTGGTTGAGTACTAGAAGAGACAGTGAGTCTACTCCAAAATTTTTAAACAACATTATGCTTTTTTTGAATTAGGATCATAAGAACAATGATAGTATATCCTCATTGGACGCATCCTAGTGAGGCTGAACAAATTAAAATTATTGTGTCATGTGCTTGCTTTTGTTTTGTTTATTCTTTCCAATGGGAATGATAAAGAAGAGATTTTTTCTTTACAACAAAACAAGATCAAAAGGGGAAGAAGTTGTAATCATTCATACCCTGATTCACCACCCCTCTTTGGTAATCTAACCTAGTGGACCTAACAATTGGTATCAGAGCCAAAGGTTCATATTAGTGTATCTCTATCGATAGAGGTCACCAATCACAAGGGAATTCAAATATTTGATGAAAATAAGTTTCAACTATGGAAGAATCAGATGAAACATTACATCAATATTTGGGAATCGATGTGTTTACAGTAGAAATGCATGGTATCTTAGCTAAAATAAATAGTGGTGATTTATTAGAAATTGAGAGAAGATAATTGGATAATGACTCCAAGGGAGTCATTCTTTAGTGGGAACTTTATCCAATGCTATTTATAAGAAGTTTATTTCATGTAAAAAATCACATGCTATGTGGAATAATCTGTTGAATATATATGGAGGAGATACAACGGTCCAAGAGGAAAACTAATAAGTGTTGTATAATAAGTATGAAGATCAGATATTGAACATGAATGAGACCGTTGATGAATTCTTTTCAGGGCGAATGTTGAAGTAGAGGACATGTGAGGTATTGGTGAAGTCACTTAAGACATAAAAATTATTAAGTATATCCCTAGAAAAATTCCACCTCAATTTAACCTGATTGTTTCATTATTGGGGAAGAAAGACCTGAATGAGCTGACACTGGAATATTTACATATTACCTTTGTAGAATATGAAATGTAAAATGAGGATAATAAAGATGTGGAAAAGGGGAAATCCAAATATGTGGAATTCAAGGCCATGAATATGATCACTATTAAAGATACTCAGGGAAAAGAAGAGACAAATGAGGTGATGTTATTCTTTTCTTCAAATATGAAAAGTGGAAAAAAAATATTAAATGGAAAATTCCACTATCATTCTTCAGATGTGGAAAGGTTGGTTATCTTGGAGAAAACTACCACAAAATGTTTCAAGGTGAAGATAATGATGATGAAGAAGATGAAATTTCCATGAATATGTCTTTATCCTATGTGAAAGGGAATAAATAGTTCAAGATAAATTTCATGAAGAAGAATAATTTTGTTTCATAAGAATTTGACAGTTCAAATGAGTTTGAGGTTGAAGAGGTTAATGAGATTGAAAATAGAAAAGATCATGTAGAAAATGCTATAGTGTCTATTATTGGTAGTGATTAAGAAAAAGAAGAATCCAACATTGATGGAGAAGAATAAATTAAAGGAAAAATTTATATGCATGTTTAGTTAGAAGTAGCTCTTCAATAGATATATGTTTGGGGATCCAAAACAATGAAATCCAAAAGATTGTCCATGAATCCAAACTCTACATGCAACAGCAAGAAGAATAAAATTATAAGCTATTAGATGAAATTGAGAGACTCAGGTCATAAGACCCAAAGAACATAGAATCAGAAAGTCATTCTAAAATCAAGGTTGAAGAGAAAAAATAGGGAGATTAATAGCTTGAATAAAAAAGTAGAAGATCACATCAAGCACATCAAATATATTGAAGTGGAAGTTTTCAGTAAGTGAAAAAATGTTAAGGACCAAGAAAAACATTGTATTCCCATTACATTATCTGTAAAGGTGATTATTTAGAAGACTGAAAGAAGAAGAAATAAGATCCTAGTAGTTTAGTAAGAAATAATAAGCAATCGAGATAAGATGTTAAGGCTGATTTGGGGCTTGATCAGAAATAGAAATCTATTAGGGTTAAGGTCAAACCGCAATTTCCCATTCCGAGAGTGAAAATTTATGTGTGTATGAAGAACAATCAAAAAATTCAATGAACCCAAGGGAAAAGTGGCATTACATTAGTGACACACAATAATTCACCTTTCATAAGGTTTTATAGTTATTTAATAATGGGGCACTCACAAGTGTACATCGACCTTACAGAGGAATGTGCGAAGGTAGAATCAAATCGTTCGCAAGTAGCAGATGAATGATCCAATGGGTGAGTTGAAAATAAAAAATGGATTTCCATCTTTGCAAGATTAATTCATTCTATCATACTCTGAGAAGGATTAGAAGTCTTAATATATTCCATGTGTGAAGAAAAAAATATGGACCAAGAAGAAGAGAGTATCAAACGAAGTGGTTGCTAAAATTTCCCTTAAAGCATCAACCGTTTTGGTGTATGGATCATTGATAGTGTTTTCACATCACACAAGATAGGAAACAAGAATCTAGTTAAAAAAATAAAATTTGATGAAGAAGGAGTTGAACAGTTTGTAAACGACGATGGCCTGAGGATAATTGGATCGAGAAAGGCCAGGTTTGGGGGAAAATAAATAAGACATGTTGATGTCATTGTGGTAAAAGGTCTTAGTCAAATTTTTCTTAGCATCAATCAACTATGTGACTCTAGAAATTGAATAATATTTACCAATTAGGCATATTTTTTCAAGGGAAGATATGGAACAATGATCCTACAGGGGAAAAGGAAAAAGGTGAATCTCTACATGGTAAGTGGAAAATTAGATATGTACTTTTTATCTAGATAATTAGTAAACAAGTTGTGGAAAATATTTCACAGTCATCTATGCCCGTCATACTTGGAAGATTTGGTAATGTATGAGGCAGATAAAGAACTCTCTAATATATCATGGGATCATACTGACACATGTGATAAATTTGAACAAGATAAGCTCATTAAAAATATTTATCAGGAAAAGGAAAATACGTTAACAAGAGTACCCAAATTGGTGCATGATGATGTTTGTGGGCCTATCATTAAAATATAAATTGACAGAAAGAGGTACTATGTTCTTTTCATTTATGAATATAGAAGAATAGAATTGGTAATTTTCATTTCCCATAAGCCCAATGTTTTTATCTTTTTAAAGAATTACTAGAGGGAATGTAAAAAGATTCTAGGATAGAAAATTCTGAAGATTCATACTGATAAGGGTACAGAATTTAAAAACATCCAAGTAGAATAATATCTTGAGAAACATGGGATAAGGGATCCAGATTCCCCAGGGAGAACTTCCCAAAAAAAAGTTATGTTTTAAAAAAGAAATCTGATCATCAACAACATGGCTATATTGATGCTTATATAAAACGCCCTACCAGAGATGTTCTATAAAGAAGTAGTGTTGAGATCGTTTTACATTTCTAATAGATATCTGTTGTGTCCTATGGAAGGAATGACTTCATATGAGATGTGGTATGAAAAAAATCCAATAGTGAAATACTTTCGAATCTTTGGAATTGAGTGATTTATCCTCAACAAGGAGAAATATAGGAAATTTGATTCATGTGGAGATGTTGGAATATTCCTTCGATAGTCAAGAAAATATAAAGCATAAAAATGCTTTAACAAGAGACTGAGAAAGGTATTTGATTTCAATGGTGTCAATTTAGTGTAAATTAAATAGAATATTCAACAACACAGTAAAACATTTCCTAATGAAAGTGATGAGGAGGAAGGAAACTCAGCGGGATCATAAGTAGAAAATGTTGATACATAAAAAGAAACTGATGTTGAGAAAGAGGAATCCAAATCTATATTGGTGAAGAAGTCCAAGAGTTGAGTTGAGATTTATAGGAAGAATATCATTGGTGATCAGATTGCTGCAATTCAAAAAAGAAGGTTGAATTCACTGCAACAGACATCCCATTTATCTCAGCTAAAGACTAATTTTTTTCTAATGTAGTTGAAGATGAAAAATGGGTTCATGCGATGAATAACAAGAAAGACTAGATTATGAAAAATAAGAACTATTAGATTTTTTTGAGGCCAGTAAATATAAATTTCATTGGGACAAAATGGGTATTTTACAACAAAATGAATGAGGATGGTGTTATGATCCGAAAAAAACATTATTAATGTGAAAAGGGTACTCCAAGATATAGGGAATTGAAGTTTATGAGATATTTTCACCGGTTGCACAGCTGAAAATCATCAAATTATTCTTGGTCAAAGAAGTAAAAAGAAAATTCAAAGTTTTCTTGAAGGACGTAAAGTTGGAATTACTGAATGGGGGACTAGAAGAATATGTGTATATTGTGCATCTAGATAATAATCTCATTCATGAAAATGAGAACAATGTTTTTCCTCTAAACATGGAACTTTTCATGTTGAGGAAAGCACTGAGAGCATGGTACTCAATACTTGATCATTATTGGAAGAATCATGGATTTTAGCATGGAGGATTTATTACAATTTTTTATTTCAATAATGATAGTATGAAATGGATTATGGTGTTATTATATTTCGATGATATAATATTTGTAGGATCAGATGAAGCATTGAGCATACAGTTTTCAGAGTTCATAAAAAATGAGTTCAAAATGTCTATGATTAGTGAGATGATGTTTTTCCTTGGTTTACAGGTGACACAATGTAGGAATGGAACATTCATCTCCAAATTAAAATATTCCATGGAAGTTATTTAGTGATTTGAAATGGAAAATTACATGCAGATGAAGACTCTAGCTACTAATCAGATGAAACTGTCAAGGGATGATGAATGCAATGAGGTTAATATCATAGAGTAAAGGAAAATCGTTTTAAGTCTACTGTATCTGACTGTGACAAGGCTAGAAATTGAATTTTCCACATGCCAAGCAGTGAGATATAAGTGTAATCCCTAGGAAATCCATGTGATTATGGTGAAATGAATACTTCAGTATATCTAGGGCATGTTGGATTTTGTCATAGTGTATAATGAAAAAACTCAGCCTCCATTGTTGGGATATACAAATGCATATTTTGCAGGATCAGTAGATGATCAAAAATCAACATTAGGAGGTGAATAATATCTTGGTGGATTGTGTATTTCTTAGCTATGAAAGAAACCAAAATTCATTTCATTGAGCACCACAATAGGTGAGTACATTGCATCCACACAAGCATGCATGATGCTATTATAGAAGAAACATCAAATTGATGACATTGGTGTGGCAAAAAAGTCTCTGGTCGGAATTCATTGAGATAACTCAAGTGTTATAAATATTATCAAAAATCATCTCCATCATTAGTGTACCAAACACATTTAGATAAAATATCATTTTATCATGGAGAAACTGTAGTAAAGGGTAGGGAAGTTAGAGTATGTTCATGCAGAGCAATAGGTTGTGGAAATTCTTACAAATGCCTTACTCGAAGCAGCGTTTGAGAAGATTTGACTTGCTCTTTGAGTGAAGTTGACTCCCCACACTAGAGAAAGTGTGGATACCCCCCTCCCAGAGGTATTAAGTGTTTTCCCTAATGTACTGATATGTGTTTTTACACTATTACAAATCCCATGGGTGTGACACTAGGGTTCATTGACAAAAGGGGAGAAAACAATGATTTTTATAGGGGGAGAAAGTGTGGATATTTGATAAATCCTAGATGATATGGGGAGAAGCTGGTAGTTCAAGGGGATACATTTTTCTATTTGAGAAATCTTGAAAGATATTGGGAGAAGCAGATAGGTGGAGTAGTGAGATAGGGGGAGTTGAAATATGAAGGTGAGATGAAGTTGTAACCAGACATGGGGAGTTTTCAAATCTAATAATGATATAAGTGATTGATCCAAGAATAGATACCATGATAGTTGAGGATGATGATAAAAGTATAATAGTGGTGTTGGAATGGTGTCGTATGGTTTCGACCAATCAATAATTGGTATATGTTTGGTATCAATAATTGGTGTCATAAATGAAGCGATTTATTGATGAACTTTCCATTTACTCTGGTTTCACACACTGAGCATCACTCATGTGGGATTATAGTATGTGTTGAGTGAATCCTTGATCACTATCAGAATCGCAAGAGGTTAATGGAACCTAAATCATTAATGAGGTATCATTTTATGAATGGTTTTTTAACAAAACCAAAAGTGGAGATTATTTGGAAAGAATTTCTCTAGGCTACATTGAAGTATTTTTTGAGGAGTTTGTGTTTATTGAAAAAGTAGTTCTACACATCATGTTCATTGAAAAAACGAGCCACTATGACCAGTTTTATAAAAACAAGTGATATTCAGTGTTTTCCAACTTTTTGGCAGTGAAAACCAGAAATTAAAGTCATGGGAGTTTGGAAAAAGGTGGTGCGCAAATAGGAGGATTGAGCATGAAATAGATGAATGGAGTTTGTCGTGCAGTAGGTTTTTTGAGATCAGAAAAAAAAATTCTTGATGGCATAAGGTGTGTGAAATATTGGAGTTGTTGACAAAATATGGTGATGTGTAAAAGATTTTTTTTTCATCCTCGAAGAGGATTATGTGATCAAGAATGTGTTTTTTTGTGTAGGGGTTGATTTTTACAATAAATATGAGGTTCCCCCCTCATTTGAGCTGAGATGAAGCCATAGAGAATATTTGTGCTTTGGCACAGGGAATTGTAATACACAAGTGTGTTATGTGTAAACGTCAAGTTTTCATGTAAAAGAAGGGTGTTGCATGAAAAGATAATGTTGTACGTAAAAGAATCAGGTCGTGTGTAAAAGAGGTGGTTACACAAAAAGTAGACATTGAAATTTCGTACAAAATAATATTATTTCGTACTAGTTCAAGGAATTTTGTGAAAGGAATTGTAGAGGGGCTATGCATAAAATTTGGGGGTTCCTAGTAACCGTAGTGAAATGTGAGATACTTCTGCAAGTGAATGTTGTATTTCAATAGAGCAGCTATCAATAGTTAAGGATCCCGAATTAATCAGTGATAAGGAAGAGACCTATAGGTCTATAAAATGTGAGTGGATCTTCTGATGTAGAAATGAGCATGCATTAGTGGAGATAGCAGTGAGGTTTCAGTTTTTAATTGGTTTTGAACTAGGAGAGACAATGAGTCTACTCCAAACATTATAAAGTGTAGTGCGCTTTTAGCAAATTATGTACATTAGAACATTGTCGGTGTATACTCCTTGGAAGTAGCCTAGTGAGGATGAACTAATTAAATTTTTTTTGTCTTGTGCATGTTTTAAGTTTTTTTAATCTGTGCATTGGGAAGTAGATATAAGAGTGTTTTTCTTTACAATGATAGAAGATCAAAATGGGAAGAAGTATTAATCTATCATACACTAATTCACCCCCCCCCTCTCCAGGTATCTGACCCAGTGGACCTAACAACTTTTTAAAACATATGACATTTATGAAAAACAAATCTCTGAAAACCATTTTAAAAATAATGAATAACAAGAATCTTAGTATAATAGTTTCTCTTAATTTTTTTTAATATTTTAATGTAATTTTAAAGGGAAATATGGAGGTTAAATATGTTCTTATCAAAATAGGTGAAAATAAAATTCCTTTTTCATGGTGCAATTGTTAGAAAAATGATTCTTTCAGAAAGTGAAAAGTAGATTATTTTAAATCAATTGTAATAGGAAAAAAAGGTAAAATTTATTTTAATGATAAAAGGATATTTGTTTAATATTATTGGAAACCAATTTAATAAAAAATGTTTTTGAAGTATCAATGATTTCTGAATGAAGAGAGATTAATGTCGGGTATCCTTAAAAACACATACATAAATATAATATGTATCAAAGAATGGAAATATAGTACCAATACATGAATATATTATGAATAACTAGAGGAGTGGAAATTTTATCAATCTTCTTGAGATTTGGATCATATTATTTAATCAAAGTCAGCTTAAATTTAAACAATCTCAAAAAGTGGTGAGATTATTTCAATAAAATTTTTTCATTCGGTGACTTGGGAATATACACTCAGTGGGTAGAAAATTAGATGAAGCTTTAAATATCATGAAAACATTGAGATTCATGATATAAAATATAAAATGGAAATATATACACCATGAAAAAGAGTTTAGGTGAACAACAAAACAAGAGTCTCAAAGAATGACAATTAATACAAACCAATTTTATCGATTTGGCAACTTTTGAAACTTAAACCACAAGAAATAAAGATTATAGAATGGATATTTTAATACCTGTAAATTATAGTATAATATATATAGAATACAATCATGGGAATTATATACACCACAAAAAGGAATGGTTGGAGAAAATCACATATATCTCACAGAAATTAAAAGTGCGATGAAATCCCCTTACCTTATGTCTTGACTCTTTTTGTACTCATACAATATTTATATATAATAAATCTATTTTTATTATAAATATTTTATATAATAATATTATTAAAAATATAACCATACATGTTTTTACTGTAACATAATATTACTTTTTTTGTTAATGATTATATGTTAAGGTTTCACTTCGGGAAATATTCACTATGTTCTTTGCAAGGGTTTTAATTTGTTATATATTTGGTAGTTATACTTATATTGTAACACCCCAAGCTCCCATGGTACATTTCCCTATAAATAATTCAATAGCATTCATTTTACGCAACTTTGAGATTCTAACACACCACGACCCATCAAACTAGCCATTATGAAAAGTAATACCCACTTTTTGAAATTTTATAAATATTATCTTCCCAAATGTGCTTCTTTTTGGCATTTGGAATAACGAAATTAGCTTAGGGTGATTTTTGGATATTTTTTTGAAAAATTTCAATTTTTGATGAATAGTGAAAAACACAGAGTTATTGTTTAAGAATGAATTTTTATTTAAATAATTATTTATTTTATATAAATTTATTTTTGGTCAAAATAGATAGATAATACCTATATAAGTTCAATATAATTCATTAGAGTCATTTTATAATGAGTTTAGATATATAAAATTTTAATGTCTTTTACCCACCTCCTAGGAGCGTTTCCAAATTTGTATAAAACATAATTTTCACTCATTTGTGAGTTGAATTTCAAAATTCCAAGATACACAGTTGATATCAGTAAGTAAAATTTTGTTCAATAAGATGAAAATAATTTTTGTTGAATAGTAAATTTATACTTTTTTTTACCACAGTTAAAAGTAAATATGGTAATTAAGTTTAAAAATAATAATATTATTACCCTAACACATGTCCTAATTCTATTGGATAAGTATAATTTGACAAAAAACAACCTTAGGGATAAAATATGAATCTCTTTGGTCCTCTTGGATTAGATTAGGACATTTATTATTATTTTACTTAAAGAAGAGTTAAACGAGTTAAATTCAAAGTATAAGAACAAAACCATTTTTAATATTGGGTTACACACAATATAAATTAGACTATAAATATTTGTTAGAAAGCTAAAAATATTTCATACATAATGGTAATTTATTTATATATTTTAGACATTAAATAATTAAATTTAATTATGACACAATGATGCTGCATTAATTACCATATTAATGAAAGATTAAAATAATTGATATTATAAATATCCAAATTAATGTAATTTGAGACTTTTAATTAATTACACAACTTTTATAGGTTAATATGACATTTTAGGGTTGATTTAATGTATTTATTATTATGTAATAAAGTTTTTAGGACTTTAACAAAAATCAATTATTAAATAGTGTCAAAATTCACATAAATGAGTTTTTAAAACAAATACAATATTATTGGTTGATATACTATTACTAAAAATAAGAGGTTAAACCAAAAGACTTATATAATAATATTTTTATCATTTATTCACAATATGGGGTTCTCTTGGAATTTTATAGTAAGTTCATTAACCATATAATATAAAAATACAAAGAGACATGGTAAATGTCAAACTATTTAACTAATGGTTAAATCTAAAAGATAAGGTTTATATAGTGACCCAAACATATATAAATCCTATTGGTTGAGAGGTTTTCGACCCATCCCCACCTTTTCCTTTAAATAATTCATTTTTGAGAAATTAAAAAAAGAAAATTATTTTTTTATAAAATAATATTTCAATCTTTTCCTAAGGTGCCCCCACCCCTCTTATAAAAGGGCACTTCTCCTTTTCTCAAATTCACCCCTTCAATGCCATTTGGCTCCCCCAAACCCTACCCAAATATCCTCAAAATAGTCCTTTCTTCATCCTATAGGCCTTTCTTTAGTAATAAATCCAACCTACGGAGCTCTTTTGATAAAAAAAAATGATGAACCTGATAAAGAGGTAAATATTTCATCACATCTTTCAAGTTATTTTCTTCTTCCACTTCCTCTTTCTTTGTTGTTTCACTTATAACGTAATAAATCTAGTATATTCTATATACTGTGATTTTATTATAAAAATGGTATGACCATATTCATTATTCTATCCATCCTATAAATTACAAAGTCACCATACATGTGTACGTACGATTACCATCTCCACATCGTGGTGTTGTTTGTTATTCAAAAACATCATTATTTTGATGGGTATAATAATGAGTATAACTGATTTAAATAATAAATATAACATATTAATGATTCTGTATATATGATTTACCATCCAATTACATACGATTTATCCATCAATATAATGATATTGTCACTAATGCATAAGTACGGATTACTGTCTCCACGACGCGATGAGATTCATTTCCACGTTCACCATTCAAGGATGATTATAAAATATATATCAATAATAAGTATGTAATTTATGAAATAATAATTCTACAGGATATATATATATATATATACTTACATATATCTTATTCACTTTACAATATGAAAAGGGAAACATCGTTTATGCGTACGTACAACCTACCGTCTCTATAAAAAGTGTTTTCCATTTGATATATACAACTATTATAAATATTTATATTATAAATATATATGAAATATAAATCATGTTTTATATTCTCGAATTATTTAAATCATGACCTATGTGATACAATTAAGAGAAACAAGATAAAACACGTATGATAAAGAAAGTGATTATTACCTGAAATGTTAATTTAACATGGAAGTTATTATTAAAAGGGTAGTATAAAGTCATAAGATAATCATGTATGATATCATAAATATTAATATGGTTCTGGTATAATTTAATAACTTACTACGTTCCTTATATAGGAGGCTAAACATTCCCTCGACTAAAGAAAAGTGCAAGGTAAGGGTTAATTCTACAATCCCTTTATTATTCGAGGTTGTTTTTACATAAGTGTCTACTCAGAACTCTTTATCATACCCATCCATGTTTCATAAAAAATAATTTCAAAACATTTTTACTATTTACTAGACAATGGGTTAAATTCATTTATACCCTTATTTAAACTTATATGTTTTGAAAGGAATCTTTCAGTCATTTTCCAATCAAGGTACTTTACAAACTTTTCGACAAAATTAAGGTAAGAATGTCTTTTTTAACTTATACTACAGGTTCAGTTATTCTCCACCATTATAACATCATCAAATATTACCTTACAATATTATAATAGTATTTTCAAAATAAATGTTTTCTTTTATAATTATGTTACTTTAAATGATTTCCAAAAAAGAAAGAGATATTTCTCTCAATTTGTTTTTCATTTTATTTATGTAAAATTCCTTTGATGGATTTTATACTTGTTTGAAGTTGATTCATTAGGATACAAATATACCATATTGTATTGATGGTTTTGTGATATGTTTAACTATGGATATGTTATTTTTATACCATTCATTATTTTCAGTTAATGTATTGACATTTTGTATGGTAATTTTAAATCGAATGTTTATGTTATAGTTTATCATTTTCATATGAGGAATGTATTGGACTTAGTAAGTGACGGGTGAAGCCCACTATAGCTCCTCGATGCATCTATAGGTCTCAGGAGACAACTAGATGTGGAATTGGCTGAGGCATTTCCCAATTTGATATATGGTTTAGGCCGAGGCCTTAATAATTTTTAGACATCTTGGTCGAGGCCTTGACCAAATATTTCAGAATGTCCGACATTATACATTCCCTCATTATGAAAATAATATTGATGGTTCATGTGGTCATTCGACCAGTAGAGTACACATGAATATGTTTTATTATGGAATTTTTTTACTCAAGTCATATTCCTGCCATAAAAGTGTTTATGTTTATTATTTGTAAAGCCATGTGTTTTCAATTATTCACCACACATAATATTTATGTTATCTTCCACTGTATTTCTTACCCTTGCTGAGCATTTGATCTCACTCATTTCTTATGTTTCGTTTTACTAGGATATGAAGAAGTTTGTTCTGACGGACATTCAGGCATAATCTAAGAGGGTTGTATGTTTCTAATGGAATAAATTAATGTTGTATTTCCTTTCAAGTTGTAATTTTGATCATATGTATGAATATTTTTTCCAATAAAACTAATTGGTCCAGTCATTCAGGACATTATTTCCTTGTGTTCATGCTAATTATATGTAATAATGCACAGACTCTGGGTAACTAGGGTCAATGCGTTACATTTGGTATCAGAGGAAGTTTTTCACAAACCTTAGAAACAAGATTTAGATAAACTCTAATTAGAGCACATTATCCTAAGATAGACTTTGAGGATTAGTAGAGAAGAACTTCCTGGATTTTTGGTATTGTATAAATTTTGTGAGTTTTCCAAGAAATACATCCCTGTTTACATACGAGCAGGTAGAGGCGGATCTGGCACAGATGTACCTAGTGGTAAAACCTGAAAACACCGCTTTAAGCTAGACTCGAATGGGAACTGGTGTATGACAACGGGCCTTGCTGCACTCTTGTTTACGACACTCATGAGGGATATGTTTAGGATAATTCTATTTTCCTTACAATCCATTATGAAGGGTTTAGGAGTATATACTTTCTCAAAGAAAATATTTTTAGGATTATGGATTATATCCATAAAATATTCAATTTATGTTAAGTGTTTTAAAAGTATGGAATTATGTATTTTGATTCATAAAGTAATCTAGTTTCTACCATTATTTAGAAATGGAGCCTAGTGGAAGGAATGGAAACTGTATCAATGCATGTAATCTATATAGGGATTTCCCTCCTACTGAAGATAATTATAGTAGAGCTAGTGATGCAACTGGTGCTGATCAGCTGATCACCATACATGGACAACTCACCCAGGTTATGAATAATAACCTTACCCGTATGGATCACCCTGATCCACAACATGGAGGATCAATGTTAGACAGCTTCATTAGGAAAAAACCGTCAACATTCAATGGGAGTACACATACATTATTGGCTGAGCAATGGATAAATTCCATAGAGAAAATATTTCATGCTTTGTGGAGTAGCGAAAGAGAAAAAGTTGTCATTGTAGTTTATCGCTTCAATGAAGATGCTGATCAATGGTGTTCGTTGATTGAAAACGTAAAGGAAGATAAAGAAGTGTCTAGTATGTAATGGAGGAAGTTTAAATAACTGTTCTTAGAAAAATACTTCCCTCGTGACCATCGAGCGGATATGGAAAGGAAATTTCTGTGTGTAAGGAAAAAGGAGGATGAGAATGTTGCAATGTATGATGTTAACTTTACAAGATTATCAAGGCATGCTTCAGATTATATACATAGTCCATGAAGTAATATTTACCATTTCTTTGATTGATTTAAACCATTTCTCTATTGAGCATTGGTATTGCAATCCATCTCATCATACGAAGATATTTCCTCATGTGTTATCAAGACAGAAAATGAATTCTCTATATCTTAATACTTTAAAGAAAAGAAAAAGAAGAAGAGATCTGCTAAAAACACTGGGAAAAGAAATAAGGAAACCTAGAAGAAGGGAGGAATATAATTTAACCCAGTGATAATTGTGGAAGGAAGCACCATGGTTCCTCTCTAAAAGGAAAATGAGTATGCTACAAATGTGGAAAGAAATGCCATATTTCTGGTGATTATAAGGGAAAGAAATATGCTACCAATGTTCAATGCTACAATTATAGAGAGATGGGAAATTATGAAAAGGAATATCATAACAATCAGGGAAAATTACCTTAGAAAAGGCCAAGGGATCAAGGAAAAGATTATGTGATCACTACTGCTGAGGTTGAAGCTCTAAAAGAGGTGGTGGCCGATAATTTAATGGTTTCCACAAGTTTAGACAATGCCTTATTTGATTCTGGATCATCAAATTGTTTCATATCTTCCCAGTTTTCTAAGAAAATTAGATATTTCCAATTGGATTTAACAAGGGAGTTTCTATTCAAAACTCCTAAGGGAAGTATCATTATAATAATGTTTTGTGAATCAGTTCCCATTAGGGCATATTAATGTTCCTTATCTACTAATATCATCATCATACCCATGATTGAATTTGATATAATCCCCATATTGGATTGTCTTTTATAACATGATATGAAAATTTATTTTAAGAAGAAGGAGGTTAAAGTTTTTGATGATGATAAGGAGTACGCCATCTTTAGAGCAGAAAAATCACCACCTAATTATTATCTAGATCCACCCCCATTAGATCAACTAAATTCAATTATTTTGGGAGGAAGAGAATGAAATAACTATGGGTGAGGAAAGGAATGGTTGAATAGGGGACATACCTATTATGATGGAATATGTTGATGTGATCCCAGAGGATTTACCTGGACATCCTTCAGAATGAGAAATTGAGTTTTCCATTGATTTAATTCATGGTTCAAGGCCCATATCGAAGACCCCCTATAGAATGGCCACTGTGGAATTAGTTGAACTAAATAAACAACTACAGTAATTGATTAATAAGGTATTTATTCACCCTTGTGTTTCTCTATGGGGAGCCCCTATTATTTTTTTTAAGAAGAAAGGCAAATCTATGAGGTTTTGAATTAACTACAAGGAGATAAATGTTATTACAATAAAGAAAAAGAATCCCCTACCTTCTATTGATTATTTATTCGACCATATTCATGGAACTCAATATTTTTCAAAGATTGACCTTTGATCTGGATATCATCAATTTTCTGTGAAAAAGGAAGACATTCTTAAAACAGCATTTTGAACCAGGTATGGGCATTACGAGTTTACAGTAATGCCTTTTGGGATGACTAATGCACCCTCTATTTTTATTGACCTAATGAATAGAGTTTTCATGGAATATTTTGATTCCTTTGTAGTGGTATTAATTGATGATATGTTGTTATACTCAAAAATCTACGAAGACCATGAAAAACACTTGCGCACCATTCTGAAAACCCTATGAAAATATGAATTATATGAGAAGTTTAGGAAGGGTGAATTTTGGCTTCAGGTGATTTCTTTTATTGGTCATATTGTATCTAAAGATAGAATCTCTATTGAACCTTCTAAGACAAAGGAAATCCAAGAATGGCCACAACCAAAAAGTATAACCAAGGTATGTAGTTTTATTGGTTTAGCAGGTTATTATCGTTGTTTTGTCAAGAATTTTTCCTGATTAGAAAACCCATTAACCAATATCACATGGAAAGGGGAAAAATTTGTTTGGAAAAAAGTGTGAAGAATTTTTTAAATAACTGAAGAGAATATTAGTCAATGATTCTATATTGAATCTACTATCGCAGAATGATGGGTTTGTTATTTATAGTGAAGCCTCAAAGAAAGGTCTTGGTTGTGTCCTTATGTAGAATGATAGAGTTATTACCTATGCCTCATGACAGGTGACAATTAATGAACAAAACAATCCTACTCATGATCTTCAGTTAGAAACTATAATCTTTTCTTTGAAGACATGTCGACACTCTCTATATGGTGAAATATGTTAGATTTATACCGATCACAAGAGTTTGAAGTATATTTTCTCACAAACAGAACTCAACATGAGGCAAAGGCGATGGCTTTAACTACTCAAGGATTATGATTTCACTATACACTACCACCCAAGGAAGGAAAATAAGGTTGCAGATGCTTTGAGTAGAAAAGATCATGGAGTTTTGAACCAGATGAGAGTTGAAAAGTATCCTATATACATGGATCTAGTATAGATGTATATGGGAATAACCATAGAAGGTGAAAAATCAATGATTTTTCAAATGGATTCCAAAACATCTTTACTAGAAATGATAAAGAGTTCTCAGACCGATGATGAGGAGTTTCAAAAGTAGATTAAAGTTATGAAGGATGGAAGATTGATTGAATTCATATATGAAGACGAGATTTTGAAATTTGGGAAGAGACTTTGTGTTCCCGATATACCTGATCTGAAAAGGGAATTGTTAGATGATGATCATAACTCCAATTTCTCTATACACCATGGAAGCACTATGATGTATAGAGATTTGAAGGAAAATTTTTAGTGGGACAACATGAAGAGGGAGATTTCTGATTTTGTGTCAAGATGTATGGTTTGTCAATAAGTGAATGCTGGAAGGAAACAGCTTGGAGGAGTCATGAAAAATATTCCCATACCTCAGTGGAAATGGGTTAATATTACGGTGGACTTTGTCATTGGGCTGCCAAAGAGACCTATAAGGAATGATGAAATATGGGTCTTAGTTGATCGTCTTACCACGTCAGCACATTTTCTTGCTATAAGAGAGGATTTACCACTTGAACATTTAGAAAGACTACATATTAATAAAGTTGTAATAATACTTTGTGTACCCCTATCTATTGTTTCTGATCGTGATCCACGTTTTACATCAAGATTCCTGAAAATTATTTAGAAATCCTTGGATAATGAACTTTATTTGAACACTACCTAACACCCTCAAACTGATGGACAATCAAAACTGACTATTCAAACCATAGAAGAAATTTTTAGATCTTTCTCACTTCACTTTCAAGGTATGTGGTATCGAAATCTACCTATGGTAAAATTTTCCTATAAAAATAGCTTCCATTAAAGTATTCAGATGGCACGATATGAAGCATTATATAAAAAGAGATATTATAAACCAACGTATTTGGATGATGTTGGTGAATGAAAACTTATAGGCCTAGAGCATATTGATGAAACTATGGAAAAGGTGAAGGTAATCTAAACCCACATCAAAGCAGCTCAAAGTAGGCAGAAGATCTGTGATGATTACCGAAGGAAGGATTTGGAATTTTAGGTAGGAGATCATGTTTTCTTGAAGGTATCTACATGAAAGGGAATTACACAATTTTGTAAGAAGGGTTAATTGAGTCCCATGTACATCAAAACTTTCAAAATTCAAGAATGAATTGGGGTGTAGAATACCGTTTGGTAATGCCTCCAAGTCTCTACAAAGTTCATGATATGTTCCACGTATCACTATTGGGAAATTACATACCTGACTCAACGCATGTACTCACCTATGAAGAATTAGAAATGGAACCTGGTCTGCCTTATTGCGAAGAGCCTATCATGATTCTTGATACTAGAGAACAATTGCTAAGAAACCCGATGACCCATCAGGTAATAGTTCTATGGAGAATCCATAAAATGGAAGAGGCAATGTGGGAACCTAGGGAACTTATAATGAAGAACCACCCAAATCTTTTTATGCAGTAATATTCTAGAAATTTTGAGGAAGGATTTATTTGAATGAGGGAAGAATGTAACACACCAAGCTTCCACGGTACATTTCCCTTTGAATAAAGCTATAGCTTTCATGTTACACAACTTGCAGATTCAATTACACCGCAACTAATCAAACTAGCCGTTATGAATAGTATTACCCACTTTTTGTAATTTTATAAATTATATCCTTCAAAATGGACTTCATTTTTAGATTCAGAATATCAAAATTATCTTAGGGTGACTTTTTTGTATTTTTCTGAAAACGTTCAATTTTTTATGAATAGTGAAAATCATTGAGTAATTGTTTAAAACCAACTATATATTTAAATAATTATTTATTTTTTTTAATTTATTTCAGGTAAAAATAGTTATATAATACCTATATATGTTAAATTTAATTCATTGGAGTCGTTTTATAATTAGTTTAGATATATAAAATCTTCTCGAACTTTTTACCGCCTTTTACACACCTCCTATGAGCATTTCAAAATTTGTATAAAACATAATTTTAACACTTCTATGAGTTGAAAATCAAAACTCCAAGAGATAATTTTGATACTATTAAGTAAAATATGGATCAATATGATGAAAATAATTTTTGGTGAATAGTAACTTTTTACTTTTATTTACCACGGTTAAAAGTAAATAGTGTAATTAAGGGTAAAAATGATATTATTATTACCCTAACACATATCCTAATTCTATTGGTTAAGTATAATTCGAACATAATAAACCTTATAAATATAATATTAACCTCTTTGGTCTCCTTTGATTAGATTTAGATATTTATTATTATATTATTTAAAGAAGAGTTAAAAGAGTTAAATTCAAAGTTTAATAACTAAAATATTTTTAATACAGGTATACACACAAGATAAATTCTACTCTAAATATTCATTAGAAGGATAAAAAGATTTACCACATAATATTATTTTATTTATAAATTTTAGACATTAAATAATTAAATTTATTAATGACACAATGATGATGCAATAATTACCATATTAATGAAACATTAAAATAATTGATATTATAAATACCCAAATAAATCTAATTTGGGAATTTTAATTAATTAAACTAATATTATAGGTTAATATGACATGTTACGGTCGATTAAATGTATTTAGTTCTAATTAATAATGTTGATAGGACTTTAACACAAATCAATTATTAAATAATGTCAAAATTGACAAAAATGATTTTTTTAAAAAATAAAATATTATTGGTTGATATAATAATCCTAAAAATCTACGGTTTGGCCAGAACACTTATATAATAATATATTTATTATTAATGAACCACTTTTTGTTCTCTTGGAAGTTTATAGTATGTTTATTAACCATATACTATAAAAATACAAAGAGGCATGGTAAATGTAAAACTATTTAAATATGATTTAAATCTAAAAGATAAGGTTAATATATTGACAAAAACCTGTATAAAACCTATGGGTTGATACTTTTTAGACCCATACCTACCTTAGCCTTTATATAATTCATTTTGGATCCATTATAAACATAAATTTAGTTTATTATAAAATAATATTTCAATCTTTTCCTAAGGTGTCTCTCACCCCTCTTATAAAAGGGAACTTCCCCTTCTCTCAGATTCACACATTAAAATCCATTTTTCTCAAACAAAACCATCCCAAATATACTCCCAACTATCCTCCCTTAATCATAGAGGCCTTCCTTTTGTCATAAAGCCAACCTAATTATCTCTTTTGATCAAATAAAAAAGAAGAACCTAAAGAAGAGGCAAATATTTCATCACCTCATTCAAGTTATTTTATTCTTTAACATCCGCTTTCTTTGTTGTATCTATTCCTAAATAATAAATCTAGTATATTCAATATAATGTTATATTATTATAAAAATGGTACAACCATATTCATTATTCTATCCATCCTATAAATGACAAATTCATCATAGGTGCGTACATACGGATCACCGTCTCCACGTCGTGGTATAGTTTGTTATTCAAACACATCATTAATTGGATGGGTATAATAATGAGTATAAGTGATGTAAATAATAAATATAACTTGTTATTTATTCATTATATATGATATAACATCCAATTAAATACGATTTCTCCATCAATATAACGATATTTTCACTCGTGCGTAAGTACAGATTACCATCTCCACGACATGATGAGATATATTTCCACGTTCACCATTAAATGATGATATATAAGATATATATCATTAATAAGTATGTAATATAATCCATAATAATGCAACAGAATATATATATATATATATATATATATATGTACTTACATATATCTTATTCACTTATTTCCATTCAATATGATATTAAAATGGAATAATCCATTATGCATACGCACAACATACCGTCTCCATAAATGGTGTTTTCCATTTCATATATACGTCTATTATACATATTTATATTCAAAATATTTATTATATGTAAATCATTTTTTATATTATGTAATTATTTTAATCATGACCTATGTGATACAATCATGAATAACAAGTTAAAACACATACGATAAACAAAGTGATTATTACCAGAAATGTTAATTTAACTTCGAAATTATTATTAAATGTGTAGTATAAAGTCATAAATGAATCATGTATGATATCATAAATTTTAATATGGTTCTGGTATAATTTAATAACATACTAAGGACTTTATATAGGAGGATAACCATACCCTCAACTAAAGGAAAGTGCAAGGTAAGGGTTAATTCTACAATCTCTTTATTATTCGAGGTTGTTTTTACGTAAGTATCTACTGGGACCTCTTTGTCATCCACATCCATGTTTCTTAAAAATGTATTTCAATTTTTTTTAACTATTTACTAGATGATGGGTTAAAGTCACTTATACCCTTTTTTGAACTTATATGTTTTTAAAGGAATCTTTCAATCATTTTCTATCCAATGTACTTTTTGACGTTTTCGACAAAATTATGCTAAGAATGTTGTTTTTAACTTATATGGCGGGTGCGGTATTCTCTAATGTTATAACATCGTCAAATATTATATTAAAATATTATAAGGATATTTTCAAAATAAATGTTTTTTTATTATTATGTAACTATAAATGGTTTCAAAAAAAGTAAGTGATATTTCTGTCAAATAGTTTTGATTTCATCTATGTCAACATCCCTTCATGGATTTTATACATGTTTGAAGTTGTTTCATTATGATACAAATATTTCATATTGTATTGAAGGTTTTGTGATATGTTTTACTATGGATGTGTAATTTTTTTACCATTTATGGTTTGTGGTTAAAGTACTGACATTTCGTATACTAGTTTTAATACAAATGTTTATGTTATATTTCAACCATTTCATTTAAGGAATGTATAGGACATAGTAAGGGATGGGTGGAGCCCGCTATTGTTCCTCCATGCATCGGTAGGTCTCATGAGACAACTAGACATGGAATTGGATGACTCCTTTCCCAATTTGATATATGGTTTTGGCTGAGGCCTTAATAATTTTTAGATGTCTTGGCCAAGGCATTGACAAAATGTTTTAGAATGTCTGACATTATACATTCCCTCATTATGAAAATAATATTGATGGTTCATGTGGTCATTCGACCAGTAGAATACCCATGATTATCTTTTATTGTGGAATTAATTACTCCTCTCATATTCCTTCCATAAAAGTGTTCATGTTTATTATTTGTAAAGGCATGTGTTTTCAATTATTCACTATGCTTAATATTTATTTTATCATCCACTTTATTGCTTACCCTTACTAAGAATTTGAGCACGCCCCTTTCTTATGTTCCATTTTCCCAGGATATGAAGAAGTTAGTTATGAGTGACTTGCAGGCATAGTCTATGAGGCTTAGATGTTTCTAATGGAATAAATTAGTGTTGTATTTATTTTAAAGATGTAATGTTGAACTTATGTAAGAATCGTGATTCCAATAATACTAAAATGATCGGTTTTTCAGGACATGATATCCTAGTGATAATTCCAATGATATGTAATAATGCAATAACTCTGGGTAACTGGGGTCGGGGTGTTACATATATAATTTTTTATATAATTTAAATAATGATATAAATAACTTCTATATCTATTATATTTATACTATAATGATTTATTTCAAAAATAAGTGTGAAATGGAATACACCGTTCATGGAGACGGTAAGCCATATATATGCATGAACACTGTCTCTGTTTTAATTATTGTATTGAAATATTGAAAGAAAATGACATGTAAGTATATATATATATGTATAATTAATAAATTATATCTGTTATAACATATATTTCTTATATATTTACTAAAACCATCCTTAATACAATCCATGTAGTGTATAAATAGATAATATCGCTTCGAGGGACGGTAGTCCACACTTCTTAAAAGAAAAATATCATATTAACATAAAATGAATGAAGAAAGATATGTGTTTTAAAAGGAATAAATAAGCTTAAATAAATAATAAATATATTATATGACATATATAAGAAGATTTTCCATCATAATGGAAACCATGGTAGGTCGTAATGGAAAAATGGACAATCATCGATTCGTGAGTTAGTAGTTTGCAGCACCCAGAAACAATATTTTTATTACCAAGTTGAGGGAGGTCTGAGTAAGTGTTTGTCGAAAACATAGAATGAAAAAATCCAAGAAGATTTAGTATACTAGTTTTCTCATACAAAAATGTAATAAATATAGTGGAGGCTATGAAGAAGGAAAATAAATGAAATGAGCATGAGAGAGGATGTTACGTCTTAATTGGGTAACTCCTTCTCATATGTGCTAAAAAGGCATCCATGTGTTTCTTTCTTAACTATGTATGGATTCCATGTTGAAGTTACGGATTTTGGAAACTTATTTGAGTAGATTTTAGGTGATCCAAGGGGATTTACTGGTGTGCGTAAGTGGGTAGAGTTTGGGTCCTTTTTTAGGGAATGAAATAGAATCACATAATTGTTTTTAGAAACATGTTTGTGGTACACATGTTATTACCTAGAAAAAGTCATAACAATCCAAAAACCATTATAATATAAGGTTTATGGCTGAAATACGAATATAAAATGGGTGTTTTACAAGTGGATAGATCATTTGTGTCCTTAATTTTAAGGTTTAGTCCCAAATTAAGCTTACTTGGGCCTTATGTGATGTGATTATTTTTAATCGCTTTTACTAATCATTTTGGTCAAAAATAAACATGATATAATTAGACTCTATATATTATAATTTTTGAAATGGATCATTTTAGTTTTTTTAAATTAAATTAATATAATCAAAAACATTAATATTAGTATTAATCCTACATAGGGAATGAAGTTACTAGTTATTAAAGTAGAAAGAAGTTCAAAAGTTTAATAGGATTTTGTATTAAATTTGAAAGTGAAATTGATTATAATGAATTAAAGTGTATTAATAGATGTAATATTTTTCTTATTTTACCTCAAAACAAATACATAACATAATTTAACATTAATAATTAATGAATCAAAAACGTAGTTGTTAACTAAAAACCATCTTTCATCACTAATTATAAAAAATGATGTTCTTAGAAAAATCCAAAAATTAACCCTTAGTAAATTTTGACATTATGAATTAAAAAATGAAGTTTATTTCATTAAACTAAATTTCTAAATTTTTATATAATTAATTTTATTATTTTTCACATAAGGAAATTTAATGTACTTCCTTCGATAAAATGATAATTGTAAACATAAAATGACATTACCATGAAACGTAACATTAATTTTAGATATATTTTATTTATATAAACATTTATAAAATATATTTGAGAAGTATTTATTTCTATTCATATTTATATGTTTTAATATCTAGGATACAACTAACTCATTTAAATAATTATAATAAAATAATATTTTGTAGAAACACAGTGTTGTCTGTAACGTATGCAAAGTTAATGTTCCGTTTGGAAGGAATGTTTGACTTAGTGAATTGAAAGAAATCAATGAAAATTTAATTTATTAGTGTAAAATATATTTGTGACCATATTAATATTTCATTTTATATTCAATAATTTTTCATATTCATTTATAATTAATTGGTAACCTATTAATTCATATTATATTGTATAAACCATATATTTTCATAAATTAGTTAATAATAATAATAACATCTAATTTAATGTCATGTTTTTATCTAATTATATTAAATAATAATATTTTAATAGTACATTATTTTTTTGGTAATCCTTGGTCTTATGTCTTACAGAAGTCATGAATGAAAGTCATTGATGAATATAACACAATATAACATTGGTGTTCCATGTAGAGTGTGCCAAATTTTATATTGTGTATAATGCATGATTTACTTGTTGTTTACTATAACACAGGGAAAACATAGTGCTTTAATATAAAATGAACTATATTTATTATTTCATGAAATGAAAAATATCAAAAAGGATAAATTAATTCAACGATAAAATTTAAAAAATATAGGGTTATTACATTTTACCTCCCATAAAATGAATTTATCCCTCGAAAATCATATGCGTTATTAATATTTTAATACATAAAATTTTATTCATAGAAAACCTACTCATAATAATGAATACTAATTATTATTTTTAAAAGGGAATGTTGGAACCATAATGGTTACCTAGAAAACATATAACTTGGTTTCCATATAGGAGAACATTGGTTGGGAGTGAAGAGTGGATATAGAGGAAAAGCATAAATACTTATAAGTAGTGTTTTAGGTCATTATTAATAAACAAGTGAATGATCAATCAAAATTTGAGGGCCTCAATATCATAATTATATGATGATTTAAAAGGCCATTGGTTAAACATAAACTAAGGTAATATGGGAAAAAATTTCCTTTTAGACCATTATCCTATAATTGTGTAATTCTTTTGTTGACAAAGAATAAAATAAAAAACATTCTTTGGGTGTTCTTTTATCTCTTTCCTATTTGTACATTAAATCAAGAAATTGATTTCTAAAATTATGTTTGATTGAAAAATCAGAAAAATACACTTTTAGCCGATATAAAGTCCCATAAAATAATGAAAAGTATTACAATTTATCTAAAACAATTCATAAAAATTATTATGGTTACTAAAATAATATCTAAACATAAAATGTAAAAATATATTTTAATCATAAATAATTATTAATACAAAATAATAATACATAAACTAGGACATCATGTATGCCAGTGGAAGGTGTGAAACCCTTATCGTCCTTCGATAATGGTTTCACGACCCACAACCTTTCCCAAATTTATTAGTTGTCACCCGACATACATGATGACCTTTTCTAAAACCAAACTAATATATTTTACAAAATAAATATGATGGAAATCTTTGAAATATGGTTAATAAATAAATAGACCTTTATCAAAGGTTTTCAATAAAAACTATATACAAAAATACATCCTTCAAAGTTTAAAATAAATTTTCATCAATCGTTACCCTTATAACCCTTTAGAAAGAGGAAAATACTATGCTTTAGGAAGATATCCATGAAAAAAATTAACATTGATCCCATATATATCACAATGTACAACTTTTTTTGTCACATTCCAAACATGCAAATACACTAATTTTATAATTTCATAAACATGTTAATAACTTTAATTAACATAAATCATTTTGGAAAACATAAATTTTTCCTTATTCCAAAGATTATTGGATATATTCCATAAATCCAAAAAATTCAATAAACTTCATAAATGATATAATAACACACCTATTAACAAGTCTTTGCTTAGTTCCATGGTAATAATTTATATATAATTTAATTATTCATAACAACATTATCTTATCTTAAAGAACTTATTAAGGGTTACCTCCCCTTAGTCAAAATATCACCTTATCATTAAATCACTCCACTAGTCCATCAGGAACATTCATTATAAACTTGTAAATACTTATCCAAAAACATAAGTAGAACAAACCTTGTATATTTAATCAATTATATAACATAATTTTTCTATCCCAATACATATAAAATATAATTATTCAACTTCATCCTTATGATACTAATAAGGATTCCTCATCCTATTACACAATACATCTGTCCTTTTACATTTCATATTTAGTCTTGTCAACATTAACAGTGTAACCATTACTCAAACCACCTTGATGATTCTCATCAGGACCTTTCCTCTTGGTAAATTGAGTTGCATAATGACCATTTAATCCACACATAAAATAATTAACCTTTGATGATTCCATTGGGAGGCCAATATTCTCATCTATTTCATTAACCAAACTCTTCATTTTTCCCATGCATTAACTTTCTTTGTATCCTTCTTTTCCACATTCAAAAAATATTCTTTTTCTTCTTTTTAATTCACTTAGTGGATTATTTCGACATTCTTGACATAGAGGGAATCGAATATTCTTTCTTCCAGGGTCTCCATTACACAAAATCTCACCGAACTCCTTGTTTATCTTCTTTGGTGAGTCCAAGAGCTGGTTAATGTACACATTGTTTATCAAGTTCATTGATAATGGGTTTGGAATTATAAAAACATCTTTTACTCCAATGATCATAATACTTCACCTCTCATCATCAAATCATCTATCACATTCAACAATAATATAGTTCCTTCTCATTCCTTCCATTGACTAAAACCAGTAGAGTAGTGTGAGAACTACTTATCATAGTAGAAAACCCCATAATCATGTGAAAACATTTAGTGATGGGATTTGTAAATCATGAAACCTTAATAAATATATGAAACCCTATGTTATTCATCGGTTATTCATAAATAACTTATATTTAAATCCTTCAGGATGGTTATTGAAGAGTTTTTGAATTTCCAAAGCATATCCCCCAGGAGTGTCAAACCCGGTGTGCAGTAAGGCCCATTATCGTGTACCAAATTTCCCCAAGTAAGGACCAAAAATTATTATCATAGATGCTACCCCTAGGAAAATTTGTGCTAGAGCCACATCCCCTTATAGTATCTGCATGATTATGTATGTCTAGAAAACCACTCACTATACCCTTTACCAAAATTCCAGGACATTTTCCTAAATGTTGACCCAACCTTATACTTATCCTTTATGAAATCCCTACACATATCCTTAGAAATTCAACTAGGGATTCCACTTATGTTTTTTCATCCCTATTTCTAATGGTTGACAAGACCATTCCTTTGATACCGACTATATTGACCCAAGCTTGACATAAATGTATATTACATCCTTCTAGATGAATATTCAATATATTAAAATAATACATGCATGTAAACCACAATATTTTAGTGCCTTTGGGAACATGGAAACGAAATGTTCAATCTTTATGAAATAATATCAACATCTCACAAAAATATCTCCACCTTTAGTACGTCTACCTAAAACCTTTCATTGTAACCTAGGTAAAGGAAACAAAAGAAAGGGGTGAACTCAAATTTTCAATAAGGGCGGACTAGGGAGATAAGTAATCATAATAATGAGAATAATGGTATGATAAAATGATCATTAAAATATTATATCATACCCTATATATAAAAGATAATATAAATGAATCGTGGCATAAATAACGACATTTCATAAGACATGAATAATAAGGAAATCCAAGAAATCCTATCATTGGAATAAATCACAAAATTATCTAATACACATAATAATATAATATGATTTCCATTGTATCCAAGGAATTACATCCAAGACCATATTGGAAGTACGTGATCACTCCCTGTAAAATCTTGGTAGTCATGGTTCACTCTGATGGTCATATTAGAAGCATGATTTTAGTCCTCATACCATATTGGTAGACATGGCTCACTCCAATAGCCATCTCAGTAGTAAAGGTTCATTCCCAAATCAATCGTATTCTATCTCATGAGATTTAAATATTTACCCTATGCTGTTGAGGTAGATGTAGGCACCACCTATCTAATAATGAAATCATACATACATGTGTCACAAGATCATAAATAATCATATATTAACCCATAAAATTAAATGGGTATAATAAACATGTATACATACAATAACATATGGAAAAGATACCTTGTTCAAAATCATTTCATCAAAAGCATAATCCATGATAGAGAAAAGGATTTCCTAAACATATAACCCCTATAAGGGAAATTATTTTCATAAATACCATACCATTAAGCATAACACATTTATTGAAAATATATGATTGCAACCTTTAGATAATTTCTTAGAAGGGTCAGAGGAACATCAATGATTTCAATCTTAGATGAAAAATATTTTTGAAATATCCTTTAGAATCATTTCTTCAATAAAATATATTTTATTCATTGGAATTTTTTTTATTACAGAAAATAATTTTCCTTCAAAATAACTTTAAAACATATAAAAAAGACATGAAATCATTTTGAAATTTTTTTACAAGAACACTTATAAATTATAATTCAAAACATTTTAATTCCCTTAATATTGAAATAAACTTTGAAATCTTATTAAGGAATATTGATAATATTTTGAAAACCTTTTTACTTAAAAAAATATGAAATAATATTGAAAAAAATTTGAAAATAGTTTTCCATGATAATACGTTAAAAAAACTTTAAAATGTTTTGAAAATAATTTATTTGAAAATAATTTCAAAACATAAAAAATAAGTATTGAAAATTATTTTAAAAAAATTTCTTTAAACATAATTTTAAAACTTATAAATAAATCATGAAAACGTTTTATATACTTTTTAAAACATAAAACGTTTTCAAAATTATTTTTTCCCTGAAAAAACATAAAAATTAATAAATATACATAATATTAAGATAAAATTATATTTTAAAAATAATAAACTTTTAATCTTGTAAAGGAATCCTCAAGGGAATTAAGGCAGGTAAATACATACATGTCATATGACGTGAAAAAAACATTCTATGTGCACGGTACAAAGGCTAGAGAGATGTCTTGTTCGGAAAGTGACAATAAGATTATATTGTATACAATGTTAAATAAAAAAAGTGTTTAAATATCTTATAATGGTAATAGGATATTATCATAATATTCTTTGAAACCATTTTATGGAAAAAAATTATTTTGAAGGAATGCAAATTTTCGTCCGAAGAGAGGGTAAAGTCGGGTTTCCTTAAAAATAGTTTATTAAATATAATATGTACCAAAGAATAGAAAAATGGTACTAATACAGGAATATATTAATAATAAACAAAGGATTTTGAATTTCATGAATTTTCTTGGGAGATGGATCATATTATTTCATCAAAGGAATAATAAACACAAAGAATCTCAAAAAGAAATGAGATTGTTCCAATAAACTCTTATCACTTGGTGACGTGGGTGCATACTATCCATTTAAGAGAAGGATATTACATGAAGATTTAATTATCATGAAAATAATGATATTAATGATATAATAACTAAAATGGAAATATATACACCTTCAAATAGATTTTAGGTGCAAAATAGAACATGAGTCTCAAAGAAGGAAAATTTATACAGAACATGTTTACCGATTTGGTAACTATTGAAACTTAAAACCCATGAAATAAAGATTATAAAATAAATAGTTTAATACCCATAAATTTAATAATAAGGAACATAAAATATATTCATGGTTATTACATATTCCACACAAAAGGAAAGAGTGGTGAACAAAGCATATATCTCCTAGAAATTAAAAGTTAGATGAAATTCACTTACCATGTGTCTTGACTCTTTTCATACTCGTACACAATTCCTATATAATAAATATTAGTATTTTATAAATATTTTATATAAAAATATTATAATATATAATACCATATATGGTCTGATTATTACCTTATATTTCCGTATTGTTAACAATCTTTTCTTAAGTTTTCACTTTGGGTAATATTCACTCTATTAATGGAATGTGTCATAGTTTGTTATAACTTTTTCCTTTATAATTAAATCATGATTTATAGAAAGTAAATAATTATATAAATATATTATATATCAATTATATTTATATTATAATAATCGATACCATAAAGATATCATAAATTTAATACATCATTCATGGAGATGGTAAGTCGTACATACACATGAACATTATTTCTATTTTAATTGTAATATAGAAAGAAAGAACAAAAATGCAATTTAATTATATATATATATAATTATTAAATTAAATTTATATAATCATATATATCTTATATATTCACTAAAACTATCCATAATACCATTCATGTAGTATGTGAATGAATCATATCATTTGGAGGGGGTTGTAGTGCACACTTCCTCAAATGAAATTATCCCAATAACACCAAATAAAAAGATAAATGATATGTGTTGGAAAAGGAATAAAAAATATTAAAGAAATAATAAAAATTATATATGCAATATATAAACATATTTTGCATTATAATGGACACCATGGAAGGAGGTAATGGAAGAAATGAAAAATCATCGTTTTATAAGGTAGTAGTTTGACGTACACAAATAATTATGTGTGTTACCCATTCGATGGAGGTGTGTGTAAGTTTAGATTAAATAATAATCATAAAAACATAAAATTATATTTAGGTTACTTGTTTTTATAAAAAAAATAAGAATGTGTGTGGAGGGGTGGAGAAAGAAAATAAAGGAGAAGAGTTTCAAGGAATATGTTACCTCATAATTTGGTAACTCTTTCTGGTTTATGCCAAAAGGCTTCCTTGAGTTGAAATATGCACAATATAAATATTCTTGGAAGAAGGGTGGAAATTTGGGAGCTTATTTGAGAAGAGTTTGGGAGCTTATTTATGATTAATTTGGCCTTAATTGATTAATTTTAATCAATTCTACTAATCATTTTGGTAAAAAATTAACATCAAGTAATTAGAATCAAAATATTATACTGATTAAAATTAGTAATTAAGGTTTTTTTAAAATTAAATTTATAGAAGTATAAAATTTATGATTAATGCTAATCTCATAGATGGGACGAAGTCACTGGTCTTTAATGTATAAATAATTTCAAAAGTTTATTAAGATTTAATATTCAATTTCCAAGAGAAATTGATTCTAATGAATTAAATTGTATTAATAGGTTTAATATTTATCTACTATGATCTTAAAAAAATTATAATATCATATAACATTAATAATTTATTAAACCACAAGGATATTTTTTTATTAAAAAACAGTATTTTTCAATATTAATCAAAAAATGATGTTTCTTAAAAAAATAAACAAATTCACCATAGGATAATTTTTAAATTTGAAATCATAAAATTGATTAATTTTTAAAAATAAATTTCAAAATGTGTCTAATTTTTATTATTTTTCACAAAAGAACATTAAAAGTTGTTCATTCAAGAAAACAATATTTTTTAAACATAAAGGTACTTTACCAAAATCATTCCATTAATTATAAATATGTTTTATTTATATAAAAATTTATAAAAATTATTTTATAAGTAGTTATTAATATTTATATTACTAGGTTTTAATGGCTAGGTTATGACTAACTTGATTGAATATTTATAAAAAAAATTGATGTTTCATAGAAACTCAGTATTGCGTGTAACATATGCCAGGATAATGTTCCATGTGAATGGAACGACTGATTAGTTTATTGAAAAACATAGATGAAAATTTAGTTTATTAGGGTAAAATATCTTTGTAACCATAATAATATTTCTTTTTTACATTTTATTATTTTATATTAATTTATAATTAATTTTTAACCTATGAATTCATATTATAATGTAAAAACCATATATTCTCATTAATTATATAATAATATTCATAAAATCGAATTTAAAATCATGTATTTATCATATTTTATTAAATAATATTATTTTAATAATATATTATTGTTATTTATACCTCGGTCATGTGTTTTTTGAATGTAATTAAGGAATATCATTATTACATATAAGGATAACTAACATCGGTGTTCCGTGTAGAGAAAGCCAAAGTTTATGTTGTGTGTAGTGCATGATTAACATGGTATTTTGTATAATTCTAGACAAGGATAATGGTTAAATATAAAATGAACTATATTTAGTGTTTCATGAAATGAAAAATAACAAAATAGTTAAATTCATTCATAAAAATCAAATAAAAACTCAGGGATTTACACTGATTTCAGTTAAATATTTAGTTTCAAACATGAGAGAAAAATAAGTGATTGAAGTGTCGAGTAATTATGTATATATAGGAAATAAAATTTATGTATTAAAATTGTAAGATATTAATGTAATCATTGGAAATATAACCATTATAATATTAACTGAACTATTAAAATAGTTACATGATAGTTGAAATTATAAATATTGAGTCAATATGTTCTCTTATTATTTTTCCATTTCATCTATTTTGATAATCACAAACACATTTTCTTAATGAAAATTATCTTTATTTAAGAATTATTTTTATAAGGAAACTTTTCTTTCTCTATGACAAGTTTATCCCTTACCCTTGATTTTCAAAGACTTATCTAACATTTTCATAAATAAATTCTAACCCCATATTACTTAAGACCAAATATTAGATACTTATCTAACCTAGAATCTTACAGTTCCAAGGAATTTGATTTCCCCAGAATTGTGAATCCAATTTCTTTTGAAATTAGACATTTGTTTCTCCTGAAATAAGACACTGATTTCTTCTAAAATTAGACTCTAAATTATCCTAAAATCCAACTTAGATTTCACATGAAATCAAACAATAATTTCTCCTGAAATAATACTCTAATTTCTCTAGAAATCATACACAGATTTCATGTGAAATCAAACTCCAATTTCTCCTGAAATCATACTCCGATTTATTCTAAAACTAGACTTTGATTTATCCTGAAATCCTACTCTAATTTCTTATGAAATACGACTCTGATTTCTTCTAAAATCATATTCCTATTTCTTACGAAATCAAACTATAATTTATTAATAAATTAGATTATAAATTCATTAGAATTCATTCTCTAATTCTCCTTTATTTTAGAAGCTTATTATTTATATTTCTTGACTCTAGTTCCCACTTTATAATAATTCGATTATATTATTTTCTTACAGTTATCTCATTGTCTTAAAGAAATTATTCAATTTATTGGATCCTAAACCTGTTAATGTTTATTTAACATCTAAATATTTCACAATAATGTTAAAATTTCTTAAGCATGATAGTGCATCCCATGTTTTATATCATGAAATGACGTCATACACTCATATTTTTAACTAACTGTTGGCTGAGTGACATGTGTATAGGTCCCTCTAAAATTTAAAGAAAAATATGACTCTTGGAGGAGGAAGTCAACCATTGGATTTCATACCTACAAATACCCATCCATTGGAAGGAGTTGAGTACTTATAGGATAATTTTTTTTTGTGGAATGATTTTGATCTCTAAATCAATTTTTCTAAATTCTAGAGAGATAATTCTATACTACAAATGCTCTACTTAACCTACCTTGTACAAATGCTGTGAATAACTTGTTCAAGCTGTGAACAACTTGTTCATCCTATTTAGTGCGATTTCGATTGTTACTGATCGATTGTGGGATTTTGAGGATAGGATGAAAGTGGTGTAGATTACCTAAAAGATCAAGGGCTTGCCGAGATTGCAAGATAGATACAGATCTTCATATCTAGGGTTTTACCTGGAGTGGTTAAGATATACATTATTGATACTATAAATTATGGTACCTTTATCCAATGTTATTGGATACCATTATCTTCAGATTATAATATTTCCTATACATGTATTCTTGTCTTTGTAACAAATTGTTAATTTAGTTTCATTTTTTAAATAAATAAAGTGTAACGTTATTACACATTCTTTTTTTTATACTTTGATATAAACATGATTTTATAGTCTTAAAGGTATAATATTTTCCTTAGAAAACTTTTATTAAGATTCATTTTCAGATCCATTATTTGGATCCTAAGGAATATAGTTTCTTTGTTAAGAAAAAAAGAGAGCATGTAACTCCCTGTTGTTTAACCTTGTTAAAAATATATTTTCTTAAGGATAAAACCAAAAGTTTTTTAACCTACAACTCACCCCCTCTTATAATAGAGAATCTTCATCTTAATTTGGATCCTAAAATAAAGTAATTATGCATTCAATTGATTATGTAACATTGTATGTAATCTTTACTATGAATTAAATATGAAAATTCAAGTTTCTAAATTTTATAAAATAAATAATCTATTAACACACCAAGATGTATGAATGAGTACGCTTTTTAATTTTACATTTTTTATATTCCTTAATAATTTTTTTTTAATATTGAATATAATAATAATAATATCAAAATTCAATGATTTATTTTAGTAACATTGAATTTATATTTGATAATATCACATTGAAATTTGATAATGGTAATTTTTTTAAAAAAAATATAATACTTAAATATATATGTGAATAGTGAAACACCACAAAATACATTAATTTTTAATAATAAGTTAATATAAGAATACTTACATTATCGGAGGAATATTTCAATTAGCCTCTCATAAATTATTAACTACAATCATTAACTATAATCACCATTATTTATAGTCTTTGTGAAAAAATAGTTTATTCCAAAACACCACTTTTATTCAACTATAAATGTCACTCCCTTATCCTATTTATACTCACATATAAAACATATTTATTTTCCAATTATATAACAAATTTTAACCCTGAAAAGTTTTATAAATGTTGGTTAAGATCTATTCTAACCATAATATCATCCTTTATGTATATAACGTGGGTTCTAAATGATGTTTATCAAATATAAAGTAATGTTTCCTTACCATAATTCTTTTATTTATATAAATTGTTACTTAATTTTAATAAATGATAAAAATATAGTATCAAGTGATGAATATTGTTTTATTAATATAATTTAATTATGAAAATATAATATCTTTTATTTTACCTTTTAATCGAAATTAAAATTAATCATTTACCCCATGGTAGGTTCAGACCACCAATGTAGAAAATAATGTTTTGTGTTTATTTTTTCCATTCATGGAACGTATCAAATGATTTCCTTGAAAAAAAATAATTTTAATAATTAGTTTAATTATTTTTTATGGTTATATAACAGTCAAATAGGAATTATGTTAATATTATTAATGATAAACCATCACAATTTATTTAACTGTCTATAATAAACATACTGAAAATGATTATGAGTTTTTATCTATTTTATCGTGTTTGTTGAACCATTTAACATTTATAATAATATAATTATGTAAATATATTTCCATAAAACTTATTTATCTTTTCAATTAATTAGATAATTAACATTGATCCTTACCAATAGAATATTCCATATTTGGAACTATAGACCAAACAACCACAAAACCATTGACATTAACAAAACAAATTCAATTAATGAATAATATATTATAATAAATGGATTATAATATCTAAAATGAACATTAATAAGGTTATAAAACATGCATTTATCAAATTATGTTTTATAATTTTGGCGTTAATATGTAATTCCCCTTCCCAGTTCACTCTATGATTTGTAACCTAACAAGTTCACCATGTGACTTCTAGCATGCCTTCCTATATGCATGTGGCTACTGATTTGTAGTGAGTCACCAAGACGGTACAATGGGGAGACTAAAAATATTTCATATTTCATTGTAATGGATAAATTAAAAAATTATCATAAATGATAAATAAACAATAAATGAAATCAATATATATAACCTTAATGATAATAAAGGAAATGTCCTAAAGGCCTAGGCCACCATGCCATACAATCAATAGAAAATTCGCACAACATCTCACATAAATATAAATAAAAAATAATAATCTAGATGGTGAATCTATTATTACTTTGATATAAAACATGTACCATTCTCCCTACATAGTCCAAGGTATCTAGCTAGACATCCAACAACAGATCCATGGGAATCAATCCAACTAATCCCTACAGTCATGTGAACATATACATGGGTACCCATGTGTAGTGGAGTCCCAATAATGGTGTGGGTAAAAAACTAGATAGGTTACCACCAATGAGTTCCCATTCTTAACTATTTAAATTTAGTTTATGTGTATGTGACATGATCAGTATAAATAAAATACTTTTAGAAAAAAAAAATCCACTAACAATAACATCTTTATCCCAATAATAGAATGTATTTGAGCACGTCACAATGATTGTCCCAACTAGTAATCCAATATACCCATGGTTGAATAAATATAAACTAATATTATCTTAATAACTATCATGGATCCACAAGACTATTTCATTGATGAATCATACCATCCTCAACCATCATCAGGGTCTCTCAGAGCATGATCATTAACTCAGGGTAACCACTATCCACACACTAAGGATCCCACACTCATTCCTCTATCTTGAGGACTAGAGGGCCCTAGAAAATAACTAATAATACAATATACTCAAGACCTCAGAAACAAAACCATGTAAATACCTAGTAAATATCAATTATCAGGTCGATAACTGATTCCTAGGATGGGGAGGTCCTATGATATCATATACATCTAGGTGTTAATAATTCCTTAATGAATCGGGGAAAGAAAAACCAATATTGTCCATGGAACCCATTATCAATATCATTGGAATAAAACATTTCATGGATCCTTATCCAAACCATCACTGGTATGCCTACCTAATCTTATGAGGTATCATAGAGATCAATAGATGGGGTCTAATAGAAAAACTAATGATTTCAAATATCTATTCCAGAGGATATATTCCCACCTAATACCTTATAAAACCATTTGAATATCGACCATTGTGGTAATTATCAATGGTATACTAGTTTCTCTATTCATATAATGTCAAATAATTATTATCAATGATATCATAATATTATAGTAAACCTTATAATCCAGAGCGTTCCTATTTATGGAATCACATATTCTATAATATTGGATCTCAGGTACCACCTCTAGGTTCCCACTAATACGTTAACCAAATCATTGGATTCTATTTGAATATGGAATATTCCCCCGATATAATATGATCAAAAATCCTCATACATGTCCAAACTTGACTCCCTGGTGTCATGAGTAATAATGGTTAGTTTCAAGACCAATGGATGATTCCCAAAAAAACCTACGCAATCCCATACCATAAAAAAATATAACTAGAAAAATATAGGAGGTTCTATCATGAAACCTACTACTAAGTCCAATCTCATAATTATTATCCCCTCTGGTTAAAAACACCTATAGAGGTTCTAACATGACACCTTCTAACATAACTACATGTTCCCTATTCCAGCCTCTCATTATGGTTAGAAGTCACAATGTATCCTACTAGGGTCCCCTAGGGCTCATCTGGTCTTATTTGGACACTTATGAAATTCACACAATAATGATGGACTTAAGAACATTCCCCTTCATATGAGTCATAGTTAGGTCCAAAAAACTAATACATTCATCAATATTCATAAGTTCTGACCAACATTTTATTCATGTACATGTGGGGGAGGAACACTCACCCCATAGTCCTCTCTGTGAGACCATCATATCTTGGGTGTATCTCATAGACAACAACTTATTCATACATCCCAATTCATTACTCCTCACTAACTAGTGTCCACTAAGTCAACTACCCATTGGTCCACACCACCATATCGATTAAACATTCCATCCTTGGTCATCAGTGGATGATATGTAGATTCAGTACTCAAGGGTATAATAGGCCCCAAACACCTTTTGAAACTGAAACATATGATACCATTTTTATTTAAAAAATCATTAACAATTCAATGGAACCACCACCTAAAGTGGTGTTTCCACATATTCCACATATTCCACATGTATTAATGAAAATTAATAATATATAATTTTATATTCATAAGGACCACTTTCCTCATTGGTGATTTTACCATTTATTTTCATACACTGAAAATTGTAGCCCCAACTCCTCAGGCCACTTCCTAGTCCATCTGGCCCCCACCCAAACCATGTGAGGAACTAACATAAGCTAAAGAACCTAGATAATTAATTATAATCAATTATATTAAATTATTTAATTTAAAAAACGAAATAATCACCTAGAAACCGATCGGGTATCCCCATCATCCCAGAACCAAGACCAACGAGCTGTGGGAAGTCCACACTATACCCTTGTTACCAATCCAAACCAAACCCCTAAGTGCAGGAACTAGTTCAACAATTAATTTTATTTAATTTTTTTAAAAAAAATTAATATGTATATTTAACATTGGTGAAAAAATTAATTAATATTAGAGGATTTCATTTCATGATGTCTTCTTTATATTCTATATGAAAACCTTTCCGATTTGGGTGATTTCAAATAGGCATCGTTAAAAATATCAAAAAACCACTAAACTAATATAAAAAATCCAATAGAATAGAGGTAAACCAAGAAGAATGAAGCTGGGAGAAATATAATTACCTATGATTTCATTATATTACACATGGAACCTTCCAAACTAAAGGATAAAAGAGTTAGTGGGAGGTTTGATAAACTCTCTCACCATGTGTAATACACGTCCAAAAAAGGGGTTGATCCCCTCTTATCTTTTAAAAAAATGGTAGGGAATGTTTCAATATGTGACTATATGGGTAACAAAAAGAATATTTTGGATTTCCCACAAATGACTCTGACAAGCCTCTTTTCATGCCTCGAATTGAGGACACCTCATGAACCCTTTTCTTTGTGTGAATGAACTATTTAACCAATGATTGGGTTACGACTGCACCTTTTAGTAGTTTCTCATATTGAAACTCATCTTCATGTTCTTATGACCACTTGTGGCCTTTATCGAACCTCGAACCCATTCTAACAACACCCTCTATGGATTATGAAACCATTAGAACCTTGTTTTGATTAACAATACTCAAAATAAACTGCCCACCTTATAGAAAAATTCAATTTCCTTATGAAATTTACAACCTACCCGAACACAAGGTTTTACAATATCACCACCATAACACTTATTTTACTCAATATTACTCAATGGACACTGAATAATATATATTTACCTATCTAGGTCATAAATTTATCATCAACTGGTTTCATCCCAGTATGACATTACAAACAAGATTCCAAAGTGAAATTCAAAAATAAGGGATCTTAAATCACTAAAACACAATAAAATACTCACATCCATTTTTTAGACTATTTATACATTGATTAAAAATGATTTTCCATCCTAAGGAACCGCATTTAATTAAAAATATACATTAGGTTCATGATACTCCCCACTATATAACTAAACTCATCACGACTGATCCTGACCCAAATCACTCTTGACTATCAGGATGACATGTCAATAAACATCCCTTATTTCCCAATGACATGTTCAACGTAGTTACCATATTAAAATTTAAATACATGTATAATAATTATCACTATAATCTGTTACTACCTATAATCTCTAATATGGTACTGATTCAATGTTTATCAAGAACCCAAAAAGAGTTCATGTATACTCCGACCTTCCCTTGAAAGGTCCAAGATAAACATCAAAATTCCCCCATAACACCCAATATGATATTCCTAAAACTTCATACTAGTTTCCTAATATTTCCCCAATATTCAAATATCATTATACACCTTTACTAAATTTCATCGCATGTTTCACCTCTAAAACCATGCAATGTAACAAGGATTCACCCCCCAAACCATGTTACAAATTGGGGTTCACCTCATAGACCACCATCTAGGCATATACTGAAAATATCAGGTGCCTGATGCTAATATTCAAACTGATAATATATATTATTTTGTATTTAGCACTCTTTTTTTTCCAAAAGTCACATCGAATGTCCAATGGTCATTCCTAGAACAATAATGGGCCTTCCCACATGGGGTTATTCTATCACAATTCACACCCAAATCACTACCACCCGTAATGATTTGCTGTTTCTATCACTCATAAATGAGTTCCCTAGATAAACATAATGAGAGTCATAACCTCAAATAGCCAACAGTGCACTCCATACTATATGGATAAACTCACACTGCTTCTCGAGAACAACCAAAAATCTTCCATCAACATACATGAGTTTTTTCTTCTGATCCATGCTCAAATAATCTCATCAAAACATGGACGGGATTCACCCATATCGGTCTTTCCATCACACCCAATCTAATTTTGGATTCTCCCCCAACATAGAGCAATATATATGATTTCATTAGAACTACATGAAACCATTACAACAATCATTTCATTAGGAATTATTAGACCGTGGATCACACATTGTTGCTCACGAATTCCAATTTAAATGGGTATCATGCCAAAATGGCATGTAACAATCTTATATTGTCCAACACAGTGAGTGTACATTCTCATAACCATAGACCACATCACTTAAACCATGCTTTCACAAGACATACACCAAGGAAGTATTCATAAAAACCCTTATTAATGAACATACTCAATGTTATGTGAATTTTTAGGCTATCCATACACTTATCCACCATATGATATCATTATAGTCATGAACGACCACCCACACTCAGACTATGCTGCTAAAATCACATCCCAAGCATATAGGACCAAACATCACCTGGATTCTTCCCTCAAAACTACACCTTAATACTTGATGAATGTTCACTAAAGGTGTTAATTCCCAAAAAACCCAAGGCATCACCTTGCCTAGGTTACATACCCGGTAACACTTCTTGTGTATAACCCTATCCCCAAGTAAACTACATGTGATCCCATTTCCAAATATTCCACAAATGCAATATATCCCCTCTCATGGGATTACCTAAATCATACAATACACAATTTCGATATGGTCAGATTCTTGTCTCATGGATTACTAGGGTCTCCCTCCTAGCCCCACAAACTAGGTCTCACAAAATATCAATACTGATATGAAATATATTGTTCCCATCTTATTTTCCAAAGAAAAAAACAAGTCGACACACATTATAGGGTGAAAAAATGATAAGGACACTTAATTTGAACTCAAAATCCTACCAAGAAACTAATTATCAAATTCCATAAACCTATATGACTATTGAATTAATAATACCAACTCATTTGGAAACATAAAAACAATAACGACCTCATCTAAGAGGGTCTATACACAAGAAAACCACTGCCACTAGCTCAGATTAGTATAATTCTATTCCATGATAAAATGGAATCCACTATATATGCTTTTAATAGGAGATTAAATAATTGATAATCAAGCCTCACCACACAAAAACACACCGAAAACCACCGTAGTCCAAAAATGTTCCATGTTAAGGTACCATAAACATGATCTTTAGTGAATATAATTTAATTCCATGATATACAAGAAAACATCATTGAGGTTGTTACTGAGACTTTAAATAACCATGCACATATAATAATAACCCACTATGGGTTCCACATCCCCCATAAGGAACTATGTTCCTTACTGAACTATTAGGGACACCATAAATACTTCACATTAAAGGAATACATCATCAACACCAAGAAACCAAATGATTAAAACACACAACAAAAAAATACACCTACAACTACCATTGAATTAAATATTCCATTTCGAGGTATCTTAAACTTGATATTTGGTAAATAGAATTTCATTCCATGATATAAAAGAAGACACCATAGAGGTTTTTACTAATACATTAAATAACCAAGAACATATAATAAAAACTCAACATGGGCTCCCTACTCCCCCTAAGGAACCATGTTCCTTACTAAACTATTCGGGACACCATAAATCCATTACATTAAAGGAATACATCATCATGACCAAGAATAATAATGATATATATCCACATAAAAATACATCCTAATAAAATACACACCCATGTTGTACAAGGTGAGTATAATACCATCATGTACTTATATAGGAAATTGATAGATTATTAGTTGTGGACTCTTTAAATAGTTGATCCTAAATCATCAATGAAATCAATAAATAACAAGACTATATGTTATGTGAATCCAACATGACTTTTATGATGAAAGAGCTTACTCTTGACTCAATAGGCCAATAGTCAAAATTAGGTCATCGACCACTTTCCAATGGAAGAAGATAAAAATTACAATATCATAATAATATTATCAAGAATCTAGGTGATTCAATCAAGGTAAAAATAATATAAAAATAAAACATTAAACAAAAAGAACCTCAAAACCATCCTTGATAATATAGACTCATTACCTAAGTAATTTTTCCCGATGCACGAGTCTAATATCTGCCACAATCTATAACACATTCTAATGTATTGAGTCTACAAAATCACGAATCGATAAGTTAAAAAATAAAAAATTAATGATACAAATTTGTAATTACCTAGTTCAATTCACTCTATGAATATTAATTTGATAGGTTTACCATCTGAATTCATATACACCACCCCATAAGTCAGAGGATACTGACTAGAAATGGGGGGGGGGGGGGGTCCAAGATGGTACTATAAGGAGACTATATGCCTAGTAAAAGTGTGATGATTAATTAATAAAACAACAATGTATCATAAATTGAAAATAAGCTGTAAATTGTAGAAATAAAAATAAACTAATGACATTTTGGTATTTTTATGGATCTATATCAAATATTGTATTTAACTAGGAATTCAATATAGTTTACAACCAGGGTTTAGTCTCGAGGAGTAATCTCACACAACACTAAATATATATTGTCACTATATTTATTCTAAATAAAATGAATATTGTTGAAATGACCTGATTTGATAATCCCAAATCATGTTTAAATATTGATCATGATATATTAAGTCAGTTACTAATCCTCTTAATATACATTTATAATTATCTTATCATGAACAATGTACACTCTTAAGACTCATGACTTTGCTGCATAAGCATACAGTTTATTTTTATCTTAATATAAGTTCACTTTTAAAGGCTAATAGTAAGAGCCTTCTGTTCAAAGTCACCATTATAGCTCACTGCTACACGAAGTCACTTATGCTAGAAGATCACCATTGAAAACATACAGTAGCTATTGGAAGCGACCTGTACACGGTTACTGCCACAAATCTACCGATGATCTACTTATCAAAGCTCACAGAGAGAGAGTTACTGTCACAAGGTCACTGTTGTGACAAGGCTTCTGTTATAAGTTCACTGTCAGACTCTTTCTCAAGTCTTCTGTTGAGAACCTCACTATTCAAGCCAACAGTTGGACCAGTCTACCATTTGTAGAAGGCTACTGCTGGACAACTCCTACTGTCAAGATAGTCGACTGTTGCTCAAATTCCATTGATGAGTAGCTACTATTACATAGAGTAATAGCTACCGTTACAAGTCTACAGACAATGAACCTACTGATGAAGCTTATTGTTGAATAACCTACTGACGAAGTCCATAGTTGGAAAGAGCACAGCTGAAGTCTACCGTGTGACATGCATCTGCTACCAGTCTAATGATATTCCATTCTATTCTTTACTAATTTTATTAATACTCTTATAACGGTCATGTGTGGACAAATTAATACACCTGACATTATTTAATTCTATTTGCAGGAATATCAGGAAACAATATGATGTACGAGGAAGACCACACGTGGTTGAAATATCTATCCTGTCATCCCCTGCTGAACCGAAATAAAAAAAAAAGCTGAACTGGAAAAGAGTATATATATATATATATAATAGAGTGACATTCAGAGTGAATCTTCCAATACACACAGAAACAAGAGATGTGGCGTGGAAATTTTTAATATACACAGAACACTGATAAGAGAGAACAATACACAATCTCAAGAAGAACCCTCAAGCACTCATTCAGAAGAAGATAGAGCTTCAAAAGGATCAACTAAAAGAATCTCCTTCAAGTTGTCATGGTGTGTTTCAAATAGAATAAAACCCAAGAATCTGATCATCTCTACATCTAGAAGTCAGAACCTGAAAGTTACGACACACCGTTTTGGATTCAACTTGCATAGAAGGACCAAAACTTCATATAATTTAGTCCAACGAGTCCAGAACTGATCATCCAACACAACAGAGCATTCTAAACTCATTCCCACTATCATTAGCTCTACTATGTTTAAATACATTACATTTGTGAGCAGTTTGTATGTGTTACACGCACTGACTCTTGTGCTTGAACTAAGAGATACTTAACATCCCCATACCAAACTATCTTTACATTTGTTTTCCATGTATAACTGTGGAAGAATCCTAGTGTGGCTTGGTAGTTTATTTTTCCCACGTAGAACTGTGGTAGAGGTTGCAAAACCTGGACAGTTAGGAAAAAATGTAGTAAATCCCGATACAGGCTGTGTATCACTTTTAATATAATTGCATGGTGATAGGTGATCAACAAGTGGAGAGAACTAGGTCTTGTCTTAAGACTGAACCTCTTGTTTAAATTGATGTGTTCATCCTTTCTTTACTCTGTTTCACATTTATCCGCTGTGTTTATATTTTCAATGACAAAAATCTATTTTTACATACTCTCTGATAGTCAGTTTTGGTTAGTGTGTATATATGATTTGTTTAGTAAAATTGTTTCAAAATTGGAGTTAGTTATCATACTGATTCAACTAAGGAGTAATCAACCTTTGAGAAACCTGTTGAACAATAAGTCACTTATATCTCTACTACCCTAATTTACTGGGATATTCTAATTTTGGGGATTTTAATCCTAAAAGTTTTTAACAGAAATTTTAATTGGAACTCAATTCACCCCCCTCTTGAGTATCCACTCTGTCCAACATTTGGTATCAGAGGCTACATATTTATATACAATGTTTTCAAACCCTCTGTTTTTCAAACTGTGATTTTAGTTTTATCATAATGATCTCAAATTTCTGTTAGTTTTAAATTTTATCTCTTTAATATATTCTCTAAAATCTGTTATGGACAATAGACTAGAAGGTGCGGCTACTAACAGTTCACCTTTCTTTAATGTTGTGAATTATGCTCAATGGAAAATTAAAATGAAAATTCATTTAGAAAGTATTGGTTTTGATATTTGGTCTACTATAGAATCAGAATATGAAATTCCCAAAACTATTAGATCAACCTGGGATGATACTAAAATGTCTGACTATAACAATAACTGTAATGCTATGAATGAACTTTACTACTCTTTTAGAGATGAGTAATTTAACAGAATTTCTGCGTGTAAAACTGCTCATGAAATCTGGGACACCCTGGCTATTTCTCATGAAGGAACAACCAATGTGAATGAAATGAGATTAAATACCTATAATATTAAATATGATAATTTTAATATGATACCTGATGAACCCATTTCTGACATGTACATTAGGTTTAATGTGATTTTCAACACCATGAGTTCACTGCGAAAAGCTGTTTCAGAGAAGGGGCAGATCATGAGAATATTGAGATGTTTGCCTGACAGATAGAGAGGCACTTCTATGTCTATTCAAGAGTCATGTGACATCAGCAGGATACCTGTTAAGGAGTTTATTGGTAAACTAATTATGTATGAAGAGGAACTTAAGGTATACAAAGAAGAAGATGATTAACCGAAAAGAAATTTTGTGACATTCAAGTCTACTTCTTCAAACAGCAAAGACAAGAAGAAAATACATGTACCTACTGAAAGTTCAACTTGTGAAGATTCAAATTCAGATAGTGATGAATAAATGGCTCAAATAGTCAGGAGAATTACGAATTTCTATACGAAGAAGAAGTTTTCAAGAAAACAAAACTACAAGGATAAGTATGATCAACAAGGTAAGTGTAAAAAGGATTGGAAGAAATCTGATAAGGAAGATGATATAGTCTGCTATGAATGTAAGGGGAAAGGACACAACAAGGCTGACTGCCCGAAGTTAAAATTCAAAATGAAATATGACTATAAGGACAAGAAGTACAAAAAATCCATGAAAGCAACCTGGAGTGCTTCATAAGACAGCACAAGTGAATTAGAAGCTAATAATTCTGAAAAGAATCATGCCAAAATGAGCTTCATGACTAACATATCCGAGGTACCTATTTCCCCAGTTCTAAATAATTATTATTAAGGAAATAACATTGATTCGATTAATGATGAAAATATTTCTAAGGATGAACTGTTTGAATATTGAAATATGATGGAAGATACATATAATGAACTAAAAGATAAATATAAATCTTTACTGAAACAACATGCCTTGACTAGTAATGTTAAAACAGATCTAAGTGTAGAAAAAGAAATGAATGATCAATTGTTTTAAAAAAACACTCCGCTCAAATTATATAATGAACAATTAAGAAATGATATTAATAAGTTCATTTCTAGTAGGGATACCTTGACATAGTTTCTAGGAAGACATATTTCTCCAAAATATAAAACTAGTCTAGGATATCATCCTGGATAGAGACAAATTTGCAAAACCAAATTTGATTCAATATCTGGACAGTTCACTGCTAATTCGGGACCATCTTTTGATAAAACATTTCCAAAGGATCTAACAAAGTATTTATGTCTCAAAATATTTTTTTTATTTCAGAACATCTATAAAGAAAATATGGGTTCCCAAATTTTTATTGGCTAACCTTTCGGGACCCAAGAAGATCTGGGTACCAAAATTACCCGATGATTAATCTATTTTCTAGGGATGTTATTTAAAGAGTTCCTGAAACACTCTATGTTACCTGGACAGTGGATTTTCAAGACATATGATAGGAGACTATTATTTCTTCAAAAGTATAATTAAATTTGATGGTGGTCATGTCACCTTTGGTGAGAATGCAAAAAGAAAAAACCATTAGTGTAGGACAGATTGATAACACTGATACAATATTAATTTCTAAAGTACTTTTTGTTGATGGAATAAAGTATAATTTACTTATCATATCTCAGTTATGTGATGATGTCCTTAATGTTAAATTTTAAAATGATTCATGCAATATTTTTAGTTCAAAAAATTATTTTGTTTTCACTACATGTAGAAATGAGAATTTATATGCTGTTGATTTAAACTTCTTAGCCAAACAAAATGTTTCTTGTTTAAATGCCTTTTATAAAGAATCTTGGTTCTGGCATAGGAGATTAGGACACTATAATTTTCATTCACTTAGGAAGCTATCTAAAAAATGTTTAGTTAGATACTAACCTAAATTTGAATTCCCAATTGATAAAGTGTGTAATCCCTGTCAAAAGGGAAAACAACACAAAGTTTCTTTCAAATAAAAGAAAGATGTTTCAACTTCTCAGCCACTTGAGTTGGTTCAAATGGATTTGTTTGGACCATCATGAGTTTCATGTTTAAGTGGGAAGAATTATGTTTATGTTCTTGTAGATGAATTTTCTTGGTATACATGGGTATACTTTCTAGCTCACAAAAGTGAAGCGTGTTCCTACTTTTTCAAATATTCCAAGTTTGTAGAAAACCTTAGTGGACTTAAGATTAAAACCCTAAGAAGTGATCTAAGCCGTGAGTTTGAGAATCATGAGTTTGAATCCTACTACTCAGATAATGGCTATAGTCACAACTTTTTCGCCCCTATGAGGAGTTGTAGGAAGGAGAAATAGGACCCTTAAAGAAATTGCAAGGACTATGCTTAATGAGTATGACTTACCTATTTATTTTTGGGATGAAGATGTAAATATAGCTTGCTACATTATCAATATAGTTTTAATTAGACCTATTCTAAAAAGGACCCATTATGAACATTGGAATAATAGGAAGCCTAAGGTTAATTATTTTATAGTTTTTGGTTGCAAAGTCTTTATTCATAATACTAAAGATAATATTGACAAATTTGCTCCCAAAAGTGATGAAAGAATTTTCCTGGGTTATTCTATTACATGTAAAGCCTTTAGAGTGTTCAATAAGAAAACCAAATGTGTGGAAGAATCAGTTCATATCAAATTTGATGAGACGGATCCACATGATCCTAAATCATCTCTTGCGAATCTTGAGGAAGATTTGTCAAATCTGAACCTTAATGATAAGGATAGTGATTCCCCTATAAAAGTATCCAGTTATGGAAATTTTCCAGAATCTGCACCTGCTGATTCTGAACCAACAGACAATAATGATGAATCTAGCTCAACCTTTCCTAGAGGTATTAGGACTCTTAAGAATAATCCTCTAGTTAGTGTTGTAGGCGATTTAAATAGAGGAACATAGACTAGAGCTTCTCTAATAAACCAGGTAGAACATCAAGGTTTTATTTCACATATTGAGCCCAAAACTATTAATGATGCCACCAATGATGAATTTTGGGTAATGGATATGCATGAAGAACTAAATCAGTTTGAAAGAAACAAAGTTTGGGAATTAGTGGAAACACCCATGGACACTTTAACCATATGAACTAAATGGGTGTTTAGAAACAAAGTAGATGAGTCTGGGAATATAGTTAGAAATAAATCTAGGTTAGTTTCACAAGGATATAGTCAAGAGGAAGGAATAGACAATGAGGAGACCTTTGCACATGTATCTAGACTAGAAGCCATTATGATACTACTTGCCTATGCAGCTCATTTGAATTTCAAACATTATCTAATGGATGTTAAAAGTGATTTTCTAAATGGGTATATAGTTGAGGATGTGTTTGTTGAACAACCTCCTGGTTTTACAAATCCCCATTTTTCCAATCATGTTTTTAAACTATCTAAAGCTTTATATGACTTAAAACAAGCTCCAAGAGCATGGTATGATAGGCTCAGCTCTTTTTTTATTTCAAAGGGTTTTTCCAAAGGGATAGCTGATCATACTCATTCCATTAAATGGATTTCTAAAGATGTTTTGATTGTACAAATTTATCTGGATGATATTATTTTTGGATTCTAAAAATTCATTATGTGTTGATTTTTCAAAAATGATGCAAAATGAATTTGAAATGACTTTAATGGGAGAACAAAAATTTTCCTTTGATTTCAGATCATTCAAAATACAAATGGTATTATTTTGAATCAATGAAAATATATTGAAGATCTTTCAAAACGTTTTTCTTTGGATGGTAGTAAAGGTAGTGACATGCCTATTAGTACAACTTGTAATTTGGATACTGATGAAACTAGAGAACCAGTGGATCAAACCAACTATATAGGTATGATAGGAAGTCTACTCTATATTATGGCTAGTTGACCTGAAATCATGTTTAGTGTTTTCATGTGTACTCGCTTTCAAGATGATCCAAAATAGTCACATTCAACTACTGTTAAAAGAATTTTTAAATATCTCAAACATACCCTCAACATTAGATTATTTTATCCAAAAGGACAATCATTTGATTTATTGAGTTATTATGATTCTGATTTTTCCTGTTGCAAGTTAGATAGAAAAATCACCTATGGAACATGTCACATTTTAGGCAACTCTCTAGTATCTTGGTATTGTAAGAAGCAGAACTCTGTTGCATTATGTGCTGCCGAAGCTGAGTGCATTGCTGCTGGCAGTTGTTGTGCTCAAATTCTGTGGATAATCATACTTTACTGGACTATGTATATCAATTCAAACATGTTTCAATAAAGTGTGACAATACAAGTGCTATTAACATTTCCAAAAATACAGTATCTCATGCTAGGACAAAGCATATTAATGTGAGACATCACTTTTTGAGGGATCATTATCAAAAGGGTGATATAACTCTTGAATTCATTGTCACTGAACGAAAATGGGCTGATATATTCACAAAGCCTTTGAATTATTAGAGGTTAAATTACATAAAACATGAGTTAGGTATGATTAATTTCATTATAGGAAACCTCACAATTAGATCTCGTAGTTAGACCTCACAGTCAAGCCTCACAGTTAGATCTCACAGTTAGACCTCACAGTCAAACCTCACAGTCAAACCTCACAGTTGAACCTCATAGTTGGACCTTACTGTTATACCTCACTGTTGCACCTCACCAGTGTACCCCACTGGTACATCTCACCGTTGGATACCTCGTTGTTAGTTTTTATTTGTGCGGGAATTCGAACCGTTTTTATTCCTTTTTTATTATTTCTATTTTTGTTTCGTTTTAATCCCTAAATTATAAATAAAAGGCAACGAACATATTTCAATCCACCTTCCTCTCCCAATCTTGAACCTTGCTCTTGAAATTCCAAAACCCTAACCCTTCACCTGAGCCCTCAAACCTCTCTCAATATCTATGGCCAGAACCAAGCGACCCTGACTATCAATGAGGATGCTCCAAGGCCAAAGAGGACTCGACCCGAATCCTATGAAACAATTCTATGAATATCTGAGGTTCGACGAGGAAGAGGGTGTGCATAAGATAATATCCAGAGTCAATGGAAATAATGTCAGTTTCTCATCTATTGAGTGGGATGATTGCTTGAGAGTTCCTCATGAAGGAATATATGATTACTACACTAGAGTGGCTCCTCCAGACAGTGCTGTTTTTGAATATTAAAAAGCTCTGGAAGAACTGACAAAGATGAAAAATCAAGGAGAATCATTGAAGTTGAGATGAATAGATAAGAAAGGCTTTTATTAAAATTCATTCAGCATGTAGTTAGTCTGAGGAGAGGATACTTTGCAGTAATAATGTACCAGTACATATTCCTGATTTACTTACTGAAGCATGGAAATAAGATTAACCTATATAGGTTAGTGATGGCTCAATTGGAGGATATGACCAAGGAAAGCTCAAAATATAATACATTATTCCATGCCAATCTTATTTCAGTTATGATAAAGGTAAAGGGTGTGGCTGGAAATCAATAAGAGATGATAGTGGCCAAGAACAGTGTCTGTATCTCCAAGGTGATTTGAAAGTTCATGAAAATTAGATGGAATCCCTGGAAAGGGACATGGGTGAATTATGAGGGAAAGGTGATTGAAATGTTTGACCCTACTACTCATCCAACTAGGAAAAACACTAGAGAGATCCAGGCCTGAAGCCTGATGAGCCAAACCGGCTTATTCGGATGAGGAGGAGGCTGAAGGTGCGGTGAACTGTCAAAGAGAAAACACCCCCGTTGATGATGGGAGTGATCCTGATTTTCCTCGCAGTTCTGTAAGGGAAGTAACTTTTGGAGCAGTTAGACCTCCAAATGAACTACCAAGGAGAGAGACTGTTCTGAAGGACAGTGACACCGAGACCACTAGAGAAGAAGAAAAAGCATATCAGAATGTTGTCAAGGATACCTCTGAAGAGGATGAGGCTACCGAGTCAGATCTTTTTGCTCATGAGGAAAAGGAGGAAGTTGCTGAAGCTGATGATAAGAACAATGAAGAAGAAGATCTCAGTTTGAGCCCTCTGATAGATCGTATAGACAAGATAGTGTTTGGCCAGGAAGTAGGAGAGGCATCTACTGCCATTGATATGGAAGTCATTGTTGACTCAGAGAAGGATAAGAATCACCCTAATGTTGAACTAAAAAAGAAAATGGTTTTTGAATCTGCTGGAATTGTAGAGGAGGTCGTGGAGTTACCTAGAGCATAACAGATAGAGGAACATCCTCAGGAGAGAGATCTATGTGAGGGGGAGCATCGTGGTTTTTTTGTGCTGTATGACATTGAAGGTTGGTCATTATATCTAGGGTATATGGTACTTGGACTCACGTATGGAGATTCTGATGAGGAAGACCAGCCTCAAATGGATTCTGTTATCCTACCCGAAAGTGTTCCAGTAGTTATGGCTGACAATTCGGAAACCAAGGAGGACCTTGAGTCCTTAAAGACTGAAATGAATGAGGCACTGAGAGAATCAGTGGCATATTTGAAGAAAATCCTGGTTGAAGAGCTGAGGAGTGTGGAGCAATCCATGGAGCTATCTCCGGGATGTGTTGTGTCTAGTCCAGTGAGAGGAATGATGGATGAAGTTAAAGTGTTCCATACTCAAATTGAAAGTTAGACAAGATCTATGGTTGATCTAAGGCAATCAGTTGCTTCATTGACTACTATGATCTGTTCTCGAACCGAAGTGAATGATGAGATTAGATATATAAAAGAAGTAGTCAAGTAGTTTGTGGATGTTTTTTAGGCTTTTAAGAAATCAGTCAAAGAACCATTGAAAAATCAGGATGCACTTGTTCAGAAGGTGATTAGTAACTTGACTCTTTCATTCAAAGAGACAATAGCCTTTTCCGAAAAACCCCTTCCATCATCCAGCTCCTCTGTGAACATTGTCTAGATCAGAACTGTGATCTAGAAACAAAATTCTAAGGCTAGTACTAGTGGCACCTCCGATTCTCAGATACTTGCTTCCATTAGAGAAGTCAGCAGTTTTGTTCGTGACCACATGTGGTCAGTTACTTCTACTCAAGATTCCATTAAGTATAAGGTAGATTCTTACATTGATAAGGTCAATACCAGGCATCAAATGACCAACCACATCAAGCTCTTGATAGAGAATATGAAGCTGACTCTAGTGACTCTTCCATTCAAGGAGAAGGTCAGCAAGCTGAGAGAATTGACCCCTACTTTGGATAATATTTTGGAAAATAAAGATGTTTTTTAATCTTCTATGGAAAGAGGAGGGAGCATTATTATGGATTTTAGAAACCTTCTTCTACCCTTTCTCCATGTAGAATGCACCCCTGTCATCATCCCTCTAGACTTACATGCATCTCAACCCAGTGGTTCTTCCACCATGTCTCCTTCTGAAGCTATCATAAGCATTACTCCACTGATCCCTCAGCGAGCTACCCACTACAGACCCACAGGAGCTTCTGTTGCTGCCCCTACAGTCATTCCTACATCCATTCCAAAACCTGCTGATTCACCAGCTCAACCTTCATCTTATTCTTCCAAATGGAAATAACCCTTACCTATGTATAAGGTGGATTGAGTCTGTTTATCTCTTTTTATAAGGACTATGTATTTTTTGGGGTGTTGTACTATACTGTTTATTAATACAAGCCTTCTCTGTTCTCTCCCATTCTGTATTTCTTTTTGCTAATGAAAAAGGGGGAGAAATATTGTGCTAATTGAGAAATATTGTACTAATGGAGAAATACTATGATAATTGAGAAATACTTTTCTAATGGAGAAATACTGTGCTAATTGATAATATTGTGCTAATTCCAGACTAATCATGTGATCGGGAAGAAAAGTGATAATATACTACTATAATTCTATGTTTAATCTTTTCTGCCTTTCTCTCTAAGTCCATGTACCAATATTCTGGTTTTACACTCTTATTAATATCTGATACATGAGACATTTTTTATCTATGTTTAGTAACTGTATAATATATGATATATATGTTTAATACATAATGGAGCAATTGTTTATTATCAAAAAGGGGGATATTGTTAGACTCACCAGTTTTGATAATCCCAAATCAGGTTTAAATATTGATCATGATATATTAAGTCAGTTACTAATCCTTTTAATATACATTTATAATTATCTTATCATAAACAATGTACACTCTTAAGACTCATGACTTTGCTGCATAAGCTTTCAGTTTATATTTATCATAAAAAAATTTCACGGTTAAAGGCTACTAGTAAGAGCCTTCTGTTCAAAGTCACCGTTATAGCTCACTGCTACATGAAGTCACTTATGCTAGAAGATCACCATTGAAAACATACAGTCACTATTGGAAGCTACCGGTACACGGTTAATTTCACAAGTCTACCGATGATCTGCTTATCAAATCTCACAGACAAAGAGTTACTGTCACAAGGTCACTGCTGTGACAAGGCTTCTATTAGAAGTTCACTGTTAGACTCTTTCTCAAGTATTCTATTGAGAACCTCACTGTTTAAGCCTACAATTGGACCAGTCTACAGTTTGTAGAAGGCTACCATTGGAAAATCTCATACTGTCGAGATAGTCGACTGTTCCTCTAATTCCACTGATGAGGATCTACTTTGACATAGAGTAACAACTACCATTACAAGTCTACATAAAAAGATTCTACCGATGAATCATACTATTGAATAACCTACAGATGAAGTCCACAGTTTGAAAGACCATAGTTGAAATCTACCGTATGACGTGCATCTGCTACTAGTCTAATGATATTCCATTCTTTTATTTACCAATTTTATTAATACTATTATAATGGTCATGTTTAGACAAATTAATACACCTGAAATTATTTAATGCTATTTGCAGGAATATTGGGAAATAGTACGATGTACGACGAAGACCACATGTGGTTGAAACATCTTTCCTCTTGGCCCCTGCTGAAACAAAAAAGAAAAACCAAGCTGAACTGAAAAAGAATATATATATAATAGAGAGACATTCAGAGCGAACCAACCAATACACACAAAAACAAGAGATATGGCATGGAAATTATGAATATACATAGAACACTAATACGAGAGAACCATACACAATCCCAAGAAGCATCCTCAAGAACTCATTCAGAATAACACAAAGCTACCAAAGGATTAATTGAAATAATCTCCTTCAAGATGTCATGGTGTGCCGCAAAGACCTTAAAACCCAATAAGCATCTCATCTCTACATCTGCAAGTTAGAACCTGAAAGTTGTGACACTCTGTTTTGGAGTCAACTTTCATAGAAGGACCAAAACATAATTTAATTCATTCCAACAAGTCCAGAGCTGATCTGCCAACACAACACAACATTTTAAACTCATTCCCACTATCTTTAGCACCACCGTGTTTAAATACATTACATTTGTGAGCTGTGTGTATGCATTACACACACTAACTCTTGTAATTTAACTAAGGGATACATAAAATCCCCATACCAAACTATATTTACATTTTTTCCCCACATATAACTGTGGAAGAATGATAGTGTGTCTTGGTAGTTTATTTTTCCCATGAAGAACTGTGGTATAGGTTGCAAAACTTGGACAGTTTGTGAAAACTGTTGAAAAGCCCGTTACAAGCTGTGTATAACTTTTAATATAATTGCATGGTGGTAGGTGATCACTATGTAGAGAGGAATAGATCTTTTCTTAAGACTGAACCTCTTGTTTAAATTGTTGTGTTCTTCCATGCTTTACTCTATTTCACATTTATCCACTGTGATTATATTTTTAAAGACAAAAATCTGTTTTTACATTCACACTGATAGTCAGTTCTGGTTAGTGTGTATATCTGATTTGATTAGTAAACTTGTTTAAAAAATGGAAATAGTTCTCATACGGATTCAACTTAGGATTAATCATCCTATGAGAAACCTGTTGAACAATATGTCACTTATATCTCTACTGCCTTAATTTAATGGGCTATTCTAATTTGGGGGACTTTAATCCTAAATGTTTTTAATAAAAATTTTAATTGGATCTCAATTCACGACCTCTTGAGTATCCACTCCGACCAACAAAAATAAATAATATAATGAGTGGGCTTAGAATTTTGCATGATATATATATATATATAATACAAACATAATCAATGAGAAAGAAAATAGATACTATTGAGAGAACCACCTAGAGTGAATCATCTTTTTTTTATTATTATATTAAAATTTTGTAAGTGAACACATTTCATAATATTTGAGAAAAAAATATCCTAAAAAATTTATGAATATATGATATACTATATGATTACAAAGTACACAAAACACCGCATATTATTTCGAGGGGAAATATATTATATCTACTAAACGTGGCTTTTCCAATCTGATGTGTCACCTTCCAAATGAGATGCGTCTCCTCCATTTGTAAATTCCTCCGCACCATTACATTCCTCCCATGACAGGAAGCCATATCCCCCACAATACTTCAATCCTGCCCCCCTATTTATGGTTTCTTCTGTGCTTCAGTTTCCTACACCGCTCTACCAACTTTCCTCTCGTCTCCTCCCTTCACTGTCCAACATCCCTCGACAAGCTTCCAGTTTTCACCATGAAGCTGGACTAAGTCGATGAAGTTTACGATATCAATCGATCTTCCGTAGGGTTTGCGATCGACTACTCTAACATTGATGTTTCTTGCCATCTGTCTTCTCACATATCTCTTTATAGTACCTTTCTTACATCCATATTTTGGTATCAGAGCATTTGTACGCTTCATCGAGTCTGGTAATGTTCTTCCTGCATATACATGTACGCATATCTAAAATATCAAAAATCCCGTTGTACCTACCTTTTCACCTATATTGTGGATTGATACTTAAACACTCGCATATCACGGTGTTCTTCTACTGAAAAAAGCAGTCCAAGTATCTCGATCAGCTACAACACCAGCTATCAGCTTCAACACAAGGAAAGTTCCCTATCTCGCATAAATACTTCTACCGCTGTATGAAATTACTACCAGAAAACATCACCTCCATTTTAGTCGCATTCCATTAACATGATCACCTTCTACAGACAATTCTGGTCCATGAAATTTGAATTTAGTTCTGATTTCTTCTATGACAGACCATAGAAAAGTCAAACCCACTTTCCATTGTTTTAAAATGAAACTATAAATAAAATATTATTATGTGTATCCTGCTGTTATCCCTACATTATAAATCCACTCTTTGTTTTAGGTGGAATACATCCCTATCACACATCAGAGTAGCGTTTCTTCACGTGCAACATACGGAAAGAGCATCAATGGTAATTCAATCAATTCCATCCTAAATTATTTAAGAGATAAAATAATTATCATTTGCGCTAACAACCCAGTTCACAACTTTATTTTAGTTACAAAACATTACTCACATGTATCGTTGCATCTGTAGTTAATATGCCCTTTATTGATTCAGTAACAAAAAATTTAACAATATGCATTCATTGTATACCATGGAATACTGGAGGAATGTAATATTTTCAAGCAGTGGGTCATTTTATTTTGTTTCAGTTAATATTTTCTTTTACATGTATTTAATATGATATGTGATTCATTTTTAGTCTACATTCATTGAGTAGTGGATGATGTATTTAATTTGAGCAGTGAATATATTTTTAGACTTTTAGAAAAAAATTTAATTTGAGAAGTGAATCATGTTTTTTTATTGAGAAAGGGGTCATTTATTAGAGCATTAAATGTGTTCAACTACAATACTATCTTCTTGCCTCTATATGTGTTCAAAAACATTTTCTTGGTTTTTGATGATTCTGTACACATGCACCATCATACAATGAATCTTACATCTGCAGCAAAATATTTCTATGATTTCAAATTTGATTTTTTATAACTAATACTGCATACTAATTGACTGTCCATTCATTTTGAAAAATTATGACCGAAATAAATCTGTTTTGAAGTTAGAAGATTAAAGAATAACCAAGCATGGTTTCTAACCTGTATATATGGTAACATAGTTAACCGAACAGTCGAATTTGGATAAACATTGTTTCCGGAAAAGCTTGTACACTACTGGAGTTTCATGCACTAGGTAAAACTATTTTGTATCAGTACATACTAACTATTACTTGTAATCATAGCGAGTCATCTTTTAGTTTTTTGGACTTCTATTTGGATATTGTAATTACTCTAATGCACTTTTCTATTGGGTTTTATTGCCTTTCCAGGATCGATTCTACAACAAAATAAGTTAAGGGCACAAAACAAAAACCTATTTCCTGTTCAAAAGGATCTCAACATTGATAGTTACAAGGGTTCCATCTTTGGAAGTTAAAAGTTCTAAAACATGTGATGGGGATACAATTTTAACACCACTATACACACTCTAAAAAAGAACCCGTTTTAACTGTTTGGACCCATGTTTTTTCAAATAAAACCTTCTTTAAAAACAACTTATGCTTCAAAATATGCTATTTTTTAACTATTGTTTTTTAATAGTAGCCTCTTCACTGTAAATTATTATTATTGAATATATTATCATATGAGTGCATAGATGGATCAAACCTTCTAACAATAAATAATTCTTCATGAAGTGTGGGATGGAAAGAGTATTATTCCTATCCAGTAGTATGTATATTATTATATTTTAAACATTATTTCTTGTTCTTGTCTGCAATGATATATTTTTTGTTTAATTGATCAATCACATTACTGTTTTACCTATTACCTCAACCACCTTAACTTATGATTCTCAAATCCAAACATCCAATTCAAATACAGGACAAGAATTCCATATACTTACAGAACCGGTGACAACTCAGATCTCTATCATTTACCATGTTTGTGTTCTTAATGTACATATTTATTTTAATTACTAAAACAATTATTTAATATTTTTATTTTAGTTTCCATTATAGACTAAAAAAATCCAAATTATTTTACATTATTGATAATTTATTTTGTAATTACATATATTTTTTCCTGGATGATCTATAATAGTGTTTAAGATGGATGTTCCCTTTTTAAAACATTACCTTCAATAAGAGTGTTCTAGATCGATGTCCCCATATATCAAGTATGGTGTTTATATAAAAATTTGTAATAAATTTTGTATTCCCCTACCATTCATTCCTTAACTGATGTTGAATGCCAAATTAATATTTCTGTAATCTGAATGCTCTTTATGTGTTGGGATATTCTATATGCATCCATCATGCTATATGAAGATTCAATCTGTATTTATCTATTTTTTATTCAATTTCATTTTGTAAGGTCTTATGATGTGGTTGGAGACTCTGCTTACCCATTATTTTTATCTATTCATGTGGGGTTTAAAACCCACTATCCAACACTCTAGGCATTTACTAAATAAGGTATACATTTGGATGATTGGGAAATGTCACTATTTTCTAATTCTATGGGGAAGGCTCGGGCTACTATAGATTTTGAAGCAAGTACCTCTTCTTTATTTATGAAACTCGGTTTCCATCTATATGCATTGGTTTTATATATTTCTAAAAATAGAAACTTATTTATGTATTCTACATCATAGTTTAGCACTTAATAAAATTTTTTATTTCATTACAATACATATGTTTTAATTAACCTGGCATCATTGGATCAAATGTCTCACATTATAATCATGTTTTAGGCACTGAACATGCATCTCAAATTCCTTCCAATGTAAGCTATTTCTCAGTGTGGGAATATATTTTGTATTGAATCCTTTTTTTATTTTTCATCCCCTTGTGGAATATATTTTTTCTCTTACTACCAGCCACTGATAGTTTATGTGTAGAAGATTTCATTCTGTTAAGACTGATTTTATTTGAATTCTTTTAAGACAAGCTATCCTTTGTCAGTTGATATTGTCTCTTATCTAATTTGAGTTGTTTATCTTATTTCCTCTGTCGAACTTATTTACATTTCTGGGATGCGGATCATCACTAGGAAAGATACCTCTTTGCCACTACTGGTGCTAATGTGGACATTTTGGATCACAATAGGTTTTATTTAGACTCCGTTTTTTTGTTTTCCCTGGGGTTTGGAATATGATTTTATTTCAATGATTTTAAGATAAGGAATCCTTTTTCAATTGATATTGTCGGTTATTTAATTTGAGTTATTTATCTTATTTACTCAATTAAACTTCTTTATGTTTCAGGGCTACTGATCATCACCGGGAAAGATACTTCTTTTCCACTATTTCTGCTCAGGTGGACATTTGGGATCACAATGGGATTGATTTGGACTCTGTTTTTTCCCTTGGGTGGTACTGGCGATGGTGTTTTCTATTAATTTTATAATTTATATTTATTTAGTCCTATATAATGTTACTTCTTGATTTTAAATATATAAATCTCAATATGCTTTCCATAAATTGGTATGATCCTGTGCATATATTTTAATGGGGAATGACATAGTCTAGTTTGATCCTTGAGATCCTAATGTCTTAAGAAACATTAGGAAGGTAGGTTCATTTATTTTAAACTATTCTGTTTCTCTCATCCCCCTTTAATGGTTATATATATTAAAATTTGGATTTGGTTTTATGTAATTACACCTTTATTTCAATTTGTAAAATTGATTGATAAAACACTATTTTGTTGAATATTTTATTGATAATAAATGATATAATTTCCTCACATTGTGTTAAATATGTTTATTGATAAGATATTTGGGATTTGATCATTCATTTGAAAATTTGGAGAAAATTCCAGTTTTAGACTTTATAGTGCACTGTAGTATTTCGAAGATAAATATTTTTATATTTATTATTTTAATTTGAAATTTTGTAACCGTGTTCCTAACGTAACTTTATAAAACTTTCATTTAGGGCAATAGAGCTAAAAAGTGCATTTGAATGGAGTAAATGGGCCATTAATCCAAAGGTGGGCTGGACTCGGCAGAATGGACATGGGTTCTGTATTGAGGTGATATATTCTTCATCCGAGTTTGGATTGAGCCCAAATTTTGAGGAAAGCTAGGTAACATGATTTTTCACAAATCATCATTATGGAAGGCCAGTCAATACATGAGTTTTGGATGTCAAATAGGTGGTTCAACTTGGAATGAAATATTTGGCCGAGTTTTGTATATCACACTTAAAATGTTATGTATCCCTAGTCACCACAAACTCTATTTTAAAGGGGGTTTTAACTCTTTGAGAGGTCTGGTCGAGGCTTTGGGAAGGTGTGGCCGAAAGGGTGTCTATTGGGAGCCCCTCACAACTCTTGGAAGAAGTAATCCCTTGTGCAAACCTCTCTTCCAAAAAGGCTCTCCTCTCCCACCTCCTCTTTGTATTTATTTTCTTTCATGTTTGTTTCTTGAATTTTTCTTCAACTAATCTTTTTTGTTCTTCCCTCTTATTCTTCTATTAATCTTATCAATTGGGTTTGAATCAAGAGTGGATATATTATTGGGTTCTACCATTTAAATCCTTTGCTTATGCAAATCGTCTTCAGGATGACTACACCACCCATGGAAGAGTAGTTCTTTTTAGTAATCGATCGACCTCTATCCTTATTCATTTAATTATTTTGAATAATTGAGATATTTTAATTCACTTAATATGATCCATGAATTTTGTTTTTAAATTGTAAAAAACTAAGCATGCAATTGAACAATTAATAAAAAACACGTGAGGTCGGGAATTGTGTAAATTGTGAGAGCACAATCTTAATCGGTAATACAAGACCATACAAGATAAATTTGTAGAGTTCAAATATAATCCCTAAAAACAATTCATCCTCATTTCCAGAATCGATATATGCTCTAATTAACCACTGAACATAAGGTAACCTTAGAACAACAATCAAAGCAGGGTGCTGCGATTGCGTGTTCTGAAGCTAGCCTAGGGTTTAAGTAATTTCATCTTTGTGGTTAAGTTAACTCTCATAGGGTTCGAGGGATAACAAATTAAGGGATCATATTTAAGTGGATATTGATTTAAAAGGTAATGATTAATAAGTGAATGAAGAGGTAGAGTTACATCGATTATGCCTTTTAAAATATTTTCTAAAAAACATCTTCTTGTTGTGTCATTTTAATCGAACTTCATTTCAAAACTAAATACAAAAAAATATACAATATTCTTCTAGAAAAATTCTTCTAGATTCATAAATTATAACCAAACCCCATCCTTTCAAATGGTGTTTTTATTCTCTTTTATTTTATTTTTAGAATACCTTTAAAATGTTTTTCTAAATATACTTCCACCTTTGAGAGATGTCCTTGGTCAGCCACTCTGCTGCATCTAAGTACCCCAAAATCACACTAATCATTTGAGGGCGTCGACGAAAGCGCTCTATCATTGATCCATGATTATTTTCTTTTAAATACTCATGTATTTTATGCTGAGGGAAGGGAAGGAAAATGTAGTTCGAGGGAAAATTATCGGCATTCAACTGGCCACTGCAGACATGGTACAAGATGGTGCACACTATGCAGTAATGCGTGAATAAGGTCGCCCCGTCGAGGTCTAATAAAAACTTCTAATATCATTGTTTTTATCATTAATCCTAATAGGTAAGACATATTACAATTTTTATAATTATCTTCTATCAGGTTCTTTCATGTTGAATTTCCAATAATTTTTTGAAATATAAAATCCACACTGTTGCTGATATTATCCAAATTTTTCTATTTGTTGATAAAAAAATTTCATAGAATGTATGTATATAATCTTATTTTTTGAAACAAACTGATATCTTTTGATTCTTCATTACATTTATGCTTCATGTGGATTCCTTTAGAATAATCCATGATTCTCACTGTATATATGTAAGCCTCATCATTGATCCAAGTAAATTTATTTGATTCATGATGGGAGTATCTTTTGGGATTGATTGTTTCCACTAATGTGGCTACAAAAGTAGATTGAAAGACAATTGAGTGATGTGATTGAGAATAAGGTTGATAATTCAGCCGATACCTATCCATTTGTATTTCATTATTCATTTTATTCTCCATCATGCTATGTAACATTTATTTATTTCTTTATTCAATTATTGTTCTGAATCATATGACAATATATTATGTAATTTAACCCATTCTTCCACCTTCACTATTGATGCTCACAGTACATGTACTTTGTAAACATTATAGAATTGAATTATCAATTATTTATTTTTATAAATTGTTTCTATAAAATAGTTTTTTTATAAATTTAATGTTCAAGTCCTCAATTATCCATTTAGTTGGTAATATTCTTCTACATGTCAATATGATTTCTTAATTACCAATACAATAAGGCTAAAATTTTATAACATGGATTGTTTTAAAAAAACAGCATAGATCCTCAAAACATCATATTTTACATATGTTCAATGACCTAAAGAATGTCCTTAGTAAACTATCCATCATGTACATTGATGATTTTTTTTGATCACATGACATAATTTGTATGTATACATCATGTCATATATTGATTCTTACATGTGGTGGTATCATTTTATAATAATTAAAATTTAATTTTTTTGTAACATATGTTGTTTACACATGTATGGATTGTTTAGTCCCTCAACAATCATGATTATATATTATCTCATCTACGATTATTATTGTTTTTATGTTTAATCAACTTTTATTGTATTATTTTGTAACACTAATTTACACTAATTTACGCTTCCCCTGTCATTTAACATTATAGGGGATCAATGCATGTTTTCAAATAACCAGGGATTGGCATGATAACTATAACAATTGTTTTGATAAGACTCTTTATTGTTTTTATGGAGCGATTCAGAGGAAACTACAGAGGTCGCAATATTAACATTTTATTCATGTATTGCTTAGCATCTATATAAAGGATTAGAAGAAATCAAAATATTATGTTTATAGAATAGTTACAGATTAATCTTGGGAACATCTTATACTTGCTGGAAAATTTATCCATGTCTAAACAGCACAACATCTTTGTTTGTGGACAATAGTTTTTTCATTATGTATTATAATTATTCCTCAACACATCTCATATTTTTTATTAGAAAAACTCTTCTTTAATTTTATTCTATATAACTATGAGTTTCATTGTATGCAATATTGTTTTCCTAAATGTAGTTTATATTGAAGTGAGGTTTTCATCATTTACTATTCCAAAGTGTATCACATTAATAAAATTAATTTATCTTATTTGAACTGTTATAATGTTGTCTTCTTAATAGAGCCACTTATAATTCAATTAGCAATGAATTTTAATTTTCATATTAACAATTTTTATCATTGAATTTTTATCAAGGTTCTTTCCATAGATGACTATTGTAAACAAATAACCCATATTTTTATGACGTTTTTTTTCATGTCATTTCATTACCCAGGTTTTTTTCATAGTAATATGTCTTGTTAACTCACATTTATGTCAAAATATATATATTGCAGGGATCAATATAACTGTCAACAATCTTTAAAAACTTCTACTCTACATCAAAGATACATGGTAGTACTAGGAGTTTGTTGACCAAACATTCTGATGACATGAATTGTAATATTCTTTTCACACCCATTGTTGTTGAACATCATGGTTTCTATATTTTTTTCAATCATGTATCTTATACATAAAGTGTATTTATGTTCTCCTATCCATATTTCTATTTTGAAGGTTACATGAAAATGAAAACTATGGTCTGTTTCCAATTTCAAGATCTCCTACCATGACTTTATTTCACTTTTTACCAATTTCAAGTTTCTAGAAATTAGATTTACACACATTGTTTCTATGAATTGATTTATAATTTCAATACATTAGTTGTTAATTTCCATTGAGAACTTCTCTAATTTCTAATGAATTTTTTAGTTCATATTTCATTTATGACGTCGTGCGTATGCACGTGCAATGTACTAGTATTGTAGAAGATAAATATATGCCTCTAGTGGCCAGTGGAGACACAAAGGTTCACTGACCACTAAGACCCCCCATGAGCTAACTATAAAAATTAAGTAAAATTATGAATAAATGTTTGAATACCTTGGTACACCATCGGATTTATCCCCTAATAACTTCCTAGGGATAGTAACTCATAATCATGAGTATTAGAGACCACATTATAGAATAATGAAGTGCGAATACAAAAGAATAAAATTAAGTAATGAGATAAATATGAATATTAATATATATTAAAAATGAATAATGCTATTAAAATAAATATATATCCAAAAATATTATAAGAATGTCCAACTATAATTACAAAAATTTTAAATAGATAGGAGATTCATTTTTATAGGTAAATGAGTAGATCATTTTCTATCTAAATTTGTACTAAAAAATCCTCAAATGGTTAACACAATAAATGGTTGAATTTGAAAAAATCTTCATCAATTATTATTTACCTATATCTATTATCTATCTTTGAAATTAATGTAAACTCATTTTTTCATGGTTATAAAACGTTCCAACTGATTTAGTATGGAAAATTATTCTAGCCCGACTAACTCTTCATATTGAACATATCTAGGTTCCCTTTCATTTATGGACATTAAGGAGGTAGAATCTCATATGGATATAATTATGAAATATTTTATTCAGATTTTATTTTTATCCATGTAAAATATCATCATTATTTGGTGTATAATTGTTTAGCTATAGGCCCATCTTCAAAATTACATAGATCAGGGACCAGATTCTATGGATTTAATGGTGAGCTTCATTTAGGCCTCAAATATTTTTATTCTGATATGGGTATAGTTAAATAAAATGAATAAAATTAACATAAAATCCTACAAGAAATATAATTTTCAATTTAAATCAATTTATAAACAATTTTGGCATATATTTAAACCTAATATAAAATAATTAATATTTATACAATGATCTATTTTCCCAATTAGGGTGAAAATAATTTTAAAACTTAAAAATGAATCAAATTTTCATAAAAGAAATCATTTATGGTATTAAAACATTAAAATGAAACATAAAATTATTGAAAATATTTCCATCGTCAATTCCCTTATGCTTCCCCATTTCAATCATGGTAAATCATCTAATAACAATGTTAAAAACAAATTTTCCAATGCATAAATGCCTATAATGATAAATTATCACTTCCATGGAAAATATAATACCTCCTATATGGATAAAAATTATCTAAATACATAAAAATAATTATAATCCATTCAATATCTTTCTAATTAGGATTGGTATGTTTTACCAACCTCCTTAGAAATGTTTTTCTCTATTCTCTCAATGATTTTTAATGTAGAGTTTTTTTCATTTTCAAGTAAATGTGTGATCTCTATAGGATTTCCATCCTCCTAGTGTCTTCACATCATATAGACATAAAATAAAAAATTATGATGTATTTTAGATGGTATTTTTAGGATGTGGTTTGGAAGTTTTTTAATGTAAAACTATCTGAGGAAAAATTATGAAGGTTAATTTCTAAATTGAAGAAATTGATTGAAATCAATTTTTTTCTCAAAAAAGGCGTGATGCTCAATCAGCATGAAAATGATTCATCTCCAAACAAATCATTAATTACTTGGGTATTTAGAACATGATATTTTGGTATCAATGAAAATTTTATTCCCTTGTTTCCACCATTTTTATAATTGTTTATTCTAGAATTCAAATATATAATTTCCCTTAAAACCCAATTTTTTTTAAAAATATGGGTAAATTATATCTTCAATTATTGGTTTACTCACTACCAATTTTGTAATGATATTTTGGTCCATAAAAAAAACTTTACATCATAAAACATATTCCAATAAACCAAAACTTAATATGGAAGAACATTCAATTTAGCCCAACCAAATTCTCTAAATCAGCACAACATAACCAATGTCCCACCCCCATACTTGAGTTCACCAATAATCATACAGTTAACTTCTAGAGTAACTTGGAAATTGATATATTGATTTTTATTTAGCTGAATAAGAAAAATATTCATGGATACTAGGTCTTAATAATGGTTAAATGAAAAGGGGATAAGAAATATGAGTTCAATGAAAAAAAGTAATTTCAAAATTGAAAATCATTCAAAATTAAAACATTTAATGAAATATAATAGATTTGAAAATGAGGAAAACCGTAATTTATAGATCATAAAACATATCTTCAGTCTCTTAGAAAAATGAAAATTTAAATATGATGTAAAAATGTTTTTATACTTATTGTTTTGGGAATGATTTTAAATATAGATTTTACTAGTGAACACGAGTCACATAAGTAATCAAATTCATCATGTTTAAGAATCCTTAAAACCTTCATAAACTATAAAATGAAAAAAAACATGTTAATATTTAGAAGAAGAAAAAGCACAAAAAAAATAAATACACAAAAACATACAAATAACAAATTGAAATACCCCCCCCCCCCACAATTATTCCATTAACTTTACTCTTTTTAGTTAAAATTAAATACAGAATGTTTTACATGTATAATTTTATTTGGGAACCATATAAAATAAATAAAATTAAAGACATAAACTAATTTATTTTTAAGAGGAATAATTGAGAAAAATTCCTTGTTTCGACCACTTAATAATTTAAAACGTCAAGGAAATCATACTAAAAATCAGGAAACATGCATAGAATAGGAAATTAAAAGAGATAATTATTGGTGTAAACCCCCCCATGAAGATGCTAGGTTTTTTCTCCCTCTATTAGTTAGTTGTAGAATTTTATCCCCAATAAGATGGTGCATGTTGTTTCATTAAAATGAACCATTACATGAGACTATTCATAGTTTCCATAAGTAGACACCGTGAATGGATACCTCCAATGAAGAGAATAAAATTACCATACCCTAAGAAGGAATATTCATACAATTTGAGGTCTATAGTGGGAGGAAAAAAAGCAATGGTGTTTCCTATTGACATGTGGTCTATCATCCTCCATATTGTATGAATGTTGATATATAAGAGGTAGTCACATAACCACATGATCCTTGAGCACTTATTATTCTTTGATCACAACCATTTGGGTGGTCTCTTCCTTCACATGAATTTCCAGTACCTTATCCATCTATGTTGTGTCAAAAATTTATGTAAATGATATGTTAAAAAAATTCAGCTTGAATAATATTAAAACAAGAAGAAAAAATAAAAATTACATTTCATGTAATTCATCATTGAAATTGATATCTATTGGTTGGTCTATTAGAAACTCATCCTTAAAAGGTTCATCATCATCGTCATCTTCCAAATAAAGTGAGATGTTTATGTGTTCTTATTTTTATTGTTTAATATGTATGAATCAATTAATTTAGTAACTTCTAAAAGATTTTACTAATACTCATAAAAATCATTTTGATACCCCAAATTTATATCATCAAATGTGTATTTTTTAGAAACCTCTTCAAGAAATGGATGAGAATGGCCAAATCAATCTTCATTGAATTGTTTCTAGGACATCACAGGTTCCTCAAAATGAAAATGAGTGGGGATATTTATTCCACTAGAGGTTATGATTATAATTCAGGTTTATGTCCCTCATCTAGAGGTACTTTTTCTTTGTTATTAAATATTTTCTAATTTGTTTTATCTTTATTAAACATCGCCATTAGTTATTGAAATGATAGACCTATAATATCCAAAATCATTCTTTTATTAGCTAAAACAATGATTTCATTAACCCTTTATAAGAGGTTTTCATTAGAATTTTCATCCAATTTTCTATTCACTTGAGTGTGTGTAGTATATGAATAATAATCACATGTTGAATATATCATGGAAACAAATATATTTTTTAGTTTTTTTAATTTATAATTTTATATGAAAATGTGCGTGAAAGTGTAGTATCTCCCCAAAAATGGTTCAAAATTAATGATATAGGGATTTCTCTCATATCCATTTCGAATATTATATTTACCTTTTCATGCAATATAGTTCACACTCATGGATAAATCTTATAGTGGTAGTTTTCATAACATCGAATTCCTATTTTCATAATTTTTATTATAACTAATATAAAAATAAATTATACAAATAGTGGGGTTTGAAATTTTCAAAAAATATTGATATAATTAAATTCATTAAAAATAGAATGAAGTTATGAACAAAGGAGATAATCCCATAAAAACCACCCAGAGTGAGTATTCATTGTATTATTGTAAGTATAAAATTTACATGATGAACACACTCCAGGATATGTGTGGAAACCCTCTCCTACCAATGTTTTGAGTATATGATCTATTCAATGATCAAAAATTACATCACACACCACCTCCTATATAGAGGTAAAATATTGCATATGAGAAGGCTAAGCCTCTGGTGGAAATTGGAGATAAAAGGTCTCATTTACCAATAAACCCAACAAGGAATAAATGAAATAAAAAAAGAAACATTGGGAATGGATGTTTAATGATATGGGTTCTATATTGTAACATCCTCATGTTAGTTTCTCAATTTCATGAGTATTAGAGATCGCAGTAGAGAAGAAGGGGTAAAAAAACAATAGTTAAAATTTATGAAAAATGAAGAAGGGGAAGAGTAATATTATTAAAAATGGATAATATTATCTAAAAAAATAACCTAATAAACTATGAAATTTAAAATTAGAATGAAATCCCATTTAAATTGAAGGAGAAACATTTTTAATGTAAAATAGTTGATAATTATATCTCCGTAAGTTTCCACTGAATTGTTGTGCATGGTATACACATTAAATGGCTGAATTTTGAAGATATATATTCCTAAAATTAGTAAAAGTATCAATCCTTAATTCATCCTAAAAATTTAAAATCATTTGTCTTTATGTTAAAATATAATTGCTAATTTGATTTAAAAATTTATTCTATCTTAGTTGACTCTTGATATTCCACATATTAGGTTTCCCATGCATTTATTTCCATGAAGGATGTAGAATTGTGCATGAAAATAGTTATTATAGATTTTTTTACAGATTTACATTTCTCCATGTAAACAATAAGTGAAATTGGGATTCTAATTTTTTTTATGTAAGAAAATTTTCTAAATTCAATAGATATGGGCACAATTTGAATGGTTTGACTTGTGAACGTATTTTTGGCCATTAATATTTTTATTTAGCTCTTAGTATAGTTTTATTAAATGAATTCCAATGAAAATAGAATAATACAAGATTTTTTTTAATTTGGATCAATATTGAAGAGTTTTTTTTTCTAAAATTGAAAGATAGCATGGAATAATGAAAATGTAAAAAATATTCCATTTTCACAATTAAGATCAAAATAATTCTAAAATAAAAAATTAAATAATTTCTCATAAAATAAGACATTGGTGGGATTAAAATATTGAAATTATAAGTAACATTAATGAAAATATTTCATCTATGAACCAAATGATAAAAAATGAAATGCGTAAACGATTGAATAGTAATTACATTAAAATTATAGAAGATTCCTCATAGGCTGAAATTAAATATTGAGAATCAAATAATAAAAACAAATTTTTTAAATCCATGAAAACTCTAACATAAACTACATCCCATTCTCGCTAATCTATCTATGATATCAATCTAGATTTCTAACATCTATGTCATGTGTCTCATCCTAAATTGTACAAGCAATCATGTAAATGACTACTCGAGTACCAATGTTTTCTGGTATCTCAACCATAGAGTAAGTACATAAATCCGTAGGGAAACACAAGACACAATACCATATATTACCAAGAAAATAAAGTGTACATGTATGTCTCATGCTTAGTATTAATACAGAACTTATAGTAAAATAAATAAACCAAAACCACCAATAAAATCTGCCTCAAACCTATGTCAAAATGTCTCTAATCACATAATAATTGATGTGAAAAATATTAACCTAGCCTCTCGGATGGTACATATAGTAAAACAAAGATGATCGCAATATCTGTTGTTGATTTCACAGTTCAATGATTACACCCATGGATAGTTCCCGATTTCCTCTGAGTATGAGCATCACCTAAGGGGGACCTTTATCCAGTCAATGTGGATCATACATTCACACATCCATATTGATTAGTAGAAAACCATGGGTAATGACCAGGAATCCATCTTCCTAAAATCATCGAGATGAACTACATGGCATTACTTGGGATTTCATGATTTTTAGGTAGAAAAATAATTCCTAAAAGTAAGAGTTCATAGAAAATCATATTTATCCCGGAATTGACAATTCATGGGAAATAGAGGGAATCAAAGGGAATACCATCCCAGGATCACATAGTCAATTACTTGGCCATCCACCGCTTCTTGGCTCCTCATCTGAATGATCATTGGTGTGACCAATAAATCCTAGGGGGGTATCCAAGGCATCTATATAGGGGATGAAACAACCACCCTCAAGATATCCATCATTCATGATTGGGGATATATACCAACCCAATACCTCATGCCATAATTCAAATCCCAGGAACCAAGGGTATTCAGAATGATCTCTAGGTATCCCCATTTTAATATCATCACCCATGCATCCAAAATTGTACAACATTGTCATACGAACACCCAACATCCTTGAATTTTTATTTTTATGGTCATACATGCTACAATGAGAGATCCTTGGTATAAACTCTATTAATCCACTCCTAAAGAAACAAATAATTGGAAGATAGTTGATCTACCCATCCTACCCAAATATAGGATCCCTAAAAAACCATGTTTTCTTGGGTCAAATCCATGTTAATATGTGATTCCTGAGCATGCCTATAAATCCCATCAATGTTAGGCCAAATAGAAATTCACACACATCATGGGAAATTTTATGACCATGTTACTCTGTTATGGTAAATAATTATTTAATGTTCTTTTACTAAAACCCATTATTATAGTAATTACATAGGTTTCCAATGGGGTAAGGTGTATTGTAGAGCTCTCTATGATGCTCAGAAGGAGGTCATCGAAAGAAACCATAAGGATGAAATGAAACCAATTATCCATTGGACTTCAGGTAGGTTGTCATAGCTATTTAAAAACCATTAGATAGCAGATGAGACCCATCAGCTCACAAGTGGGTCCAAAACATGTTTTTTAGTGGGTAAGAAAATTATTTTCCACTATTTTAACTGTTAAGGATAACATGAAAATACTACTATCCATTCCAAATGCAACCCATCATTGAATTCCCATCTCTCTCTTCTTCAATCAAGGATGATCATCCTAGATCCTCCTCTATTCTATAATCTATTTGAGGATATTAAATCCCCAAGGTATGTCTATGTATGTTGCTTCATTCTTTCTTTGTTGAATCGACATTCATTTGTCTTCCCAACATTTATGGCTAAAATTACCTTCTCAGATTTTTTCTATTTTCTCTATTTCTCCTCTTTATTCTCAAACCAAAGTACAATATTCAACAAGTGGAAATACTTTGGACAAATGTAGGTGGTATTTGATATATCCCTCAATGTTTCTATATCTTATGGTAAATTCCATGTGTACTATCAAACTACATTTTTGTTAATTTGGTCTATAACCCAAAACTAATTAGTTATTTTCCTAAATTAACATTGAAGCCCCTGAAAACTATTATAAAACTCGTAGGAAATTTTAATTGATAAATTTGTGAATCTTTTTTTTCTATTGATCGATAATATGATATTTTATTATATCAAAAATGCACTTGAGGGGTCTCATAAACTTGAGAACAATCCATGGTTGTAATTTGAGGGTGACTGGGATGTTCATTTGGACATGCCCTTGTTTTTATAGAAACTTCAAAGGTTCTTGTAAATATCTGAAATGATCAATTGTAATGTTCTTGATAAAATAAGTTCATCAATGGGGTGTTTAAGACCTATTGTTAAGTTGAAATCATCTGATATGTTTTAAAATTAATGTAATGGAAGATGCTTGGACTTTATCTTCAGGCCTATATTTACTTAAAATAAATTTATGTTTATGCTTTGGTTTATGTAAATGAATGAGAATGATGGGATGAGATCCTTTAATTATTAGTGATATAAAATGATAAATTAATGAGAATACTAATATGATATGTTTTTTACTCTATATGACATTAAATGCTAGAAAAGTAGGATAATTGGATAAAACCCTTGGATTCCATTAAGTACAAGGGTCGGGAAAATTAGGATGGAATTCATTGATTCTATATGATAAAAACTGATTTGTAATGATGGTATAATTAATTTGTTTTACAAAATATGTAAAAGTTTAACTATTGGGATGTGTTCTTTTATTTATTGTGGTTATTTTGGTTGGTGTTTACGTTGATACGTATATAGAGACATTTGGAACTGGTCTAAGTTGATAGGTTTGAATATGGTGTCAAAATAAATATGATGGATCAAGTTCTTTTATATTATCTAGTTACTTATTGTATCTTCATATATCATGACATACTTCAATAGTAACTAGATAATCTCATATTTGATATTAGATTTTTTGGTCGGAGTAGAGTACCGAAGAGGGGGGGTGATTGAGTTTCTATTAAAAATTTCTGTTTAGAAAGTATTCTTAAAAAGGTTCCCCAATAAAGTTAAATACAACCCAATTAATCAAGGTTATATGGTTTTGAAAGTTTAATTATTTAAATAACTTCTTATAAGATTGATTAATTCTCAACAATCTTAATATATATTTTTAACATTACTTTTAAAGCTATTCTAATAATTAAAAAAATTATAACTTCTTTCCAAGATTAACTATCAAAGGAAATTTTAGGGATTTCTAAATTAAACTGTAAAATAGGGAAAAATAGAAATAAATAACACAAAATATATAAAACAAGTGGTTTAGTCTCATGTTTAGTCCTAGTCCACTCACCTTGGTGATCACCTACCACCATTTTGTTTATATAAATACTTTGATCTGCACCCTGGATCGAGGTTAAAAACAATACACAAGACTGTCCAGGTCACACGAACTCTTCCAAATTTCACCGTGGGTATGAACTAATAGGTCACACAGGGACAATATCCTCACTTATTCATGGGAATACACAAGTGTAAAAATATGTGAGATAAAGGAAATATTGTATCCCTAAGTTTGATATTGGAGATAGTGCATGTTTTTATACAAACACACACACACTACTCAAAAGATAAAAATAATACAAAATAAAGTTGAAATGATGAGGTAAGGATAGAAGTTCTATGAGTGTTAGTCTATGATTTTCTGGACTTCTGGGATGAAGTAGATATAGAAATTGAGTCATCTTGTTGAAAACAGAGTATAGTATGTCAGCTAGATCTAGCTAGTGTTCTTCGTGGAGTTAATAGAGTTTAAATTTTCTTGACTCTATAATTTGAGTATGCTTTGTGTGTTCTTCAGTAGTGTTGGGTTGAATAAAAGATTGCATGTCTTCATCATCACACACACACTTTTTTTTATTACACTATTTTCTCCATAGTCACCATGATCTATTTTTTTTCTTCTGGCCACATTGTTATTTTTATTCCTGGAATACATATGTTGGTGCCAAGAATAAGCATGTATTCTGCAACTCACACCTTGTACTATCAGGTGATATGTATACAAATAAACATTAATTATTTCATTTCAATTAAAAGATTCAAATATAACTGTTGGAAATTAAATTAAAAAACAACAATACAGATTATGAAACAGTGTCACAGTTTGTTTGGAAACAGTGTCTCCATGAAACAATGTCTCCTTGAAACATTGTTTTAAATGGTGTTTGGGTGGTCACAGTGTCTAGATGGTAACAATTTCTAGATGGTAAAAGTGTCTGAATGGTCATGGTGTCTGGATGGTCACGTTGTCTCAATCATCCCGGTGTCTGGATGGTTACATTTTCTGGATGGTCACGGTGTCTAGGTCTTTTTCCAGAAAAACACAACTACTGTCAGACTCACGGTTTATCAGACTTAGCCAAATATCTGTATACATACATAAAATGTGATATTAATAGAATTGATTAGACTTTATCATTACTAATAGTACATTATTATAAACAAAATAATTTACAATAATTACTTAAGGAATAATAAAACTAATCTTCTCCACACATGATTTTAAATAGATTAAACAGGATTAATAATCTTTACACAATGCATTGGACTTGTGATCATTAAAACATGATTAACACATGGGGATTCGTACAATATCCCCATTTTTATGATCACAAATCATGTGAGTTATATATTTATTCTTAGTTAATGTGTCCCTTCTTTAATGTTCATTTAGTGCATATACAATACATATTTCTCCACTTTTTGGGATTATCAAAAATAGTAAATAAGAAGTAGGCAATAAAAGTTCGCAATGCATTAGAAGGATAAAATGTCTCAATACGAACAGTAAAGAATAAGCCTACATTAAACATACCTATAAAATGATAGTAGTCACTGTTCTTCATCAGTCACTTATCTTCTCTTTAACCTTGGCAGCGACATAAAAAGAATAATCCATAGGAGCAGAGGTAGAAGTGGAGGAAGGGAGTGAACTTGTGGATAGAGACATTAAAGGGAGTCCTTCAAAAATAGAAGGGTCCAAGGTAGGTGCATTATAAGAATAATGCAATTGTTGATGAAGGATAACAAGCCTAATCTGACTCAGAGCCTGAGAGACAGAGATTGATGTGGAGGCAAGGGCCGAGGATGAGAAAATGGGAAAACCAGATCTCAGGGGTGTAACCACTGGAGTGACAATTATAGTACTCTATACATGAAGGTAAGGCCTAAAAAGCTGGATGAAGTCAGCAATGATCTCACCCCCATACATATCCATAAACGTATCCTATAAAAGAGTGAAATATTTGAGCTTCTGGACTCGAATTTTGAAAGCATAAGTTACCATAGGGAACCTAAGGTTCTCCACAAGGTACATAAAGTGGATGATCATGTCATTCTTAGGGAATATCTTATTGAAGTAGAATCTAAATTCTTAGAAATTTCATGATGAGAATCATTGGAAATCTTGGAATGAATTATCACCAAATCAAGAACTCGGTCACTGTTCTTGATAACTTCATATAGAGATTCCTTGTCAAATCCACTAAGCACGGATTGAAGTTCTTATTTGACAACTATTCTTAGTATATCGCTGTCTAGAGAAGGATGAGATGATTGTCCAGAAGTATGAGAAGATGTGATAACTGAGGTAATGGATTTCAGTTGATTTAGATCATTTTGGAGACAACCCTTATACTTATCAATTAACATGTTAAGACCAATAACAAGATCATGCATCTCTTGAACATCCTGCATGTTTCTTTTAGATTCTAATTTAGCCAAGGAGGATATATGGGGTTAAATAAGTGAGGATACTTCTTGTGGGGTCTGACTACAAATATCCTCAATAGGATACGAAAGATGTTCTAGTCGTGAGGTTATCACTCTCTTCACTTCTTCAACCATACCTCTCAGAGTTTTTACATCATCACTGAGCTGTTTTTTCTCGACTCTGAATTCTTTAATCTCATGAAGCATCTTGGGATGAATCTACCATTTAACGTTTTACAACAATAGGGCATCATCAGTCTCACTTAAATTGGATATATGTGCCAGTTGGGTATTCATAAGTTTCTCAACTCCAGCCAATTGGGTAGCTCTAAAAGATTTCAGATCATCCTAATTCACCATAATTGTAGGTTCTTATGAATGTTTAGGAATAGAAGCTGATACAAGCTTAGGTTCCTTAGCAAACAAAACTTCAGGAGTAGATGCCAGTTTCAAATGAAGCATAGTAGAAATATCAATTCCATTAACAGAGACTTCTTGGGAATTAGTCACATCAAAATAACTGGGGAATTTATACCATGTATCAACTGATCTTGGATCAATCAGATTAGGCACTTCAACAGATTCCAGATTGGGGGGATTCCCTCCCTCAATAGGTGCATCATTATCAGGAATGGGAGATATAGATCCTTTATCTATTTCCATGAAGTCAACCCTAATTTCCCTAACCATTTCCTTTCTAGAAAACTGAATGCCTTGAACCAATCTCTCTTTAGCAAATGGATTAACTTCAAGAACCACTTGTTCCTCTGGGTGTTTCTCAAGATCAGTTTCTTGTATAACAGAAATACCTTCTTCTATATGCTCTTCTATAACATTCTTTGAAATAACCTTAGAAACAAATTATTCTTTAGCAATAGTTTGTTCTTCAATATCAAGAACTTCTTCAGGAACATAAATGTACTCCTCAAATAAGACTTGAGGAGAATATTCACTATCTTTATCAACCACAACAGCTTCTCTCAGAGGTACAAAAAACTCTTCTTATTCTTCCTCATTAGAAAATTCAACAATTTTATCTGGCTCCAAACCAGGTTCGGAAATATCCTTAGGTCTTAAAGGGTGTTCCACCGGATTAAACATTTCATATAATCTATCATTATCATCCTCCCAAGCTTTTCTCCATGGAATCCAATTAATTTTAATTCTATTTACTGTAACTTTCAAAATTCATAACTCCTAATCCTTAATAGATTCATCATTTGGTCCAACCAATCCTTTTACATGAATCATAACTAAGATAAGCCTTGAATAAAATATGGAGTTTTACTTGGAGGTTATCTTTATCAACTCAAAAATATGGTGTATAATATACTTTCATAGGTTGATCTTATGTCCATTTTTCATGAGATGTATCAAAAATACATCCTAATTATTGAGTATACAAAAATCAAGTTTTCTAGGGCTAATAAAATTCTAAACAAACTTAAACAGGAGTCTAGTTTCTCCATCTAGCTCGAAAGCTATGGATTTCCTCTTAGTTTCATTTCCAGTTAATATTCTAAAAACTTCTTCCAGAATAAAGCACTCGCATGGAGGTGGAGTACCACATTGGAAGTCCCTAAAAATACCATCATGAGGTATCCAAAGTCATGAATCTCATAACCTCGATGAAAAGGTACAACATATGCCATTCATCTAACTTCACACAAGGTTTCCATCTTCTGAATCAAAATATAATAAAACATACTGGTAAAACTGTGAAACTATGGGACAACTAGGCCCCAGTGACAGCACAAACACCCTGCCTTAACATGGTCGTCGGGTCCTGGCCCCCCAGGTACCACCAATTTCCCCACATACATGCGGTCCCCACCCAATGGTCCACCCACATTCCTGAACAAGTCAGTTTACTAATTATATTCCCTACATGACAACACATGTCCTTTCCAGTATGCTTTGTCCTCAAACACACACACCCTGGAGAAATTTCCAAAAGGTCACACATCCTAACCAATATTCCAGGACAAGCACACTTAAATATAGAGTTCTTATCATGTAGGATCCCAAAAAAAGGTTCACCTTGTTGACATGAGTCTTATCATTTATTCATTTAACCCTCTATCCTTTTGGGTTGTTACAATAACCCCCTTTAGAGCACAACGTTTTCATTATGGGCCCTACATATCAACCCAGGTAGTGCACCACACTTAAGGTTGGGTGCCACCTTTGATTCCAAATGTGACAACTGGGCCCTAGTGATAGCACATACACCATGCCTGGACAAGGTACTCCCCACAAGCCTATACATTTCCTTTCTAGTGTGCTCTGTCCTTACTCACACACACCCTGGGAAACTTCCCAGAAGGTCAACCATCTTAATCACTACTACAACCCAAGTACACTTAACTGTAGAGTTATAATTAGGTAGGCTCCCCAAAAGAAAGGTTCACTTTGATGACATGAGTCATATCATTTAGTCATTTAACTCTCTATCCTTTGGGGTGTTACAATCACCCCCCTTTAGAGCACAACGTCCTCATTGTGGGCCCTACATATTATCACAGGCAGTTCAACACACTTAAGTCGGGGTGAATGTGCTATCACTAGGGAACTTTACCAGTATGTTTGATTGTATTTTTATTTAGAAGATGCCTACATTTTGCATAATATTGATTTTTATTTCCCCATAATAAGATTTTAATATGAGACTGTAGTAAGCATTTACGGTGAGACCATAACAGGCGTTCACAGTGATACCGTACTAGTGTGATATCATAACTGTGCGACCGTATTGTTTGAGATAGTAAGTGCCATATAGTAACCATGAAATAGTAACTATGAGGCCATAAATGTGAAACATCAACTCTTAAGACAATAAAACTATTGAACTGTTAGAGTTAAATAGTAATCTTAAGACAATGAACTGTGAAACGGTAAACTGTGAAACAATATTCTTTCTACATTAAATTTATTATTCCCAATTCATTTTTGATGTAATATGTTTTTTTAGAATTTAGTGGTTTCGTGAATATATCAGCAATCTGATATTCAGTTCCTCTAAATTCCAAAGTGATGTCACCTTTTTGAAAATGATCTCTCAAATAGTGATGTCTTACATCAATATGTTTTGTACTAATGTGTGAAACATGTTTTTTAGAAATGTTAATAGCATTTTTATAGTTATGATTTATAGGTACAAGCATAAATTGATTTCCATAATCTAGTAATATCTATTTTAAACTCAAAATTTGTGCACAAAAACTACCAACAGCTACGTATTCATCTTCTATAGAAGATAATGAAATATTGTTTTGTTTCTTACTACACCATGATACTAGTGAATTTCCTTAAAAGTGACATGATCTAGAGGTTCTTCTCTATCTAACATACAACCACTGAAGTCGACATCAAAATAGCTCACTAACTAAAATGATTATCCTCTGGGATAGAACAGTCTTTGATTGGGTGTATGATTGGGGTATTTGAAAATTCTATTAATAGAATTTAAATGAGATTTAATTGGATTTTCTTGAAGATGAGAACACATACAGACACTAAACATAATGTAATATCGGCTAGTAGTTTAGTAGAGTAAGCTTCCAATCATTCCTCTGTAGATGATTTGGTCGACAGATTTTACATCTTCATTATGATCCAACATATAAGTAATACTCATTGTAGTTGATATACTTTTAGTGATATCTAATCCAAAATATTTTTGAATATCTCTATTATATTTGTTTTGATTTAAAATAATACCATAATTATTTTGAAAGATTTGAAATCTAAGAATGAATTTGAGTTCACCCATTAAACTCATTTTAAATTAATTTTGCATCATTTTCGAAATTTCAATACATAAATAATTTTTTAAAGATCTAAAGATAATGTCATCTACATAAATTTGACCTAAAAACATCATTGAATTTTAGTTTTATAAAAACTTTAGGACCTGTTAATCCTTTTGTATAACCTTTATAAATTACAAAAGTACATAATCAATCATACCATGCTCTTAGAGCTTGTTTTAAACCATATAATTCTTTTGTAAATTTAAAAATATGGTTTTTGAAAATGTGGTTTTGTAAAACTATGTTGTTGCATAACAAAGAAATCCTTAGCTATATACCCATTTATAAATGCACTTTTGACATCCATTTCATATAGTTTGAAATTCAGATGTACATCATAAGAGAGTAGAATTCTGATGGCCTCAAGTCTAGCTACGGGTACGAAGGTCTCTTTATAGTCAATTCTTTTTAATAGACTATTGCCTTTTGCAACCAATATTGTATCTTTTATAACTACATTACCATCGTTGTCTACCTTATTTCTAAACACCCATTTATTGCCTATGGTGTATATGTATTTGTGTCTGTCAACAGGTTTCCAAACATTGTTCTTTTCACACATATTAAGTTCATTTGGCATAGCCATCACCCAAAATTCATCATTGATAGCATCATTAATTTTTTTTACTTTTAAGTTGCGACAAGAAGAATTAATGTTAAACCTAATTTCTAGGAGAATCTATAGTTTGAGTTCCCTTGTCTAAGTCTCCTAAAATATCATCTTAAGTAAGATTCTTAAGAGTTCTAATAGCTCTGAAAAATGTACTTGTGATTTCAGGCTCATTAACAGGGTTTAGTTCATTATGACCTGAATCTAAGGAATTTACCGAACTACAAGTTTTCACAGATTCCTTTATAGGATGGTTAGGGGGTTTTAAATTATTGTCCAGATTTGATACATCATCTAACTGGTTTTCTAGAGTGTTCTTAAGATCAGGTGGATCTGTTTCATAAAATTTAACAAGGACAGATTCTTCCACACATTTATTTATTTTATTAAACACACTATAGGATTTACTTGAAATTAAATATCCTAATAATATTCCTTCATCACACTTGGATGAAAATTTGTCAATATATTTCTTAGTATTAAGGATTTATATATTGCAACCAAATACTTTGAAATAGCTAACATTGGATTTTCAATTATTCCATAACTCATATGGAGTATTTTTAAGGATAGGAAGAATCAATACTCTATTGATAATATTACATGTTGTATTTACAGCCTCATCCCAAAATTAAATATGTATGTGATATTCACTAATCATGGTTCTACCAATCTCTTGCAAGGTTTTATTTCTTCTTTCTACAACTCCATTCCGTTGAGGTGTTCTAGGGGCAGACAAATTATGAATACATCCATTTTTTGGGAAAAAAATTCAAAATCTTGATTTTCAAACTCACAACCATGATCACTTATTACGTATTTAATTATAAGTCCAATATGATTTTCTATAAATTTGGAATATTTGGTAAAATGTGAGAAATCTTCACTTTTATGTGCCAAAATAAATGTAAATGTAAATCTAGAAAATTCAACTACAAGACATTAAACATATTGCTGCCCATTTAAACGAGAAACTCTAGATGGTCTAAAAAAATGCATGTGAACCAATTAGAGGTTGAAAAGTTGACACTTCTTTATTTGGTTTGAAGAAAATTTTGTGTTTCTTTCCCTTTTGACAAGGATTACAAACTTTATCATTTGGAAACTCATGTTTCGGTAGGTCTTTGACTAATCTATTTCTAGTTAAATTTTTAATGGAGTGAGTGTTACCGTGTCTTAGTCTCATATGCCAAATCCAAGACTCTTTGTGAAACACACTTTAACGTGATGCATTTTGAGAAGCTAAAGAACGCAATTCAACAGAATATACATTTTCATTTCTTAATACAAAAAAACACTAATTCATTTTTATAATTAAAATCATTTCAATCTTTATTTACAAATTTGACATGAAATCCATAATCACATAGTTTTGAGATACTAAGTAGGTTATATTTCAATCCCTCAATAAAAATTACTTTGGAAATATAAACAATGTTAGAGTTAATGATTGGGCCAAGGACAATAAATTTTAGTTTGGAATTGTCACCAAAGGTGACATGTCCTCCATCAATTTTTATTAAGTTCATCAAGCATTAATAGTCTCCTGTCATGTGTTGCAAACACCCACTATCCAAACACCATATAATTTTAAAGTAAATATTTAAGAAACATTCCTACAAAATATTGAAATAAATGTTTTTTTGTTACCCTTACTTGTTTGGGTTTAGTAATATTAGTGACTAGTACTTTAAGAACCCATATCTACCTCATAGGTTTCATATAAGTATTATGTATATTATATGAAAAGAAAACCCTATTTGGTCTAGAAAATCTTGAAATAGTTGATAGTGTATCATAACATGAACTATCAGAATGTTTTATAGAACTGGGATTAAATCTATATATCCTAGATTTAGAAAAAAAATTAGTTCTTCCAAAATTTCTTTTACCAGGTGGATTGCCAATGCCAATAGTATTTTTAGGAGAAATCTGGTTACCTAGAATTTTTACCAAGGTATCTTTATCATTAGAAAAACTTCCAAATACTTTTTCAATTATTTATTTGATAGTTTCAGTTCATTGTTCTCTTTGAGTAATTGAGCGTTATTATCCCTTTATATATTGAGTTTAGTTTTAATAGTTGATTTTAGAGCATGTTGTTTCTTTAAATACTTGTATTTATCTTTCAGTTCATTCTATGTCACTTTAAGCACATTAAAGTACTCAAACATTTCTTCATTAGAAATATTTTCAGAGTCACTCTAATATCTATAATAATAGGAATTATGTACACGAGATTCCAATGTTACCTCAGATGTTATTATCATAAAACACATATTGGATTTGTTAGCATGTTCATCATGTGAAGATTCCAATTCACATGAACTATCCGTAGAAGCACTCCATGTTTCTTTCATTTAATTTTTATAATTTCTCTCTTTGTCCTCATATTTCATTTTATACATGATCTTGGGACAGTCAACTATGACATGTACCTTTCATTTACATTCATAGTATAAAATCTCATCAGTCTTGTCACTTCTTTTCCAATATTTCTTCTAACTTCATTTCTGATCATTTCTTCCCATGAAGTTTGGACTTCTAAAAAATCTCTTCTTCTTGTAAAATCTATTAATCCTTCTATCTAGTTGAGACATCTCTACATCACTATAAGGTGATGATTGATCACTTCTCAATATTTCTACAGAAACTTCCAATTTTCCTTTTTCTTTGTGTTTAGAGGTGATGGAATTGAACACAATATACTTTCTTTTGGGTTCATACTCCTTTTCCTTGTTGACTTTCATCTCATATTCATACATCATCAGTTTCCCAATGAGTTCTTTTACAGGTGGCTTGCTGATGTCACATGACTCTCTAATAGAGACAGAGTTTCCTCTCCATCTATTAGGTAGACATATGATAATCCTCATGATTTGTTATTTGGTAGAGACTTCTCTTCCAAGTGAAATCATTATGTTGAAAATTTCATTGAACCTGACATACAAGTCAGAAATAGGGTCATCGGGTTTAATTTTAATGTTATCATATTTAATATTATAATCGTTAAGTCTCATTTCTTTTACACTAGAAGTTCCTTCATGTGAAACAAACAAGGTATCCCAAATTTCATGGGCAATTTTACATGTAGATATTTGATTAAATTCCTCATCTCCTAAATAGTATTATAATGCACGGTTAGCTTTGCAATTATCATTGTAGGTGTTTTGGTATGTTTATCCCAAGTGATTCTATTAGTAGCAGGAAACTTATATTCATCAATAATTGAATACCAGATTTCAAAGCTCATCCTTTATAAATGCATTTTCATTTTAATTTTTCATTGAGCATAATTGGTTCCATTAAAGAATGGTTGTATTTTTGTTACTGAACCTTCAAATATATTATCTATAATACATAAATATTTTAAAAGAGATAGAAATTTAGAATTAACAAAAATTTAAAAAACATTAATGTACAGCTACAATCCCTGTTGAATAGGGTCAAAAACAACATCTTAAAACCTCCCTTTGATACCAAATGTTGGTCAGAGTAGAGTCCTCAAGAGGGGGGGGGGTGAATTGAGTACCTATAAAAAATTTATGTTTAAAAAGTATTTTTATAAATTTCCCCTAATAAAGTTAAATAAATCCCAGTTAATCAAGGTTATATGGTTATGAGTGTTTTACTATTTAAATAACAACTTAGAATATTGATTAATTATATGTTATCATAATATCTATTATTAACATTACATTTGAAGCTATTATATAATGAAAAAATAATTATAACTTCTTTCCATGATTAACTATCAAAACAAATTTTTTTTTGAATTAAACATTAAAACATAGAAAACTAAAAATAAAAAAGTCATTAGATTTAAAAAAAGTGGTTTAGTCTCAAGCCGAGACCTATTCCACTCCACTTGGTGATCACCTACCACCAATTAATTTATATAAATAAACATGATCCACAACCTTGGTCGGGGTTAACAATAGTACACAAGACTATCTAGGTCACATGACCTCTTCAACTGTTCTTTGTGGGTATGAACTAATAGGACACGCAGGGACCTCTTCCACACTTATCCATGGGAATAAACAAGTGTAAAAAGATGTGAGAGAAAGGATATCTTGTATCCTTCAGTTTGATGTAGGAGATAGTGCATGTATTAATAAAGATACACACACAACTCAACTTGATACAAATAATACACAATAGAGCAGGACTGATGAGATAATGCTAGAAGTGCATTGAGTGTTATTATATGCTGTTCTAGACTTTTGGGATGAACGAGATGCATGAATTGTGTCCTCTTGTGGAAAAAAGAGTATTATAAGTCAACTAGATCTTGATCTTGTTCTTCGTGGAGTTGATGGAGCCAAAATGTTATCAACGTTAGTATTCGAGTATGGTCATGTGTTCTCAGTAGTTTTGGGTTGAATTAAAGCTCAAGTATCTTCATTATCACTCACAATCTTGCTTTTATAATACACAATATTCACCATAGTCACCACAATCACTTTTTTTGGCCACATTGTTCTTTTTATTCATGGAATTCATATGTTGGATTCGACAGGATGCTTGAATTATGCACCTTGTATCTCGTACTATCTGGGGATATTCCTACAAAGAAAAATTATTATGTCAGTGCATTTAAAAGTCTCTAATATGATAATTAGAAATTAAATTAAAAAACGACAAAACTGATTAAGAAATGGTGTCATAGTTTGTATAGAAATGGCGTCTCTATGAAATGGTGTCTCCTTGAAACGGTGTTGTAAATAGTGTCTGGATGGTGATGGTGCCTGGATGGTAATAGTGACTAGATTTTCATAGCTTCTGGATGGTCACAATGTTTGGATGGACATGGTGTCTGGATGGTCATGGTGTCTATATGGTTACAGTGTCTGGATGGTCACGGTGTCTAGTCACGGTGTTTGGGTCCTTTTCTAGAAAAACACAACTAGAAGAAGATTCACGGTTTCTCTGACATTGTCAAATATCCGTATAAAGACATAAACATTGGTATTCATATAATGGATTAGACTTAATCATTCATAAGAGAACTTTATTAGAAACAAAATAATTTATAATAATTACTAAAGACATAAAAAACTAATCATTTGAACACATGATTTTAGGTATATTAAATAAGATTGATAGGCATTACAGAATATATAGGATGTATGATCATGAAAACTTGATTAACACATGAGGAATTAAAAAATATTATACACCATTTTTTGTGGCTTATAGAGTCATACCCACACCCTTCACAAACCATCATTTGGTACCTAAGTAGATTTCATGGATGTGTGGTTTGATAAATGGAAATTTCCTATGTATAATGCTTTATTTGGGATAAGATATAGGATATGATTGGTATTTTGGTTATTTTAGACCTTGAATATATATTAATATTACATATATGACTCTTTAATGGGAATATTGATCATCATGTTATAGCTTGGGTTATATATTTACCTGTTAAATAATTATTTACAGTCATTATTTATTTAGGGTTGGTTGGACGGTATTTCATTTATTTACATCCGTGTTTCATGCTATGATTATGATTAAATCCTCTCCCCATGGAAATCTTGTAGACCCTTTTTGATATTTTGAAGAATCTATAGTACTAGGAGGAACACTTGAGGTCATGTTGCTCACTAGACTATAGTATTGATTTTATGGATCCTAAGATGTGAAATTACACTGTGGTATCAAATATTTGATTTTTATTTTCTATTTGGGGTTGTTATAAATAATGATAGGATTAATTGGGACTTGGTAGTAAAAACAGTCTTGGAACTAGTTGACTCTCATATGGGGAAACTTCCAAGTAACCTTGGATGAGATTGATGTTATCAATTTTTGCATTTGAAGTTGTATAATTTCCAACTTGAGTGGTTCAATTGTGTGTAATGTTATATATTTAAGGGGTTTTCACTGTTGGAATGGTATGAAAAGAGTCATGTGTTCATGCATCATTCATGCATATAGAAATTCATTATATGAGTATTCTTATTTAATTTAATATTTACTATAATGAAACTAGGATGGAATATTTAATGTGACTGTAGAAATTTTAATGGGGTTTTAATATAAATTCAATTGTTCATTCTATTTATAAGACCCTTTAATAGTAGTGAGAGTTTTACTTTGAGTACTCAGACGTTTAAATAACTGATGAATGATAGTTAAATGGGGTTCCAATCAAAACATATAATGTGATTTTCATTATAACTGATGTTTGAAAATTCATATAACTAGGCCATTTTTGGAAATCATATAAAACTATTAAACTAAAATTAAAATGGTTAAATATAGAAACTGAAGACATGCATGAGTCCTATTTATATGACTAGCCACTAGATTAGGTAGATGGGGATTTCAAAAGTTTTCTACTTATAGGTGGTGGTTGATGTTTTATTAATATGATGAAAAAAATTGTACCTTTTTCTGACTCCCTAAACAATAATCTCATGAACTCATATTGTGAGTTAATATGGGTTATTTATTTGGTAATGTATTATAATTACACCACACCAGCCTCCAGTTGAGCAGCAGGCGGGTGTGGATGAGAATTTCCTTCAGGGTGGAATATTAGGATCTCTTATTGAACTTGTGGATGTTGTAAAAAACTAGGTCCATGAAATTGTACTATTATTATTATAGTATATAGAGAGTTGGTATTCTCTAAATATTTCATCCATGTCATAGTTTAATAGGGAGTTTCATTTCCAGCATCCTTTTGTGTTTGCAGGGGTTCGTGGCCCCTAGGTAGAAGAGTATTAGATGATGTTTTATTAGATTATCTTTGAGAATCTTGATGCCCTTCTGGACATGTAGTTAAATTATTATGTTTATATACTATAGGGATAAATGATTTAATGGTGGGAAATATTAGTCTGGGTTGATAAGCACATGGTAATTTCCTATAATTACATTGAATCTTTCTCTATTGATCACTTCTTCCCGAAGACCCTGAGGGATGATAGGTCTATAGTGTTATTCAACCTAATCAAGGGAAATATGCCTTTTATGGAGAATGTTGAACACTATATAGGCTGATAGTTATTATCTCCTATGATAGTATAGTAATAGGTATCCTGAGCAATGAAGTTCAAGGATAAATGAGGTATGTTATCCTGGTAAAGGTGAATGTATTATATCATACAACATTTTCTATAGTGGAGAATCCTGCTTTTATTTCTGAGAATAACCTAAGTGAGGGAAAGGGCATATGGTAGGATTATTCTAAATGGAATATTATTGGGTTATTTTGAATAAAAAAGTTTTATTATGAGGAAATAATTAATGGATATTGTGGATAGGGTATTTAGGGTGACAATTAATCGTTCTGTCACCATTTTTGTCGAATGGGACACATTCAACATCAGTATGACTGGGAACTAGAGGAGTGCCGAGCATGACGTAAGATAGGTTAATGAAATAGATTTTGTATGATGGTGTAGTAGGTACTAAGTGGTAGTGTTTATAGACTAATACAAGGTTCTATTGTTCTCTCAACTATAGTAAGTCAAGAAGGTATTTTGAACTCTATAGGATATTCAGGGAGAGGTGGATGGTATGAAGCATAGGGTCAGGATTAGTACCACATACTAGGAAGTGATTTAGAAGGAATTCATGATAAATCTTAGGGTCGTGGTTCAATATAGATATACATACTATATTATACTCTTAAGGATCATGATATCTAGTCATCTACAACACAAGGTAAAATCTTGATTGCTCCAATTAGGCTTGTGACCTTTTTTATACAAGGGCCACTAACTCGTTTATAATAGGTTAATTAAGTGAATTATTAGTCTAAGTTATAGATTACCTATATGTATTTTTTCCTATCAAGAGGATATTGGGAAAATAATTATACATAATCCTTCATTTTTGGGAGTGTGACCTAGAGATTAGGGGTTTCTATATATTATAGGATATCTTCATCTTAGTGATGATGATTTTGGCATGATCCTTGGTATGGACTAGCTAGTTCTATAATAAGATTATATTGAATTCTACCATAGGAAGGTTATGTTCTTCTATCCTTATATTCCTGAGCGCATACATGACCATGAATGGGTTATATAAGAATGTAATATAGGTCTATATTGTTAGCATTTAGGTGAGTTGATGACCCATGCTTCTGGTATGATGTTGGATGATGAAGGTATTCAGCCAGATTTCTTCCCTTCCAGGATGGCTTTGATTCAGGAAATGTTTTTAAAGGAATAAATGTGTATACTACATGATAGGGGAATCAATTTCATGATTTATCATATGTTGGTAGAAGAGCCTATTTATATTCCACCTTATAAGATGTCTCTGGAAGAGCTATGAAAATTTAACATGTAGGTCAAGGAAAAAGAATCCATGGGGTAAAATATGCCGAGTACCTCCAATTCGGGATACTTAATCCCTTCTTCTAGAAATTATAATGGTTATCCATGTTCATGTTTCAATTATAGGAAGATGAACCAATATATGGTAAAGGACCATTTCCCTCTTCCTAGGATTAATGAATAATTTGCCAAGCTTAGAGGATCCTAGGTGTTTTCAAATATTTATTTGATATTAGTACATCACCATGTTAGGGTGATAGTATAAGAAAAACATCATACATCTTTTGGAGGTAAAAATGGTTTCTTTGATTATCTAGTTATATCATTCGTCTTACCAAATATTCTCACTGTGATTAAGACCCTAATAAATTGGGTCTTTCAGCTATTTTTAATTCATTAGTCATTATTTTCATTGATGATATCATTATATACTACAACTACAGGGAAGAACACACTCGATATTTTGTGGTTGTGTTACGAATGGTGGGAGAGAATCATCGTTTTTAAAAGCTCCCTAAGTCTAATTTCAAGAGAGACCAAGTCAACTTTCTACGGCGTATTATCTTCAAGGTTGAAAATTATTATTCACTGAAAGAATGTTACATGTATGTTATCATCAGAGTTGACCAATGTATTCCTTATCATTCATAGATTATTAGGCTTGGAAGAATACTTTCTATGTTTTATTTAGTGATTATCTAACCTAGAATCACCTTTTATAGGCCTAAATAGGAATATGAGAAGATTGTATTATGGAAACCTATATTTTATTAAATATATATTCATGATTTATTACTAAAAGATACACTTAATAATTCCCTATTTGAACATGAGTCTTAGTGTTTTTGAGAAATTAGGAACATAAAACATGAACATGAATCATGGGTATAACATCATTATTTAAAAATTCCAAAACATTCCCTTATATTCCATGGATCATCTAAACCTTCATCGGCTAACTTGAGGACGTATATAAGAAAGGGTTGAGATATAAAGATCAATATGGGAATAAAAACATTATAGTAAAATATAAAGTAGGAAATGAGGGACAATAGGAATATACAGATAAAATAATAGGGGTGAGGATCATGTTTGGTTAGAATATACAATACACACAAGAGGAGAGGTGAATTGTGTTTTCTAAAAAATTCTTCTCCAATTTTGAATTTAAACACCCTATTTTAATTATTGTGAATAAGTAGTTTTTTTCCAACAGTAATGAAAATATGTAGTGGATAAATATATATAAAGAACACAACTTTTTAGAGTTGTTTGGGGCTCAAATATCCTCTATTCCACTACACTAAAAGTTCCCTCTACGAGCTTTCCAAATTTCACTAGTATGGTCTACTTATCAAATGATTGAATTTACCAAAACTGAGTATTGGAAGTTGAAAAAATTACAAATAAGATTGAAAATGAATTTTTTTGGTTATAAATAGAGAGCTGATTATCCACATCTTAGTCTATGAAGATGACACTCCACCATGACTGAGTATGAGAATCTAGCACTTTAGAAAATAAAAAAGAGATTTGATTTGTTGAAACATATTGATCTTCACAGTTGTAGTAGCATGAAACTGATAGTAGATGGATATTATTCTTCATAAGAAAATATATATTCAAAATTGAAATGGTGTGAAGTTATTTGGATGCAAAAAGATCGTTGATTTAAAAGAAGAAATAAAATAGAGCGGTCGTAAACATATAGTAGAACAAGATAGAACGTGTATATCTCTATACTGTAGTCCTTTAACGGCATTGTTCATTTTTTAGCACTGTGAAAATAATGTCAATAATGAAGTCTCTTATGTGAGTCCGCTATCTCATATATTTTTAAGAGATATTCAGAAAGAATATATAGACAGGTGACTTGCTTCAATATTACAGATCTAAAATAATAGATATATTGGTCACATAAATTCAAATTTCAATTAACTAGGATAGTCAAATCATAAATTATAAATAGGAATGATTTTATATGATAAACTTCTTTCTTTGAAATAATCAAAATGATAATTTATTATACCTTTAATTTTGACTTGATCGTTGCAGCAATCTTTGATTGAAAATATAGCTTGAAGAACATTGTCATTGAGAATACAATGTAGGGTTGAACTACATAGCGCAGTGTTATTTCTTTATAAGTTTATCTGTGTGTAACCTAAGAAACAACGTATCATATGGATGACGATCCATATGTTTATCCTTATAAACTTAAAATTGAAAATTTAACATTGATGAACCATACGTTCAACTTTCCTGAACAGAGCATTGAAGAATCAAACGTTCAAATTTCCAAAACGTATCATTGATGAACCATACGATCAAATTTCTCAGATGTAGGGTTGAAAAAAATAAATCCAGAATCCAATGTAGGTTTTCTGATCCATACTCTTTCTTATTTCCACAAGTAGGGATGGTGTTCTAAAAACAAACAATTTATCGTAGCATATGGTTGATACCATACGCAAACATTATCTTTTCCAACATAATTTAGTGATGAAAAAAGTGTTTCTAGAATCATTTCTTAATGACAAAAAACATTAAAAAAAATATAAATTCCTGTAAATCTCACTTAACAAAACTTCATTAGAAAAAAATGTTATTTTAAGCATCAAAATCATCATAAATCATAGAGTATTGTTGAGACAATAAATTCCCAAAAATCTCCCCCTTTTTGATGATCATAAAACCCTTAACATAATCTTAAAAAATTATTGAAAATTTGGTATTTTTGAAACACAAAATAAGATATAAAAATATTGTCAACATTTTGATTTCAAAGAATTATTTCAAGCATGAAATTTTTTTAAACTAATGAAATTGTTTGGTTTGCAATCTTAAATATTCTCCCTATTTTAGTGATATAAAAAAGATGGATGATCAAAGAATAAATGAAATAAACAACAATTAATATAGCATAGAACTAAAAATGAATAGTTATGAATTCTATCATAGAAAAATAAATCAATGATTTCCATTGACATATTGAACAAAAATAAAGATAAATAAATCTAGATACAATGAAATTGATGTTAAGATAAATAGACTGTCAAATGTTATAGTAAAATCTAAAATCAACATGGGTCTTAAAAATTAATGGTTTTATAGTTTAGTTTCAGCAGGAATAGAGGGTTATTATTGATGAATAATGGCATGAACAACATTTCAAAGATCAATCAGCTTCAACAGTAGGCTCTGAAAATGGTTGTGGAAAAAGTTTATCCAATGATGAAGAAACTTCTTGGAATCATTTCTAACCTTTAATCTCTCAAACAAATTGATCTTCACAAAGGCAGTCACATCTTCATTATATTGAATGAAATAGGTAAGCTTGTCCTTGATGTGATTAATTACTAGTCCCAAATAGGATTCATTTTAAGTGACCTAACTAATCATATGCTTATGATTATGTAAAAAACATTCAACAGAATTCAATCCCACTAAAGAGTGTGTAGACATTCATTAAATTAAGCCAAAAAATAATTAATTTCCCCAAACATAATGAGCAGTTATAGTGGTGTATGTTGAGAAGATTTATAAACTCTATTTCAATCCTTGAGATAATGAAACTCCCTACTAATCTTTTCCTTAAATTCATCAATCTATATATTTTTGATAGATTCATCTTTTAATGGACAAAAGTCTCTTGTAATGTTTTTCATTAGTTCCTTAATTCCTGCAACTAAATGATATTTTCATTAAATTCACTCAAATAACGCTTTGGAGCTTCATATTATGATCTAGGTAAAAAAACAACTTTTTATTCTTCAAAACGTTTCATATCTTCTTCCAAAAGTTCTATAAAAATGAATTATTATCCTCCAACAATTTTATCTTTATAACCTAAGAATTGGCTTGGGAATCAGAAGATTCTAGAGAATATTTTCCTACTTGATTATCTTTAACTAAAGCTAGGATTGTCTCACTAACTCATTCTAGTTAGTGGCCCAAACCAGAACCTCATAAAAATATAGTATCATAAATAACATGTGTTCAATGATTAGGGATATCTTGACTTTAGACCTCATACTCAACTTTCTCATCTACTGGGTTCTCATGACTAGTAGCTTCACCTAGTTCACTAAGTGGAATGACACCCATATTTTGAACCACGACCACACTAATAACTTTTGTAATACTAATAAAAACTGTTCTAATTAAAACTAGATATCCTTTTGAACTTGAATCTCCTTCATCTTTAGGCCTCTGTCTCACAGAGCCTGGTGAAGGGAAAACTGTTTTCTCCCACTTAGCAGCTGCTAGTGATCTCTAATTTTGTTCTACTCTAAATGGAAGAAACCTATTGCATGAGTTTCTCTATACAAATCCAATATTCATTACTATTACATCATTCAACATGTTAATATGACGGTAGTATCTTTCAAAACTCATATTTACTATGACTACATTTCCTCGTAGAATGATGGAATGAATCCTACTATAGGGATAGTATCCCATCTTAGCATCTGGGTGGCAATAATTATTTTGATACCTTATAATAAATTGATGAAAATTAATCTTAATATGATTTATAAATAGAAACATGATATAAATATATGGATAGAGGACCTTCTTAAGCTCATCATTCCCAGAAAACAATCCATGAATGAATAAAATTCATCAACACCCAACGATAAAGAGAATGTTATTTTGTAAAAATTTTCTTGAAACTTCTTATCCCAAACAAAAGAAATCCCAATTTATTCAAATAAAAGTCTTAAAATACCAATGTTTCGTAAATCAAACTGAAACCCCTCCTCATAAGGAAATTTCAACATCTCGGCCATTTCCATAGAGGATACAGAAAAATCCTTATTATTAATTTTATAGTGAAAAAAATCTTCATCAAAACAGGAACTAAGTGAAGCATTCTTAAAAAATAATTTAACATCTATTTCGTAATACATTGGTATATTTACTTCTACAATAGTGAAATTCAGGCCTTGAAATTACATATCTTCCTTAAGAAAAAAATTCAAATAACCTAGATATCCAAAATATATTACCTTTCATTGAAACAAATTGAGATCCTTATACAAATCATACATACTATAGTATAACTCATCATCAACAGATGTCCACAAAGTTTGCATTTCTAACGGTTTCGATACAGAAGGGATTAAAGGATTAGGGTTTTTGGTAGACTAGAAATGAATGAGAGAGGAATTCTTTAAGTCAAAAGCATGTGGATGTGGGGAGAAAGAGAGCGGGGGAAGGAAAAGAGTTTTATTTTCCAAATTGGGGATGTACTCATTATCTTTTTTAAATTAATTAATTTAATATAAAATTTAATTAAAATAAATTTTAATAAAATTTAAAAGGAAATCGAAAAAAAATCAAACTGATTAAATAATGCTTACTAATATAAAAAATAGAGAACTACAAATAAATTAATAAAGAATCCCTTAAAATCAATTAATCATAAATCTCCCTTAATAAAATCAAAAAATTCACATAGAAGTGGATTAGTATAAATATTAGTTAATTAATGTTTGGTATTAACAAATTCTAAAGATATATCCTATTAAAAGACATGATCTCATAGAAAATGATACCTTATATCAGTGGGATTAGTCCTTGAATGAATTATATGATTATTTAAAATATTAATAATACTAGTATTATCAAATAAAATAGGTATACTATTAAAATTTATTCCAAAGTCTCGTACAATGGTTTTCATCAAAAAAACTTCTACTCAGTAACTTCCAGCAGATACATATTCTACCTCATCAATTGATAGGAAAACAAAGTGTTGTTTCTTACAAGGCCACGAAATGAAGGATTTTCTAAAGAAGTGGTAGATTATTAATGTACTTTTTCAACATAATCTACATCATCCAAAATCATCATCTGAATTTGAACATTAGTTAAAATCAGAAGTTTTGTGGTAAAGGAGAGATTGAAAAACAATTCCTTTTATGTATATGAAAATTCTTTTCATAGTAGTAATACAAGATTCATTTGGATTTCATTAAACTCTAGCACAAAGAAATATTGAAAACATAATTTATGGTCTACTAGCAATAAGATATAATAAGATACAAATCCTACTTCTATATAACTTGTTGTCAACTAGTTTCCTGGCTTCATATGAATCAACCATTATATTAGTACACATGGAAGATGTATATCTCTTATTGTTTTCAAGACCAAACATTTTTAAAAAATATATAATATACTTCATTTGATTTAAAATACTCCCAAAATATTTATATAAATATAAATCCTAAAAAATAAATTCACTTCACTAATCATACTCATTTCAAATTCTTTTTTCATTAATTTTGAAAAAACATGACAAAATGTTTTATTAATTGAACCAAGAATAACATCATCAACATAAATTTGAACGTATAAAATATTAGAATAAACAATTTTTCTAAAAATATTTGGATCTTCCAAACCAATAGTAAAACAATTTTTCAAAAGAAAAGAACTCAATCCTTCATATAAAACTCTTGGTGTATGTTTAAGAGGTTAAAGATCATTGGTATGTTTAAAAACAGAGATGGATTTTTTAGGATTTTCAAAACTAGGTGGTTGTTCACCATAAAATTCCTCCATCAAATAACCATTCAAAAGGGTAGATATAACATCCATATCATTTAATTTAAAATTCATATGAGATGTATGGGATAAAAGGATTCTAATTGATTATAATCTAGCTATAGGTGTGATATTCTGATCAGAATCTATACATACTTCATGATTATAACCTTTGGTTACTAATCTAGCATTATTTATAGTTGTGACCCCTTCATCATCCTTTTTATTTATAAATAACCACTTATTTCCTATAACTGGATAATTAGTTGACCTTTCTAAAATTTCCCAAACTTAATTCCTTTGGAAATGGGTTAGCTCTTCTAGAATTGATGACATTCAACTCTCATATTCTTAGAATTCATCTATAATAGGTTATAATTGTGATAGAAAAGAAATGAATTTAGGTAGGTTTCCTACATTTCTTATAGTTCTCATTCATTTGTATAGGTCTCCTATAACAGTTTCCAAAGGTTGGTTGTTTAGGGTTTTAGACTGTCTAGGAAATACACTTTAAGGTTATTTAGTTTCATGTTCTTCTGAACTAGATTGAATTTTATTAATATCATCTTCATAATTATTTGTAGAAGATACATGTCTCATGTTATAAAAATAGTCACTAACTTTAGTTGTTTGATCTTTTTCTTTAATGAATTGGTCGGTTTCATTAAAATTTACATGGAAAAATTCTAGAACAATTCATGACTTTTTGTTAAACACTCAACAAGCATTATAAGTAGCATCATATTTTAAAAATATTCCTTCATCCTCATTTGGATCAAACATACCAATGTTTTCATTAGTATTCAATATATATACCTTGCATCAAAAAACATTACAGTTTATGTTTTTTATTATTCCAAAGCTCATAAAGTGTCTTTTTAAGAATTGGGAGAATTAAAATTCTATTCATGAGACAGTATATTTTTAATATATATTCTTCTAAAAATAGGTAGGATGAATGTATTCATTTAGTAATGTCCTAGAAATTTCTTTAATGGTTTTCTTTCTTATTTCAAAAATTCCATTTTTTTGAGGTGTTCATGGTGTATCGAAGGTGTGTTCAATACCCAAATTTGAGAAAAAAAATAATTCTATTATTTATTCTAAAATTCTCCACCATGATATCTTCATAATTAAATTACTTTAAAACCTTTTTCATTTTGAACAATTTTACAAAAACATTCAAAATTATCAAAAAAAATAGTTTTCGGGTTTTGAAAATAAACCCTATTAAATCTAGTATAATAAAAAAACATACATATATAATTTACCAACTATACTTGCTACTATTGATAGTACAAATAGATTCATATGGAAAAGTTCAAATGATTTAGTCGTAACAATTCTTTTAATAGATTTTAAGGAAGATTTGTGTTTCTTTCCAAGTTGACATGCATCACAGAATTTTTCACTGTCAAACTAATGACTAGAAAAATCATAAACCAGTTATTTATTAAATAATAAATATAAGTCATAAATATTATAGAGTCCAGGTATTCTATTCAAAATCCATGATTCATTTGTCTTATTAGTCAAACAATTCAATTTCTATTTAAAAATGGAACTTAAATCCTAAGTATAAACATTATTAGTTCTAGGTGATCTAAACCTAAGTAACTTATATTTAAACACATAACATCAATTGTTAGAAACAAAAATATAAAACCCGTCATTACAAAATTGATTAATAAATATTAAATTATGCTTTAAACCCTGTACATATAGTACATTGTTTATATATATGATCTTAAGATATATAACAATTCCAACTTCAAGTAGTCTTCCTTTGTAATTGTCACCAAAAGTGAAAATACATCCATATAATTGAGTAATTGTGTGAAACTATTATAGATCTCTACTCATATTCCTTGAGAATCTACTTTCCAAATACCAAATAACATTTCTATTCATGTGTCCTTTTACCTATAACATCATTTACACAAATTTTTGTTCTGTTACACATGTCTTATTGTTTCCAGCAGTGTTAGTTTACCAAGATCTGGGAATCCTGTTCTTCATCATTTTTTAATAACTCATATCATTTTTTAGATAAAGATTTTAATATTTATGCACTTTTAATTCCACTTATTTCTGGATTTTCCAAATAATAGTTATTTTTTATATGTCATTTTGTTCTACAAAAATTTCAAGTAACACTTTTCAAGTTGGGAACGAAATAATTCTTATACAATTTAGACTTTTCACCCTTACATCCTATACAAAATATTTTCTTTTTAAAAACATTATTACCATGAATTTCCATCATAATATTTTATCCTTTTGTATTGAAAAGAGTACCACTCTTAAAAGTTTCTAATTCATCTTGTAATGATTATATATTATTTTCATGATAAAGGTTGTTTGTAGTAGATGAAATAAATTTATCAATTAAATTTGGATGTTGTTTCAACATGGAATCTATTTCTTATAAAAAAACATTATGAATATTCTTTAATGATTTTTTCATTTTTAATAAAGATCCATTTTTACTTATATCATTGTGCCATTGGAAGCCAATTTACCATTCGCACAATTTGAATCAGAATGAGACTTCAATTAATAATTGGTTTGTACCTTATCCTCATCATGCCGGAAGTTCATATTTGAATTCAAATTTGATTTTTCCTTTTTTGAATCAAATTTTTATGAGCTTTTTGTAGTCTTCAGAAACACTCCATGTTGCTTTAATTTATTTTCTACTATAATGTACATAATTATTAATTTTCTAATACCTATTATATATCTTTATCTTATCATCGCATATATGAGGGTAATATAGTCTAATAAGACTTAATTTTATGCATTCAAAGCATATGACTTATTTTGACTCTCTCTCATCCTTCTTAAGGGATTTTCTAAATTCTCTATTATTCTTATAAAACATACTAAACATTATGGATAATAGGGCCAATTATATTTTAGAATTAGATGAATATGAATTATTCTTCTTTTTGTATTCTTGTTTCACTTTTCTATTTGTCTTATGATATGTCACATTTAGAGAAGTGTTCTCATTTTTCACAATAATTCTATGATCTTCATCTTTTTATTTTATTTCTACTTCATACCTAATCAGTGTTCCAATTAATTGTTTCATTGTCAGATCTTGGACAGATGATGATTGTCAAATAGTTAAAGGTATACCATTCTATTTAAAATGTAATACTCATTGTACATTCAGTGTTTTAATAGATTGTTTAATGGGTTCTCCTAAAGCTGTAATATTGTTGATAATTTCTGCAAAACTTTCATTCATTTGAGTAATTCTTTCCTAATTAAACATCCTAAATGTGTCAAATTTCAGCTATGTTGTTTCATAACTCATCTGTATTAGATTATATGTTCCTTTATAGGAAAATAAAATAGTCATCCTCATTTTATAAGTTGTAGGGAATTACAAGACACAATTGAATTCATCTGGTCTAATAATACAAATAATATCATTCATAAATTTGGAGGTCAAATCATATTCATCTTTGATTTTAGAATATTATGTTTTTGGTATCTCAAGAATCTTATAGGTCATATAAATTTCAAAAAAACTCAAAATCAAATATTTTTTACATAAATGACCATACATGATTTATAGAACCCATACTTTTCACAATTGAAGTATGTAACATGAACCACAGACATCCTGTCTCTAGGATCAGAAATCATCACCATTTTATATAAATTTTAACTTTTATCTTTATGTAGCTTTATACAAAATATTTCATTTAATACTAATTGTTAGAGTGTAATATAAAAAAGACACAAGAGGGGTGGTGAATTATGTTTTCTCAAGAATTATTTTACAATTCTGAATTTAAACACTGTCTTTTAATTAGCGAAAATAAGCTTTTTTCTTCTGCCTATTATAAAAAAAGTAGATGATTAAAAAAAATAAAGAACATAGTTTTTTATACTGGTTAGAAGCACAAATATCCCCACGTCCACTCCACTATAATCTCCCTTGGCAAGCTTGGAAAATTTCAGTAGTCTTGTCCTCTTATCATAACACAAACATTACAACAATTGAGTGCAGGGAGCTTACACATCTACAAATAATACAAAAAAAGAATTTATTTTTCTTATAAAAAGATAACTAATTATCTTCATCTTAGTCTGAGAAGCTGACACTCTACCACATCTAAGTAAGAGCATCAAAAACTCAAATAAATGAAAAAGAGATTTGTTTTTTTGAGACAAATTAATCTTCATAGTTGCAGTAGAATGCAACTGATAGTAGATGATCTTCTTCTTTTGAAAAAAATAAAATCAAGAATGAAATAGTATTAAGTGATCGGATTGCTAAAATATCTTTCATTTAAAAGAAACAACAAAATAAAGGTGTCAAAAACTTATTATAGAACAATATTTATTGTGTATATCTCCAAAATGCATCCCATTAACAAAGTCGTTAGTTTTCTATATCACTTTGAAAAGAATTTAAATAATGCTATATTGAATGTGAATCACCTATCTCATATATTTTTGAATAAATATTATATAGGAATATATTGATAATTTGACTTGATTCAATATTCAAGATCCAAAACAATAGATGGATTCGTCATATAAATTCAAATTTCAATTAACTATGACAGTCACAACATCCCTTAGAAATATGAATGATTTTATCTAATAAACATGGCTCTTCAAAACAATCAAAACAATACTTGAATCATTCATTAATTATTACTTGACCATTGTAGCTGTCTGAGATTAAAGACTTATCTTGAAGAACCTTATCGTTGAGAATACAACATTGGGTTGAACTGCATCGCGTAGGGTTCCTTCGTATAACATAGTTTTCTTTCTCTATAATTAAATATTTATGTAACGTAAAGAACAAAGAAGCAAATTGATGATGATCCATACACTTATCATTTTCAGTATAAAATCCCAAATGTAACAGTGATGAACCATAGGTTAAACATTACCAAATGTAGCATTGATGAACAATATGTTCAACTTTCCCGAACATAGCATTGATAAACCACGCATTCAACTTTCTCGAATGTAGGGTTGCAAATTGTAAATCCAGACTCCAACATAGGGGTTTTGATCCATAAAACTGCCGATTTCCACACGTAGGGATATTGTTCCCAATGAAAAAAAATTAGCGTAGTGTAGGGTTGATACCATACACAAACATTATCTTTTGTATCATAAAATATGTATGAAAACAATTTTTCTAGAATCATTATGAAATGCTAAAAAAATTATAAAAAAATAAAAATTACTTTAAATATAACTTAAGAAAACTTATTTAGAAAACAAACATGTTTTTTGTGAGCATCAAAATCGTCATAAATCATAGATCGTTATTGAGAAAATACGTGCCCAACAAATCATAATATTGCACAATTGGGTATGATATAAAATTATAACATAAAGGCAACATATGAATGTGAAAACAACATAAAACATGACATAATAAATATTTTTTATGTATAACTTCCTTGATATAATATCATATTATTCTTAGGATAACCTCACATTCACCATACATGGAATATTCTGAGATAAAAACATTACATAATTAATTAGATGGATATATAATTCTTTTTCCCACACATCACTTTTATATCATGTGAATGTATAAGTGTTCCACATAGATCATATGAAAAAAGGATGTATTTTATCAATTTCAACCCCACAATTAAGGAATGTGGGTTAAATACATGTAAATCCAAAATCAAAGTAGAATAATTTTAACATCGTGTATAACCTTGAGAGGAAATTGATATGTGTATTCATTACATAAATGTTTGGTATGGAAAAGCATAGGATCATTTCAGCAACATAACATATGTATATAATTGTGTATAAAAGGGGTGGATGAGAGATAAATGAATCTATCATTACTACGTATTTATAAGGATATTAATAGGGATGTGTAAAAACATATCCCAAATCTCACAATTCTAAATTTAAATACATGACAAAAAGAAGGTGCTTTAATAAATTATAGAAGGAGAGGATCCCTTACCTTGAGAGGGTACTTCTTAATGCTTGATATTATCTTCTTAAGAGATTATGGAACCATGGTAAGAATCATGAGAGGAATGGAAAAACCAAATTAATTATCTAATAGTTCTGAGTGAATATAAATGAGAGGGTGGGCGGTTTTATATTTTTCAAAGGGAAGAATTATTTATTAATTTTCAAACATTTCTTTTGGACTCTATCTGATAATGTAATAAAGACCCTAATACTTCCCTTGGTGTTTTCCCATATTTTATACCATATAGGAATGGTTTTCATTATATTGTAAGGATATGAACCAAACACAATAAAATAATCCCATTGGATATGTGGAAGCGAGTCATGTTTATAATGAATTGATTTTGAAACAGGAACATATAATACTAATTTTTGGTGATTCATTAAGGTTTATAAAATTAATCAAATAACATTGAAAACATGTTATTTTTATTGGAAAACCATTTTTTGGTTTTATAGACACTTTATAATATATATATATATTACATCAATTTTAGCTATTTATGATGTCATGTATATCATATAATTATATTGTTTCTAAATTTTACCTAAAAATTTGACATTTTCATAAAATTATGAAAATTTAACTATTGGATAATTTAAAAATTATAATTGTAAAATAATATTCAATTTATCAAAATAATTCTATAAATTTTATTATTTTCACATTTGAATAAAAATTAATCATTTATTAAAAGATAATGGGTTTTTTACAATTACAGTTTTCAAACCCTTAAAAATTACATTTGACATTTTAATATTATATTATAGTTTATATTTATTAAATATATTTTATAATAATATATTATTATAATATAATTTATTTCAAAATTTCATGAATTTATCAAAATAGTATATTGATTGAAACTATATATTTCACAACAAAAAAACAATTTGTGTTTCATCGTATCAAAAAGTAATTTTAATCAAACTTTGTATTTGATAATTTAAAAAATAATCCTTAAAAAGATAAATATAATAATTTTAAATAAAATATAAAAAAATTAATATGGTTAGGGTCTAGATACATGGCAGTTTATTACAGTAGTGAATGTTCTAAGGGTAAGGTGTGGGGTGGTGAGATTTTTCTGGGGTGGTTCGTTGAACATTGTTTGGGAAGTGATCTCGAAAACCTTAAACATCTCCCATAAATAGTTTTTCTCGAGTTTAAATTATCAAATCTTAACTTTTGATTTGTTGAGAAAAAACACCAGTTATATTATATTCCTATAATCTATGATAAATGGCCTTTATAGGGTATGATCTTGTTGGTCATGACTATACATCCTTTGCCTATGTCAAATAGACTTTATCATAACCCTTAAAATAATAATCTTGACTATCAATGTAAAAAATCTATGTTATCAAAAATTGTGAATATTAAAATAATTTTAAATTTTATTGACTATATAATAGTGAAAATAACTAAATTGGTGCGTGTATTTTCTATATCATTATTTATAAAAAAGGTCGACACTCATTTAAAATTAATAATTTCACTTATAAATTTTCTGTTCATTATATGTATGGTCTTCCTCATGTGAGAATGCATTTAAGGAAATGAAAAAGTGCCTAACCACAACATCAATTCTCAAACTAATTAATCCCATAAGAGAGTATACTATATATTTTGATGCATTGGGAATCAAAATTGGAGTAGTTCTGATGCAGGATGGTCGAGTTATGACTTATGGGTCACAAAAGTTAATACCACATGAATAAATAAATTTGTCACTTGATAAGAGGATGGAAACAATTAGTGCATTCTCTAATATTCTAGAAAAATTAACTAATATGGGAGAGTTATATAGTTAAAAAACCATAAAAGGAGAAATATATATTCTCATAATGGGATATGAAACTTTTCAAAATAAGTTGGGTGGAATACCTTAAATATTTTGATTTTGAGTCATATTATCCACTTTGAAATGGAAATGTGGTTACTTATTCCTCAAGCTGGAAGAAGTAGGCTCAAGTTGACTTGGAGTCTAGTATTTAGTGGATGATTATGCATCTATCTACTGAGTGAATTTTGGGGTGTAGGAGTATCATAGTAAAGCATCCCTCGCATCCTTGTATATTGTGAATCCACATCTAAATCATATTAAATTGTTAAATTTATCTTATCTAAAGTGCATGAATTTTAATGAAAACATTTATAGTGAGTGGATACCCCCAAACTAGTAAATTGATGAGTATGACATCCTTCATGTTCATGTGTATGTCTCTATCCTTAAAGGCATGAAAGAAGGATTAATTAGGGAGTCTCATGAATCTATGTGGGTGGTGTACCCTCAAATAACCAAAATGTACCATGATATTTAATGAAAATATTGGTGCCTAGTAATGATGAATGATATGGCTAGATTTTCATGTGGTGATCCAATATTCAATAGGTGAATGTTGAGCCCATACAGCCTACTAGCATCATACATTCACTATCCATTCATGAGTGGTAGTGGGATATATTATGATTAATTTTATGTGTTGTCTACCAGGGAAAAACTGATGGAATGACATCGTGTGGGTAGTTTGGGATCCCTTAACCATGATTTCTCATTCGTTACAAATCATTGAGACCTTTCCATTGGATTATTTATGGAAACATTATGTATATGAGGTTGTGTAGATAGATGGGGTTCCCCATGACATAGTCTTTGAGAGAAGACCAATTTTATATATCAGTTTCCACAAGGTATATAGAAATCACTAGGTACCTATGTACTTCTAGGAACTTCATGACACCTCTAGGTTGATGGGAATTCTGATATGAATATACACTTCCAAGAATACATTCTTAGAGAATGTGTCCATGATTTTGGAGCCTCTATGGAGAGTCACATGGACATGTTAAGATTCACCAATCATAATATCAACTGGGTGATCATTTATATGAGTCCTTATGGGGATTTATATAGGAGGTCATTCCATTAACCCATGTGATGGTTAAATGAATATTAGGCACTAATGACTGGACCAAGCCACACACATGTGGTGACAGAGCATGTCCAGCTGATTCCTAAATGGATTGAAGAAGCATGAAGCAGGAAGAAGTATTATTCAGATCATCATAGCCAAACTCTTATGTTTGAGGAAGGTGACTGGGTATTCTTGTGTATGTCACCAATATTGGGACACTAGAACTTATGTAGGTAGGGGTAAATGGTTCCCTGATATTTGGAGCCATTGGATCTTGTGGAATGTGTTTTCCCACTATCATACCAACAGGACCATACATAATAGTTCATTTAATGCATGATGCTCTTCAGGTATCTCATCTATGAGTACACATTTATAATCTATCTCATCCACTTGATATAGATGATATCGATCATGAGGTTGATGCAACCTATTAGGATAATTTATTTTTTATTGTAGAGCCTATTTGTAAAATGATCTGGGTAAAGTCTATTAATCTAGTAAATGTTTTATAGAAACATGGACGCTTCTAGTAAGAGACACGAGAGTAGGAAATAGATGTGTAAGATTTGTCGAAATAATTTTTAACGGAGGAGGCTAGTGTAATTTGATTGTGATACTTTGTGGTTAGTTTTCTTATAGTAGAGAGATTATAAGAGAAACAATCTATATAAAGGAACAAAATTCATAATTTTTTTGCTAAAATAAGTTATAAAATTCTATAAAAATGTGTCAATGGGGGTTAATGGGATCCAAACGTTGTATAGGAGTCTTATAAGGAGGGAATATAATGAAAACATAATGTTTTAGTGATTCCAATTAGTTGATGGGATTCATATTGGATAACAAAGCTACTATAATCCCCCCTTCCAATTAGTGAGACCTATCAATGGGAAAGTGGGATCAAAACATGTTTTTTTGGGAATAAATGTGTTATACTTAATTTTTAACAATTAAGTATTACATAAATTTATTTCCCTCTTTTCTTATAGTATTACTCTATTGATATCCCATATCTATCTACTACAATTTTTGATGATCTCCTTGGATCCTCTATTTTAATATAACATTTAGGATATTGAAGCTATACAGTACGTCTATGTGTAATCATTACTTGTTTTATCTCTAAATATATTCCCATATTTCTTCTCATTATTTAAGGCTAATGTACTATATTTTAGTATTTTTTCAGGTTTCCCTATTTCATCCAAATTACTTGAACCAATGGAAACTATTGGACAAGGGGAACTCCTATAGAATAAATTAAGAGGAAGCTGATCTATTCTTCAATGATTTACCATTTTATAGTATGTCCCATGTTTTTCATCCTACGGGGTTTTCATGAATTTGACCTAGAACAAAAACGTAGTCAGTCTGTTCCCAATATATATCCTAAAACCCCTTAAAATAAGAAATATTACTTGGATACTTTATATTGTGACCTTGATAGCCTTGTTTTTGTTATAATGGACTATATTTTGTTTTTTTATGTCAGTGAGACAATAAAGGTGTATCATAGTATTGAGAATTGAAAATTGTTGTAATGTGAGGGTTCTTGGGATATTCATTATAGAATCACCTCATTCTTAGGTAAACATGAGATGTTATTGTATATTTTTAAAATGAGTAATTAGAATTTTATTGATTAATGACGTTCTAATGTGAGGGTTTGGTGGGAAGTTAAATGATTCCACCAATTTTAACAAATTTACTATGAATTCATCAGATCAGTTTGATCCAAATGTATCAATCATAGATGATATAAAATAATTGATAGTTGATCATTTAGAAAATATAAACATTTATTATGATATGATAAGGGATATATATTTTAATATGGAACAAAAATATGATATAGATTTGGTGTTCATTGGAAAAGTAAAATTAACAAATAATATACCGCATAATCAAGTTCACCTAATAATTATGAGGTTGATAAAGACATCCAAATTTTTCTCCCATCTATCAAATATATTCAATAAGGTTAATTAGAATGTAATGGGAAATAAACCAAAAATGAACTGAAATTGTAATAATATTATTCAATTTTTAAGGACATATAAGTAAAAATGTTTGAATATTATGAATCAGATGATGTGGATAATAAATTACATATGAAAAATGGGTAAAAGAAAAAGGAATTATTCAAGAATACAAAAATGTTTAATGAGAAAGAAATAAATGGATGTCTCATAAAGTTTCAAATAGAATGATGATGTCAATTTCATTTATAATATTAATGATTTCATTGATATTTGTATAAGTGATGACTATGATGAAAGGGAAAATCTATAGTTTTAGTTTTATAGCGAATTATATTCATATATTGAAAATATTATAAAACTCATGAAAGAAAAGGTGAATCTCCTAAAAGATAAAAATAAAATTTTTATTAAGAAGAATTAATTAATAATGAATCAATTTGGATAAATTAAAGAGATAATTAAGAATAATCTAAGAGAATCTATGAAAGTGAAGATGATGAGATATCTTGATGAAAAATTAGATATTAAAGAAGAGGAGTTAGTTAAGAATATATATATTTGGATTAGTGATTGAATTCTATTGTAGAATATTAGACAATTATTCTTAATGTATGTTTATGATATATGGAAATATTCTCATGTAGGATATGATAATGGTTTTAATAGGCTGGTTAAATTTTCTCTTAATTAGTCTTAAGAGAAATATTTCATTTTCAATCATGATTTTCAATACATTAAGGTTAAACCTATCTTGGATATGAAAAAAATGAGTGGAATAATTTTACATTATATAGAGATAGGATTCAATCTATGAGACCACCACCTATGAAATACTTGGGATGTTTTACTGGAAGGTTGAAATTAAAAAATTATGTTAGATTTTTTATGATTATAAATTAATAAGTTTAGAGGTTTTTTCTTGAATTGTTGAAGGTATGTAAACACATACTCTGATTTGTTTTATAATATGACCTTTCCTAAGAAGAATAATGAAACAAGGGGGAGTTATATATATAAAAATAAGAGAAATATCTTATTAGTAACTAGTTTTGACTAAAACGTTGGGTACACTATCTACTTCAAATAGATTTGAGATATTAGAATATTTTTGGGGACAATTTAACTAGAATGGTCCAAGCTAAGGAGTTCACAATAAGCTTACCTAAATAAATTCCATATGGTGTAAATCGGAATGAAAATTATAAATTATGAGTAAATGGGAATGAAAATTATAAAGTAGAAAAAATATGAACATATATGTAAATAAAGTAACTAATTCAAGTAGGATCTGTTCCTCAAAAACTATTTCTTGATAGTCATGTTAGATCAAATGAATTTGGTTAAAAAATTAGTGAATAAATAAATCAATTTTTCAAATACATGACTTATTTTAAAGCTAAATTTCATTTAATTTCTATTCATGCTTGGTTTTTGGGGTTTCCCAAGATTTTATGTTGGAATGAGTGAGTTTTCATGAATTGGCCCAAACCATGAGCCTAATTATAGATTTCAAATTAATTTTTTATACCTTTATAACCCCTTTATTTTTTAACATTTTTCGTCCATTAAAATTCATACTTTTCATAAACCTGACAGATTAAAACCACAATATTAATTTGGACCATTTGTGAATATATAATCTTGCTGGATATGGGTTTTTATTTAGGGGATGGGGCCTGCCCGAAAGCCCGTTTCCAGCATTAAAAATATTTTTTTAATTCAGTAATATCTCCTTCAAAATTTGCATTTGTTCGGTGATTCCACCTCTCCCTCGAGACAACATACCCAAGGCATGCGCCAATGCTCTCCTCTTCTATTTGGTGCTTGATTTTATTGTGATTTTGGATGAAACTAAACTGAAATTATCAAATCTCCACGATTAGAAAAGGTAAATTGATTATTTATTCACTCTATAATTTATCACTCTTTTTCCTCCATTTCAGTTCCTAAATGATCTATGCAAACTTGGTAGAATCTTAATTAAATTGTTGGCTATTTGGAAATTCTGATACTGGTTTAATAGGGGTGATTTCTTCAATATTTTTTAAGGTAAGTGATTCCTTCTTGGTTTCTTCCTTTTCCCTTTGGCTTTCCTCCCACTTTCTGTATGTTCTAAAATGTCCAAGAGTTATGGTTAGAACCTAGGGTTTGATTTGGTGTCTTTTTTGTCAACTATTGTGTTCTAGGGTTGGGTTTATCTTCCTTGTGGTGCGGCAGTGGGTTAGTTGATGTTTTGCACAATTTTTTGAGGGATTCGAAACTCTCGGTAGGTGGTTCAATGTGTAAAAAATTATTGATGAGTTAGGTTGTTGTATTTACACATATTTCATATTTCACATATGTTGGGTGTGGAGCGAAAATTGTTTATTATTGATTTGGTTAAGTGCATAATTTGATATTTATTTTTTAACTTGAAATTGGGTGTTTTCATGTGTAACTCATGTGGTATTATTTGGGTGTATTTCAATACTTATGGAATTGGTTTATTAGATCTTGTTTGGCTAGACAATTTTTTTTTGGTATTGTATTAGTGTCATGTAGGCCTTGTAAGGGGGTTTTTGGAATATTTTTGTTGTGTAAAACATTTTTATACTTCTTGAGAGGATTTTATAAAAATGGGTGTTTTCATTTCTATCATTAATGGTATTATCCATGGTGATTTTATAACACTTAAAAGTAGTTTTATAAATTCTTATAGGGCTATCGATTCTAATATAGTACTGTTTTTGTGTGGTTTTGTCCTTGAAATATGGTTTTGATTTGGGTTTTATGAGCAAAGATTGGTTATACTCTTTGGAATTGTTTTATGAAATATTTAAAAGATTTAATTATTTATGTAATTGGTGAAACCATATTGGAAAGATGTTTTGGAGTGTGTATAATCATAAATGGTACATTTTAAATGAGATAGGGGTTGTTTTGTGATGTGTTCCATCTTGGAAATGTTTTACAAAAATGTTTTAAGGATTTACTAAAGTGTGTAAGAGATGTGAAAGTGGTGTGGGGTGTTTTGTGTGAGTGTGATGTGGAAAATGGATTTTGGTTATGAAAAAAGTTATTATGTAAAATTTTAGTGGTATTTTATGTGAGTTGTAATATATTTGAATGGTTTTATAAAATTGTTTAATGGATTTTTGTAAGTGTTAATGAAATATGAAAAGTGTTGTAGGCTATTTTGGTGTGAGTCAGATTTCAAATCAATTTGAAAAAAAGTTGACTTTTGTGACTTATGAGGAGTACATGAAGGATTTTTGGGGAATTTTTAATGGGGAAATCATATTTTCATGTGAAATGTATATTTCCTGACTTGTTGAACTTGTTAGAGCACAATGGGAAAACCCAGGTATCTGGGTGGGTGGATGTGTACTAGTAAGCTAGTAAATCCGTGGGGTTTTTCCTCTGTTTCACTTTCCAAGATTGATTATTAAACTCTAACTAAACTATGAATATGATGATTGGGGACCACTAGGTTATGGGTATATTTCTACTAGTGTATTGTGAATGAAAACGAATATTTTTTTATGGTTACTCTCACCGAGATACGAGGTACATGGGACCCACAACTAGCTAGTTCCTAGGGGTAATTTCCTATTTCTTGTGATCATTAGATCCATTATACTCACCATCAACAAACTGTATATTTGTCTCAAAAATTCAGTAGCATTGGAAATTATTTTAAAAGTGTTTATTCTTTAAATTATCCCACATGAAAACTTATTTTTTTTAAGTTGCATCTTTCAGAAATTGTAACTAGATATTACATGTTTTTGAAAACATGCATGTTTTTCGTATTTTAATGTCTATCTCAAGGAATCTCTTAGTGGTGGTATCCTACTGAGAATTGGCTCACACCCTAGTTAAATTTTTGGGCGTAATTAGACTTGGTTATTTTGTTGTTGCAGGTTTGGGTACAACTTTTGTACGAACAATTCGGGTTTTTACTAGTCATCTGTGATGCAGTGTTGTGGAGATGGATTGAGGGTGGTGCCTCTTTCAATTTTGAGGTTCTTGGTTTGTACTTATTTGGTCTCTCATATTTTTAATGGTCATTAAACATAGTTTTATCTTAGGTAATTTAGTTCTGAAATTTTTCAAAAGACAATTTTTGTTGAAAAAATCCAGATTTCCTTTATTGAGTTTGTTTGTTGTTTACTGTTTATAAACTCGGGAAATCATTCCAAAACTTTTTATTATGATATTAGGGAACTTGTTCCAGCATGTGGGGATCAAGAACACCCTTAGAGACTTGTCGCGGGCTGGGTCGGATGCCGGTTTTGATGGCGACCCGATTCGGTTAATGACAAAATGGTATTAGAGGAGGTTCTGGTTTACTCTTTAGGTCACATTATTTGGGGAAAATTGGGATAGTCTGATTTTAGGATTGTTTGGACTTGGTAATTCAATTATGGGTTTTTTTCCTACTCACAACACCTCATTATGGGATTCGAGTCTCCAGGGGAAGTCAGGATTTATATGAGTCCTTTAGACTTCTTGGATAGATGATGATTAGAGGAAATTAAAAAAGAGTAGGGTTAATGGTCTCAGTGAGCTCCTAGATCCTGGAAAGCCATGTGGATCTAGGTATATTCACTAGACCACTATCTATGTTAGTGAAGTGATTTGAATATGGCCAACAACCATATGTCCAAGTCACCCACTGAAACTAGTTTCTTCTCGCATTGTATTATGTTTTTTAGTTTTGAAATCTTGGAACATTGGTTTTAAACTTACATGTTTTTAAGAAGTGAAAAGTTTTTGTGAAATGATTATCTAATAAAGGGGGAATGGTTAGATTTTGGAAAATGTAGAACTGAATTTTCAAAATATTATTGGAATGGAAAATGGTGTGTTTTCACCTCTTTTGAAATCATGAACTATGTCAAGGTTGTTTTTAAAAAAGTGTTTCCAATAGAGTTTTATAAATTATTGAAAGCTGTTTTAATGGGATGTGATGTTTTGAAATTGATTTGAATAAATTGAAAGTGATTTTTCATTGGAATTATAGTGCCTTTTTTAAAAAATTTATGCGGTAATTTGGGTTCGATTTCATGGTTAGTGGTCATGAGAAAAAGGAAGTATTGGTTGATAGTTTTGGTTTTGAAAAGTGGAATGAGTTTTTGTATTATCCATTGGTATTTTAATGAGAGACCACATGAATGGGTTTATTTTGGATGATTTATGGTTAATGGAATGACTGGATGAGTGTCTGTATGGATATGAGGAGGGTTCCCACTGTGACACATAAACATGCATGTGTGGGGCCCATGGGGTACCATTGGGGAATATGCTAACTATTAAACAGTTTATTTTCAAAGAAATGTTTTTAAAATGAAAACATGATGTATTGATGACTGGTCTTAGATTATTTGTATTATGTGTTTTTTGGATATGTTGATTTTGTGGAATGTTTTGAGTCCATGAACCCCTCTTGTTTGAAAAATGTTTTTGTTTTGTGTTTGGTCGGTAAGCTGGGTTGAAGGGCTAGTTAGTGGTATCCTCTGAGAATATTTTGGAAAGCCTTTATGGTGTTTCCCCTCATATGTTTAGATCTGGTTGAGGTATGTCTTGACCAGTGGACTGGGTTGGTTGGGTCATTAGGTTCTCTCATTTGATTAGGTAAGCCTCCATTAAGGGTTAGTGCACAACTGAAGTGTAGCCCTGGTTGTTTCTCTGTTTGATGATCCTCTAGTTGATAAATGTAAGGAATCTTTTTATTAAGAATTTTAGATTGAGTATAAAACCTTTTATTTCTTGGTTTTTATTTATCCCCTTATACCGGGAGAGTGATCATGGATGGTTTAAAGAGACCTTAGCTTCTTAAGTTTCATGATTTGCCGAAGGTGGAAGTGGGATGGGGTTGTTAGAATTGATGAGTATCTGGATGGTGTCTAAGAGGTCCTCTCAGTCCTTCATAGTCTCTTAGAAGAAGGAGTTCATGTTAAACTACCAGTGTGGGAAATATGGTCACGAGAGGATATTGTGGCCACTTTCTAGAATTGTGTGTTGTTTTGGGATGTTGTATAATGTCCCTCTCAAGGCAATGTTTATATCAGTCACCAAGGTCCTACTCCGTGATGCCTTATGATGTCATGTGCTCGATTGACGGAAAAGGTGAAATTTGTGAAATCCTCTGAGAGTCCATGTTATGTTGGGAGAATATATCCCTTGGAAAAACTCCAAAATCTTCCATTTTAGTGGAACATGAGTATATGTGTTCTTTACTTCTATTGTTTCTCACCCGAAAAAACAAGGTGTGATGTGTGTGTATCTTATAAGAACTTGATTCAGTGAAATATCAAGTTATGGTAAAGTGAGTTTAAAATTTGTTATATCTTGGCCATCTTATAGGGGATTATAGTGTAGTTGGTGGAGGCACTGAAAAAAGAATTCTCATTTAGGGGACTTCCAAAGCCTAACTGCGAGGCTGAATATGCTTCAATCATTTGAGCACCTGCCTATGTATCGGAGAGAAAATAGCTCATAGTCAGGGGAAATACTAGGGTCCTTTTAACCCTTGTAAAATTTTCCATCCTTGGTATGAGAGATATGAATATTTTAAACCTTTTGTGTCATCATCTTTCTTCTATTTTTCCGATTCAGTGGAAATTGGTGGAGGGCCTTATAAACATGTCATCACCTAATGTCACTCCCTCCCCCTTTGGTTTACTTTGAGTCATTATAGAATGGTTGGAAATTTGTATAGAGGTTCTGAGGACACAGTTTGGGCATGATTAGTAGTGGCCATGTGCTCGTATTCCATGAAGAAAGAATGATATGCACAATTAGTGCACGGTTTCCCAAACGGTGCAGACTAACCCTCCGCCCTTCCAAAATCATTAACATTTATTTGGGTCCTTCTATGTTGGCCAATGTTGGTCAGTTAAGATGGTTGGTTCTTATGATGGGGAGACCCACTATGAATATCATTTACTTTCCTTTTTAAACATTAAATTGAATTCTACCCTTTTTACTAGGGAGTTCTTTCAGGCCTACCCCTGTTAGTGTCATGATTCTGTCTCAGAAAAATATAGGTTTTCTCTTATGGTGGGGTGCCTATTCATGTCCCCCAATACCAATAGCTCAGATTTATGCATTTTCTTGTCTTGGCTGTAGGTAGTCTCATTCATAACTATCTAGCTATAAACATCTTCCTTGAGTAAATTATGGGATTGGAGAGCGCCCAATGGTTTAGTTTAAGGTAAGTCTAACCTTGTTCGAAGTTTTTTATTTTGGGGAATTGCTTGAATCGATCTTTTTTGGAAAGTGATGAGGAGTTTTATTTTTTTATATAGTATAAATGTGATTGATAATTTCAGGAATGTGTTGTATGTTTCGGTTGTGAGATTAATCCTTCCTTAATTTATCACTGGAGGTGTTTCGGCCCTTGGGGGCGAAACTTGGCAAAGAAGTACATCTTGGTTTATCAGTTGGGTTTTGTTTTTGCATCTAGCATTGCTATGACATTATAGGGATGGAAAGTTTTCATGGTGGGGAGAATTTTTACAAACATGAATTATTTTAATGTCAAATTTAATTTAATTTCCATTCATGATTTTTTGGGTGTTTCCCAAGCTTTTATGGAGGAATGGGTGAGTTTTTGATGATTTGGGCCATCCCATTAGTCCAATTTCAGATTTAAAATTAGATTTTGATTCCTTTATAACTCCTTAATTTTTAAGCATTTTTATTCCATTCCAACTCATACTTGTCATAACCTTACCTATTATCACCACCATATTAATTTGGACTATTTAAGAATCCATAATCATGGTGGATATGGGTTTTTATTTTGGGGATTGAGCCTACCCAAAAGCCCATTTACTGTATTAAACATATTTTTTAAATATTAAATATCTCCTTTAATATTTACGTCTTTTCGGCGATTCCAACTCTCCCTTGAGTCCACATACCCAAGGTGGGTACAATCGTCTACTCCCATATTTGGAGCTCGGTTTCATTACAAATTTGGATGAAACATATCTGAATTTCTAAAATCTCTCATATTTGAAGAGGTAAAATGATTACATTATAACTCCTTAATTTCTCAATCTTTTCCCCCATTCCAGTTCCTATATAATCTCTACAACCATGGTAGAATCTCTCTTGAATGGTTCTCTATTTTCAAATTCAGATACTGGTGTATTAGGGGTGATTTCTTCAATATTTTGTAAGATATATTATTTTTTCTTGGTTTCTTCCCTTTCCCTTAGGGTTTACTCCCCCATTCATTATGTTCTAAAATGTCCAGAAGTTAGTTTTAGAACTTACTGTTTGATTTGGTATCTTTTTGGTAAAATATTGCGGTCTAATTATGGATTTATATTTCCTGTGGTGCGATAGTGGTGCGCTTGATGTTTTGCACAATGTTTTGAGGGATTCGACACTTTCGGTTGGTGGTTCCATGTGTAAACAATTATTGATATGTGATCTTGATATATTTACTAATTTATCATATTCCTCATATATTGGGTGTGTCACGAAAACTTTTCATTATTGATTTGGTTATGTGTTTAATTTTAGAGTTGCTTTTAAACTTGAAATTGGTTGTTCTCATGTGTAACTCATGGGGTATTATTTGGGTGTATTTTATTACATATAGAATTGGTTTACTAAATCTTTTTTGGCATGTCAATTTTGGTTTGGTAATGTATTAGTGTCATGTGGGACTTGTAAGGGGGTTTTTGGAATAGGTTTATTTTGTAAAACATTATTATACATCTTGAGAGCATTTTATGAAAATCGGTGTTTTCATTTCTATCTTTCATGGTATTATCCATGGTGATTTTATAAGACTTGAAAGTGGTTTTATAAATATCTTTAGGTCTTCCGATTCTACCTTTTTAGTGTTTTGGTGTGGTTTTTTCCTTCAAATATGGTTTTGAAATGGGGTTTCTGAGAAAAGATTGGGTATACTATTTGGAATTGTTTAATGAAAGATTTGAAATATTTAATGATTTATGTATGTGGTGAAACCATATTGGAAAAATGTTTTGGAGTGTGTATATTATGAAATGTTACACTTTCAATGTGAGAGGGAATATTTTGTGATGTGTTCCATCTTTGAAATGTTTTACAAATTTTTTTGAAGGATTTACTAAAGTGTGTAAGAGATGTAAAAGTGATGTGGGATATTTTGTGTGAGTGTGATGTGAAAAAGGGATTATGGTTTTGAAAAAGGGTTTTATGTAAAATGAGAGTGGGTTTTTATGTGAGTTTTAATATATTGGATTGGTTTCATAAAATTGTTTAATGGATTTATGGAAGTGTAAATGAAATGTGAGAAGTGTTGTGGGCTATTTTGGTGTGAGTCGGATTTTAAATCAATTTGAATGAAAAGTAGACTTTTGTGACTTGGGTGGTATACATGTGGGATTTATGAGGAATTTTTTATGAGGAAATTATATTTTCTTTTGAAAAGTATATTTCATGACTTGTTGAACTTGTTTGAGCACAATGGGAAAACCCAGGTATCTAGGTGGGTGGATGTGTACTAGTATTCTAGTGAATCTGTGGGGTTCAGCCTCATTTTTACATAGAAATATTGACTATAACTCTAAATAAACTATGAAGATGATGATTGGGGACCAATAGGTTATGGGTATGTCCCCTAGTAGTGGCTCATGGATGAGAACAAATATTATTTATGGTTACTCTCACCGAGATACGAGGTACCTAGGACCCACAGCTAGCTAGTGCCTATGGGTTATTTTCTATTTATTATGCTCATTAGAACCTTTATAATCACCGTAGAAATACCATATATTTTTATTGAAAATTAATTAGAATTTTAATTTATTTTAAATGTGTTGATTTTTTAAATTATCCCACTTGAAAACATATTTTTTTAAGTTTCATCTTTCAGAAATTGTAACTAGAAATTACAAGTTTTTGAAAACTTGCATGCTTTTCATCTTTGAATGTATATCACATGGAATATCGTAGTGGTGGTATACTACTAGGATTTGGATCACACCATACTTACACCTTTGTGTGTAAGTAGACTTGGTTATTTGTATTGTTGTAGGTTTGGGTAAAAGTTTTGGGCCAACAGTTTGGGTTTTTACCGGCCGCCCGTGATGCGGTGTGGGGGATATGACTTGAGGGAGTTGCCTCTTGCCATGTGGAGGTTCTCGGGATGTCCTTATTTAGTTTTTTATCTTTTTAATGGTATGTAAACATAGTTTTAACTTATGTAATCAAGTTCTGAAATTTCGAAAAAGACCATTTTAGTTGAAAAATCTAGATTTATTTTATAGAGTTTGTTTGGTGTTTAATGTTAATAAAATAAAGTAAATCATTCCCAAAGGACATTTTATGATTCTTGAGAACTTTAGAGTGCCAATGGGGAATGAGAACACCCTTTGGGACTTGTTGCTGGTCAGGTAGGGTGCCGGTTTTTATGGAGACCAGATTCGGTTTGTGACACAATTCATATTATGATGGAAAGAATGTAGGGCCATATATGAAGATTTAGGAACATGAGAATTCATCTATTTCACGTGTCTTAAAAATCCATAAAAATTTTTGTGAGAAATATGATTTTCTTGGGAATGAAATATAAGAAATTATGAAAATTATTTCATCCCAAGAAGATGTTATGAGAAAGAAGATGAAGGTACAAGGTAGTGAATTTTCCATAATCTAGGAGGTAAAGAATACAAACTCACATATGAGTGTAGATGACAAAAATAATATGAATAAGAAATCTATAATGTTTATTCAAATGATATTAAGTGGAGAGTATAGAAGAAATTAGTTCTCAAAGTTGAGAGAAAACTCACATTCTTGTGGATTTTTCTAATGAACTAATATGTTTCTCATTATTCTATAATTGTTTTGTTTATTTAAGATAACTTATAAAGAATTAAAAGGGAAAATTAATTGTTATACACACTAGACCAAAAATATGTTTTTCTTTATGGATTACCATAACATTCATAATTATTATGGATTTAGTGTATCCTATTATGGGGAGAGATTTTGTTAATAGGATTTCATGTGGTGAATCTGGAATTTCTGTAAATCTATCTAATAGTGCAGAAAGAGGCTTTACAATGACTCTTATAAACCTTATTTCTTTATGTCAAATATATTTATAATCAGTTATTTTTTGTTGATAAAATCATTATAATGGGGAGATATTGATGTCTTTAAAATAAAAATTTTGATTTTTTTGAGGTGTGTGTAGGCTATAATGTTTTCTTAATTAATATATTTTTTGAATAGCCAAAAAATGAGGATCTAATAATGGTGTTACATGTATGGTTATTTATAGATATAATTAAAATAAATGATTATAATTTATTGTTTTTATAAGGATTATCCCATTTTGAATTATATTTTCTTCACTAAAGGATCTACTAAGAAAATTATGTAGTATCATCCATATCTTAAGTGGAAGAACATGTTATTTAGGAATGAAAAGGGAGAAAAAAATGATTTTAGATGATTTCAAGAAGAGTTTAGGTAAACCCCCATATTTTATTTTTTATTTCTTCTTATTTATGGTAATAAGGAGAATCGTACATAATTATATAAAAAAATGTTCACTTTTATTAATAATAAATCCAATGTAAGATATTTTATACCCATTAGAATGAATTATAATTTATTATTAGTAAAGAATATTATTGTTAATGTAAATTCAAATACATGTTCATGGGTGATATATGAATAAATATAAAATATATTTCTTGGGAAATGTAAAATGTTTTTGAGGCTAAAATAAGTATTTATTATTTATATTGTTTAATAAAAAAGAAATAATTTTATTATGGAGATTTGCCATACTGATATTCATGATTAATATATGTGATAATGGAGGATACATTTTCTATAATAGGTTATCATATTATTGGATGTGTAATTTAAATAACAAGATTTATACCTTTGGTTATCAAGTTTTTCTCCGTTATGAAAAACCATCCAAATGAATGATGATGACTACGTGTAATGATTCAAAGTTGTATTGAGACGATTTTGAAGGAATAAGAGATCAAAATGGGGGATTGAGGAACCTATTTTTTGAATTAATTTAATAAGTAAAATTAATTAAAATGATGTTGAATTTATATAGACACATTACAATTTTATAATCTCATATGAATTCCCAGTTATATATGATATTACTAGTTCATATGAATATGAGCAGGGGAAGAAAAATAATAATTGCAACATTCAACATTCACAGGTGGCTTGTATAAATTTCCTTCCTTATCATATACTAATAATTGTTTCATAATAATTTTATATCTATATGTATAATATTCATGAAAATATAAAATATGTCTCATTGAATTTGATAATTGGTGTTCTATATACAATATTTGGGTGTGTGTATGATATTAATGTTTGCGCATACAATATTAAAGATTCATATGATATTAGAAGTGAATATTTTAAATATGATAAATTTTTAAAATTTTATAGAATTATCATAGTACACTTTAGTCCTTGAATGATATCTACTTTTTAAAATATTACACTCACTATAATTTTGTGGAAATATGAGATACTAGAATTATTTTTTAAAGAATTAATTAAAGATAAGTTATTGAATTTCAACTGAAGTATTAAAATATTTTAAACAATAAAATGATCATGGTCCACGATTAAAATGGAGTAAGAGAAATATGGGAAGAATCTGGTTATTGAGAATAGTTCCATTCTAGAAGAGAAGCCACCACATCATAGTGTCATGCACATGAATAATTCATAAGAAATAAAAACATTGATTTTTTTGGGAAGAAGAATATGGGACATTCAATATTGAATAAGGAAAATATATTATTCATTATTTTGGGAATTTAATTTGAATAATTTAACATGATTAAATTTATTTTTAATTATATGATTAAATTATTATTCCATTAATTGATTTAAATGTTTTGAGATCACTATTTATAAATAATAATTGAGAAGTTTTTGAAAATAAAATAGAATCCAAATATTCTTAATTTTTATAAATGTAAAATATTTTAGTTACCTATTAAAATTTGTCCCTCATATATTTATATAACTTAATGGAGTTAGAGTATGTGAATTATAATGAATTTAGATCTAGATACTTCAATAGTTTTGAGAAAATAAGAAGGTGCTTTATATTGAGAAACATTGAAGAAGAAGGACAGTTGTTCTTTTCAGGAGTATTCAAATTATTTGGGGTAACTATGTCATGTAAGTGTTGGGGATACCATGTTAATACATCTTTTTCATAGTGTAATATCAATATAAATTGGCAAAGAAGAATCCTGAAGCACAAGAAAATGTTTCATTGTTTATATCATACTTGGAAGGAGAGTTATATTCTTTTTGAATAATTACAGAAGAATGAAAAATAGTGAAACTATGTTTTCATAGGAATATGAAAATCCTAGTATATAACCACTTATAGATATTGTGGAACAATCCATGATTTGGGGGGACTAATGAATCATGGTATAGAGTAGGTCTTCCTGAACCAAACTTGTAAATCTATTGTAGTGTGCATTTTATTTTTAAAGTGAAGAAAATGTTGATATATGAAAATAAATTGATATGATAAATAACATAAAATTTATATGATTTTGTGTTAAAAATTAATTTATAAATATAAGACCATTTATCCCACCCATAATGGTTAGTCTGTTCTGGGGCATGAAAAACATATAAAATCCCATCTATAAATTCTTTTGGATATACTCCAAAACAATTTTTTATATATCTTAGTGATTTTTATAAGCACATTGTAACAAAACATAATCTCTATTCACACAAACATAATGTATACCTCCATGGGATTTTATAGACATGAAAACTTTTATTAATTCTCTAATCCATATTTTTATGTAAAGAGAACATCTAGAAATGAATCATTTATTTTCTATCTATAAATAAATATTGAATAATATCTATCAACCATATATATCTCCATTCATGGGTATAAAAATTATATAATGTGTAATATATATTATTATAAAATCTTAATTTTAAATACATCATATTACCATGAGACACTTATTTTATCTGTCTTGTATAGCCTACACACACTTTCTTAATTATTTTAGTATAGACTGCATATCTGGGTGGGTAATTCTCATTTCACTTATCTAGATGGATAAACATATCACATACCCCATATCCTAATAAATAATTACATCATAAGTAACATATCTATTTATGATCATAATAATCCTTCATTTTTAGTAACTGAGGGCGTAGATATCGTACATATCAATTGAGAGGAAATGTAAAAAGCTAATAAAACCTCAACTAATGACATGATCAAAAACATACCATACAAAAAATTAATTATCTTAGCCTCAATGAAAGTATAATAAAGGAATTATAGAATAATTTTTCCCAAGACAGATATATTTTCATCCAAGGGTGACATAGATTCAATATGATACAATCACCCCTTGTATACAAATTAAATACTCATCAAAACTCTTTCTCTACATCATGAGTGAATTACATATCCCTATATTATAGCCCGACTAATATAACATTTTTAGTCCATCACTAACTATAATACTTTTTGATGACCACCAATTGGGATAATTGAAATTCATACTTTGATAGGTTTGTTATCATTTCATTATACTTAATATATATATAGAACATTAAATAATTAATTGAAGGAAATTTTTTTATATAAAATAATACACTATATATTCATGAACACCTTTAATAATATTAAAAAATAAAAACTTACGCATCAGCCAAATAATTTACCATATGATATACTGTCGGAAAGCCCTTGTGTTTTCTCTTATTTTAAGGTTGTATTAAACACATTACAAAGTCATGTAATTCAATCCACATATTTATAGGACTATCTGATAGATTTTCTCACAAATATCATTTAATAGGATAATATAAATGAAGAAATATTTATCAAGAAATGGTGATATTAGGATTTATAGTACTCATGTTCAACACTTTTAACATAATATCCAAGCTTATTTTCTTTAGAACAACCATTTTCTAAATATTGACCAATTTTATTATATTAATATTTATAACTCTATTTATGTTTGTATAAATGTTTTCACAAAATCTCCACTAAAAAATCTATTTGAGATTATTTGTTAATATATTTAAATGTAACCCAATAAATTAAAATCATTCTTTACAAAAAATCCTTAACTCATTTAGGATATAATCTGACATATACATTGAATTATATTTTAAAATCATTTAATTGTTATACTATGAACGTTTCTATGTTCAAACCTACTCCCACTAGCCTCTAAGAAACAATAATTTATCTAAACTATATTTTTTAAATACATGATCTTCTTTTTATTATTAAATAACACTTATTTATATTACCAATTTTTTAATAATATACTATTAAAATCATATCAATTATATAATTATATGTGTTTAGAGAAATATTCTAGAAATATGAATTTTTTTCTATAAAATATTTCATTTCTTGATGATAAGAGCACTTTCTCACAAATTCTGACGAAGATCATAAATATATAGCTTTTATCATAAATAAAACTTTGTATATCATTAACTTAATTTTAATCCATTTTATATTCTTTAATAAATAATAAACATTTTATATAAAATCTATCATCACTTATTATTCATAGTTTATATTTTTTGGAAATACCACTCTTATAAAATAAGTGAAATCATTAAAAAAAACACATGTTTTATTTAAAACTCATCCATGATTTTATGTAATCAAATGTGTCCATATATTTAATGTATAAGAACATTAATAAAATAATTTAATAACTAATTGAATCAATAATCATAAAATAATAATTATTTATGATCTTATATACATATTTACAAAATTTTTATTATGTGAAATTGATATTATATGCATTTAAAACCTAATCAATAAATTTATATTACATTAATGCATGATTTATAATCTGCAAAAATTCACATTAACACATTTAGGTATTTTAGATAATCTTATCTCTAATGTACTAGAATCCCATAGTTTAAACCTTTCTCATACCTTAAAACTCATTCATTTAATTTAAAAGATGTTTATATTAACTCTCCATAACTTGTTTTCTTCTTAAATTGGATAAAACATTATAGTTTATCTTTTTTTATCATCATATAACATGATCTTGGACCTCCTTTTTCATTCTCATGAATCATATACATATTTAAAATTTCTTGTAAATATTTATAGAAATTATTCAAGTAGAAATTCAAAATAAATTTTTAGATCCTTTATGGTTGTGATTGTAGAATATAGTACATTTATAGATATATACTGAATGGTGACCCCAGTTTCTCCATGGCATTTACCCTAGGGGTAAATTCGCTTAGTAATCCTGTAAAAAATATGATTTCAAATCCATATAGGGAATAATTTCCATTATTCTATAGCGGTAATATAGAACTGTAGTAGGGTGGGTATTGTAGAAGGTATTGTAGTAATGATTTTATCCACCAAATTTGGGAATATGGGCCACATAATTATGCCTACAATCCAATAGGATTTCATTGCATATATAGGACTTTGTAATATCTATTTATATTTTCCATTAGACCTTTGGGTCATCCAAAAAGTGATGAACTATGGTATTAAATTAAACATGGATCATTAGACCGATCTGTAGTGTTATTATTCATAGTCAGATCAATCTAGAGTGGTCTTGAAGGTAAAAGTTTATAGTTCCATTAAAATTAATTCATGTGCATCCCTCCCTAGGGAAAGATCATTATATGTCATAACATTGGTGTTTTCTATGTGTAGATACATAAGGAATTCCATAAGCTATTGTGGTAATACAATATTTCATCCTCTAGGACTTTATGTCATCTAAAAATGTATGGCTATTGTGACTCTAGGCCTTCAGAACATGTATTGTAATACTCTAGTCCATGTAAAGTATTCCTTTCATACTAATTAAAAACATGACTATATAATAAATAAAAATTCAAAGACCCTTGGGATAGAGAGCTATCATCCCAAAATCATCCATATTCTAATATTTATTTTTAATAATTGGATCAATATAAATATAAATCAATTTATAAATATAATAATAATATATAATATATTTTCCACAATTATCATTCTCTTAATTATTTATATCTCCAGCAAGAGATTTATCATGATGTTCTTTCCCAACACATAGAATTTTCCTTCATGTCTAAGAAAAACATTTAAATTAATATACCAATATAAAATAATCTCCGATGAAGATTATCCTTTTCATGAATTAATTATAATTTTAGGTCTGATGAGGATGATTGTATTTTATCAAAAAATAATTAGATGAGTATCAGATATTATAATCTTTTAATAAGGAATTTTAGTAAATGGTACCCCACTAATATGGTAACCCTTTTTTTATAATATCCATTTGTGTACCAAGATTCATATTTTATAATGATTTATTTTCATTGAAAATTCTCCCATAACATATTTATTTATGTTTATCATTACTTCAATCCTATCACATATGAGTATTAGATTCTTTGAGAGAAAAATATATTTACCAGATCCATCATATATAGTATCTGAACTTTATTCCACTTGGTAAATAATTCAATTAAGGTCACCCAACTATATGTTACCCAAATCATTCACTATATAAAAAACTATTAGTAATGTTAGGTAACCCATAACTAGATTAACAAAGATAATATAATCCATGGGAACCCAAATTTGGAATGATTAACTTATTTTCCGGATCAAGGTCTTGAAAACTGTTCACTTTTTAAGGGAATCTAAGGATTATAATTTGTAAGGGGTTATTGAATCTCATAATCATATATCATCTATTCCCTATTTTTTATGAAAGATTATAATGGTTTAGTTTTAATATCATATAACATAGGGAAAATTAATACCTATATAAATGTTTTATAACTGATGATTTCTGTTACATTGTAATGTACTAAATCAAGCACCCTAAAACTGTTTCTTGATCTAGTTCACTGTGAGACCTCAAGCACATGTCCCCTTACACAAGAGGCTACTAACCAGCAGTGAACGACTAAAGGTGGTATATTAGGGAAACCATACCCTCATTTCAATTTAAAAAATAGAGGAAATAAAAAACATCATCCATAGAAGTAAATAAACAGAGTGATAAAAGTGGTAAATATAATAAATTTTAAATAAATGAATGGTCTAAAGGCCCAAAAATAAATGTCTTACATAAATCACAGTTCATGCACTAGGTTGAACATATATATACATGATAATATAAAATGAAATGAAATAAAAGTATGTGGATATACTGCTAATTATGATATGGACCATATAAAAAGTCTCGAAGACACACTCAAGCTACACTAGCCCAATCATAAGAAATACATATGAGCAGTTTCGCTCGATCAAACAACCATGAACCCGAAACATATCTATCATGTATATCTGATAAATATAAAAATAGATATAAAGTTTACACACATACACACAAAGGTGCACATATAGGGCATGAGAAGTAAATCATAGTAGGAAACCCCCAAAAATGATGTCATAATCTATTGATATAATTACATTCTCATTCAATATGATCAGTTATAATGGGACACAACTAGAATAATAATGATAATAGATAATATGAATGAAAATAATTTATGGTTGATCTTTGTGATAATGATCCTTTTCAACCATACCGGCTTCAGCCAATGATGGAATATCTCTAAACAATGTTCCCAAATGTATGTTTGTGTGTCTATATATATATATATATATTTGTGTGAATATATATATTCGCATATATATATATATATATATTTGTGAGTAAGGTGAAAATAATATAAACCAAATGAAGATGATCCTTGGTCTGTAATCTCGATCTAATGGACACACTATAAATAAGGTATTTTGCTAACTAATGTACCACTTAAACCATGTATGTTTAAGTTAATCCCGGGGTCCATAATTACAACTAAAAAATACCTGATTTTCTTATTGTGGGAAATGTCTCTGAGAATGCTACATCACCATAATGTGGATATGTTTCCAAGCCTTATGTTCACCCATATTCACCTACAATCATTATAACAAATGATTCCATATAATTATTAGACATTCTATACATACAAAACATTTATGTCATATATATAAAATAGGGACTTGAGGTACGTAATCAAGGAATCCATGTATAAAGATAAAAACAATGAATTAGATAATTAATTTTTACTATGAGTACATTTAAAGGATTCTTATATCAAAATCCTTATATCACTCAAGGAATAAATATTACATTTAATCAAAGATCCTATCCGTGGAGTTCCGTATAAGGAACCTAGGTATTGAAAATGAATTAGTTTAGTTCATGTAACGTCTAATCCCATATAAAGAAATGAGTTTCAGTAACATGAGTGTTTCTCATAGTGCATAGAATATAAATCATCCCATGATACAATCCAAGGATTTATATAGAAGGAACTTGAGTATCTTTTAAGGGGTTTATAAAATATAAATTATCCTATAAGTACATCAAGGAATTCCACATAAGGACCTTGAGTATCGCTCAATATTTATATATAATATCCATTAACTGTTGATCCCATACAAGGAATATTATGTAAGTAACCTGAGTATCGGTCAAGGGATCATATAATATCAATCAACCTATGATGCTATCCAATGCCTTCAGTATAAAGAACCTGATTATTGCCGAAGTCATACATATAACCTCAAATATAATATTACTGTGTGTAAGGAATTATGTTTAAGGAAGATATTTATTTCTCAACTAATCATATAAACTATTTTCCCTATGATTATATACAATTAATTCCAAATCGGGAATAAAATTATCACGCAAGAAATGTATAATAAACTCTTCCTCTATGACCATTGAAAGAATTAGAACATTATAAATCTTTTATCATAGAATGAGTATATAATTCAATTACCCTATGAGTTTGTCCAAGAAATTTTTATCAAGGAATAAAAGAATATATAATTTCATAATATAATTCTGATTTTGATCCTAGTAATTAACTTTAGTAATCCTAATAAATGAATTTCAAGAATAATTTTCAGATGTCAGATCACAAAAAGTATATATGGGAATTCTAAACATATATCGCATCACATTAGTCCAATCAACAAAGTACCAAGAATCACACCTGGTAATCATAAATGAAATAGTAATATACACGTTACTATATAAATAAATAATTGAGGGTGAATGAATACCTAAACTTATGACTTATTCTATTTCCCAGTGGGATTACATTTTCATCATGAGTTATAATGTGAAACCCGCTACTCTATCTACCAAAACCTGTAATGCACTATATCAGGGCCAGTCAAAAATCAAGGAATCCACTAGGTCCCCTATATGAATAATTAGGAATGGAATCCTAAATTAGATCATAGAAATCAATAAGTGGAGATATCCAACATGGGATCTGTGGAAAGAAAAATATATTTATAAATACTACATAGAATACTCTTAATCAAAACATATGTGAAGGAATCATTTAGGGGATCATAAAAAAGAATTGATATGAAGAGTCATCATATAAGGGTTCATCAAAAGGATCATAAATGGAATAAATCCTACATAATACCCTATACATTGAAACTAATGTAAATGAATCCTACTAGGGATCCTCTGAAAATACTAATCTTATAGCCTCCTATGCTATAAGGGAACTTCTTTTATGAGAGACATCATAAAAAAATTACATAATCACCAATCAATATTAATAGATCACGTTCCTTCTTAGATCAATGTCTCACTCTCATTTGATAACTAAAACTATTTACTGGAGGAATAATCTCTCCATTATAGCTCATTTTCACTAATAGCCTCTTAAGAGTACTAAAATTACCTCAAATGTTTCTCCATCACAATATATGTTGAAAATTAATCAAAATGAACTACAAATGAGTCAAATTTAGTCACCATGGAAGAAAATACTAAAAAAAATATTATAAACAGAAGTAAGAAGGATTATAAGAAATTTATACCCAAGTGCACGACATGTACTATTGTATCTCCACCTGGTTGTGTACATCATCTATACATGTATTGCAAAACAAATTTGAATGATATGTATAACATGTATAAGGGATGTTTCATTCATGGGATACCATCCCATGTACAACTCATGGTATGTCATTGTATCTTGTCCATATCGTGTGCTGCTACACAGAATGCAACCAAAATGAGGGTCTAGCCATGTACACTGCACGACCAATTTCCCCTACATGGGCTATCTTTCTAGGTGATCAACTACAAGGTCAAGAACTGGAAAAAATAATTTACTCCTAGTGAACTACATGTACATCTAAAAAGTCATCATCCCCAAATCGGAAGACCAGATGACGTGTGTTCCCAAACTACATATAGTGTGATCGGGATTCCTTAGTGGGGAACCCCTAAAATCCACCTAAAACAACCATTTTCACCTATGTAAGAATAAAAAAACCATCATGGGGTCTTTAGAAACCATTAATGTTTTTAAAACTAGAATTTTTTAAATCTATGTGGATATATGGAAATAACATAAAAAAATTTCATTGTCTAGAATCCACTAAGACATCACCCACTTCCATAGTCTGTGACAGCTGAATGATGATTTGCCTCCTCACAAGCTCTGTTGTGGTACCTCAATTATTCTCTCTGACATTTCAATATTTGTATCCCTATCCTCTAGTTATTATAGTGGAGAAATACCATAAGGTAATGTGTGAGAATCTTGGAAGAAAAAAGACATGAAAAATGGGAAAAAAGGAAGACAAATAAAAAAGTATAAAAAGAGGGCACGAGTTTGGCCTCAGTGCCCAATAAGAGATTATTCCTCTCATAAGAAAAACCGCATGTTTTAAACTTAATTTTATAGATGGAATCTCAATATGATTCTGTATTAAAAATATTTATCCAAACTAACTAGTTTGAATAAATTAATATTTAATTAACCAAAAATTAAATAATATTTAATCCATGAAAATTGAAATGGATTAAAATTCATAAAAAAATCTTTCCTTTGGTAATCACAATATTTTGGGACCAATGGAGAGGTCATAAAAATTATCTGAGACCATCTTCTTAGGGAAATTTAAAAATTTACCCTTTCCATGCTTCTAAAATGAAAATTCTTATTTAGTCTAAAATTACAGTCTTAAAAAACAAGGGTTCATAAAAACTTCCCACCATCACCTTTATCATCCCCATGAATCCATATTGGTTAAATTTCAGACATACTATTATCTCAATAATATACAAAAGTATGATGTCTTTATCATCCAATGACCTATCTCATAGATTTAAAAACTCTTCTATCAAGAAATATTTTCGACCATGATAGATCTAATACTCCCCTATATAGAAGTATCCCTATCACCACCTGAAACATGAGTTATATTATAAAAGTCTTACACTTGTTCAATTACTAGAAAGTATAATAGGAGTGGCCAAAACTTATCATATTAGAGTGCTAATATGGAAGCATCAAAACATTGGTTGTTCCAATTTGAAAATAATGGTTTCCATGGAAAATGAAAAATTTCCACTCATTATTAGGGTCAGCACCCTAAAACTAAAAATGGTACACTCCAAACAATATTGATGACCTTATAAAATTATTTGAGAATGACCTAAATAGGCTCCTTCATCAAACTAGGAATGAAATTTAAAAATAAAAGAAGCTCAATATATAACTAAGGCTCTCTTCGCATACTCTGGATGGTGGAATGACATAGGGAATGATCATTTTTAACTAAGAGGAATCCAATATTCCATATATTGGCAGTTATAAATATCTCAGATCATTTATCACATCAATAATAGGATATACATTCATTTTAAAATTTCCTGACACCATGTCTATTGATGATGTGTGTCACGGTCAAATCATAGTTTAGTCATCCCAAGGAACATAATTGATTTTTGATTTCTCCTCTACCAAAGAGAATTATATAACATTTTCTCATAAATCCCGGTAAATTTTCACAATAAAATTACTTTAAAACTATCATTCCTTATCCCACACAAGTCTATTAATCGATTTATAATTTAAACGGTATCGCACATGAAAAACATGTACCATCATTACCCAACTCTGACTCATATAGGTCATCCATCACAATGTCAAACATACCATTCTAAATGAAATTTTAGTCACATTAATCTTGTATTCCCCTTGGATCACATCTTAAAAATTGATCACTACTCTTGTTCGATGATTTATTTCCACAACCCCCATCATACAATACTAATTTAATAAAATTAAATCATTAACTATGAAACTACCGTTTGGCTAGGTTAGGTACCCAAATAGTCATTCCAATTGATGGCATTCTCAATTACCAATAAACCTATCCATATAAAACAAAACCAAATATTTTACCATGAATCTGTATCAAATGAGTGCACAAAAAAGCTCATTGCCTAGATGGCATCTACAAACCTCAAACAAACCTTCTTCTAGATTTCCCATGATCAAACAAAATGTCGAACTATAATGGTCTGAATCACAACTGTGGGTCTATTGGTCTTCCATGAAGCCCTACATATCAAGTATCAAATAAGGTCATTGTGTCTTACCACCTTTCCAAAAAGTAAATCCTCTCACTATGGTCAAAAATCACGGGGCGTCATCTACACACATATCTCAATGCAAGTCATCTAACACACCTGTAAACCATATCTAACAAAAGTAAAAATAACATAGACAAATAAGGGTGAAAATATATCAATGATTTTTAAATTAAAAATGTTATCAATTAGAATATTTTAGAGCATAAAACCATATATGATATATTTAGATACACATTTAATTGAAACCCATTTAAAAATACTAAATTTAAGAAAAACTCTAAAAATATAACTTATAGAGCCTCATCCTCATAGGTCCATGATCCTCTCCCACAATTCTCACAAGGAACTAATCCCAATAGGTCATGATATGAAATTTATAATGATAAGAAACTGATAGTCATCACATACCGTCATATGGTAATTTTCCCATGAGGTCCATTTTATAATAAAATTTTAGTTACCTATTGGATTCATATTAAAAGATCTATCTAGATCCCTAGAAATGACATTTGGTTAAGTAAAAAATCATAAAAAGTTAGATGGGAAACTTCTTGTTGTTTTTTCTTAGTTTAATATATCTTCACTGAAAAAAAACCCACAAGGGTTATAATAGTAGGTAATCATAGGCCATGTTGACCTACTAGGGTCATTATACCTCATGTCCATGATTAATGAGTCATCATCCTAAATTTTTAATTCTTAATCATATATCAATATAACCTTCCATTAAAAGGAAATATATTTATGCTAGGAACATTGAGTAGAATGCCCCCAATAATATACATAGAAAAACACCATTTAATTTATTAAATACATTATAAAAAATAATCTACCGACTCCAGTAAAATCTCAAACTAGTATACCTATAATTATAAATACTAAGTTCAAAATACGATGCACGAGATACCTAGTTTATATGCTGACCAATACTCAATATAAATCAATGGACTCTTTCCAATTTTCCATGATCCATAAATAAATAATAAATCCTAAAATATATATCACATGTGTGTCACTCAATGAAAAAATAATATAAAATAATAACATCACAAAATAATAATACAAATCATATATCCCTAGAAGACATGACTTCTTATAAAAAAAGTGTTCTTGATGCACTAGTCTGATATCCATCACCGGTTCTGATAGGAAACGAAATCGACTCTAATATCAATTTTTAACTTCCATTTTTGGTTTCTACTAAACTAATGCGCTGAGCCATTTTTCTGTGAATCCTCATGCATGCCCCCCTTATGCCAGAGGCTACTGAATAGCTGCATGGGTATATTTTTTGTAATATGGGGAGACTATTCCATCATATTATAGAAAGAAACTTTTTTGATAACCAGAAATCATCTATATAAATAAATGGTGTGTAGAGGATAGAAATATATACAATAAATCAGTAATAAAGGAATGCAGTAATGTCTTTAAGGGCCATGTTATAGATAAAGAATATATCACTCTAGGTGTATATAATCTATTTAACTAATTGTTACATCCAAGAAATTAGGTATAAGGAACTTAGGTATCTCCCAGGACTAAATTTGTATCCTTTGAGCTTATCCAAGTCATTCTATGAAAGGAACCCTAGTGTCTCTCAAGGTACATATAATACCAATTGGTTAATGAGCCCATCCATGGCATTCCATGTAAGGAACCTGAGTAGCGATCACGGTGTACGTATAATATCAATCTACCTACGAACCAGTCCATGTCATTCTATGTAAGGAGACCAATTATATATCAAGGAATATATATATAATATTAATCATCTGGGGATAATAACGAATGAATTCAATGTAAGGAACTAGAGTATCACTCAAGGGATAAATATAATATAAAAATACAATAATCTTGTCCATGGAATTTAGCATATGCCTGAATGGTCAAAAGACCTTTTTATTTATTTTTGACAACCAAACTTTTCATGGGATGAGTGGGAACCCTTACAATTCCCGCAAGCTTAGTTTATTACATGAAACGATGTCCTTAGTAGAATTCATCCCAGATATGACTACTTGGAAATTCCCCCCCCCAACGTCTAGATTGTATAGTCATTTTCCCACCACCTCATTTCTTGTTCGGATTGAAATACCTATACAGAGGTTCAAAGACCTCATCCTTATGGAAATTTTGAAACACTCTCATTCGTCCATGTCCAAATAGATTTGTTTAGGTGAAACCTCATGCTCTAATTCCCCTTCTAGATACAGTTTCTTTGGTATTTCTGGTTTCATCTACACTTCATGATCTATATGAGGTGGAACAAAGGTGTTGAGCTGTCCCAAAGTCCTTGATGTGGACTGAAATCCTTAATTGTACCAAAGGCCTCGGGTGGCCTGAAGGCCTTAAGGACTCCAGGCCCAAACTAGTGGCCAAAATGTGAATTGTTCTGGCTACTACAATGTTGAGTAATATGTGCTACAATACCTGCTATAGTAATCCAAAAATATTCCTTCACCTAAATTCAAACCCGGGTCTCATGGATTCACTTGTAAAGTCCTCACCAACCAGTTTGCGGCCCATGTGCAAGGAATTTGGCATACAGAACCCGAGTACCGCTGAAGGCATACATATAACCTCAAATAGATTAGAATCCCTCCAAGGAATTCCATTTAAGGAACCGGTGTATCACTCCATGCATTATATAAACCAATCTCTCTATGAGTACATCCATATAATTCCTACATGGGAATCAATGTATCACCTAAGGTGTATATAAAAAAAATCACCCTATGATTCCATCCAAGGAATTACTACTTTTGAATCAAAGTATCACTGAGGGTATATATAATCCATTCTCCCTATGATTCATTTCCAGGAATTCCTACATGGGAATCCAAGTATAACTCGATGTGGAATAATATTGAGATTCATATCCTATAAAGTACATATGTATTTCCAAATAATTTATATTCTAGAAGAATGTTTATACATTATGAACATATATCACATTGTATCACGCCCATCAACCAAGTACTAAGAAAAACCTTTGGGAGTTATAACTAAATAAGATTTAGACAAGTTAGTATATAAATAAAATAGTGTGGTTAGTTTAATGCATAAACCCACCACTACTATTATAGCCCCACATGCTTATTAGATCGATATAGTTTCAAATGTGACAACCACAACCATCTCTACTGAAACCTATAATGAAATAGTTTATTGTTGATAAAACATCGTAGAACGTACTAGGATCCAAAATTAATATACTAGAGAGGCATCCTACTCGGTATCATAAGAATCAATATTTTATCATAGGAATCCTGTATGAGATCCTCATAATGAATAAGATATAGAGGAATACTACATAGCTCCCTCTTAGGCAAAAAAATGGTGGATTCATCATATATTGGATCCTCAAAGAAACAATAGGTAAGTAGATTCATTCTACATGGGGTCCACGAAATGGTATCTAAGGGAATTCATCCTACAAAAGACCATCAATGTAGAAATAAAATTGGGGGCATCCTACCGGGGATTGTGGAAAACGATTAATCTCATAACCTCTTGGTCCATAAGGTCACATATCCCACAGGGTATTTCCTTGATGGAAAAACTAAAAAAGAATCCATCAAGATACATGGTTGATGGACCAAGATAGATCCATGACTCACTATCAAGAGATAACTGTAAGTATTTTCTAGAGGAATTGACATTATATTAAAGTTTATTTTTTTCAAAACACCACTCTCGTGTCATGAAACTACCTCATGGGTTTTAACATCACCATCTATATAGAAAAACACTTAAACTGGACTACTAATAGGTCCAATTATGAATCTAAGGAAAATAAAATAACTAAATAGGGTGGCTAGAGAAGAGTACACTGAGTGTATACGAAAGTACATGGAACGTACTCTCTTAGCTCTACGTAGTCATGTAATTCAACCAATCATATTGTGTAAAACCCATGCGCACAGTGTGTATAACATGTATACAATGTGTACACTACATTGGGTACCTAACAATGTACCTCTAATGTTCTAGAAATGTATCTTTTTCTTGTCGTGTACTTAAACATGGGGTGAAACCAACATAGTTGTCTGATCGTGTGCTCTACATGGACGAGTACACAAAAAAAGGCTATCTAGATAGGTGCTTGACAAGATGGTTGAGCACCTGTATTTGTTTTGTACTCCCAATACATGGTGTGTACTTTTAAAATTTCATATTCTTAAAAATGGAAGAACACACATTCTGTGTTCCTAAAAAACAACCCATGTGACTAGAATTTCTTAATTGTAAACCACAATAATAAGAACAAAATTCTTATCTTCCTCATTTAATCATTGATTGACACCCAAGGTGTACATAGATACTGTAAAAATACTATAAAATTATAATGTCATAAATCACTGGGTATCTAAAGAAAAAACTAAAAAATAGACTACCTTTGGTTGGAATCCTCTATAGCTTCGCCCGTATCCATGGTCTATGGATGACGTGTGACGATCATGCTACTCCAGAGCTCTTCGGTGGTACCTCCCTTCCTATATCCCTCTTTTTACCCTTACCTACCATATCTCCTCTCATTTTTTTGTGGATGTATCTTATAGGGGGAATTCATGGGAATCCACAGAAGAGAAGATAAAAGTACAAGGGTAAAAAATAAGGAAAAAAATAAATAATTAAAAATGGGCCTGACCCTAGCCCAAATGATCAATATTATAATACATATCTTTTAAGACCCCTCCCCCATTATAGAATGAATGAAAGGTATGGAATCTTAAATTGATGATCCTCTAAAATATATAGCTGAGTGAACGCCTGAGAATAAATTAATATTTAAATAATAATTATAAAATATTAATTATTCTATTAAATTCAGAATGGATAGGAATTATAAAAAAATCATATCCATAAGTAAACAGAATATTTTAGGACAAATAGGGTGGTCATAAAAATATTTATTGATCATATACTAGGAGAAAATAATAATTTTAACCCTTACAATCATCTAAAAGAAAAAATTCACATTTCTTCTCAAGTTCCATTCTAGAAATAATGTGTGTCCTTATATACATTCCATAAAACAAAAACCCACTATATTCACACACATCTAAATTCATCCCAAATATAAGGTACTTAAAACCATTTAATTTAATGTTTTCTAGTCATTGAAAATCAAAATATCCATAAGATAAATCATGATGTTACAAGAATCCAAACCCAATTTTATAGATAAAGATGATCCACTCTAGCTAGAGAAAAGATTAGCCAAAAGTCACACTATTAGAGGATAAATAATAAAAAGAAATCTCAATTACAATATAATTTGTATCACATATAATGTAAAAATAGTAATCCTTGTTTAATTTTATTCTCATAACCCATAAAAAATTATGGTCATAGATTAATGTATCCAACATTTATGTTATAACTTTAATGTATTTCTTTATCTTCATGGTGTGAAATTTATAATAATATTTTTAATATTTTAAATCCAGTCAAACATTCATTCATAATATAACACTTGATGTCCTTGAATAATAAATGAATAAGACTAAAACGAAATTTAATAATATTTTTTCATGAGATAAAAATTTAGTTCATATGTAAAATATTATAAATACATTATAATATAATAAATAAACATGAATATTTGTATTTATTTAAATATGTACACTTTTATAATAGATATTTAATAAACATTTTACAGGAAATCCTTTAAATTAAAAATATATGATATTTATTAAAACATTTATCATCATATAAATATTTCATAATTTTTATAAATTTTTTAAATAATATAATATCATACATCTTATTTTATTTAAAAAATTATTAAATATAATAAAATATTTTGGTATATTTAAATTTATATCCAAATAAGGAATTTTAATAAGAAAATTTTATATTATTATTTATGAATATTACCTATGTAAATATAAAATATTTTATATTATTAATTTTTTTATGTTGATAAAAACATTACAAAATTATTTAAACATGTATATTATTTTTAAATCTATATCTCATCCATATAATCATTTTTAGTATATTTTAATACCCCATCCAGGCTTGTGTTAGTGAAGAATTTTAATTATTTTAAAAGAAATAATTTTGATGAAATATATAATTGATAATTATTTATCATTGAAACCATTATATGGGTTTTCTTATTGAAAAACAAATTCCCTGAAAATACCATGTCTATTTTTATTAGGGGAGTATGGCTAATTTATTAAATTTATAATTCATAAATAAAAAATATTTACTTTATTTTTCATACATATGTCACATAATTCTAATGGAAATCCCATTTCTATAATAATTGTGATAATATTTTGAAAAAACACGATGTAATTATATCATTTTAATATTCAATATTTTTGAGAAATTTTCCCAAAAATGTTTTCAGAAATATTTTTTTTGTTTTAAAAATGTTATAAATTTAAGATTTTTTTCCATAAAATACATCATAGTTATGAAAAAAATAATAAACAATGACTATTTTACAAAAAACACATAAAGGTTCCATGAAAAAAATATTTTCCTATTTTATTTCTCTATTTCTAATTGCAAACGAAATTTAATATAACTTACTCAAATTACACATAACAACACTGGGGTCATATCCCTCATATGAAAAAAAACCAAGGGGACATCCATATGAACATATCTAAGAAGATCATTTACCCATCCCTTTGGGATATGTTTATCTTTGTATGGATAATAGGTCTACTAGGTAGAGAGTCACACTTTGACACACATAAATGTGTGAGATAACCCAAGAATTGGTTATCACCATATCCTTTGAAAAGATTCCAAAAAAAGGTTTTAGAGGGGATAATTCTAATCCAGAAATACCAGAAATAATCCACCAAAACGAATTTAACCAAAGATCCATCCAATTTTTTGGACTGGATAAAAATGAGTTAGAAATTCATACATTTTCTCCTTTGAATCTGATCTATTTAAGATCTTTAACATAAGCATGATAAATATCCATGAGAAATATCTAAAAAAATATTTCCTCTTAGGTTATTAATGGTGTTATTAATTATTCCACCAGTTTTGTGAACACTCTTTACAATAAGGTATGATTTTCATTTTATTTTCGATATTTTAAGTTGATTTTTGATTTATTTTTTAAATAGTTCTTGGATGTACGAAGTAATTTTGGTATTTTATAGGGAACATAAATCCTTGTGATCAAAACATCCAATACTATATTTTACCAGATATCTTATGGAATCCATTAGAGCTCCAACAAGCATAAAAGAGGCATGAGTGATGTCATTGTGATGAGGGAGATACAAATAAGGGCTTTGGTGGATAATTTGATGTTCAATTTGGGTCTAAAATAAGTCTTGATCATTTTCTAATTCTCATGTTTTCAATGACATGTTGTTTTTTAATGTAATGGTTATTGAATTTTTGTTAGAACAACTCTTTTTCCATTCTGTGGGATCATTTCTATGAAATAGTATCTCTCTAATCCCTCTACCTCTCTCAATAGAATCCATCAGTGATTTATCCACCGATTCATGATTGAATTTTGATCCATTAATGTAATTAAAATTTAAAATGTGGGCACTTTGATTTCCTTATAATATTATTCAACGTAATAATGGTTTTTTTGAAATCTTTTAATTAAAGTAGATTCTTTTAGTTTGATATAGTTGTGAATTATAACTACATAATGAAGAATTAGAACATTATTCTTTGATTAGTTTATTTGGTAGTTATTAAGTTAACACACTCATATATTTATTGTTTAATTGAGTGTTTAAATATGATTTCAAATATACTATTCTGATACAATAATTAGTGTGATCTTAATGTGATAAAAATTCTGTTTAACCCATTTGAGAATGATTTTTGATGGATTATATTGAGAAAATAATATAATTTTATTAAGATTTATTGCTGAAATTTTTAATCAACAAAATAAAAATATTCAACAAATAGAATATTTTTTCAATAAAATATTAATAAATAGATTTTGTGCACTAAAAAATTGTTTTTTGAAGTTGTATTTTATTAAGAATAATTTTTATTGTGATAAATTTTTAAAGCATTGTTATCTGAACTGAAGGAAAAAATTGTGAATAAAACTGGTATAAATAAAAATTTTACAATAAATAATATTTATTTTATAATTGAAAACATTTCTTATTTTTTCCAACACATCTTGAAAATTATTTATAATAACTATTGTTGTGTTTATAGAAATTTTGTGATGATGTTTTTACATTTTAGAAAAAAAAAATTCTTATAAAATTTTTATTTGTGTAAATATAATGTTGAAATATATGAGAGAAGCATTGTTATAGTATAAAAATAGTTTAAATTTTAAATTAGGGTATTATATTTTAATTTTTTGAGTATTTTACCTACAATAATATTTGAATTAAAATTTAGTAAGAGTAAATAAGAGATGAGAATTTTAATGATTATTTTAAAAAAGGTTATCCTATTAAGTTAATTAAAAGGGTTAAACAACATTTTTGTTATACAATATTTGAAACTTGTATATGTGATATATTTTCATATCTATTTTTTATATCAATTCCATGTGTTTGGATAATTATGAAGGAGACTTTTGTTTGTATATGATATGATATATTTAAATAATATCCTTATCCATGGACATGAATTGAATAAATTTATAGACATATATTTGGAAGGGGAAACCATTATTTAACATGTTTGGAGTAAAAATACATAAGCCATGTGATTAATCCATGATGAGTATTTAGAGATCCCCCAGACATTGAATAAAGAAATTATTTACGTTTTAGGGTGAATTAATTATAACCAATGTGTTTAAAATTATTTTTTATTCTGAAATTTTAAATTATTTAACATCTTTAAACCATGTAAATATGAGTACATTGTATTATTAAAGATTTTTGGGGTCACTATGGTTTCCATAGATAGTTCATTTTATACCTTATATATACAAAAATCTTGTGGATACAGACTACTAGAGTGTTTATACACGTATATTTGAAGGACCTCGTTATATGGGGGTTAACATTAGGATGCCACTTAAAGATTATTTTATTTCCATTTGGATTTTTTTAGGGGATATATATGTTTTATTTTTCCAGTTATATTAATTATACTATTGATGAAATGTATCCTTGGTATATCTATTAGACATTGTTGGGGTTTGTGATTCTATTAGGAATTTATGAAATAATGTTTTAGGATTTATTTTGGATATTATCTCTTATTTGTACTACTTATTATTATTCAATTATTATTTTTTATTTTTTATCACGATGGATTGTTATAGTGTAAATATCTATATATATGATACTAATCGAACCTACATTCTAGTTTATAGCCCAGGTTTATTGGGTAGCTCACTTAAATCCATGAAGAATATCACCTCGATGCCAATATTATGTTTTGGTAGAACACTATAAAAATTTTTCATAGTGGTTTCAATTTTATGGTCTTCATATTTTGTGAATATGGTAGAAAATGGATTATTAGTTGAAACATAACATATAAGAGAAGTGTATGTGTCTAGAATACATAACCATAATAAATGCTCAGTTTTTATTAGGAGTATCAGATTGGATTTGATTCATTTATAAATAAAATTTGGGGTTATTTTACTCACTACAATCTGGGGTGGATAATGAATCATTCACACAACATTTTTGGTATATAGAGACTTGATATGGGTCTTCCGACATGTAAATGGATTTGATTAATTATTTGATATTATTTAAATTATTTAATTACTAATAAACTAGTCAATTTTTTCTTAAATTTTTTATTAAAAATAAATTTATCAAATGAAATTAGTACCATTCATTTACTGATGTAATATTACATGTTTGATTTTACCAACTACTATGTGATTTTTTAGAAATGATGATTAATGGGATTATTTGGTGAATTTTTTGATGTTTGTTACAACTTGGTTTGTTTATTTTTATAGAATCATGAAATCAAATAATTGTACTATTGAAACTTATGGGATAATAAGTAGTGATTTAGTATTTTGATCAAGGGAATATAGAGGGAGTGGCATAGAATATCCCTCTAGATGGAGAACCTGAGACTACAGTTGAGAGTAAGATTATCTCTATATTAGACAATAAAGATAGATGTTGTTAGGATATTTTGAGAAAACAACATATTTTTTAGGGGATATATTAAGCCTAATGGTGATGAATAATTGTTACATGGAATTTGAAAGATATTTGATATGGCTATAGTGTTATACAGAAATAAGGTGATGCTTGAAAATTTTATGATTGAGGGACCAGTGTTGTGCGGGTGGGATATTGTTGGATCAAGCTAAGTGGACTGATGAATTTCTTGGGGATACTTCTTAGTAAAATTTATTTGAGAAGTTATATATATATATACATTAATGATGGATAGATGCCTGAATTTTTTAGATTTCATGAAGGATAATATGTATGTTCTTGATTATATATATATATATATATATATATATCGTGAACATGATCTATTTTTATTCAAAAATTTGTAATGATGACCCCTCTAAAGCTCATCATTTTTATTAATTTATAATTTTAGTGCTCTATTCAAGGGAGATGTTATGTTTTATATACTTTAATAGATGTGGTAAAACATCTATTATATATGAGAATGATTTACTAGAGAAACTATGGTCTTCATTGTGATATAGTAGGTGATGAGGTAGAAATAAGAATAAGATATATGATTTACATAAAGTACTTGGGTGATATGAGGGTATGGTAAAGAATTATCTTACCCGTTATCTAGAGGAAAGGAATTTTTATATAGATACTAGTGTGTTCATAAAATCCTTTCCTGGTCTAGATGAACTAGTGAGCCAAAAAATTTTAATTATTATGTAAAAACAGGACATCTTTCCCAATTTTGATTAAAGGGAACTTATAATCATAGAGTTTTAGATTCTTTTTCTATTATAGAATCACATTTATGGGTACACCGTAACTGATTTCATGTTTTATATAATATTGAAGGATTTGTATCATAGGTGGAAGTGATTCCTTATGATAGGCACACTATTGATATATTCCATAAAATATTCATGAACAATTGGTATATTGTTGAGGTGTAGGTAATAGTCAGTTTTATTAAATAGAATATGTTAGTTGGTTTTGGTAAGGGTTCTTTGATAGCTAATAGAAATAAACTTGTTTCTTCTACAAAGAATAGTGTGTTTATTGATAGTGATGCCTATAATACATTTATTTATACGAACAGGGTATCTGTTTTTTTTTCAATGTTACCTTTTTATATTGATTCATGACCATGAATACTGTTGGAACCTCTATATTGTAGTTGTTTTTATAATAAAAAATAATGAAAATCTACAAATACTACTATTTCCTTCCATTTAATATCTCTATGTAAATAAATTATTTCAAATAGAACTATATAATTTAATAATTCAATAAACTATATATAGATACGAATCAATATGTTTACAAGTTTATTCATACATGTATTTTTGGATGACACTTAATCTAGTTATGTTATGTGTAAGACAGACACTTAATAAGCTTCTCTGAGTCCCTGGCATCGGTACAATGTTGAACACACCGATTTTCAACAAACTGATGTTTGACACACCGATGTTCGACTAACCGATATTCGACAAACCTATGTTCGACACACAGATGATTGACACTCCGATATTTGACACACCAATGTTCAACACACTGATGTTCGGAAAACCAGAGATGACAGACCGAAGATGTCAGACTGAAGATGATAGACCGAATATGACATACTGATGCTGACACACTGATTCTAATAGACCGAATATGACAGACTGATACTTATGACTCATAGATAGTCATAAATCACAACTTAAAATTTATTAATTAAAATTTAGTTTGAACGGTCATATTTAGTAAAATTCATTTTTCTAAAATTATTTAATGTTGTTTTTTGGACTATTTATAGACAGTATTAGGTACATACACATGGGGAGATCTTCTTTCCTAGTGTACCTTAAAGTAAAAAAAAATACTACATGCTCAAAAATAAAGCCTCTCTCGAAAAAACACTGCAAAAATAAAAAATTTCAAACAATGCGAATAAACAATATTTTTCAAACAAAGGAACTAGAATCATGATCTCATAAGACGCATTTAAAGATATGACCTGCTAAAGCTCATTGATCATCCTCACATAGAAGAGATGAACCTTTTCACACCTAGAATATAAATTATAGAGACTATGATACTTTGTTTTAGATCCAAATCCTAGAAGTGGACTCGAATATCATTTTAATTACATCCATTGAGTTGATATCTTTATTGTACAACACAAAAATATCTCTAAACCTTGTTTATATTTAATAACTCTGTTGTGATCTTTTGTTTACTATTTGAGCAATGTGTGTACCTGTTTGTGTCACGCACACTATCTCCTGATATTAACTGAAGGATACTAAAATATCCTCACACTCAATCCCATTCTACTCTTTTATCCTATGTAGACCTATGGAAGAGATCATATGTGATATGATTGATAGTTTTCCTATAAATAACTATGGTTGTGGTTATGTGTGACCTGGACATCTCTATGTGCTATTCTAAACCACGATCTTGGGTGTGGATCAAAAGTTTGTTAATATATACTATTTGGTGGTAGGTGATCATGAAGTGGAGAGAACTAAGTCTCAGTTTGAGTCTGGACATCTAGTTTTAACCACAGTGATATTTTTCTTTTTATCTGATATGTATTTTTCACATTAAGATAAAATGAACTTTGCTAGTTAGTTTAGAAATTTTTTATATATGTTTTGAATCAGTATAGTTTTTTCAAAAGTTTGACTACTCTTTAGATTGGTAAAGCTGAGAACTAATCAATCTTCTAATAATCTAATTGAATGTTCAGGGATTTTATAAATATAATAAAAACATACATTTATTTTATTTTAATAGGGGTATTATTTTAAAGAACCAATTTAAATAGAAATACTTACAGATACTCAATTCACCCCCTCTTGAGTCATCTAATCTGACCAACATTTGGTAACAATGGCTCTTTTGAAATTTACTGTCAGTTTTCCAATCTTGTCAACTCTGATTATAGTTTTTTTTTTCAAATATCTCATTATTTATTTTATTTATAAATTTTTATCTTAATGAATGTTCTTTTATATCAGTATCATTGAAAATAGATTAGAATGGGTTGATACCAATATAAAACCTTTCTTTAATGGAACTAATTATGGTCAGTGGAAGATTATGATTAAAATTCTTCTAGAAAGCATGTGATTTGAAATTCGGACTGCTATTGAAAGTGAAAATGAAATTCTTGAGACTTCTAGAAAAAGATGGGGAAAACCTAGAAAAACCACCTATAACAATAATTGTAATTAAATAAATGCTTTGTACTATGTACTATGAGATGAATAGTTTAACTGTATCACATTTTGTAAAATGCACCTGAGATTTGGGACACTCTTTCTTTTTCTCATAAGGGAACATCTAATGATAATGAAATTAGATTGAATAAATATACTATTAAATATGACAAATTCAGAATAAATTATGATGAGTTTATTTCTGATATGTGGCTCAGGATAAATGAAATTTTTAATACCATGATTTCATTAGGAAGATAAGTAACATCCAAAGATAAGAGTATGCGGATTCTGCGATGCTTACCAAAAAGATGGCTCAGAACGTCTGCTTATATTATAGAATCATGGAATATTGATAAGATTCTAGATAAGGAATTTATTGGTAACCTCATGATGTATGAAGAGGAATTTAAAGGGAATCAAGAAGAGGATAAGCCAAATCAAATGTCAGATACTTTCAAGACAAGTACTTCTAAAAGTAAAGGCAAGAAGAAAGTTCATGCTGCTATTGAAAGCTCAAACACTGATGAAGTATCTTCGGACAGTGATGAAGAAATGGCCTAGTTGGATAGAATATTAAAGAAATTTTATAGAGAAAATTAGTTTTTCAAAAATCCAAATTACAAAGGAAACTATGATAACAAGTGAAATTGGAAAAAGGATCATAAGAGAAATCATAAATCAGAAGAGATAATTTTCTATGAATATAAAAGGAAAAGACATGTCAAGGCTGACTGTCTAATAATGAAATACAAGAAAAATTATGAAAATAAGTATTTAAGTTATAAGAATGAAATGAAGGTCACCTAGAGTGCCTCAAAGGACAACTAAAGTGAATCTGGTTCTTCTCAGAATGAGAATGTTGATATGGATAATATGTGTTTTATGACAATCACAACTGAGGTAACATTAGAATATCCTGTACATAATTCTTATTATTCTGAATGTGAGTCTGAGAATATGAAAAATGATGAATTATTCGAATATTTCAATATTTTATAAAAAACATGTAATGATTTTAAAGATAAGTATAAATCTTTGAAGAAACAACATGCTCATACTTTGAGTGCTAAATCCGAACTTACTACAGAAAAAGAGAAAAATTATCAATTGCTCAAGGAGAACAATGAGTTAAAAATGTCTAATAAGAAATTGAAGAAAGACTTATAAATGTTTACTAATGGTAAAAATACTCTTACTCAAATTAGTGGTAAAAAAATAACTCATAAGTATACATCTGAATTAGGATATCAACCAGGTCCAAGAAATTTATCCACATCACATTTTATAACCAGGTCAAGAAAATATACTACCGTTTTCAAAAACAATAATTTTATAGAAAGTTCATGTTCCACAAATTCTTTTACTATTTAAAATTCTTCTCAAACAACCAATGTTTATTTTTCAAACACTTTATATTCTAAATATTAGAAACCCATAAGACAGTTTTGGGTTCATAAATCTTATTTTACTAATGTATGTGGACACAGACAAATATGGGTACCAAATTTGTTTCTTGGATGAAATATTTTTTAGGTAAACATCCTAAAGAGATCGTGTAAAAATCAATGGAACATGGCCAGTGGATTTTCAAGACATATAATAGGGGACTATTCAAGCTTTAAAAGTCTTATCAATACTGATGGAGGACATGTCACAATTTGTGACAATGGTAATGGAAAAATCATCAGCCTAGGACAGAATGGTAATCCTAACTCTATTTCAATTTCTAAAGTATTGTCTGTTGATTGATTAAATTTTAACCTACTTATCATATCTCAATTGTGTGATGATTTATTTAATGTTAAATTCAAAAATGATTTGTGCCATGTTTTTTATGCCATGAATAACTTAGTATTTACTGCTTTTAGGAATGATAATGTATATGCTATAAATCTTGACACACTATCCTCATAGAATGTCTCTAGTCTAAATGCCTTTAAAAAAATAGTCTTGGTTATGGCATGGAAGACTAGGAAATTACAACATACACTCTATTAGGAAGTTCACTAGAAAAGGATTAGTTAGAGACTTACCCAAAATAGAGTTTCCAAAAAAAGTGTGTAATCCTTCTCAAAAAGGAAAGCAACAAAAAATATGTTTCAAACCAAAGAGAGAATTAACTACTTCTCAACCTCTTGATTTGGTTTACATGGACTTGTTTGGACCATCTAGAGTTTCAAGTATCAATGGGAAGCACTATGTTTAGGTTCTGGTAGATGATTTCCCTAGATACATCTGGACCTTTTTCGTACCCTATAAAAGTGAAGCTTGTTCACACATTACCAAGTATGCAAGGACTTTAAAAAATCCCATTAGACTTAAGATTAAATCCTTAATAAGTGATCATGGTCGTGAGTTGGAGATTCAATATTTTGAATATTGTTTCTCAAAAAAATTCTATAATCATAACTTCTATACTCCTAGATCACCTCAATAGAATGGTCTATTAATAAGAAGAAATAGAACCTTATAGTAAATTTCATGAACTATGCTCAATAAATATGACCTACCAATTTTTTTGGATGAATATGTTAATATAACTTGTTACATAAAAAATAGAGTCTTAATCATACCCATCCATATGAAAACTCCTTATGAGTTGGGGAATAATAGGAAACCCAACGTAAGTTATTTTGATGTGTTTGGATGTAATTTTTATATACTAGACACTAATTATAATTTATATTAATTTTCCTCCTAAAGTTATGAAGGAATATTTATAGGATATTCTATATCATGAAAAGCCTATGGAGTCTTTAATAAGAAAACCAAATGTGTGGTGGAATCTGTACAAATCATGTTTGATGATGCAGATCCACATTAGCCCAAGACTTTACTAGAAAATATTGAAGAGGATAATTCAAATATGAACATTAATGATAGAACCTCAAATAATCATTGGAAGAAATTTGTGAGAACATCAAGTTCTAGAAATTCTAGAGATCCTAAAAATATTGAACCAGATCAACCTGACTAACCTGAAATATCAAGTCATACCTTCTCTTGATCAACTAAGACCCTTAAGAAGCATCCCTTAGATGTTGTTATAATAGATTTAGATAAAGGAACACAAACAAGAGGTTCCTTGAGAAACCAGGTTGAATATCAATATTTCTTGTCCCATCTTGAACCTAAAAATATCATTGATGTGATCAATGATGAGTTTTGGTTAATGGCCATTCAAGAAAAACATAATTAGTTGGAAAGAAATAATGTTTGGAAACATGTAGCTACACTGATGTATAATTTGACCACAGAACCAAATGGGAGTCTAGAAATAAAGTAGATGAAGATGGAAATATTGTTTGAAATAAATCTATACTATTTGCACAAGGAAATCATCAAGAAAGGGAATTGACTTTTAATAGAACTTTCACCAATAGCATGAAATGAGGCAATTAGGATCTTACTTTCTTATGCAGTACACTTGGATTTTAAACATTATCAAATGGATGTGAAATGTGTATTCTTAAATGGTTTATAATTAAGGATGTTTTTGTTAAACAACCCCTAGGTTTTACAAATCCACATTTTCCAAATCATGTGTTCAAATTATCAAAATATTTATATGGTTTGAATCAAGCTCCAAGAGCTTGGTATGAAATGTTGAGTAATTTTTTTATTTCTATATGTTTTACAAAAGGACTTGCAGATTCTACTTTATTTATAAAAATAATTTCAGAAGAAGTTGTAATAGCCCAAATATATGTAGATGATATTATCTTTGGTTCTAAATAAATCTATTTATGTAATGATTTTATCATACATAATTACAGGTGTGTTTGAAATGAATCTAATGGGTGAACATAAATATTTTACAGGATTTAAAATATTTCAATATAAATGAGAAATTATTTTAAATAAATTTAAGTACACTAAATATTTATTTAGAAGATATGGATTTGATAGCATTAAGAGCAGTGAAACCCCTACGGGTTCTTCCTGTAAGTTAGATATTGATAAAAATGAAAAAATCAGTTGATCAAACTGCTTATAGAGTAATGATTGGGTGTTTGTTGTACATAACTTCTAGTAGGCCTGATATAATGTTCAGTGTGTGTTTGTGTGTGGGATTTCAAAAAAACCCAACGGATTCCCATCTAAATGTTGTTAAAAGAATTTTCAAATATGTCAAGTATATAATAAACATAGGATTGTTCTATCCTAAATGAAACTCTTTTGATTTACATAGCTATTAAAGTGCTGATTTTGGTGGATTTAAGTTAAATAGAAAGAGTACCTCTAGAACATGTGCCTTTTTGGGAAAGTAACTAATATCATGGTGTAGTAAAAAGAAATATTCAGTTGCCTTATCAACTGTCGTAGCAGAATATGTCACTGCTGGTAGTTGATGTGGACAAATTTTTTGGATGATACACACCTTATTAGACTATGGATTCCAATTCAGACATATCCCAATAAACTGCGAGAACACAAGTCTATTAGCATTTCTATGAATCTGATTTCCCATTCTAGAACAAAGCATATTGATGTTAGACATCACTTTTGAAAGATCATTATCAAAAAGTTTATATAACTCTTGATTTTGTTGGGTCTGTACATCAGCTTGAGGATATATTCATTAAAACCCTAAACATTGATAGAATGAACTACATTAGACATGATATTGGAATGATGAATCTCCAAGACCTAGTAAAACTGATCATGTGAAACTGATCCTTGAAACTGATCTTGTGAGACCAATATTGTGAAACCAATCTTGGGAAACCAATCCTTGAAACCGATATGGTTAAACCAATCATGTGAAACAAATACTTGAAATGTATCTTGTGAAATTGATCTTCTGAAATCGATCCTTGAAAGTGATCTTGTGAAACCGATTCTTGAAACCGATCACCTAAAACCTATTGTGTAAAACTAATTTAGTGAAATCGATGTATTTAAGGATACATTTGTAATTATATTAGTTTTAAATAAAATGACATTGTTTTGGTATTATTTTTTTCACATTAAAATTTTTTGATTTATGATTTTCTATCCCTAAATGATATACTATGTTCGATCCATCCCGACCATTCACCTTCTCACTGCCGTAAAGCCTTCTTCACTTTCTCACTCTATCTCTCAACCCTCGTCCTCTAGACTCATTATGAATCTGAATCCTCAAATTGGAAAAGGCCAAGTGCTCCATGGAATAGCCAAGAAAATCTCCATCTTCTAATCATCATAAATATGAGTCCGGTGTGACTGAAAAAATCGAGCTCGAAAAGCTGAGTGGTTACAGTAGAGAAGTATGTATCTGAACAGTAGCTTATACAAGCAAGTCATTTTTATTAAGAGTAATAGAATCTCAAGGGTGTCTTAGCTGGTTCTCTAATAATTAAAGGCCTTATTATCTATAGCTAGTACACGAGTTTTAACAACAATTTATGATTTATCTGGATGAAGATTAGGCAGTGGAGATGAAGTACGTGCTGAAGGGAAATGAAATAGTTTTCATCTATGTAATGGGATGAGTGCTTGGAGATGCCTCCATAAGGTTTCTATGATTATTATCCAAGTAATATTCTACTTTGTTCTAATTTAGTCTCTTATGAAGATTCTCTGAAGGAGATGACTGGAATTGGAGAATCTATGAGGAATATTACAAGTGAGTTTGAAGGAGAGGTAAGATTACTTTTTAAGTTTATACTACATTCAAATATTCCCAAGGAAGGGAGATTTATCTACTGTGAAGTATCTGGATGTATTCTTGATCAATCTGCTGAAACATGGGATTAAAGTGAACCTATGTAGGTATTTAATAGTGCATGTCTCTAATTTGATAAATCCATCAAAGAAGGGAATATGTTTTTACTATTCGAAGATGATCTCTTCCATGTTATGAAAGTTAGGTTGTGTGGTGGATGGAGATGAAGTGATAAGTTCATGTAGTGGTTTCTATCTTCAAAAATATATATGTAAATGAATGATGATTTTCTGGAACCCATGGATGAAATGCTGGGTAGGTGATGAGGAAATGTTGTTTGAGGATTTAAATCCAGTGGAGAATCCTACCAGAACAAAGGATCATGTTGATCAAGGTCTCAAACTAGGAGAGGAACCACATTATTCTATTGAGGAAGCTGAGACTGAGATGCCAAGGGAAGAAGAATCTCCTTTTGATGACAGGAGTGATCCTGATATTCCTAAAATTCTTAATGACATGTCTTATGGAACATCTAGTCCACCTTTAGACTTACCATTAAGAGAACCTTTATTAGGTGATGAGGATAAGGAACAGATCGAGGTAACTAGAGTTGAAGGCTATGTAAATAAATCATATGAGGATTCTAATGATGATTATGATGATAATGATGATGGAGGAAATGATGATCATGTGAGTGATTCTTTGAAAGTGGGATGACAAGTGATTGATAGATCTAGTGAGGAATCTATACATAGAGCTAGTGATGGTCCTGATCTTGTTGAAAAAGAAGATTTTTATCATAGAGATTCTGATCATGAGGACATATCACCACATCATAATGATGAAAATCAAGAAATCAATCAGTAATTGAATGAACATATGGCTGGTGGCCATGAGGAAGAAGCTGAGGATCAAGTTCCTCAAATTGAGGATGTACTTGGAGAAGTTGAGGTGGGTGGAGCTCATGTAGTATGTCATGATCAGTTGATACCAGGACCCATTAATTTCATTATGGCTAGAATAAAGGAATAAGAATTTGTTCAAGATGATGTTTTTCCGAAGCCTCAAGGAAGAAGGATCATGATTGAAACTGTTGATCAAAGAGACTGGACCTGTACATGATAATAGAATAATGATCCATGATACATTCATTTGGGGATGGAATATGTCTCAAATGAGGAGAGGGTGCCTTCTCCTCAAGATCCCCAAGACCAAGCTAAAGCAGATCCTGATCCACCAGTGGCATCTCCAGCAGTAGATCCAGTAGCACAGATAGTGCCTAGTGACTATGTCACTAAGGCTGATTTGGAGAAATTCAAAAATGATATATGTGAGTCAGAGAATCCCTCAGTTTGATCCATAAATGAAACCTCCAATTAAATAGGTATTTGAGATGAAAATTCAGAAAAGATTGCAAGGATAATTATCCAGGAGATTAAACCAAATCTCTTTACCATAAAAGAAACCGTCACTAGGCATAATACCTTGCTGAGAGAAGTAGTAAGAAATATGACAAATGAGGTAAATTCTGTAACATTTGATTTAAATACCTCCTTTAGTGGTGTACTGGAATTTCTTAAGAACATGGTGACTTATCTACCAAGTGTGGATCTAATGAAATTGAAACAGGAGCTTGGAAAAATGATTAATGGACCTTCTAGCTCAAGGAGTGGAAAAGGGTTTGTTGTTGATTTGGAAACTCTCAAGGCTCTGATGAGAGAGGAACTCCAAAATATTCGTAGTGTTTTAGACAATGAAACTCTCTAAAAGGTTCATTGAAATACAGACCTTTTGTACAATATGTTAAGGTAGTGCACAAATGAATAATTGGTTGTTTATAAAGAGATTAGATATAAAGAGGATAAGTACTTTACTAATATTTATACCAAGAATAATATCATCAATAGCTTCATGTTTTCATCTGAAAATATCTGAATACCTCCAGTCACAGAAGAATTCAAGAAGCAATTTAATCAATTGAAGGTGTTTACCCCTTTGTTGAATAAATTTATAAAGAATAAGGATGACTTAGAGAAAGCCCTAAAATATGGTGGTGAAATCATAAATGATTCCATCAACCTCCTTAATCCATATCTACATGATCATGCTAATGAAATTGTAGTTCCTCCTACTGCTTCCATTGGTACTACCTCTCAGCCTCCTGCTCCAATGACTGTCTCTTAGGCTCTTTCCCAGATTTGACAGATCATTACATAGAAATCTCCAAGTCGGGCGTTTTCCAAAAGAAGGCCTAGCCTTGTTGCCAATGTCCATACATGTGTTGCCTTACCTGGTGTCATCTTCGGACTGCCTCTTCCCTCTGCCACTCCCACGCCTTCTCCTCCTCCTTTGTATCTTTCAGATAAAGGCAAATCCACTTAATATCCAAACCCATAGTGATGGATTATATCTTTGATAGCGATTTTCGCTTCTTATTTACTGCACTCTTTTGGTTCTTAATAAGGCTCTTTTTATTCTTTATATATATATATATATATATATATCTTTTTTCTGTTATTTTGTTTTCTAATCCCAAAAGGGTGAGAATGAAGAGTCATACATTATTAATCTAAGGGGGGAAAACTCTGGTGTTGGACACAAGGCATGTCCTCGTCATAATCCATTTATTGAGGGGGAGCATTGTTTTAAAAACTCACAAAATGGAAGGATTTAGTTATATTAAATAATAAAATTTAGTGAAGATTATTCAATGTCTAGTTATAATTATTCCTTATATTTACATGTATGCCATAATTTGTGATTATCAAAAAATGGAGAGATGGTTGGATCCTCTATGTTGTAATTATCTTCATAATCACATATAATTTCAATCTACATACACTACTATTTCTTTCCATTTAATATATCTAAGTAAATCAATTATTTCATAAAGAGATATATACTTTAATAATTCAATAACATATATATAGATATGAATCAATATGTTTACAAGTGTATTCTTACCTTTATTTTTGGATGTCACTTAATCTAGTAATGTTATGTGTAAGAAAGAAACTTAATAAGCTTATTAGAGTCCCTGTCACCGGTATGATGTTCAACACACCGATGTTCGACACATCGATGTTCGACACACTGATATTAGACAAACCTATCTTCGACACACTGATGTTTGACACACTGATGTTCGATACACCGATGTTCAACAGACTGAATATAAAATACAAAAGATGACAGACTGAAGATGACATACTGACGATCATAGACCGATGAAGACACACTAATGCTAATAGACCGAAGATGATAGACCGATACTTATGACTCACCGATATTCATCAATAACACCCAAAAATTTATTTATTCAAATTTATTTATAATGGTCATATTTAGAAAAATTAATCATTTTGACATTATTTAATGCTGTCTATAGGACTATTCGTAAATTGTATGAGTTACATGCATGTGGTGAGATCTTTATACCTAGTAGACCCTGAAGTATAAAAGGAATACAATCTCAACCTTAAATCCTCTCTAAAAAAATACTACAAATAAAAAAAGGGCAGACTATGTGAATACGCATGAATTTTCAAAGAGAGGAACTCGAGGCTTGAGCTCACAAGAAGATTTACCGTAAACAACATGCTAAAACACGCTGAACATCCTCACATAGAAAATATGAATCTTTTCACACCTAGAAGATATATTATAGAGACTATGAAACACTATTTTGCAACCAAATCCCATAATAAGACTCGAATATAATTTTATTTACATCCATTGAGTCGAGAGCTTTACTGCACAACACATAGAAATTTATAAACCTTGTTCTTCTTTAATAACTCTATTGTGATCTTGTGTTTATTATTTGAGCAATGTGTGTATCTGTTTGTGTCACACACACTATCTCCTGAGCATAACTAAAGGATACTAAAATATCCTCAAACTCTAACCCTTTCTACTCTTGTATCCCACGTAGAACAATAGAAGAGATCACTCATGATCTGTTTGATATATTTCCCTCAAATAAATGTGGTAGAGGTCATGTGTGACCTGGACAGGCCTGTGTGCTATTGTGAACCCTGATCCTGGGTGTGGATAAAAAGTTTATTAATATAAACTAATTGGTTGTGGGTGATCACCAAGTGGAGAGGACTATGTCTCATCTTGAGACTGAACCTCTTTTTTTACCCACTATGGTGTTTGTCTTTTGTTTTAATCTGATATGTATTTTTCACATTAAGGTAAACTAAACATTGATAGTCAGTTTAGCATGTGTTTATATTTGTTATTAATCAGTATATTAGTTCCCAAAGTTTTTCAAATCTTTATATTGGTAAAGATGAGAATGAATCTATCTTTTGAAAATCTAATTTAATGTTTGTGTCTTTTATAAATTCACAACAAACTGGATTTTATTTTATTTTAAAAGGGGATTCTATTTTAAAGAAAAATTTTTAACAAAAACATTTATAGATAATCAATTGACCCCCCTCTTGAGTCATCTAATGTGACCAATAAATATATTATTAAAATGGAGAGACTATCAAATTATATGATTCCTAGATTGTTCCATTTTAATTAGTAGATTTTAAAATTAACGACACTTGTTAATTTTTGTTCTAGAGGGTTTTGATGTGATTATCTGGTTGTATTCATTATCATGTTTCTTTGATAAAATCAATTGTCACCAGTGTTGGGTGAATATATTTCCATATTATAAAAATATTTTGTTTTTAAAGAGAGTGGAATTATCATTCCATAATGGTGATATTTCATTCAGGTTAAGATATGTTGGATATACCTCACATAATATGTATGATTCTTGGAATAATGGAGAGTGATTATAGTGTTGGATTTCCTCTTATAATGGATAGATATCAATGGAATTTTTTAATTATTTTACAATATTTACTTTGGAAATGTATGATGGGTTTATTATTGAATTTTAACTAGTATTATTTTATATCATTTTCTCCTAACCATATGGATCCATATGAGCTAAATGGTTTGAAAAAATAGTTTGTAGTTCTTGAGTATAATGTATTCTTTAGTCAATGTGTGTAACATTGGGGTGCTCTTTATATATTTTTAAAGAAAGAAGATGTGAGTTTCTATTTGTGTATTTATTATCATAGGATAAAGTAGAATATTATCAGGAACTGAAAACTAATATCACATATAAAATCTATTTTCTAGTAATAAAGTGGATACTTTTTTTCTGAGATTGAAAACATGTTAATTTTTCACAAGGTCAGATTGGGAAATGAATACATGGGAAAGAAAACATTTCTAAATATAATCTTATAGTTTTTATATTTAGTAATGTCATATTTTGTGAATAAAGAATGAGAAATATTTTTGGTGTCAATTATTTGGGATGTTTAACTATTCAATTCCAATACATTTTTTTGTTCTATGAAATAACATTTAATATATTACTTGGAACCCATAAAAATTGTCTGATGAAAAAACCAAGACAAATTAAATACATCCAGAAAAAAATACAAACACTTGAACTCTAAAATTTGAAATAATAATATGTGCAAAAAATTTAAAAATTAAAATTTATAAAACAGAAATACCAAAAGAAACTAGAGTCCATTATTATTATCTCCCTTCATCCATTAAAGAATATAGTACATAATGATGACAATATTCTATCAAGAAACTATCATGTTCCTTAATCGTATCAAATCTAATGAACATACCTATCATAATCATCATTACAACCTACTAGAAATATATCACAAAAAACTCTTACCACATGAAACAAAAAACCGTCATCATCATTGACTTATATCATAAACATTCAGCTATTTTTCCTTCATAGAGATGGTAAAACTAGACCATCACCCAAAAACTATGCTGAACATGACATCAGCACCAATACTTATCTTCGGTGGCACCAACCCATTGGGAAATCAATCTTCAAAGGCAAAAATTTGGATCATCATGAACACTAGGATAAATGCATCATATGGAGATCAAAGGGAATAATAAATATGATGAAGAATATACTTCTTAAAATACAATCAGATGTTCGAATAGTGCATCCCCAAAAATACTTTCAAACTAATATATCATACTGACATAGATAGAAGTAATTGAAAATGAAGAAAGGGAAGAGTTAAAAGTCGTCTCAGTCCACAATATTGAGTCAGTACCTTCACTATGAAACCAACCCTTTCAAAACCACCACAAAGCATATGGAAACTTCTAATAACACCCCTCTATGCTCTAAAAACACAAACCCATCCATTTTTTTAATATTTTCCAAGAACATAATCAACCTAAACAAAACATTATATGAAAACACAAAGATCCATTTTTCATTCAAATATAGATTCATTCATGATTTTATTTATGAAGGATATATTAACATAATCAATATTTTTTGATAAATATCAGAGTAATTTGACTATTGTCTTAGATATATTATGAGATCACAAACTATATTATATGATGTCGATATATCATTTTTTAATATAAGTGGTGAACTTACATATGAATGTCTTTTTTTATTTGGAATATCTATATATATCTTAAGAATGTGGAACTAGCGATATATAGAAAAATAACCATAAATTATTTAAAAATAAAATAGATCATTCAAATTTAAATTTATTTATGGAAGTTCATTGTGTACTAATATCAGTAATCTATGCCAATTATGGGTTTTAATATGAATTTTGTGATCATATATTGATATTATAGATGTTATTTTATATTTTTAGTGATGAATATGAGGTGTAATTTAATTCATATTCTCCATTTTACCATAGCTATGGAGGTTCTATGTGGTTTATTTGAATGAATCAACTATGAGATTTGGGTTCCTATTAATGTAAGAATGATATGTAGTAACAGATAGTTATTTGAAACATAGGTATCACATAAATAAGTTTCCTAAAAAAGTTATTTAATTGTATATGGTAGAACATGAGCTTTAGAATTAATGACATTATATATTTTTTGAAATGTTTTTATATAAACCAATAATAAAATCATGATGTATATATTGTTTATGAAATATATAAATATTTTGATAATAATATTGTTTGTATATATTAAAATGTTTTAATTTGATATGATATATGAAGTATGTGAATATTCATTTGGATGTTGATGATTATAGTATGAAATAATAGGTTGATATAGTTAAAGAATTGAAAGATTACTGAAATGTTGTATAAATTTTCACTATGATTTTGTTGATTTATTAATGGGCAAGAATGCATTGACCTATATCCTTTTACCATCACATCATCCTTGGTGTAGTGATTGGAATGACCTAAAATTTCATATGAGGAAGGGTGATTTATTAATAATAGAATATATGGTGAGGAGTAGATACGAAGATGGGATCTTAAGGTTTTTTTTCTATATTTTCATGGATTTATTTTTACTCAAATAAATTTTTAAGAAGTATTTATGGGGGAATTTGTCAATTCATCCTGGTCTAAAAGATGTACACATGGAGATTTAATATCATACTGGATTGTTATTTTTTAATAAGAAATGACTTCAATATAATTAAATAAGAGTATATTAGAAGGAGATGTAATTATTCCTTAATTATGAAGGATTATTTTATAGGTAAATATATTTATTATTATTGAGATGATATTTGATTGAATAATGAAACGTACTAATGGTGGAGAAGAGTCTCTTTTCGAAATAATGTTTTAATAATGTGTCAGAAAATGAATTTCATAAAAATATTAGTTATAAATTCCAAAATACATTACATAACTATAAGAGAGTAGTCTCATCTAAAGAAGGGGATGATAAATCTCGTTCATTATGTTGGATAGTACAAGAGACTGTGAATTCCTCTGTGGTAAATCATAGATGACGAATAACATGTGAGGAATTACTGAATGGAAGATAAAGAAGTGTAATTATATATTATGATACCCATGTATCCAAACTGATGAAGTATCCTAAGGAATAAATAAGTGTAGTGGAGGGAGATAAGGATGGTTGAGAACTATGTATGAGTTACTTAGAAGGATGTTAGGATACCCATGTGAATACAAAAATTTCAACGTATTAATCTATCATTTATTAGAAACTCAAAATGTTTGAGATAGATTGTATAAAATTATTTGAAGCCTAAATATTCCAAAACATGATATTTGAAATAATTTTGAGATATTCCTATCCAAACAATGTATGATAACTTAATGATACAATAGATTAAATTTAAGAATATTTGAGTTATGGAAGATTGATTTGGACCTCATAAAGAAGACGTAAAGGCATTTAGTAAGATTAAATCATGAAGCTTAATAGCTATGTAAGATTGGTGTTAGAAGATTAAATCCATTATATATGAACCTTGAACATCCAAATCTATATAAGGGTAATAGACATATCATATATATGTGAACAATGATGTTCAAAGTCCATATATTTTTAATCAAACCACTATGAAAGAATTATATTTTTTTAAGGAAAGGTATCTAGATTATGGTTGATAGTGACGAATATATCAATATTAGTTAATTTTAAATGGATTTTGATCATTCAAAAATATGTACCATAAATTAATTATAAGGATTTTAAAATGTTAAAATGACTTATTGAGAAGGTTATTCAGAATATATTAAGTTTTGGTATATGAAATGAATGACGTTTCAGGATCAAAAAAACTAAATATTTTTATGACATGTGGATGGATCTATGTTGAGTTTTATTTAATATTTTATTTAGAACAATAATGAAGAAAGTGGAAGATATAGGAATTATATTAGAGAAAGAGGTTTCTTGATTAAAAGGAATCTTATCTGAAAGATGAGTTATTGAAATCTATCAAATCCAAGAAAGAGTGTTTTGATGTATTAGCTATGAGAATATAAACTTGGTTGATAAATAAAAAATATGATGATTTAATATAATAATTAAATTTTTGGAATAATTAATGATTATTATTAAGGCTAATGCAAGGATATAGCATCCCATGTTGTCTCACTCCCAATAGTAACCAAATTGGTGCGCTATGTGAGATCAGGTGAGACTCCCCACACACAAGGGGTAGCCTACAAATGGTGATGGATTATAAGGTTATCATGGGTGGACTATAACCTATCTTATGAGCTATAATAATAGCATTTATATTAATAAATAACATAAATTAGGCCAAATAATGATCATAAACAAGATGGTAAAGTGTTGATAATAACTGTAATATTAAAATGTTTCAATAAGGATGTATGTCATACATTCAATAATCGATACTATATGGGAATATCATGAACAAAATATAATAAAAATATAAACTAAATCTAAAACTAAATCCCCCTATGCTAGTTTAAATTCCTTCTGGTTCGTATCATCCATACTTCATTCCAAGCATTCCATGATAACTGAAGAAATTTATAAAAATGGGGGCCTTCCGCTATAATAACCTCTAATAAAATAGTCTTATATTTGGGTACAAATGTTCTATAAAGGCATACGAAGGGTGTGAGTACTACTTAGTATTCAAAAACTAATTTTTTCAATAAAATAACCAGTTTACATAACAAGTACATGCATAATTTCTATAACACAATGTTAACATTTTAGAAATAAATTCAATTAGAATCATTAAATAACCATTGATGTTGTGGATTCTTAAAAGAACTTATGGTCATTCAGACACCCATAAATATTTAATCCCATTACCTTGATGGAATATACATATTCGTTTCCAATTCTGAGGTGTCTATGGGCTCATTTAAATGACTATGACAACCAGTATAACAACCACCCATTCAGATGTTTTCTTAGTTTCAAAAATATCTCTACAATGGTAGTTCTTTTTTAGTAATGACCACCTTACAAGGGGAGTTTTATTTTTATAAGTTACCTCCCTATAAAGGTAGTTTTTATATGTATTAATTACTTACAAGGGATCTTTCATTATAGGAATTACCTCCTAATAAGGGGTGTTTTATTTATAGGCATGACCTCCCTACAAGGGTAGTTTCCTTTATAAGAATGATCATCCCATAAGGGGGTCTTTATTTTTTGTAATTAACTCCCTATAGGGGTATTTTTATTTATATCCATCACTTCTTTAAAATGGAATTTTTCATTATTATTAAAGAAGTACCACTCCATAGGGATTTTTTTTCTTTGAAAAATTTAGAACACAGAAGACAAATGGGTTACCCTAAATATGCTGCAAGGATTCAATTTAAGTTAAAATGAAGTTACTATTTCCAAAGATACCATCCAATGATACTATAATTACTAGAAAGTCCAATTAGTATCCCCCAAAGTCCTTTTCCAATCTCATGTAATAACAAAACCTTAAATATAAACCATAAAAAATTTTAAAATTAAATTTCAAGTACATCAATGTTTGTGAACATAGTTTTCACAACCATTGATTCAAATAAAAATTTTCCATTTCTAACCAACTAAACACAGCTCACAAAAATTGAATTCCATATGAAAATAATTACTTATTTTCTATTCATTCACAAGAAATACTGAAAAGTCTTCACACACCCCTTTAGTCCCTTTATGGTCAAATTATATAGAAGGAAATATCTAATAGGTCACCCCTCATGGAAGGTATCTAACACATTCTATGAGCGAATTAAAACTGAGAAAAATAGAAATAAAAATATCCAATTTGAGTCAGGTCAACATATTATAAATCCATATTGGTCACTAAAAGAATCAGTTTAAAATTGAAACAATAATATGGGTTAAACATAATGACCACTTAAATTTGTCATACATTATTCCAATAGTCTATTATTAACCACATATTCTTCCTAAAATGGGAGAAAATGAGAAACTAGAAAAAAAACCTGATAATATGGAATATTTGATTAAATTATGAGACCATATTAAATAGTGATGAAATTAGTTAAGGGAAGTAACATTACTTGTAGAATCACTAATGGATCTTGATCGTATCAAGAATAAGTGATTTATATTCCAGATGAATATTTTTCAACAGAGAGGAAGAAAAGGGAGGGATGATCCATGGGGGAGGCCTAGTGAGTGATTGGGGATCAAAATCCAAAATAGAAAGTATGAGGGGGTCGAATCGGTAAAATTATTGGGATTTCATGGATGTTTAAATGTTTAGTTATATCTATAAATAAGATATATCTTATTTAAAGTCTCATTGATGGGAGAGACGAGGGAGAATATGAAATGATGGTTATGAAAATAAATTGGTTTGAATAGTTTAGTATTTTATAATTAAAGATTGTAAATTTTAGTGTTTTGGAGGTTCCTAAAGATAAATATCTAGCAGTGTTTTAACAAACATAATGGTCATAATCAACCTATAGAGGTTTATAACATTTAATTACTTAAATAATAAAAAATTCATTGTCTATAAGTATTGAGATTCATTGGGAAGATATTAATTTCAAAATTGTTCAGTATTGAGTAACTTACTAAAGATAATATTCTTCATGAATGGGAGGTTCCAAAAAGATAGATTTTTGGAAGTTAGTTAGAAACACCAATATTTAACATCATCTATCCATTTTTTCATTTTTAAGTAATTAATGAATTTTGGAATCCTCAAGTAGTGAGATTCCAAGAGTAGTGATAAAGTTTGAAAATAAACATCCTATATAATATCGTTAAATTGGGATGATCAATGCTATTTATAAATACTGATGGTTATCACAACCATAATAAGTTCCAGTCATTATGACACTCGGAGAAATGGTCTATGTCATTATTTTGAGTTATTGAATGCTTGGCAGAATATGAAATATTTATTTCAAAATTACCTTGAAGATAAAGAGATATTTCTTGTTACATTTTCATTTACTATTGTAAACTAGTGGGATTATGTAAAAAAGAACCTTTTTGGATTTATTAAACAGGTGAGATCTATTTTAAAAAACCTATTGAGAGATAACTGACTATTTAGATATTGGTTTCTACTTTTCAAAATATGGCCTCTTGGGTTAATGATGATACCTTACTACACACTTTTAATCATTGTTTATAATAGAAGAATATATTAATCTCATATTGGAATATAAAAAGTAACATTATAGATGCACACATTGATATCGAACCTTCTAAAAAAAATGTGTGTTGTGTTTTATTTACTTTTTTCTTTAATGTGGTGTAAATGTGTTGGATTTTATATTATATACATTCATACTAATAGGTTTATAGGTTTGAATACTATAAGGGGTTAATTTTTGAGTTGAAATGAATATGGTAAAACCATTCTATATTGATCTACAAACCTCTCAGTGTAAGTACGTAAATATAATGAGAACTCCAAATTGTATCAGAACCAAGTCCTACCCCTATATGGATTTTTTATAGTAGGTTATTTTATTTGTTTATATTAAGTAAGTATTTAAAGAATTTAGTAATAAATATCTGTTGGATAAAAATGATGTTTCCAAAAATAATATGTAGTTTTATACTAGAAAAGTGTAATAATAAGAAGAAGATGGAGGATAAAAAATGAGGAAGAATAATCCTTAGAAAAAGGATAACGTCGATTCACCACTAAATTAAGGAAATAAAATTGGTAACAAAACATTAATATAAATTAAAAATTCTAATCATGAATAATATTTCTCAATATATGAATATATTGGATAATTTATTGATTTGTATTCCCAAAATTATATTTACATAAAAATTGATCACATGAATTTTTTACCATTTATACTTCCATACATAAAATATATATTGGATGAAAACATATAAATAGTTATTTGTATGGATGAAATTTAAAATTATGGGCTAGAAATTTGAAAAGGAAAAACATGTTAATCTTATGTGGGAATAAAATTGATGAAATATTATGGTACCCTAAAAAACACCTTAGCAGATTAATGTTTTTAAAACATAATAGATAAAAAATAGTATATTAAAAAATCGTATAGGATAATATAAATGCATAGAATAAACTCATAAGGGTATCAATGAATACAATAAATATTTTTTATAGGTAAAATTTATAAATTAAATAGAGCATGAAAATTATCCTGTAGAATTGAATAGGTTGCATAAATATTAGGTTGAGAAAATGAGAATGGAATATAATGATAATGTGAAATATCTTGATGATCATAATAAGACTCTAAATAACAAGTGACTTGGGCAGGAGGTATATACAAAAATTATATAAGTATCCCAAGATAAATATTCATAGAAGCTAAAAGAAGAGAAATTTCCATTAATATTTCTTAAAATAATATTACAAGTAAAAATACTTGTATTTTTAGGAATAAGGATTTGATATCATGAAAATAATAATATACTATATGTTCAGATGTAATGGAGTTCCTTGGATTTGAACATTATGAGTGCCCCAATTCTGTTTACTTAAATATTTTATTATATCTAAAATTATTAAAAAAAATTAGTTAGAGAAAAATATTTTGAAACATGCTTCACTGGAGAGGAATGTTTATAAATATGATGCACAATATATGACATGATCCTATTATATAATAAAACTCCACATTAATGTTCATTGAAATAATGACATGAATATAATAGTTAAAAAATTTATGAAGATGTAATAATAAAATTAATTAATATAATAAAGGAACATGAGTATTGGTTTCGTTAAATAAATATAGGAGGAAAAAAAATTATATGTTTATAAGAAATGGAAACTCAATTTTTTCATAATTCATGTATGTAAACTAATCAAGTTAGACATGTTCATAGAGAATGGTGGATTATATATCCATCATATTTATAACAGGAAAGGTTGATGAATAAATAATAATAATAAAAATTTTATGTTTGAAAAGGTGAAAATTGAAGTTACACATGTGATGAAAGTAGGAAACAGAAGTAAAACCATTCTACCTAAGGTGATTAGTGTTTGAAAAATCAAGGGAATCATGATTAATATATGAGTTGATAAGGAATTCATTTCTTGGATGATAAAATTTCATCAACATTATTTATCTCATTAGGAATAAAAATATTATCCACTTTATTCCAAAATTTATTGTGTTTATTTATAGTGGTTTAAAATTAAGGGTAATACATGTATTTATGCTAAAACCTGATTTAATGATTTTCGTGGAAGTCATACAGTATCCAAGATGATTTATATGAGGGGTTGATTTATTTTCCACCTTATTATACATTGAAACTATGAAATTCTATTTATTCAAAAATTTAACTATGATTTACTTCTGAGCAACTCATATTTAGATCTCAAGAATCCTAATATTCTTCCACTCTAAGTCATAGTTAATCAAATTACATATAAAATTTTCATAGTGTTGATGTATAATGAATTGGAAAATAAAATTAAATAAGATAGAGTTTGAAAGATGATTCTAGGATAATGAAAAGTTTAGAAGCTGATATATAGAATATTTTTGAGCTGGTTTTAGCTATAATTCAAATGATGCATTCATGATAAGGTAGATTACATTTGAAATTGTTTGAGTTATAGAATATTGAGTTAGATATGTGAACAAAGAAGTAAAGTATTGTTCTGAGATTAAATACAAAATATTTATAGCTATGTAGTTTTGGAGTCAAATGTTTCAATCCATGGTAGATTGAACAGAAACATCACAAGGTTGAACAAATATAATAGGGTTATAATATGGGTGAATTGGAAAATCAATCGGTTATTTAGGTTCAATATTACTCTTTAGAATGTTTTATCTATCTAATAGGTAAAAATACCTAGATGATGGAATATTATAAAAATATAATAGGATGAGTTAATTATAATAGTCATGGGATTATTCACAAAGAATATCAAGAAATATATATTCTATAATTGGAAATGTTGAATGATATTATTATAAAGGTTATTCCAAAATCTATCATATATATCTTATTAACATGAAGTCAATTTTAGGAGTAGGAATACTAAGTAATTTAATGAGAAGTGTTTGGATGTTAGTTGAATTTAAAGGAACATTTTTGAAGCAAGAAATGAAATAATAAAGGGGTTGGTTCTGAAATATAATCAAAATAGATGGTGACTAGAGTTAAAGGAATCCTATATGGGAGAAGAGTCCCAGAAATCTATTTTATTCTAGAATGGTATTTTCATAGAAGATATTGTGATAAGATAATTATGGATTGTTAATATGAAATTTAAATCTATAATAGAATAATTTAATCTATATAATAAGTAATTTTGGTTATTATGTATAATTTTAGAGTACATAAAATCCAAAATGATATTAGTAGCTATGAATATTTCATATAGTTCTATAGGGAGACAACTGAATTCCAGAAATGATAAACTATTGAGAACATCAAACATTTGTAGTGTTATAATCTACCTGATCTAAAAAATTAATAATTTCAGAAGATGATAAATAGATGTTGTATAATATGTTTATTCTGATGTGGGAGTATGTGAATAGTGATGAAGATCGAAAATTTTGGTGGTAGATATTGATACAATGTCTGAAATAACTAAATAGATAAAAACATACAATGTAATGATGATCAGTTTTACATTAATATATAAATATTACAAGATATAATATATTACAATAATTTATATTTGACGAATAAATGAATAAAAAAATAGATATTTGAATTTGAAAAAAACATAGTTAATCCATAATTATCAAAATCTTGAAAGAATAAAAACTAAGAAATGAGAATGATATGAATTCAATGTGATTAATTCTTGGAGGCAACGATGTTGTATTTAATAGAGGATTCAAAATTTATTTATGAGTATAAATAATTTAAATCGCAATCTAAAATGAGATAATTGGAGAGAAGATACACTAAAATAAGATATTGAGAAATAAACTTGCATGTTTTGAAAATAATTTATGTTGAAGAGTTTGAGGTATTAGAATTTTAGATTCAAAAGTTCAATGGTGATGATGTTGTGGATGTTAAAGAGCATGAAAATAGTTATAAAAACCAATTTTGAGTAGTAAATTGAAGATGTTATAACTATATAAGTTATTGAGGAAGCACAATTTTTTATTTTTTGTGAATTGAGATTTTGGAGGAAGAGAGTAAGGAAATAATTTTTCAGTAGAGAGTAACTTACTAACATTTATATTCTTGGCTATGAGGATGTTATGAAAACAATGAATATGGATGTTAGTAAGAAATAAAAATGTTCTGTGTTAGCATATCATAGTTTTAATTGTTGAAGTACTTAAAGAATCTAACAATCTGAATGTTATGAGATTCTACAAGTAATGATAAGTTTAAATAATCTACATTATACATAATGACAATAAGTTAGGATACATAGATTCAACGTGTAAAAAAAATAGTAGTTGCAAACTAGATATGTTTTGGTCAATATAATACATTAATAATGGGAGTGTGTGATGTTTTTTAATTGGTGAAGTCTCATATAAATATAATACATCTATTTAAAAATCAATGAAATGATAAAGAGATTTTTCTTATTATATTTCGGGATATATTTATAAATTTTATAGAGCTTGAATAAATAACCTATTGGGAGATAGTAAACAGGATGATATTGTGGTAAGATCCTATCAAGATATAGTTAACTATTATAAGATAATGTTAGGATTTTCTATAGAGAGTTTCTTGGGTTATGGATGATACCTTCCCACACTAATTTTAGTCATTTTTTATAGTAGTGTAAAATATGCCTCTTGAACTAGATCAATACAATTAAAAGACTATGTACACACATAGGGATTAAACTTTATAAAAATACCATGTGATGTGTTTTATTTAATTTTCTCTAATATTTGGTATGTATTTATTGGTGAGGAAACAACCTCATTTATCCTGATAGGGAAATTGGTTCAAATACTAAAAGCGTGTAAAATTTTATTAATAATCGAAATTGGTAAAGCTTGTCTACACTGATTCAACCACCCTCACCCCTCCCCCAATAGTGTAACTACATGATACAATAGGAAATGTATTAAAAAGAATGAAATATAGTTTTTGATGATTTTTTTTAGTTAGAAAAAAATGGGACATGGATGGATTAATTCCAATGTTCTTTATCATTAACTAGGTAAATGCTTAACATCATAGGCTAGTCAGTTTTGTTTTGTCACTACATATACAATAATTGAGATGGGATGACATTAAAAAATAATTTATGACTAGTTTTACAAGATTATTAACAGGTAGAGTTTTATATTGGGATATTATTGATATATTGACTAAAGTTTCGCATTTTCTTCAAATAAAGGAAACTAAGATTGTTGTTGAGATTATTAATATTTATATATGAGAGAATGAGACATTATATGACACCCATTTACATTATGTTTGTTCATAATGAGAGGTTTACATCTCTGTTCTCGAAGGTATTGGAAATGTATTTTTGTTACTCAGGTGATGTTTATTATTACATATCATCCTCACAAAATAAAATAATTTGATCATAGTATACATATTTTAGAAAATTTTCTCCATGCATACATCCTTTATTTTGGTCAGGTATGCAAAAAAGAAATATTTTTATTAAATTATTTTTTATGACAATACCTGCCAAGAATCATACCAGATTGCACTATTTTAATTATAAAATGAAATTTTTTTCAATAAACATTATATTTCAGGGAGGAAAGCAAGGAGACTTTATTTATTACTAGAATGGTACAAGAAACATTTGATTCTGTGAATAAGATCTTAAAGATATTAGATATGAATCAATGTGGTTAGAAGTCATCGAATGATCAAAGATACTAAAATGTTCAGTTTTTTATTATGGTTATGCATTTATACATATCTCACATTGGTTGGGAAATTAGTATTTTCATAAAAAAAAAGATAGGTAGATTTGTGATTCATTAGATCATTTGACATCATAGAGAGGATTTTAGTGGTATCTTATATATTTGAGTTACCTCCAAATTACAGTGATATGAAAGATGTATTTCATGTATCATAGTAAAGTAAATATGAACTGATTGCACTCATATAATTATTTTTTATGTTTTTTAATTGGATTCAAATGTAACATATATCGATAGACTGGTATATTTTATGGTATTTGGTGAAAAGATCTTATAGGGTATGTCATTCCTCTTTTATGTGTATTAAAATATCTTTGTTATTTGGAAGAGGGGATATGGGAGTAAGAAGATAATTTGAGGTCTCGATGGAAAAAGATTTTCATTAGAGATACTCAATGACACTTATTTATGAAAATAATCTTTATAGTGTTATTTTTGAAACAAATATATTCCTTTAGGTTTTTCATGAATTTTAATTTTAAAAATTTTATTTCTAATTTGGTTTTATGTTGAATTTATTTTAGGAGTTGAAAAATGAATTGGGGTTCTGGAGGGAATGTAGAAATGTGTAATAATAAATTTCATTACATCAGGCCACTAAAACTCAAGTTAATTCCCCCAAATGTTTTTTTTCATTTTAAAAACACATGATATTCCACTAAAAGGATAATGGAAGACATCAAGATTCTTATGGGATATAACAACTATAGTAGTATATTCACTAAAATTCTAGTGCCATATCCAAACACCATTTTAATTAGACTTATTTTGGTTGTTAAATAATTTTTTAAATTTACATAAACTTTCTATTTTACTATTCCAAGGGTTTATTTCTATAGAAGTTAATCTATCTAATCCCTTAATACTTCTCTTTATTTACATTTGATAATTTATCCACCAATAAATTAAAAAATTTGGATCTTTTAAAGGAATTACAGTCATAAATATGAGAGATTTAATAGCCTAAAAAATGTATTAAAATATTTCAAGGATTGGATACTTATATCTCATAATTAACTTTTTACCTTCTCATGTGATGGATTTTTGAATTTCAATGGATTTAGGAGAAAGGATATGTTAATCCTTAGAGTGGAACATTTTTTAGTCAATAGGTAAGTGGGAACTCTCTTTTATGTGGCTTTTCATTAGGTGTTAATATTTTTTTTGTTTTCTACTATTTTGATTTAATAACTAATTTGAACTTAATGTGATTAAAATTATGTTTAACCAAATTTATAATGATTTTAGAAGAATATTTTTATTTTAAAAACATATTTAGATTATGACTCCTAGATTAAATTGTTGGTTATCACTGGGAAAATGTTAAATAATTTTGGGATTTACTAAATATTTCTATGAATTTAATTTTTTCATCATCAAATTAAATAATAATTTTCTTATGTTGAGTTGAATATAGATTTTTGATGTTGTATGTTATTATGAATTGTTTTTTATTTTAATATAATTAAACATTGTTATTGTCTGATGTCAGGTGAATTTGTGTTAAAACAATGGTATATATACATGTTTTGGTTTGTTAATGATTGTTATACATTTTATTTATTAATTAAAAATATGTGTTATTTGGCTCGAAAGATCATGTCAATGAGTTATAATTAATTTCATTGAGATTATAATAATTTTTTAATTATTTTTTTAAGTTATAAATTAATTTATATTTTTTAAAAATTATATTTCAGTTAATTAAATGATATATTTCAAGAGAGTACTTTATTATTGTTTATAAAAATGGGAAATATGAAATAGTGATTTAGTTTTGAAATTTTAAAAGGATTTTTATTGGTGGTAGATTTTAATTAAAGTAAAACAAGTGTGAACATGATTTCATAATTTTATTTAGTATTTCCATAATAAAAAAATGAGTTAGATAACAAATGGGGATAAATTTGAGTTTATTATGATGAATTTGAAATTTTTATTTGTTATATTTACACATATTACATTTTATAATGTGAATTAAATTAATTTGGGTAACATTTTGGGAAAATTGGTATAGGATATGATATGAAATGAAAAAAATGATATTTATGGGTTTGCCTAGGCCTTTTGTTAGGCCATAAATATTTTATATGATAATTTTTTTTAGGGGATAATTTAAGCCATGTGTTTGGAATATAATTACAAGATCCATGTGATTATCTATTATATCTCGTGATTTATGTTGATATTTATAATTGAATTTGTTCAAAGAAGGTATAGATGTTTCTTAGATGACTTTTTAGCACCTAACTCTTAATATTTCTTATTGTATATGATTTTTTAAATAATTTAGTAGCTTTAGAACATTTATTTATTATAATTTTAACCACCATTAGATTTTTATGATTCATTATTTCACTAATGTAATTATTTTTCACAACCAAAATTTTTAATCATGTATTTCATATATATTACATGTGTGGTGGTGTGGGTAAATGAAAAATGATATTTGTATATTATAGTTGATTTGAAGGAAAATTTTAAGGATATTTTAATAAAAATTTTGATTCACATGGAGGATTGAATTTTATCTTAATAATATAATATAGGGACCTGGGCTTATCATAAATGGATATTACATAATTTTAGATGAAAATTCAGTACATTACCAAATCTTCATGCTCGAGGACCATAACAGTTTAGTGTATTTGGGCACTTGGAAACCAAATATTATATCTTGGTGAATGGTCTTTAAGAATTCCAATTCTTATTTCTACCTAAAACCATTATTCATAACATGGGGAAAGAAAACATAATAAAGGAGAGAGATTTGATGCTCAATAAGTGTAAATAAAGTTAATGCATATGCATAACATGAAAAAAAGGGTATGAGACTTACAAACAACATTTCAAGATCATGGCCTACATATTAGAGTTCCTAATAAATATTCTAAGTATATAAGACATGTATCATAAGATAATTCATGAAATCATAACCTAGGAATAATACATGAAATTTTTGGAATACATATTTTTTATAGCATTGTTAATGGGTATAATTAGAAATGGGTTCAATTATTAAATTAAGTACAAGAAATCCGGCCCTTGAATCAATTAATAAACATGACACCAATTCCATTGTGAACATGAAATCAGTTTGTTGAAAAACCTTATGCACATGAAACTAGGTCCATGCATAATAATTGGAACATGTAATCAGGTTCATACATATCATTATGAACATGTTATTTGGTTCATGCATAAAATTAGGGACATGCAACCCCGTCCATGCATAATATTGTGAACACATAATAGGGATCACTCAAAACATTGTGTACTTGTGATAATGTTAACATATAAACTTATAGACATGAAACCATGTCCATGAATATCATTGTGAATATGTAATCAGCCTCACGCATAACATTTTAAATATGAAATCAGGTTCATGCATAACATATATAATCAAGAGTCATCCATTATTACCCAATGCACTGGGGGAGATCTAGATACAATCCAAGACATAAAAAAATCATACATATGAGTGATACGTGACTATAAATAAATAATCATATCATAACCCAATAAATGAGATTGGTTTCTTGAACATTAAATCATGTCATTACATATGGAAAACTTGTATGTATAATAATCACCTCATATGAAAAAAGTGACTTAAAAAAGTATATAACCCATGAAATAGAAATGGGATTAATGAACATTAACCATTAATTAAAATAATATGTATATTATTATTTAATAATTTTCCCATAAATTATGATTAACACCAAAAAAATTAATCTTCGATCATAAATAATTTAGAAAGATGTTTTAAAAAAAACTTCTTGAGGAAAATATTATTTCTTCATGAAAAATGATTTTTTAAAAACCTAAAACCTTTTGAAAATAATTTACATTTCAAACCTATAAACAATCTTGAAAAATTTTGAAAACTATTTCATTTAAAATAATTTGAAAAAAATAAATATATCTGGAAAATATTTTGAAATCCTTTTACATGAAAACTTATGAAAGAAACTTAAAAAAATTATGAAAACCATTTTCATTGAAAATAAATTGAAAACCTATAAATGAATATTGAAAATTATGAGTCTTTTAAAACCGTTTATCCTAAAAAAATGATCAAAAAGAATAATTTAAAAACATTTTTGAAAATAAGGTTTTTTAAATAAAATCGATTTTTGACTGAAGAGAGAAATATGACCATATTTTTTTAAAACGTTTTCAAAGTTATATTAAGTACCAAATAGTGGAAAACGATGCCAATAAATGAATTTATATTGAATAAATGTAAATTAATCTCATGTTTTTTCTTGAGATATGGATTACAATACTTCATCAAAGATGAATAATCATTAAAAATTTCAAAAGGTTATAAGATTGTTTCAATAAACTATAATCACTTAATAACATGGGATAATACTCTAAATGTATGAAAATGGAATTTAATTAACCTTAAAATATCATTAAGATTAAGGTATTCATGATATAACATGTAAAATGGATTTATATACAACTTTAAAAAAATTGGTGCAAAACCAAATATGAGTATCAAATTATGTAAATTGAGATAGAACTATTTTACAGATTTGGTAGCATTGGAAACATAAAACCCAAGATATAAAATTTATAAAATGTATTTTTAAATACATATAAACTTATGTGTAAGATACATGTAATGAATTAATTGTCATTAAATACATCATACCAAATAAATGAGTGGTTAATAAGGTGTGTATCCTACATAAATAAATGTGAGATGAAATTTCCATACCCTATTTCTTGACTCTATTCATCCTCATACAAGATTAATGTATAAAAAGATTATGATTATTAAAAATCTTTTATAGAAGAGTATTATTATATCTAATAATATATATGATTTCATTAAGACCTTATATTACATGGTCCCCAAAAATCCTATGTTAACATTTCATTTCAGGTAATATTCTATTTTTTCTTTGAATGTGTCTTAATTAGTTATATAATTGTTCCTTATACATATATAATGATTTATAGAATGTAAAAAATGATACAAACATCATAAATATATATATATATATATTATTTTTTTTATTAAAATAATATATATAATATATAACTACAAAAAAGAATACACCGTTCATCGAGACGGTAAGTCATACGTATGCATGAACACTGCATCTGTTTTTATTATCCTATTGAAAGAAAGAAAGAAAGAAAATGAAATATAAGGATATATATATGTATATATATAATTATAAAATTATCATTATTATATCATATATATAATTTATTTTTACTAAACCCATCCTTATTACGTTTTACATAGTGTGTTAATGAATCACATCGCGTTTAGAGGCAATAGTCCACACTTCCTCAAACAAAATTATCATATTTACCCAAAATGGAATGTAAAAATATATGTGTTATAAAATTAATAAATAAGATAAAGAAATAATAAATATAATATATGAAATATTTAAACATATTGGTCATCATTATTTCCACCATGATACGAGTTAAAGGAAAAAATTTACAATCATCATTTAGTGAGATGGTAGTTCCTCATACACATAAACTGTATGTTCATAACCCATTATATGGATGTGTGTGTAAGTATAGGAAACAAATTATCATAAAAATCCTATTATATTTAATATATTTTTGTTTTTATATAGTCATGTAATAATGAGAGTGGAGGGGTGGATAATGGAAATAAAATAAAGTTGCTTGAGAGTTGGCATTACCTCTTAATATGGTAACTCCTTTTGGATGGTGCCAAAATGCTTCCTTGTATTGATTTATTTCCAAATGGATGATTAATGGAAGAATTTTGGTATTTTGAGAAGTGGATTCGGAAGATCATAGCCAATTTAATGTGTTTTTATATGTGTAAGGAAGAGGGAGAGGTAGTCCTTTTATAGGTAAGGGAAAGGACACCCGTGGCATTTTTTAAAACAAGTGAGGTATACCCACGTTTTTACCCAATGAATTCATAAAAAACCAATAAAACTCAATAATTGTAGTTTAATTTCAAAATAATGGCCATAAAATGGTATTTTGGACAAGTTTCTAGGTTGTTATGTGTCTTAAATTTATGGTTTTGTACTTTGTGAACCCAATTTTACTCTACCATTGTAATTAATTTTAATCACATTCACTAATACTTTTGGTAAAAAACTATGTTGAAATTATTATACATAATTAATTATTATGATTAAAAATTTTGAATCCAGTTTTCCAAATTCTAATTACACAAGTGGTTAAAAATAATTTAAAACTAATTCGTCTGATGTGATTACACTGCATGTTTTTAATGTAAAAACGTCCAAACGTTTGTAATACTTTTATACACAATTTTAATGTAAAATATATTTCAATGAACAAAATTTGATTAAATGTTAAAATCATTATGTAATTAAACTTTGAAAACAATTTAAACTATAATTTATCATTATAAATAAATTATATTAAAAATTAGTTTTGAATAAAAATCTAGTATTTCAATCTATTCATTCCAGAAATGAAACTTAACATAAAAATACCAAAATATTTCACTAACCTAATTTTTTTCTATGTAACAACCCAGGAACTTAGTAAAAAATTGATTTCTTTTTTGGAATTAAATTGTTTAATTAATTATAAATGTATAATAGAATAATTGGTATTTTAAGGAATCATTTCAGATTAAATAGTAACTTGATGTTATGAATAGTAATATAACCCTTATGAATAGTAAATTGGCCAATATAATAGTAACCACACCCAAGAAAGTATAAATAGAAAATATATATATCCTTTATCTGATAATATGATATATTTATATCAAAAAATGAGTAAATAAATGTTTCGAAAATGATAGATTTAAGTATTGGTTTTTCTTTGTAAAAAATTAATATTTATTTTTACTTTTATAAATAATATAATGATTTAAAATAAAATACAGTTTAAAAAAATTGATTCCTGAATTATTTTTTTCCCTTTAATAATTTTATAATTTAATGATACCTTAATTAATTATTCAAAGTGTTGTAAAACCGGTTATTGTGTTAAAACCGTTATTTTTCGAATAAATTGTGATTTAATTGAAATTTAAATTTCTGATATTTATAAAATTATTTTTGATAAATGGAATTCATTTTTGAATTCTACAAATTAATAAATTTTTAGGTTTAATTTTTGATATTTTCTAAAATACATGATTTTTGGGTGAGTAGTGAACTGTGATATTTTATCAAATAAGCTAAATATATGAATTATAGACTAATCGATGATGTTTGGTTGAGGTAAGAAACCTTGGATGGAACTCACATACACTAATTACAATTTTGTGTCAAGAGAATCAGTACTATTTGTTATCTTTAGTAAAATAATAAAATAATGGTTAAAATAATGGAAAACCCTTGTCTCCTATAATATATGTACCACCCTCATCCCCTATTATTGTCAAACCTCTCAAGCTTTGATCTAAGTCCAATATCTACCCAATATTATTTAGAAGAATCTTCCCCACATTTAATACTTGTTGGACTCACCAAAAGGCCAAAACTAATTGCCTTAAGGACGTTCTCAAGGAAGATAATTAAAAAGGTAAAAAACCTCTTTAATTTTTCCTTTATTTTCTTTTCAATTATTTTTCTTTATTATACTCTATTTACCTCGACATATCCTAGTGGAATGAAATCTCCAGTATCTTTTATATAATATAGTTCTTCATGTTTATAAAAAAACACATCATCATACTTCTTCTCCTCTCCTATTTATTCTAAATATAAAAACATCATCTGTTATGTGTAGATTCATCGACATGGTGGAAATTGTAATTTAAAATATCATTAATCTCTTTATAGATGGTCATAAAACAATTTTAATGGTTTTTATAAAATTTAAAGTGTATTATATAACATCTTTTATTTTTCTTGAATTAAAATTTATTCATAATATTTAATTATACAATGAAACTAGTTTGTACTAATCAAAGAACCGCCAAAATGATTTAAATGAATATCATTGATGTTTTTCCTAAAGAATTTTCCTAATATATGAAATAATGATATATGGTATAATTTAATTTTCTAGAAACATTTAAATATTATTTAATTCTACTTTTGAATTTTCTCTTCTTTTCGAGAAGACATTCCACAACGAACTGACCATCAAATCCATGTAAAAACACACACTAAACAATGGAAATAATAATTTTTATTAATAAATGGGTGTTAAGTTTTTATAAAAGAACATATAATTTATAATAAATATTAATTTGGTTTTTTAATATATTTATAAAACTCATTTAACCAATATACAAGAATATTGGCAAATTTAATGAAAGATAAACCAGAGATAATAGAATTCTTAACCCATTTTGCATTCTTGGGGTTAACCTTCTACTAAACATATCCAGCGAGAAGCAAAGGTTAGGAATATTTATTAAAAGAAATAAAATTTACAGAGAAGTTGGAAGAGGTCAAACGGACATACTTTTCATCAACTATCATACAACATACCAATATATCATAATAATAAATATCATGTCCATATTTAGGTTCATCAGCAGTTTCCAACTCTGATCGAGGCGTCCCCTAATAGATGATCTTAAGGATTATTACATCAGTATTACTTAATACTGTAGAATATGATCTGGTATAAAAATTCCTTGTCAGATTATAATAATACTTATTTGGTATCCTCTTTGAAGGAATAGAGGAAAAACCCTCAATATCAATCACCTTTTTCCTTGACACTAAAGATTTCTTCCTTAAAAGAGGCATTTCCATCATTTCCTAATACCCTGATAGGGGTACCTACATTCACCCCTTATTCATTATATATGTTTCCCTATTTATCAAATATTCTAGAGGATTGAATAATTTTTCGGATTTCCTAATGACTGTGCACATGTTTTTGAGCGTCATTTTGATTGGAAACACCTTCACAAGGGGGATCAATGGTCAGCAGTAGTATACATTATTTCCTAAAATGAGACCAAGTATATGTTTCCTCTAAATCCCCCTGATATGTTTGGAAATTATCTTCATCTTCTATTTCCTTCAACAAATTTCATTAAAGCAGATGATATGTTTGTTTGAGATCATTATATCTCATGATATGATGGTTTGAGCCCCATTATAGCTTAAGATATGTTGGGTTGAGCCCATTTTAGTGTAAGATATAATGGGTGAGCCCCATTATACTTCTCTAATGCATTAGGTACTCTGGAGATGAAATTATACCAAAATTTTATTCTATTTATAAGGGTGAATTTAAGAGTGACATGGTCATTCTGGCACAAGGAAACTTCATGATGTCTATATGCATGCTAATGAGTTTTTATGTAAAGGGTTTTATTTGTTTTTTTGTTATCACATGATTAAATATATCCTTGTTTATATATTGTACTGTGCTTTTTTATCATCCCATGTTTTTAACTATTTTACCTAGGTTATAAGGATGTGTATGATAAAAAATGAAGTTAAGTAAAATGTCATGAAGTTATATCAAGGAAAAAATGTTTTTTTTGTGTTTTATATTTTGGGTGAAATGGATACTATTCTAGTAGTATACACTCTATATAAATATGGGATGTTATATATGTATTATGTCCTAATTTTATAAAGCTATAAACCTGAACAGATCCTCAATGTGAAAAATATTAAATTTTTGGATAAAACTCAGGATTATGTAATGTTGTATGGCTGGGTCTTTATAGTTTGTAGCAAAGGATGTTTTAGATAATCATATGGGTTAGGATAATATTAATAGAATAACATAAATGAATTTTTAAATTTATGGTTAATTTAAAATGATGTAGAATTTTAATATTACCATATTTCTTGGATTAAGACTTGTCTGTTAAGAATGGTTTTCCGTAGAAAAAATAAGGAAGCTGGAGTAGGATGGAACTGAGAGGTTAATATTTGTTTGAATGTGGAGGCTGAAATCATGGGAATTAGAACTATATAGTTCATGAAAGTAATGTATGAGTTGACATAGATAATAAATGTTATGGGTGTTCATACAAGAGAGGAACCTAATCTACCATTAAGGAACATGTAATTTGTGGATAATTTTATGAGGAATCATACCCCATCATTTAGTGGATCATCTAACCCAATGGTAGCTGAAGGATAGATCAATTATCTGAAAAATATATATGATGTCATGGGATTTTTGGAACATAAATAGGTAACTATTGACATTTATTATTTTAAAGGTGAAGCTGGTCGATGGTGGTCTTTAGTTATGAATACCAAAGAGAAAGTAGATACCGATTCCATGGGATTGGAAAAATTCAAGGATATTTTCAATGATTAATATTTTCCAATGGTTTTTCGACTTCGAAAGGAAAAAAATTTCAAGAATTGAACGAAAAAGATGAATATTCCAAAGAATCATATGGTGAAAACCATAAAATATTGTCCAGGTATGTGCCATATTTTTTATAAGACATTTATTGAATAATCAATCGGTTTTACTCGGGATTGAAACCAGGTTTATGAAGATCGTTGGATAAATGGGATTTTAAAATCATTGGGAAATATTTTCATTATGATGAAAAGATTGAAATTTATTTTTTTGACACATATTTGACCCATGACGACAAATATAAGATTCAATCATTTTGGAATGATTTGGGTAAGAAATTGTAAATGAAATTTGGAGGTTAGAAATTAAAATTACCTTCTTTTGATAAGTGTGGTAAAAATAATCCTTGAGATTATATTGTAAATTCTAGGAATTTCCATAAATATTGAATATTTTTAGACAATGATAGTTATTATATGGAAAATCATCCTAAGAATGATGAGAATTTTATGGTAATATGTTTTAACTATAACAATTTGGGTTATTTTTCTAATGTGTTTCCAAGGATAGTCACTCAAGTGAAGAATTAGCATGATTCGAAACAAAAGGGTGTTGAAAAATCCTTTGCAAATACTTCAGCATATTTTGATCCATCAAATAAGGTGGTATCGGGTATATTTCTTGTTTTTACTGAATATTTCAAAAAACAATAAATTCAGGGTCTACACATTCCTTCATATCTATGAAATTTTTTACTAAATTTGAAATTATACATCAATAAATGACACTATGACTCATGGTAAAAATAAATGGATGAAATAATAAGGAAAAAAGAAATTACATTTACATACCATTCCTTGTATGTGGAATTATTTTACCTAAAAACCCTGTTTTCCCCTAGTATGGTTTGATGTTATTCTAGGAATAGGTTGGCTTTCTGTTTATCATGTTAACACTGATAGTAGAGAAAAATAAGTTTTTCTCATAAAGAGTTTTATTTTATGTACAAGAGAGAACCTATACCATTTCTAACATATCAAGAAGATAATAAACTGTTAATATATAGAAATAAAATTTAATTTGCACAAATTGTGGAAAATAAAGAAACTATTCATATTAATGATTTGCTAGTGATAAATGGGTATCTTGATGTTTTTCCTAATGATTTTCCGAGTGTTGTTTCTGATAGAGACGTTGAGTTTTCTATTTAATTAGTTCCTGATTCTATGCCAATTTTTGAACCGCCTTATCAAATGGCTCATATGTATCTTTTAGAGTTGAGAATTCAGTTTCATGAATTATTTTATAAATTTTTCATCTAAACTCACACTACACCACATGGTTCTCCCATAATGTTTTTAATGGAAGGATGGTTCAATGAGACTTTTCATTCATTATAGAGCCCTGAATAAAATAAATATTAACAAAAAGTATCCTTTTCCACATATTTATGATTTGTTTGATCAGCTACATGGAGTGAAATATTTTTTTAATGTTGACCTATGGTCAGGGTCCTATTAGTTAAATGTAAAATTAGAAGACATTCTGAAGACCACATTTCAATCTAAATATAGGAATTATGAATTTGTAGTTATGAATTTTGGGTTAACTAATTCACCCACTTTATTAATGTATTTTATGAAAAGAAAATTTCAAGAGTTCTTTTAAATTTTTTTTGTTTTTTTTTTATGACATTCTGGTGAATTCTAAAAGAAAATATGATCATTAAAGACATCTAAGGGTTTTTTCTGTCACGACCGGCCCTCGGGGTCCGTGTCGTGACTACCCCAAGCCCGCCTTCCATAGGCCAGGTGCTGGCGACTAGCACCAAGGCGTAAATCCCGGTAAAAAGGGAAGGCATTGCCTTTGTAATGTAAAAAAACACCTCAGAGTAAGCAAGCGGAAAGTAAACACTAAGCAAAAGCAGAGTACAACTGAAAGTAAAGTACAACTCAAAAGGGAAAACAACAACTGAAAAGTAAAAGCCGCTACACCGAGCTGTCCACTGGAAATCCCACATGAAGGGTGGGTACAGATAGCTCCACTGCTCCACGGGTCCCGCCGTCCGCTCCGAGAACATCCCGCCCAGTGGTCCACCTCCAGGTACCGTCCTGCTCTGCAAGCCTCAGCTAAGATCAACGATGTCCGTCGTCTGCAACCAACACAACGTAGTGCGGGCAAAGCCCGTGCAGGGGTGAGTATAAACTACTCAGTAGGGACCCCGAGACCCCTGAAGGTCTCTCAAATCCACAAAGGATAAACCATGAAGAAAGGTACAATCACGAAGTAACAACCGACACTGCTTAGGTATATGCCCATACATATACCTAAGTCATCAATTTCAAATACGCACCAACCTCCGAGCCCAAGTACAACTCAGTCCACACAGGAAAGTAAACGTATTCCACACAGGAAAGCAAAACGTAATCCACACAGGATTGAACAACACAATCCACACAGGAAAGCAATAGGATTCACCTCACACAGGTATACTTCTTCGAAAGACGATAAAGATGATCTCTGATCCATCTAAGTCGTTGGACCCACGAAGGATCGATAGGTAACTAACCCCTGCAAAAGACCCACACAGGATCGGGCCCACGTAGGACCTGTAGGCGCTGGTTCACACAGGACCGCTGAGCGCAAAGACCAACACAGGATCGGACCCACACAAGATCGGGCCCACACAGGACCAGTAGCACTGATCCACGTAGGATCGCTGAGTGCTGAAGTCGTCGTCGTCGAATCCACACAGGATCTCTGTACTGTCGTCGTCGCAGTCACAGTAGCAGTAGCAGTAGCAGTCATAGTAACAGTCGCAACCAACACTAGGGTTCCCGCACACAGCAAGCTCGTACAAGAGGATCCGCTCCATGAGCCGAGAGGCTGATACATCAACTGTCACAAATTCCAGAGTTGATGTATCCAAAAGTTTGGTATCGTTAACAGGAACTCAACGCAACAGATGGCGCGTCGATCGGACGCCCGGTCTGAGAGTTATTGGCATTTTCGTCCCCGGGGCCCGGTTGGTTTTTAAGGCAAAACCAACCCGACCGTACTCCACCTGCGTCCAAACCTCGGGCGGAGCATGCCAAAAGAACCTTCTACTAAGAGGAACACAACAAAGCTGACGGTACGTCAATCGGACGTCCGTAGCTCAAGATATGAGTGTTTCCGCTCCGATGGCCCGGTTGGTTTCGTAAACGAACCAACCCGGCCGAACTCAAAGTGTTCCAAAACCTTGAGTGTGATATACCGAAACGACCGTCTCGATCCACGGATCGTGTTTCCGCAGACGGTTCTTCGATTGGAGGTCTGTGGCTCATGTTATGGCCAAATGACCGAAACCGATTCGAAACGGGGGGTCCGGGTCCGGGCCGACCCGGCCCGGCCGGCCGGCCGGCGGTGCGGCGACCTGGCGCCGCACGGAGGCAGCGCGCGGGGGGCTAAGCCCCCGCTTGATTGGGATGGTGGCGCGGCATTATGCCGCGCCCTTTTGGAATCCGGACCCCCACGTGGGGGCCTGCTTGAAGAAACCGGGGGGGGGGGGGGGGGGCGCCTGCCCCCCTCAAGGAAACCGCCCCCTAATTAAATGGGGGGGGGGGGCTTTAGTTCTGGTCGGGGGATTAATTTCCCCTGGATTTTGACCATCCGGCCGGCCACCTGGCCGGCCGGTTTTTCTCCAACGGGACCGGTAAACCGGTCCCCTTTTTCCGGCTTCCGACGCCGGCGGCCCGGCCTCCAGTCTTCTCATCCCGCCACGGCCCGGAACCGGCCGCGGTGTTCGTCGTCCAGCACGGTGCGACGGCACCGCGCCCCTCCGCCGCGCCTTCGATTCCCCTTGACGCGACGCGACGGTGTCGCGTTCTTGATGATTCTTCCATGGCGCGGCGCGACGGCGCCACGCAATATAATCGTACGATTATCCGCGTGGTGCGACGACACCACGCCACCTTGTTTCCACCCGCAAGATAAATCAACAAGAACAATGGAGGTGGTTCGGATGTGTTCATGCGGTCCGCCCCCCTCACGTTAAACAATAACACATAATTATAAACCTCACGTTAGTCATGCTAGAACCACGAACAAGGATAAATAAATAAACAATAACAACAACCCCCTACCTTGAAAATTGACGTCGCACGTCGGTTATCGCGGAGAAAGGCGTCGCGGCGTCGGACATAGATTCCGTGGACGTCGGGGTGCGTCTAAGGAGGAAACGACATCTCTTCACTTGTCGCTTAGAAGAAGAAGAGATGTACGTTGTCATCGGCGATGATCACCACGGTCGGCGACTTCTCCCTTGTCGAGGAGGAAGATGAAGACGGAAGAATCCGGGACGCCGAGTCTCGAAGGTCGTGGGATCGATGTTCCTTGACGGAGAAGAACCGTTCTTCACGTTCTTCATTGAAGACGAAGAAGATCTTCAAGTCTCTCAACGATTCTCCCAATCCTCTCAAGTAACAAAGGAACCAACCCAAAAATAAATTAAGCTTACACTTAATTTATTAACACAACCCAACCTTTGAAATTCAAGAGTTTGAATTTCAAAAACTCAAAATTAAACTCACTTATTTATTATACATGAGTTGTATAATTAAATAAATGTTAAGTTGACAAGACTTTAAGAGGGAGAGAGGGGAGTTAGGGAATTTGAAAAGGTGGGGCTCGGGTGGGCCCCTCCTCACCTTAATCCTCTCTTAGGTGGTTAAACCACCCAACTTCCAACAAAAGATTATAACCACTTTTAAGATATAAAATAAATATTTTATAACAAATTTATTTTACTCTTCATTTCATCCAGAAAATTAAACATCTCCTCCTAGGCAAACGCAACTTCGGAAAAGGTCCCCTTAAGCGAAAATCGGCACTGCGAGTTCATCGGTTCCCTCCGATTTCAATTCCGAGCACCAGATCAAAAGTTAGAAATTCCCGCTCGTTCGTTCACTGAACGTACCCGAGCCAAACTTTGGAAATTGATTCCGGGCACTCCGGGCCTCGGAATCAGGTTCCGTCAGAAACCGCGCTCTTGTAAAATTCCAAAGAAAATTAAGAAAAAATTTCCTTTGTATTTTACGGGTCTTTACATTACTCCCACCTCAGGGCTTTACGTCCCCGTAAAGATACATCAAAAACTAGGGAAACAAATGAGGGTACTGAGCACGCATCTGAGCCTCCCGCTCCCATGTTCTCTCCTGGAGATTCCCGTGCTGTCATCTGATGCACACAAGAGGAATCGATCGCCCACGTAGGACCCGCTCCTGTCGATCCTCTATCTCCACCGGGACCTCCGTAAAAGTCGCCCCATCGTCAACGTCAAGCTCCCCATGGTCAATGATGTGCGTCGGGTCGTGCACGTATCTCCTCAGCTGAGACACGTGGAAGACGTTGTACACCCGGTGCAACTGAGGTGGTAGAGCCAGGCGATAAGCCACCTCACCAATTCTGCTGAGGACCTGGAAGGGTCCGATGAAGCTCGGAGATAACTTGCCGCCTCGGCCAAATCTCCGAATACCATGTCGAGGTGAGACCCGCAAGAAGACGTGGTCGCCATCCTCGAACTCCAGTGGCCTCCGCCTCCTGTCAGCATATGACTTATGTCGGCTCTGTGCTGTCCTCATCTGCTCCTGGATGACCTGGACCTTCTCTGTCGTGGCCTGGACCATCTCCGGCCCCACCAGTGCTGACTCTCCAGGGTCTGTCCAGCACAAAGGTGATCTACAAGGTCGGACGTACAATGCCTCGTACGGTGCCATCCCTATGGTGGAGTGGTAGCTGTTGTTGTACGCAAACCCCACTAAGGGTAGGTGGTCCTCCCAGCTATGACCAAAGTCGAGGACACATGCGCGGAGCATATCCTCGAGGGTCTGAATGGTCCTCTCCGTCTGACCATCCGTCTGAGGGTGAAAGGCTGTGCTCAGACGTAGCTGCGTCCCGAACGCCTCCTGTAACCCCTTCCAAAGCTGGGAAGTAAAGCGAGCATCTCGATCGAAGACGATAGATGATGGCACACCGTGGAGCCGCACAATCTCCTGAACGTAGAGACGTCCCAAGCTCTCCACTGAGCCCTGCTCTCTGATGGGTAAGAAGTGTGACGACTTGGTGAGTCGGTCAACAATCACCCAGATGGAGTCGTGACCTCTGGAAGTGCGTGGAAGTCCAGTCACGAAGTCCATAGATATGTCGTCCCACTTCCACTCCGGAACCTCCAAGGGCTGTACCAACCCTGCTGGTACCTGATGCTCTGCCTTCCCCTGCTGGCAGGTGAGGCATCGACAAAACGAACTCTGCTACTATCTTCTTCATGCCCGGCCACCAGTGCTGTCGTCTGAGGTCCTGGTACATCTTTGCCACTCCAGGATGTACCGCCAAAGGAGAAGTGTGAAACTCTCTCAGCACTTCCTATCGAAAAGCGACTGGTACCATGGTACGTCCCTTAAAAAGGATGTCGTGCTCTACTCCAAGGGTGAAACCATCAGGTGCCTGTCCCGAGGATATCTGTGCACGCCGTGTCTCACAGTCAGCGTCCCCACGCTGTGCCTCCCTGACTCGCTGCAGTAGTGGAGGAGTGACTGTGAGAGACTGAAGGAAGGCTGCTCCATATCTATCCATGAAGGATATCTGCAAAGAGGCTAGCTGCTCCGTCTCCTCCTCAAGTAGCTGAATGCCCGTCCTCCTGCTAAGGGCATCAGCTACTACGTTCCCCTTCCCAGGAGTATAGACTATATCAAAGTCATAGTCCTGGAGGAACTCGAGCCATCGCCGCTGTCTCAGGTTCAGGTCCTTCTGCGAGAAGATATACCTGAGACTCTGATGATCAGAAAAGACTGTAAAGCGCTCGCCCATCAAATAGTGTCGCCATGTCTTCAGAGCGAAGACCACTGCTGCTAACTCCAGGTCATGGGTAGCGTAGTTCTGCTCATGCGGCCTCAACTGATGTGATCCATAGGCGATCACTGCCCGCTCCTGCATCAGAACACATCCGAGTCCGGTCCCTGATGCATCGCAGTAGACTACGTACCCAACTCCCTCCTCGGGCAACCTCAAGATAGGTGCGCTAGTCAATCTCTGTCTCCGCTCCTGGAAGCTCTGCTGACATCTGTCTGACCACACGAAGGGTTTCCCCTTCTTCGTCAAAGCTGTGAGTGATGCCGCAACTCTAGAGAAGTCTCGCACGAATCTCCGATAGTATCCAGCTAGTCCCAAGAAACTCCGAACCTCAGTCACCCTCCTGGGTGGCTCCCATGCTAACACAGCCTCAATCTTCGCGGGATCCACTCCAACTCCCGCCTCAGAGATAACATGTCCTAAGAAGTGGACCTCACGTATCCAGAACTGGCACTTCGAGAGATTACCATAAAGCTGGTGCTCTCGGAGTGTGTCTAGTATAACTCGCAAGTGATAGGCGTGCTCCTCCTCAGTCGTAGAGTAAATCAGAATGTCGTCAATGAAGACCACGACAAACCGATCGAGGTATGGCTGAAAAATCCTGTTCATGAGAGCCATGAACACTGCTGGAGCATTGGTTACACCGAATGGCATAACCAAGAACTCATAGTGTCCATACCGACATCTGAAGGCCATCTTCTGCACATCCTCGTCTCTGACTATGAGCTGATGATAGCCTGACCTGAGGTCTATCTTCGAGAACCACCGTGCTCCCTTGAGCTGATCGAAGAGGTCATTAATCATCGGTAGCGGATAATTGTTCCTCACTGTCACCTGGTTCAGGCGACGATAGTCAACACAAAGTCGCAAGCTCCCGTCTGCCTTCATGGCGAATAAAATCGGGGAAGCCCAGGGTGAAACACTGGGTCAGATGAACCCCTTGCCCTGCAAGTCCTCCAACTGTACCCGTAGCTCTCGAAGCTTGGCAGGGGCCATCCGATATGCTGGAGTGGATATCGGGGCTGTCCCGGGGTTCAAGTCAATATAAAATTCTACCTCTCTGCGAGGAGGTATCCCTGGAATGTCGTCGGGAAAAACGTCCGCAAACTGATCCACCACTGGAGGAAAACCAGGAATCCGCACGTCAACTGCTCCAAGGATGAGGCTAGCTAACTGATGAGTAATGGGCTGTCCTCTCCTCCGCGGAAGTCCATCCTGTGCTACTAAGGCTCCCTTCTCGCCAGTGAAGGTGAACCTGCTCCCGTCGGTGCGTACACATCACACCTTGCGCCTAAAACAGTCAATCTGTGCATGGACCGTTGATAGCCAATCCATGCCCAAGATGACGTCGTAAGGCCTCGATGCTGCTACAAGAAGATCCCAGCCGAAGCTCTCTCCTCCTAGAGTAAGCTCACACTGCCGGCACCAGTGCGTAATCGTCGAGTCTGCTCCCGTAGGAGTCTCTAGCCGTAAGGATCGAGCCAACGGCTCTGTCGGAATCTCTGAGCTCCGAACAAGGGCAGCGGCTATGAAAGAGTGACTCGCTCCTGTGTCTATAAGAACTGCAGCAAGGGTGGAATAGTCACAGATAGTACCTCGAATCATCTCGGGTGCGCCGTGGTCGTAGGCCTCTGCTGACTGGAGCTGTGCCTGTCTCTGCCCGCCAGCTCCCTGTGGTCGGGGTGGACCTCCTGGTGGTGGTGGTGGAAGAGCCTCAAAGCGTCTCCCACCACCGGCTGCTCGTCCAGCTCCTCTGCCTCATCCGCCTCCTCCTTGTGGACCGCCACGGTCGACCCTCTGCCTCTGCCTCGGTGGTCCCTCAACCGACTGCTGCTCCTCGGCACGGCGGGTCAGGCAATCACAAGCCATGTGGCCCTGCCCGCCGCACGAGTAGCATTGTCTGCCTCTCGAAAGACTGGATCCTCGCTGTGTGCCCTGCACTGCTGAGCCAGTGCCCTGAGGTCGTCTGCCCGAAGGTCTGGTCTATCTGGACCCCTGAGTCATCCATCGACTGCCTGCTGCAGATGACTCTGCCACGTGCCGCCCTGCGGTGGGTCGCTGCGCTGGTGTAGACTCAGCAAGGAAGCTCTCGATCAGAAGGGCCCGCTCCAGTACTCTTGTCTGAGTCGGTATGCTGAGGGAGATCAGCGATGCCCTGATCTCGTGTCTCAAACCCTACTCGAAGGTCCGGGCCCGGAAGAATGGGTCTCGTACCATGACGGTCGAGTAGCGCGAGAGATCGGTAAATCTCGCCGAGTACTGAGCGACCGTCATGTTGCCCTGCCGCAGCTGAAGAAGCTCCTGGATACGCACCGCACGAAGGGTGGCTGGGACGAACTCCGAGCGGAAAAGGCACTCAAAGTCCGTCCAAAGTAGAGATGCCTCATCGTGCACCTGGAGCATCAAGCTCCACCATCGTCCTGCGGCTGCGTGTAGTAGGCTCGCAGCGAGGATCACCATGAGGTCTGCTGGTGTCCTCACTAGCCTAAACACTCATACCACTGCCTCTAGCCAGTCCTCTACTGCCTGGGGATCCGTCTCCCCGCGATACTTGGGCGGTCACTGGCGCTGAAACTCATGCAGTGCGCTGAGGCGACGTGCATCGTCATCGGCTGGTGATGGAAGCATCGGGGGCTCGGCGGGTAGAGCTATCGCCGGTGCCACTGCTGACAAAGGGCCCTGCACCGAGGCCTCGCCGCTCGGTGGGCTGTCGTCACGCTCGACTCTCGGAACCCAAGCTGGCTGCCATCGTGGGGCCATCCTAAAAAGGAAACAGGTGCGCCACGGTCAGAACAGTATACCTGGTGAGCTGATATAAGTAATCACAAATAAAACAATGAAACATACACGCAATCAATGTTTTCGTTCATTAAGTCAGAAATCAGAAGTCAGGGTCCTGGTGTACGGATACGCCGGCCGCCGCACCAACACTGGACTCCCTGGACTGATAACCACACTCAATACGCTAAACATTATTGCTTCACATAGAAAAGATCAGAGTTTGCGGTAGAACCGAACTCTTCTTTGATACCAATTTGTCACGACCCGCCCTCAGGGTCCGTTCCGTGACTACCCCAAGCCCGCCTTCCCTAGGCCAGGGGCTGGCGACTAGCACCAAGACGTAAATCCCGGTAAAAAGGGAAGGCATTGCCTTTGTAAAGTAAACAAACACCTCAGAGTAAGCAAGAGGAAAGTAAACACTAAGCAAAAGCAGAGTACAACTGAAAGTAAAGTACAACTCAGAAGGGAAAACAGCAACTGAAAAGTAAAAGCCGCTACACCGAGCTGTCCACTGGAAATCCCACCTGAAGGGTGGTTACAGATAGCTCCACTGCTCCACGGGTCCCGCCGTCCGCTCTGAGCACGTCCCGCCCAGTGGTCCACCTCCAGGTACCGTCCTGCTCTGCAAGCCTCAGCTAAGATCAACGCTGTCCGTCGTCTGCAACCAACACAACGTAGTACGGGCAAAGCCCGTGCAGGGGTGAGTATAAGCTACTCAGTAGGGACCCCGAGACCCCTGAAGTTCTCTCAAATCCACAAAGGATAAACCACGAAGAAAGGTACAATCACGAAGTAACAACCGACAGTGCTTAGGTATATGCCCATACATATACCTAAGTCCTCAATTTCAAATACGCACCAACCTCCGAGCCCAAGTACAACTCAGTCCACACAGGAAAGTAAATGTATTCTACACAGGAAAGCAAAACGTAATCCACACAGGATTGCACAACACAATCCACACAGGAAAGCAATAGGATTCAGCTCACACAAGTATACTTCTTCGAAAGACGATAAAGATGATCTCTGATCCATCTAAGTCGTCGGACCCACGAAGGATCGATAGGTAACTAACCCCCGCAAAAGACCCACACAAGATCGGGCCCACGTAGGACCTGTAGGCGCTGGTTCACACAGGACCGCTGAGCGCAAAGACCCACACAGGATCAGACCCACACAGGATCGGGCCCACAGAGGACCTGTAGCACTGATCTACATAGGATCGCTGAGTGCTGAAGTCGTCGTCGTCGAATCCAAACAGGATCTCTGTACTGTCGTCGTCGCAGTCACAGTAGCAGTAGCAGTAGCAGTCACAGTAACAGTCGCAACCAGCACTAGGGTTCCCGCACACAGCAAGCTCGTACAGGAGGATCCGCTCCACGAGCCGAGAGGCTGATACATCATCTGTCACAAATTCCAGAGTTGATGTATCCAAAAGTTCTGTATCGTTAACAGGAACTCAACGCAACAGACGGCGCGTCGATCGGACGCCCGGTCTGAGAGTTATTGGCATTTTCGTCCCCGGGGCCCGGTTGGTTTTTAAGGCAAAACCAAACCGACCGTACTCCACCTGTGTCCAAACCTCGGGCGGAGCATGCCAAAAGAACCATATCACTAAGAGTAACACAACAAAGCTGACGGTACGTCAATCGGACGTCCGTAGCTCAAGATATGAGCGTTTCCGCTCCGAAGGCCCGGTTGGTTTCGTGAACGAATCAACCCGGCCGAACTCAAAGTGTTCCGAAACCTTGAGTGCGATATACCGAAACGACGGCCTCGATCCAAGGATCGCGTTTCTGCAGACGGTTCATCAATCGGAGATCCGTGGCTCAAGTTATGGCCAAAAGACCGAAACCGATTCGAAACGGGGGGTCCAGGTCCGGGCCGACCCGGCCCGATCCCCCCTGGGTCGGCCCGAACCGGGTCGACCCGACCCGGGTCCGACCCGGCCCGGCCGGCCGGCCGGCGTCGCGGCGGCGCGGCGGCCTGGCGCCGCATGGAGGCAGCGCGCGGGGGGCTAAGCCCCCGCTTGATTGGGATGGCGGCGCAGCATTATGCCGCACCCTTTTGGAATCCGGCCCCCCTCGTGGGGGCCTGCTTGAAGAAACCGGGGGGGCCGCCTGCCCCCCTCAAGGAAACCGCCCCCCAATTAAATGGGGGGGGGCTTTAGTGCTGGCCGGGGGATTAATTTCCCCCAGATTTTGACCATCCGACCGGCCACCTGGCCGGCCGGTTTTTCTCCAACGGGACCGGTAAACCGGTCCCCTTTTTCCGGCTTCTGACACCGGCGGCCCGGCCGCCAGTCTTCTCGTCCCGCCGCGGCCCGGAACCGGCTACGGTGTTCGTCGTCCGGCACGGTGCGACGGCACCACGCCCCTCCTCCGCGCCTTCGATTCCCCTTGACGCGACGCGATGGCGTCGCGTTCTTGATGATTCTTCCACGGCGCGGTGCGACGGCGCCGCGCAATATAATCGTACGATTATCCGCGTGGTGCGACGGCACCACGCCACCTTGTTTCCACCTGCAAGATAAATCAACAAGAACGATGGAGGGGGTTCGGCCGTGTTCATGCGGTCCGGCCCCCTCACGTTAAACAATAACACAAAATTATAAACCTCACGTTAGTCATGCTAGAACCACGAACAAGGATAAATAAATAAACAATAACAACAACCCCTACCTTGAAAATTGACGTCGCACGTCGGTTATCGCGGAGAAAGGCGTCGTGGCGTCGGACGTAGATTCCGTGGACGTCGGGGTGCGTCCTAGGAGGAAACGACGTCTCTTCACTTGTCGCTAAGACGAAGAAGAGAGGTACGTTGTCGTCGGCGATGATCACCACGGTCGGCGACTTATCCCTTGTCGAGGAGGAAGATGAAGACGGAAGAATCCGGGACGACGAGTCTCGAAGGTCGTGGGATCGATGTTCCTTGACGGAGAAGAACTGTTCTTCACGTTCTTCATCGAAGACGAAGAAGATCTTCAAGTCTCTCAACGATTCTCCCAATCCTCTCAAGTAACAAAGGAACCAACCCAAAAATAAATTAAGCTTACACTTAATTTATTAACACAACCCAAACTTTGAAATTCAAGAGTTTGAATTTCAAAAGCTCAAAATTAAACTCACTTATTTATTATACATGAGTTGTATAATTAAATAAATGTTAATTTCACTAGCCTTTAAGAGGGAGAGAGGGGAGTTAGGGAATTTGAAAAGGTGGGGCTCGGGTGGGCCCCTCCTCACCTTAATCCTCTCTTAGGTGGTTAAACCACCCAACTTCCAACAAAAGATTATAACCACTTTTAAGATATAAAATAAATATTGTATAACAAATTTATTTTACTCTTCATTTCATCCAGAAAATTAAACATCTCCTCCTAGGAAAACGCAACTTCGGAAAAGGTCCCCTTAAGCGAAAATCGGCGCTGCGAGTTCATCGGTGCCCTCGGATTTCAATTCCGAGCATCGGATCAAAAGTTAGAAATTCCCGCTCATTCTTTCACTGAACGTACCCGAGCCAAACTTAGGAAATTGATTCCGGGCACTCCGGGCCTCGGAATCAGGTGCCGTCAGAAACCTCGCTCTTGTAAAATTCCAAAGAAAATTAAAAAAAAATTCCCTTGAATTTTACGGGTCTTTACATTTTCAAAACTATAATTAAATGAAACTGTATGGAATATTCAGAATGTGTGATTTTTGGTTGCCAAAAATTTATTTTCTTGGTCACTCTATTTTAAAATATTACATAACTATTTATCATGATAAAAAAAATTGTTGAAGAATAGAAAATACCCAAAAAATAACCAAGAATTGTAGTTTCGTTGGTTTGGAAGGATATTATCATAGGATTGTTGAACGAATTACACAATTATCTATCCAACTGACTAGGTTAAGTAAAAAAGGTGTTAAGTTTATTTCTAAAAATGAATAAGATGATTCTCTTCAAAAATTGAAAAAAAAATATTGGTGGATGCTCCAGTTTTCACGATGCCTTCTAGAAGTGGTGAATTTCTAATCAATAGTGATACTTCATTTAAGGGACATGGTTGTGTCCTAATGAAAAATAATCTGTTAATTTCTTATGATTCACATCAATTTAAACCTCATGAGTTTAGTTACCCTACAAATGATTTTTAATTATCCTGTATTATTTTTGAATTAAAATTTTGGAGGCATCTTTTTATGGTGTAAGATGTGAAATATATACTAACTGTAAAAGTTTTAAGAATATATTCACTCATAAAGAATTAAATATGAGACAGAGAATATGGATAGAACAAATCAAGGATAATGATTTCATAATTCCTTACCATCCTGGGAAATAATACAAAGGGGATGATACTTTCAGTTAGAAAAATAATGTTACACTAACCAAGTTACATTTTAAACATGACCCCTTGGTAAATTATTTGATGAATATTGTTTTGGAAGTTGTTAGTGTAGAAAATTCAACTATTTTTTCTCAGGTTTAGTGTAGTCATCTCAGTCGGATTGAATAAATCATACTCAGAAGAAAGACAATTAGTTTCAAAAAAATGTACAATTGGTTAAAAATTGTATGTTTCCTTAGTTTAACCTTGATAAAGACTATGTTTTTACGTTTGGAAATATAATATGTGTTCACTGTGATTCTAAACTGATGAAATAGTGATATTTGGAAGCCCAACGTTATTTGTTTTGTATTCATCAAGGTAGAAAAAAGATTTATAGATAACTTTTAGACTATTACTGGTGGGATGGAATAAAAAGAGATATTGTCGATCTTAGCATGAATTGTTTGACATGAAAACAAGTTTAAGTAGTGAAACAATTAGATAAATTGATTCTTTAGCCTTTTATAGTGCTAGAGTGTAAATGGAAAAATATATCCATGGAATTCATGGTGGGACTACTAAAGACTTCTTAAGGTAATAGTGCAATTTGGGTTATTGTGGACCGACAAACTAAATCTATAAATTTCCTGCTTATTTTAGATATTATGTCCTTGGATCATCTTTCTCGACTGTAACTTAAGATATTTTCATATTTCAAGGAGTTCCTCTATCAATTTTATTTGACCAAGATCCCTGATTCACATCTATATTTTGGTAAGGCCTTCAAAAATAGTTGGTTGAATTGAATTATAGAGGTTCTTTTAATCTAAAATCTAATCGATAGACTGAGTGAACGATTTATACCTTGGATTATATGATTCGGCCTTATTCAACGGGTTACTAGGTAAGATGGGATCATGATATTTCATCAGTTGAGTATTCTTAGAATAAAATTTTTAATTCTATTATAAATATGGAACCTTTTGAGACATTATATGGGAAATAGTGTTGGACTCTAGAATTTTGGGACGATGTTTGGAAAAGGAAGTTGATGGGACAATAATTACTAGGGTATGTGGATAGGAAATTAAATTTGACCTACAAGTACATGAATACAACTCAAATATGATAGAAAAGTTATGTAGATAATAAGAGGAAAGACCTTTCATCCAAGGTAGGTTATCATGTTTTCCTTAAAATCTCTCCATGGAAAAGTGTTCTGTGTTTTGGTAAGAATGTAAAGATGATTCCACAATTCATCAGACCTTTTTAATTCTTGGAGAAAGTTGTACCAGTAGTATACTAAGTAGAATTTTCTCCGAGTATAACTTTGGTACAAAATTTTTTTCCTGATTTTATGTTGCGAAAGTATGTGCCATATCCATATCATGTTTTTAGAACAGAAGTATTTTGTTTGGAAGATAATCTTTCTTATGAAGAGAAACACGTTCAGATTATTGATTAGAGATATAAAGTATTTTGGAATAATTTAATTCAAGAGGTTAAGGTTTTGTGGAGAAATTATATGGTTGAAGAAGCATCCGGGGAATCTAAAAATGTTATAAGGTAAAGGTATCTTCACTTGTTTAATAAGTGAATAAAATTCTGAGGACATAATTTCCTAAAGGTGGGAGAATTTAAAAACCTAAGTACTTACAAAATAAATTTTTTTCATTTTGAAATTAAATAGTTAAATTCATTATAAACATATAATGAATCTAGGGGCATTTTATTGAATATTTTTTAATGAAATAGCAACTTGTTCTTATGAATAGTAGTATGACTGTTATGAATATTAAATCATCCAATAGAATAGTAACAACACTCATAAAAGTATGAATGAAATTTATGCATGTTATATGGGAAAATATAATATATTTTAATCTTATAATGAGTAAATAATTTTTTGGAAAATAATACATTATGTGATGGTTTTTTAAACAATAAATATTAATTTAAAATTTTAAAATTAATATAATATTTTAAAAGAAAATGTATTATCATAGAAAATAAACATTAATTAATATTTTATTGTATTATTATTATAATATAATTTTATGAGACCTTAATTAATTTTTCAAAGTGTAGTAATATCATTTACAGTTTTAAACTAGTAATTTTCAAACAAATTATGATTTTAATTAAAATTTAAATTTTATATATTTAGAAAAAAATACAAAAAATAGAGTTCATTATTTTAATTCACATTTTTGAAAACTATTCAGGGTTAATTTTCAAGGTTATTCTATAATACATGAATTTTTGGTGAATAGTGAAATATTGTAATTTATGAAATAAGCTAAATACATGAATTATTGTGTCATGGATAATGTTCTGTAGAGGTAAGCCATGTTGGTTCAAAATCACATTCACATATTACTATTTTTTTTCATAAGAACCAACACTATTTATGGTCTTGAGAAAAATAATAAAACATTGATTAAAATATTGAAAAAACCCTCCACCCCACTATTATGAATACCAGCCCCACACCCTCTTCTCATAACATATGAATATTTGATTCTTGTTCAATATCTCCTCATGATTCTTAATAATCCTCTTCCCCACATTCATGATCTTTTGTTCTCACAAAAATTCCAAAACAAAGGGCCTTCAAGAGGTTCTCAAGGAAGAGAATTCAAGAGGTAAAAATCCACTTTAATTTTTCTATTATTTTATTTTCTGTTCTTTTTCTATTCTTATACTCTCTTCAAATACACTTATCCAAGAGTCATGAAAATTACATTATCTTATATAAACTGTAAATTTATCAGGTTTTTGGAAAAATTCATCATCATACTTCTTCTTCTTTCCTTTTTATTCTAAAAATAAAAATACCATTTGTGATTTGTCGATATACCGACATCGTGGATGATGTATTTACAATTTTGATTAGTTATTTCCTATATAGTTATAAAACCAATTTAATGGTTTATATAGGTTATAAATTCTATTATATGACCTTTTTTATTTTATGGAATTATCAAATATGAAAAATATAGAATTTTATAAAGAAACAAGTTCGTGATGAATAAAAAATCTCCTAAATGATTTAATTGAATACCATTAATGTTTTACCAAATGAATCATCTTCATATATGAAATAAAATTGGTATATGTTATAATTTAACGTTTTTTAAACATGTAAATACCATTTCATTCCACTTCTATAGTTTCTCTTCCTTTCTTAAAAGAAACCCCATAACGAACATACCATGGAAACCATGTAAAGAAAGCACCTAAAACAATGGAAAAACTATTATTAATAAATGGGTGTAAGGATGTTATAAAATATCATATAATGTATTATAAATATTAATATGGTTCTATAATATATTAATAAATGACTTTTAACCATTATACATGTGGTTTTGACACATTGAAAGTAAGACAACCCCGAGGTAAGGGAATTCTTAACCCAATTTCAATTCTTTGGTATAACATTCTACTTAATTGATTTTTTCTTGTAATTTTTATTTGTAAAATGACATTTTATAATGTGTTATTTTGTGGATTTATAGTTAATATACATATTTATATCATTTTTTAATTATTTCATCAATGATAAGGTATTTTTATGGGACATTCCTTTTAAAATCCATTTAAATGTCTCTTTTACAAAATTCAAAACAATTGTTGTTTTTATATATTGAATGAGTGGGTTCTATAGAATTCATGATTTTTTATTAATATAATTTTCCAATCAAATGTTTTCAGAGTTAATTTTTAATCATATTATTTCATTATTATGGACATAGTTTTTATATTTTAAATAGTGATTTTTATTAAAAAATGATATTTTGATATGCGAATGTGTTTACTCATTGTTTTAAATTATTTATGAAGATTTTTATTGATTAAATGTTCCTTTTAAATATATTATGTTTGTTTGCGCCCATAATAGCTAATATAAGTTGGGTTGATACCATTATAGCTCATTTTATGATGGGTTGATCACCATTATAGCTCTAGATATGTTGGGTTGAGGCCCCTATAGCTCAAGATATGATGGGTAAGCCTCGTTATGGCTCTCTAATGAATTGGGAACTCCAAATATGGAATTCAACTGAAACGTTATTCCATTTTAAGGTTTAATGTAAGTATGAAGTGGTAAATATGTCCCAAGGCAACTTCATGATGTTTCTATGCATGATAATGACTTTTTATGAAACATGTTTTAATTATTTTTATGTTATCCCTTGACTAATGATTTCTTTAATTATATACCTTACTAATCTTTTTGTTCTTATCCCACGTTTTTAAATGTTTTTCATATTTTATAATAATGTTTAAGATAAATAATTAATTAAAGATAAATGTTATGAATATATTTCAAAGAAAACAAGTTCTATTTTATTTAATATTATATATTTTAGATGAAATGGATAATATTTTAGTAGTATCCTCCCTTTATAAATATGGGATGTTATGTATGTAAAATGTCTTAATTCTCTAATGATATAACCCTAAAAATATCCTCAATGTGAAAAAAGTTAATTTTTGATAAAAACTTAGGATTATGTCTTGTTTAAAGGTTGTGACCTTATATTGTATTTTAAATATGATGTTTATGTTGACATATATAATATATAAAAGTTCCAAAAAATCAGAGATAAAATATGCATTCCAATAAATGTTGGTAAAAAATCCATTTTAAAAAAATATAGGTTTTTTTGCATAAAATTGGGTTTGTTCTTATCTTAATCATATCAAAACTATTGGAATAATATCAAACATATTTTATTTAATATAATATATATATATATATATCACATTAATATAACATAGTAATTTTAAACATTTTAATTTATTAGTGTAAAATGGCTTTATGGGCATATAAATAATAATATTTTCTTTTGTATTCAATCAATTATCATATTAATTTTTAATTAATTATAACCAATGAATTCATTTTATATTTGTGTAAGATATATATTTTTAAAATATAATAAACCATTTTTCATAACTACTAATTTAATAACTAGATTATATCTTATAATATCAAATAATAATATTTAAATAATATATTATTGTTTGGTAATACTTCATCTGGTAAGTTACACAAAACATCAAGGAAAGTCATTTTTGCATATAATTCAATATAACTATGGTGTTCTATATAGGGAAATCTAAAAATTATGTTATGTGTAGTGAAAAATTAAATTGGTGTGCCATATAATGTAATCCAAACATAGTTATTTAATATAAAATAATTTTTTTTAGGGTTGTGTGAAATGAAAAATATCAAAAATATATAATTAATTCAAAAAAATAATTAAAAAATATTTTGGTGTTACATTATACCCCCCTTAAAATGAATTCTTCATAGGAAATTTTTCTGGGTTATTGTTTGCACCAAAATATGTGTAGAGGAAAAGGATGCAAAGAGAAAATCAATTCAAATGAGGAATCCTTGCGAAACCCATTCGTTGAGCCACTTAGCACCATGGCATTGGAAAATCCCCATAGCACTATGGCTAGCATAAATCTGAATCCCCCTTTTTGGTCATCGCAGAGAAAAAAGGCATGGGGCTTTGCGGTTATGACGCTATTGATTGGAAGCTTCGCAATGCGGAGGGATCTAAATCGACCATATGGAAACCTCTATGAGTGTCATGTAGAGAACCCAGGAGAGCTCTTCATTTAGGAGGGGATGATAGTAAACTATGTGGTTACAAAAAACATGATGAAATCCACAGATGATAGCGAAGTTCCATGTGGCTTCGCATCGGGTTGGCTCTGATTGGCACCTCCCCTAGAGCCCAGAGGATGGATACTCTGACATTTTTCCTTCTCATCTATAAAGCTGAAAAGAATCATTTTCTCTGTGAAACATGGAATAAAATGATCTATTCTAGGTACTTGGGCATTGGAAAGTACCATTCCCTTAGCTGAAACACAACCCCTCTTCAAGCAGGGATGCCCTTCGTGGATTCCAAAAGCCATCACAAAGGAAGGAGATCCCTAAGGGTACTTGGATCTTTAAATAGCATGAGTGATTTGTGATGTACCTTCCATGCACATGTGAACCACATTCTAAGGCTGGATCACTATGCTTCGCAAAGCACGTTGCTTCGCAATGATATGCTTTGCAAGGTCTCCTTGGTTTCCATAGTCCTACACTGTTAAGGACATTCCACATTGTGAATCACCCTCTATATTCACCTATACCCTATGCCTAGGATAGGCCATTCCACTTAGCAAAGCATAACCCATCACAAACTTCATCCACTACGTGGAGCACCATAGATTTGCAAGGTCCCTTCATATGAACCCAATTGCTTCACAAACCCTTCTCTCGTAAGACCCTCTATATTTGTACGAAGATATTTCATGGTCCCTTATATAAGTTTTATTTCTTAGCCTTATGTTTTCTTTCATATAGACACTAATATATATTTCTCCTTCTCATAGCCACACTAACGTGGGCCCCTCAGTGGATCACTCCACAATACCCCTTCACCCGGGCTTTGTTGATGCCTTCCATTCCCCAAGGGTGGGTGGATATCAGTTATGTATGTCCTAGGGGTGTGTAGTGAACCTGCCTCATCCGAGCTGCAAGACGTTAAACTACCAAGCACCATCATCCTCATCACATGATGTTAAACCATGGCCTCACCCTATGCATCATACATGTTGTTCCCCACCTCGGACATTCTCCACGCCTGCTCAATTCCATGGGAGTGATATCTTCCTCACATGGAATGAGATCCTCTCTGTTGGAGTGGTGAATTTCCATGGGGAAGGGCAACAAACTTGGTTTAATCCTTTATACATTCTTGCATGAGGTATAATCCCTTTTCCTCCTATCTTCTTTGGTGGCAAAGATGGGAGGAGATATGGGAACATGGACCTTCATTAACCCATCCCGCTCCTTTCGGTCCTTATCACTATTGGGCCTCCATCCTAGAGTAAGTCCCAATCTACATATCCTTGAGGTGCTAACAACACATAATCCCTTGTTTCCTCTTTGGGCCACTAACCACTTGTAAGACCCACTCCACTTCCCGTGTACGCACCATTCACGATGTGATTGTCAGGTCTTTGCTGCATCTTTATTCTCACACCAATCATGACTCGCGTGGGCTTAAAGTAAGCATCCCCAATGGCATCTTCTTTGGGCCACCTTAGAACGTAATCCCCAAGCCTCATTCCTATCTACGTCAACTTTGATCCTTGTATCTTAGGTAATGTACATTGGAAGCCTCCCTAAGGTTCAGGCCCATATTCTAATTTTTTTGACCCCTTTACATCATTTTACCTTCATCCTGTGTGATTTTAAATTGCATCCCTCATCCTGAACTACATGGACTTTGATCCTTGTCTCCCAGGAATGGTGTGTATGAAACCTCCCTGAGGTTCAAGCCCAAAATCCATCGATCTGTGCCACTCTACATCAGTTATCCCTCATCATGTATGACGTTAAACTATATTCCCCTTTTCAACCCACATGATAGTAAATTTTACCCATTCACACTATGTGGACTTTGATCTCTATCTCCTAGGCTGGGTATATAGGAAGCCTCCATGAGGTTCAACCCCAACCATCGGTTAGCTGATGTCACCACAACCAATAGTATGTCATTGATATCCCCAATAGATGGTAATTACTCCTCATATTAACTACATGGGTTTGATCCATATCTCTTAAATAGGATACATATGAATCCTCCCCGAGGTTCAACCCCAAACACTAGTAAACATTGGTGTCGCATTTTTTGGGACCCAAATATCTGGTCCACCCCACGGGCATCAGACCAACCTGGGGCACTAACTACGGGTAAGCCCCAGTGTATAATTGGGTCTTTTTCCTATGCGCACACACCGATTATATACCCCCATCCTAAACTACGTGGACATTGATTCCCTACCACATGTATATATAAGAATCTTTCATGAGGTTCAACCCTATTTATCATGTCCCATCATGGTCTCTCTCTCTCTCAGTTATATGTGTTTTGAGATGTTCACACCCCAACCCAAGGGTTCTACATCCTCTTGATCTTATCCATACATTCATTCTCACGGGCCACCACCTCAGGTGTCCCATATCTCCCCCCAAACTATGTGGATTTTGATTAACTACCATGGGGATAAATAAGAGGTATCTTTGCGACTCAAGACCAATGTTACTATCTTCCTCACATTAGTTCCAAATCATTCTCCATCCACTAAACCATTCATATCAATATTAATTATTACCTGGGAAATCACATCCTGGTGAGCTCATGTCACCCACTTTCTCACTACTCCTTGTAGAAATCGGTTAACTAACCACACGTTAGCTCTAGCATCAATGTTCCACCCTGAGGTTACACCCATATGATCCACTTTTATCAGTTTTTTGATCATTCCAATCTGTCTCCACTAGACATTAAACTTTTGGCATACCATATATTAAACATAGGAAGGTAAGGGAAAACTTATATACATGCCTACGGCATAAAATTCACTTCACTCATTGTGGGATTCCTTGGGTTTTTGCACCCTCATGAAGCCCTATCATAAGGGGAAGAAATATAGAAGCGTCGGTTTTTTATGGTCTAGACATGCCAGCAATGACTAATTTGAATACTCCCCCAAACCAATGGTTGTCACATGGACTTGACCCCTTGGAATGTCTAGACATGATCATCGTAATTAGCTGAAATCCATGAAGACATGGAACTGAGAAGAGTTTCCAAAAACATGTATTTTGTCTATGAGGGAGTCTTGGACAGGGCAACGAGTTCCGATGAGGAATCCATGAAAAAGGATCCAACATCCCATCCTCATGTTTTGATCATGGAGAAAATGTTCCTAAATAAGTGACTAATGTCACCCACATTTTGAAAGAGGGAATGTTAGGAAATAATCAGCGTGTCCTCAAAAAATATATTCATACACCAATGAAAGTGTCAGAAATAGAAATAGTGAACTCAACATGAATGAAACCCTCACATCGATTTTGTATTTCATGATATTGGGCATGAATGAGGCACATCAGCCTAATTCTTGTGGAATGTTAGATCCATCGGATTGCCGCTTCCCTCCGCATATACATACAGGTGGAGGAATATTTGTCCCTTTACCAGGGCTTGATCATGCAATTCTCCTTATCTTCAAAAGGGTAATTCATTACCACAACAATAGATTATGGAGGGTTATTTTGGGGACCGGTAGAGGCAAACTACAATATGTACCACCACCTGTAACTAAGGACATTGCACTAGAATCTTTGGTCACTAGTCCGTCTTACTTGGATGTGATGGCCTAGTCAAAGCATTCATCGTAGGACATCCCAAGATGTGGTGGCTTGTCCGCACATTCACCATATACTCCATCAGCCAGTCTACCATCTTAGTGGTCTTCTTTAGTGTTTTTTTCAGTCCTGTAGCTACCCCCAGTTGATGAGTAGGGAAACTAAGGGTTGGACCCCGAGTTTGAGCAAAAGAAAATTTGGGACATCCATGTAGTGAATAATTTCCTTGAGATGTTTTGCCCAATTGAAACCATGAACTTCAGTGCACCAGAGTTTCATACCTAGGTGGAATTCACATGCTCTTTACAAACCCTCTAGGAAATGCACTTCTGTCTCAGTTATCAGTGAGTGGCATATCCCAAGAGTCAGGAACACTTTTAATATATTGACTTATAGTGCCATATGGTCAATTTGACTGCACTACATGTGGCCCAACACCCTAAGTCGCCCAGTCACCACAAGACCCTCTAGAAATGATTCTTTTTTGAGATTTAATGTGATCTTCATAATTATAAAGGAGAATTCCCCCATATTCAGGTCTATGGCTGGGGGCAGTATGCTGCCCTCCATTTCAGTTCTATCTGACACCTACACAATTTTCTAGGTGAAATTGAGGATATTCCTCTAAATATAGTGGTAGTTGACATGGATAGTATATCATAGGAAGAGACTGAGACTAATCTCCTTGGAGAGAACATACCCCCATGTGGAGTGACACACTTATTAGATCCACAAGGAAGGGTCACCCTCTATTAGATAAATCAACTATGTCTTATTAGGCCCACTAAGTCATTATCCCTCATCTGAAATCCCAATAAGGGAAAGGAACATCTCGGGGCTATCTAACACTCTGACATGTCTGGATCAGTGAAGAATATGGAATATGACCACAAAATATCTGCATTTCACCAATTGATCATGGAGCACAAAAAGATGGTCCATGACCTCCTTGATGAATGTGTCGCAGAGCAACGACTGGACTACGATGATCCTCAGCTGGGGCTGTAGTGGAAAGTACAACATTCCCCTAGTGAGTTGCCTCTGGGTGACCCTAACCATCCTTCCCATATAGACAGGGTTGAAGCTAGATCATATGGAAATAGGGTGTCATATGTGTCACCAAATCCACCTGAGCAGTGTGATAATCCCTGGGACCCATCTCGGGTTCCCCAAGCCACTCCACATGTTATCCCACCAACCGCTCCACGAAACTCTGGTCCTTCTTATCATGATTAAGAACTTTTTAATGCACTGGTGTTCAGATACCAACATCAATATAGGAATCTCCACCCAGATGATCTGATTAGAGTTCTCAATGCTCACCTTGAGGTGTTGGAAACTTGATAGGTTTCAATCCTTCCTGATGGTAAGCCGTAATCGGTATGGGTGGATGATATCCCAACATCAACGAGTTTCAAAAACCCCAGTTTCTCACCCATTAATGGGACGGGTGACTTACTATATCATATGGACCACTTTATCTTAAGGTGTGGACCCATTCTGGGGACTCTGGCGAAGTAAGAGGCCACCAAACTCTAGTGTTTCATACAGAAAATGGAAGGGCATGACTTTTTCTGGAACAACCAGCTAGCCATTTGGTTGGTCACCTACTCAGAAGATCTCCATAGGTATTTTTTCTACCGACTCATCTCTATCACCTATAAGATGAGTATTTTAGACCTCTTCAAGTGTAATAAGAGTCCTAATGAGTGCATTGCGGACTTCGTTGCCCAGTGGAAAATCCTCACCTACTCTGGATAAATCACTGACTCAGGAAGAGCTGCTAACAATGTGTACGAGGAATGTCTAAACTGAATTGGTCCCCTCCCACAATACTCATAATTACCCAAGGGGATTCTAATGTTTCTATGATAAGGCATAGTGTCTAGAAGAAGCATTGTAGCAGGCCATGTAGGCCCATCTGTTTCCTCCTGCATTTCCCCTGAGAAGGGCCGCTATGACTGAGACTACCATGGTGGCCGAAATAGAGGACCCTTGGAAATGGATTAATTGATAGTGGATCCACCTCCACATCCTTGTAATGGCCCGCCACCTTAGTCTTAGCCTCCAGCCTAGCAGCAACCACCCCGGAACAGGAAGGTACCCCACGTAAAATGTAGCCACCACCTAAGTGATATAACTATGTTCCACCTCCTCAAAAGGCTCTTTCATCCCCTTTCCATGGCAAGGCCCCTATATCCCCATTCTTGTATTGAATAAATCAGACCTACTCAATCAATGAGTCCTAGGTCTCTGGTTATTTCCAAAGTGACTTGGAATAGGGAATTCTACAGTTGCCCGAATACAAGAGGCCCAAAGAGGCGGATCACACTGATCATCCCAATTATTTCCCCTATAACTAGATCCTATAAAACATCCTAAAATAGTGTTATGTGTTTAAATACTAGCTTCGAGACCAGGTTGATAATAACATAGTCAGGTTAGGCCCAACTCCGGCACAAGTGGCTTGTGTGTTTGTGAAGTCGGACAACGACAGTGACAACGTAGGTGAATGGAATCAGGTTCCTAACAATAGGTCCCAATAGTACGATGACTTGATGGATAATAAGGTGGTTTCCCATGACCATGGTATTATTTGTGCATGTTTGAATTGAAATGATCCCTCCAAACACGTTGAATCACATGAAACTAGTACTTCTGTGTCAGTGTCCCAGCCTTCCCCCTCTCAGAAGGGATAATGTCGGTGGCATAAGGGAAATAAAATCCCCCCACTAATGCCTTCATTATCTCATAATCTCGGTGAATTCGTGCCCCAGAGAAGGTGATTTCCCCCAGAATCAGTCCGGAAGTGGAGGATTATTTGAGTTATGATCAAGGGTACGGTTCGGTTAACACCGTGGAGCTCGTAAACCCCTACAAGATTCCTTACAATGAGGAGAATCAGATGGATCCTCCAAACATACCCATCCATCTCTAGCATCAATGGTTCCATAGATATATGGTTAATAGGAGTTCCTCTATCAGTACATATAGCCATTCTATGCATGCGACCGAAATAGGACAACAGTCTCTGTGTAGAGCGGAACACGCACAACCTTCTCATCCTCTGTCATCATGTCCGACATCACCCGTTTTTGTGTTACATGATCATCCAGAGCCACCCTGACCACATCGTGATCATCCAATATCTGTTATAGACTGGCCTCATTCATCAAGTTTACATCCTATATTAGCTCTACAAGTTTCCACTAGCGATAAGTGACACATTCCCAGCATCCTTTAGCTGCTGGTTCAGCCAGAGGGGCTTGTTACACCCCATTCCACAGAATGAAATCCTTAAGAATAAGTTCATTCTTAGCCCAGAAGTATGATATCCTTAAGAATATTACAATCATTCATGTGATGCTCTCTATCCTTGAGGCCCTTCTCCTGTCAGTGGATATGCATGAATCCCTCACTAAAGTATTATGATTCCCCCTACAGTTTGAAACGAATGTAGCAGCTGTGAAATCCTTCCATGTTGAGGCAGTTGAGCATGATGAATTTCAGGTCATTATCTATTTCTCAAAAAAGGAATAAGGATCTCTCATAAAAGCGAACATCTACCCACTGTACGTCACCGGACACTCCAATGCTATGGAGGTTCGTCACTGTCCTGTTGACACAGGCTCTAGGATCAACCTAATCCTAACCTTGACACTTAAAAATGGAGTTGTTCGTGGATGATCAGAGTCCCTCTAATATAAAACTCGAAGGGTATGATAGGAAGAAACAAACACCAGTTGGAAAGATCCACTCGATGTCCCAGTTTGGTGGTCTGGTATCCAACACCGAGTTCATGGTTGTGTCACGGGATGCTGCTTACAATGCATTTATGGGTAGGCCATGGCGTCACCTGCATGTGGCGGTCTCGTCATCCTATCACCAGTGCCTTATATACTACCTTAATGGTCAACTGGGCATGCTCCAGGATGATGGGTCTCCCTTCTCTTATTGTGAATCTCACTACCTGGATGACGACTATTACAAGATAGAGGACAATAAGATTCAAGCTAATGATGTTGAACACGCTACAGCTGCAACCAACTCATGAAAATACCTGGATGATGCCATTTTTTTTGATCCATCGATTAGAGGCTATGACCCCAGATCTGGTACAATTCTTTTTGTTTTTTCAAACAAGGGGAAGAACATTCCCAAGTCCAAGGGACACTGGATGATTGTCTCATATTCCTACATAAATCAGGCTTGGGGATCCCAGACCCCCTACTCCTTTGAGGTATTTGGATGTCCACCCCATGGCAATTATAATTCACCATAAATAATTGTTTTTTCGGGCTGGGATAAACCAGATCAAGATGATGTGCCCCTATTTCCATGATATCATCAATTTTGGCCCCATGTTCTGAAGTCCATATGGGATTGGGTCGACAACATTCATCTTTGTGGTTTCAATATCATAGGATTCCCCCATTGTAGTGTCTATCGCCTTTCAGGATAGAACCATTTTCCCATAAGGGTTGGTCAATTCAGATGAATTTCATCCCCCTGAGGATCCCTCATCCACATGTCATGAATATTATTTGGAAGATGCACCTCCTATATTCAAAGAGGGTGTCTTCGCCATAGTCGATAAACTGGTACATGTGAACTTTGGTGGTGAGATAGATCTGAATACCACATTAATCAGTGTATCTATACCTACCAATGAGAATCATAAGTACGTAGAATTCATGAAGAAACACCATGATGTGTTTTCCTGGTGTTATGAAGAGATTTTAGGGCTACATCCTCAGGTTCTCATCCACTTCTTCAGTCTCCCAGCAAATCATCACATGTTCATACAGCCTCCCAGAAAGATGCATCCTTCGCCCGGTTCCCTATTTGAGGCTGAGGTTGATATTCCCATGAGATCTAATTTTTCCATGGTGGTCTAGTACCCTAGATGGTTATCCAACATTGTGCCTATCAGGAAGTGGAACAGATAGATCAAAGTTGACATTGACTTTGGGGATCTTAATCGTCATCGTATGAAGGATTATTTTCCCCATCCTATAACAGAACTGTTGATTGATGTCACTGCTAGGTTCAAGGCTCTATCCATCATGGATGGGTATTCTGGGTATAACAAAATTATAATTTCCCCTAAGAATGAAGACTCTAAATTTTTATGGGAAGCACAAGGTACTTTTTACTACTAGGTTATGTCCTTCGGTATAAAGAATGTTAATGCCAACTATTAGCATTCCATGCATCGCATATTTAATTTGATCCCAAAACAATGGGTGGAATCCTATGTAGATGATCTTGTTTTCAAATCTCACCAGTGGTAGGACCATCTCAAAGACCTTGATAAAGTGTTCAGCTTCCCCTGTTCTCATCATCTAAAGATGGACCCTTTGAAGTGTGCCTTTAGGGTCACCTCCAGAAAGATTATCAAAATCATTGTTAGATATAAAAGCATTGTGATCGATCCTAAGAAGATTAAGGACATCATTCATATCTCTCCACTGAGCAAAATTTGGGAGATTTGAGTCTTTTAAGTCCACTTAGCCTACATACACCAATTCATCGTTAATTTGGATGATAAATGTAAGCCATTTTCTCAGCGCATGAAGAATGAAACTATCTAATAGTTGGATTAAAAATGTCAGACTGATTTCGAGGAAATCAAGTAGTACCTGTTACAGCCTCTGGTCCTAATGCCACCTATATCCAAAAAGCTACTAGTCCTTTATGTGACTTCCGTAGAATTATCTCTCAGCACCCTTATCTCTCAGAAGAACAATGAGGGAATGGAGAAATGTCTGTACTATCTCAACCACATGTTCCTCAACAGAGAGACTCGATACTTACCTATTGATAAAAGCTACCTTGTGATAGTATTCATAGTGCAGAAAATGCGACATTACTTGTAGCTCCATGAGGAAAAACTAGTGTCCCGAGTAGATCCCCTGAAGTATATCCTAATCCACCCCATGTTGAAAGGACGTCTAGCTCAATGGGAAGTAATCCTTTAGGATTTTGACATCAAGTTCTTCCCCCGTAAATCTATTAAGGAGAAAGAATTGGTAGAATTTTTTTCCATCCATCCAACTCCTACGGACCAGTCCCTGGACCCTGAATTTATGGATGAAGAAATACTCTCAGTAGACCAAGCCATTCCTTGTTGGAAAATGCACATCGATGGCACTTCTCGATCCCCTACTGGAAGAAGACTCAATGACAATAGACATAACAGAGTGGGCCTGGGTATCATCTCCATCATGAAAACACTATCCCTTCTACCATATTCATTCTTGTTGTCATAATTTTGTACCAATAATGAGGCAATGTATGAGGTCCTCATTATTGGCCTCGAGCTGTCCATCAAGTTCAATGTTCGCCACGTTAATGTGAAAGGGGACTCTGAGCTAGTAATAAAATAGATCATTGGTGAATATGTCATTAGGAATCCAGAGGTCGTACCATTGTTGGAATACACCTGCATGTTGATTTCCTAGTTTATGTCTCGGCTAGATGTTACCCATGTCCCTCGAACCTATAATGGTTGAGTCGATGCCTTGGGCCGCCTCGCTGCATCTCGAGCAGAACCCGACCAGGATGATTTGATTATTCATGTGGCACACTGAATAGACATTCTTCTTGTCACTTCAGAAAATGATGATAGCTCACAGGCATGCCATCTTACCACGGGTGCCTCCACATCATAACCCCTAAGTCCCCCTACCATAGGGTTGTAATTGATCACTGACTAGAGGAACCCTTTATCGAGTACCTCAAGCATGTCTATCTCCTGATAGATCGGGCCATGAGCAAGCGAATTTGATGTTGTGCATTGTAGTTTACTATCCATAGTGGTCCTGGTCTTCAGTGGATCCTCTAAAAATGTTGGTTTGATGGATTACTCCTCCATTGTATTCAAGGAGGTGAAACTTCTAATGTTATGCAGGAGGTTTATGCCTGTTCCTGCGGGGCTCATTAGACTAGGCTGAAGTTATCTCACTACATCTAGAGATTGGGATATTTTGGCCCTCCACAATCTGTGAATGTATCAATTTCTCCAAGAGGTTCCATGCATTCCAAATCCAAGATAATTTTGTGAAAAAAAACAAATCCTCTCCATACTACCAAGTACTCTTGGCCCTTTACGGTCTGGGACTCGATGTTGGGGGACCATATCAACTGGTGATAGCTCGTCGGTGATGGTTTATCATGACCTCTACGAATTTATTTTCCAAGTGGGCAGAGGTGGTTCCACTCAAGTAGGTCAAGGCTCATTCTATCATTAAATTTAAGATCTCCAATATCATCATCCAATTTTTAGTCCCTTACGCCATCCTCAATGATAACGAGAAAAACATTTGTGTAGCTGAACTAAATAAATTGTACACCCCAACATCCATTCTAACCATACCTCATGCTATCACATGCAAGAAAATGGGATGTTCATGTTATTTAAAAAACCTATATAACATCCTATATAAAATGGTCGGTCAGAACAAGATGATTTGTCCAGTCAAACACTTCAACACCTTCTAGGCCTATCAGATAATGACTCATAATTCCACACAGGTGACCCCATACTCCCTAGTGTAATGAATAGAGTACATCCTACCTATCTAGATTTAGTTACCTTCATTACACAAAGCTGTCAATGATCACAAAGCACCAGATGAGGTTATTGAAGTCCATTGGGTTGAACTAGAAGCACTAGATGAGAATAGGCTTTATTCACTATACAATCTAGATAGGCATGCGAACAAAATATCAAGTTCATTAAATAAGAAAGTTCTCCTCCACTCTTTCTTGAATGGTTACCTAGTGTTGGCCCATAGAACACCAATGATACCTGGTAAGAAAACACCCAAGATAGAGCCTAAATGGGAAGGACCTTACATCATTCACAAGTTTTACCACAATGGTGTGTACTGCCTAGTTACCATGTATTCTAAGCATATAACTCCTCCCATAAATACCAAATTCCACAAGAAATAATTTTTCAGTGTAAGATATGGTTCTTTAAGACCTTAACTATTATTTCCTACATGAAATTAAACTACTAGGTGGTCCCACATGACCTTAAACTATTCCTTCCTCACCAAATGACGTTATCTTTTGTGATTCATCAAAACATGAGGATAGAAAACTACTCAGCATTCATCCTGCATGACATTAAACTACGATCTATAGATATAACATTATGTTATGATCCCTAAAACCTTAATATAATATCTCTACATATCAATGTCCTTGAAGCATGACGTAAAACTGCATAGCATCTTCTAGGAACTACTTATGGCTTGATTCCCATCCTCCTGGGATATGTGCAAATTCTCGGATGCCTCGTCTTAGAGCCCATCCCCCAAAATATTCTATTTGACTATCCCCCATAGATATAGTTCTCTTAGAGAATCATTCATGGTATAATGTAGGCATCTTTGGACCCACTCATGTCGGGATTATGATGATGTCACTCTGTTCCCATCCTCGTTCTTCTATCCTCCCACGTTCTCACCGCACGACGTTAAACTTCACGGACCTTTTAGAACAATGTATGGCAAGATTCTCATACTCATGGGATATGTAAGAACACCCATACATTTCATCAGTAGGCCTAGCCCAAAACTTTAAAATTGACCATTGGGTAAAAAAACTATGCTGTGTTGCAGGCTTTTTCCCTCATTCATGTCATGTACATCATGATCGCACCGTGTAACCATCTCCTTGGAGATATCCACCTCTTTCACCATCCAGTATGAAATTAAGATACTTTGGCATATTCATTCTTCATGCATCCCAATTATTTGGGTCTTCGTCATCTTTCACATCTAAAATTACCCCTGAATGGAATTGATGCTAGGTCGTAGAGATACCTTACCATTTTGAGCCAACGTCCTTGACGATTTTGGATGAAACTTTTATAAAAGTCTTGCATCGTGAATATGGTCAGCGGTCGACACTCATTTGTTGTACCTATTCCAGGCCAGACGATGTCAATTATGTGTTTCTAACGTGGTCAAAAACCATCCGCCATCATTGTCACCAAATCTATATGTCCCAAATATTGGGTGTAGTGATTCATTTTGACCTACTATCCCTTCAAACATTAGTCTTACCAGGCATTAGTGTTAGTCTGGTTGGGGTCAACTCTGCCTAATCCCCCTCCCTCATATCAATACCCATATATATTGGGGAGAGCCTGATCCTATTTCTTATTTCCCACATCGAGAATTGATCACATTGGATTAGGAGCTTTGGTAAGGAAATACCCGCAGAATGGTCAGGTATCTATGGTATGATCCCTAGGATGTTAAACTAAAATCACCATCGTCTTCACCGAAAGACATTAAACTCTGAACTGGCTAGGACATGCCATCTTAGATTCCTTGACATTTTCATCTCCCTAGTCTATGTTCTCATTTATGATTATATGGTGTGGTATGGTCTTATGTCCTCATTCGCGTGGGGTTACTCTCCATGCCGTACACACTCTCCATTGAGATACCTTGCCCTTATCTGTGTCCTTTTCGAGTGACATAAAACTACACAACATCTTTCAAAACTACATATGGCGTGAATCCCATTCTCATAGGATACATAGGGCTAACTAGAAATTTAGTCTACAGGTCCATCCATTTTATTATAAAACTCCTCATATTCTTGGCCAACTGGCCTGACATCCTCAGGAGGAGGTATGTGGGTATATGGACTATATGTCCTCATTCACTGTGGGTTTGTAATATATGTTCCACTTTCCTCTCCCTCCTGATAGATCTTCTATTCCCTGTTCTATACTCATCTTTTCAAGTCGGATTCTCTTGACTTAGGCCCCTCAACCTTCCTTGGCATTTCACCAATGTGCCCAGTAGAACTCAAGTTCAAGACCTAGAGTGTCAGATTCTATAGACATGTTATCACCCACTTTCATGCTTCATGTTCCCCTTCATTTGGGATTTCATCATTTTTTACTATCAAAAGGACCCCCTAACGACATGGATGCTCAGCCCAAGAACCCTCCTACTGTCTTTGGCTAACGTCCTCTAGAATTTTGAACGACAAATTGATACAAGTCTCATATTACAAATATGGTCAGAAGTCTATGGTCATTTTGTGTTCTTATTTCAGGTCACATGATATGGATGATGTGTTTTGAACATTGTCAACATCTATCATTCGTTGTCACACCACATTCATAAAGACCTAAATATTGGTTGCATGATTCATATCCTTTCCCACTCCTTCATGTATAAGTGGAATTTCGACACACATTGTGTTATCCCTCAGTGCATGTTTGTGTGTTTGGAGGACATATCCACAATGAGGCATCATTTGCGACTCCCAACTGATTTTCCCTTTGAATGCATTCCATGTGTTGCAAATACCTTCTCTACCTATATTTCCCACATCAAGCATAGCTTACGTGGGCATAGGGATTTGGTCAAGGTTTTCACCCATTTCGAGGAGTATCGCTTCTCTATGGTACATGATCTTCGACCCTAAAACTAATATATCTCCATGCCCTTGTCACATGACTTAAAACTCTATTGAAACTCCTAGAGCTAAATTTGGCATGATTCCCATCCTCATGGGATGCATAGGAATGCCCGATCATCTTTTCTTCAGGTCCAGCTCATGTTCCCCCTAATTGTCTCTTTTATTCAGCCTTTTGGCCGTAACATTCATAGGATTGCATGGGGTGGTGTGGGTGGGATTGTTTCCTCATTCATGTAGAGTCTTCAATAGTCTCGCCACATAATCCCCTTCTATGAGCTAGTCTCTCATGCCTCTTATCCTACATGACGTTAAATTTCACATTCATAACTACGTACTACCTAATTACTATCCTCATGGAATATGTAGGAAAACCTATACATTTCATCCATGGGTCCATCCCCATATTCTTTTACCTTTTATATCCCTTGGCCTAAGGTTTCTCCCATGAAATTGCACGTTGTGTGGTGTAGGGAACATCCTCATTGACGCCGGGTATGATTTATCATGCCATGTGTATTCCCCCCCCCCTTAAAACTTGTTTCATCTATATGTGTCCTAGAAATATGACATTAAAATGTTCTTCCTAGTCCCACATGAGTTTGACCTATTTCATCCTTATTGCAAAATATTAAAATTCATGGGTTGGTCTTATCATATGATCCTAAATTATGACATTATTGTCCTGGACGCATGGTGAAAAACGACAATGCATTGTGATGTACTCACTCGAGGGGACATCATGTTATGTAGTGGTTATCCACCATGCCATTTTTCAATTATGGAATATGGATTGATTCATATAGAGATTATGAGATTCTCAATCCTAGGTTTATTGGTTCACAAAAAAACACACATCTATCCTAAAGAACAAACAAGATCTATAAAATGCCACATATTTTGGTGTGTGGGATAGAAATTAACGACAGTATTGTACCTAGCATTGGTACCCTACCATGAAACCTCTAGAGCTATGTATGGATTGATCCCCATTGTAATAAGGTACGTAAGAATTCCCAGGAACTTGGCCCTAGGCCAGAATCAACTTTCATTTTTGATCCCTCAACCCAAAACCTCCCTAGAAAGCACTTGGTTTGATATGGATTCCTAATGTCCTCATTCATGAAGAGTTTTACAATTACCGCACCATGTGTCTCCCTACATCATTTATATCTATGGTTCAATATATAATACCTTTAAACTATGATATGATCGACATTGTCACAGGACACCCACTACACAATATATTCCAAAACTATATGTATCATGATTCCCATCTTAATGGGATACGTAGGAATTCCCAGACATTCTATCTGTAGGTCCAGCTCCTGGAATCTTAAATCCTACACCTTTTTTGGCCCCTAGGTCTAAAATCGTATTGAAGCAAGTGTTGTGGCAATAACCTCTTGGGTTCTCATTCATGTCAGGTTATTCGACAACTTCACCATATTTCTTCCTTGTCTCTTTCCAACCTGGTCTGAGTTATATGACCCTAAACTAAAATCTCCCTATGGTAACTATGCATTGAGTTAAACTACTTCGTCACCCTGCAAGAACTTCATTAAATAAGGTCCCCTCTTAATGGTCCACTCTATGACCTTAAGCTAGAAGCGTGTGACCCCAGGACCCTTGTCCTTGTAAAGTTATTCCACTCCCTCTATCTGATAAGTCTTATTTTCATAATAAAATGTGTCATGACAAAGAGCCAAATGTGTGGAATTTTCACATTGAAATTCTCTCGATTCATGTCTAGGCTTCATGGGACCATTATTTGGATCCTATATTCCTCTATTTCTGAAGGAAGCCCCTTTACATCTTGGTCTCAAGCAACATTGGCTCACCGACCGTCTTGGGCCAACTCCGATTAATACATAAGAAAACAATTACTATATGTCTCATGTTTCGAACATGGTCAGTGGTCAACCCTCATTTGTTTGTCCCCATTATAAGATAATGCAAAAAGTATACTGTGGTTTGAACATGGTAAAAAATTATATTTTATCATCACCCCACCATAATTTTGATCCAAATCTCAGGCGACATGACTCACATTTTTTCACTCCCTTATTTTCAAGTGGAATTACAGTACACTCAAGTGTACACCTCCACATATCAATGTGAGTTTAGGAGGTGGGTTAGTAATAGTGGGACATCACTCACCTAGGGGCACATCACTCCAATTATGAGCCTCCCTATACCAGGGATATCCCATCGCTAATCCTTGTTTCTAACATCGAGCACAACTCCTGTGGGCTTATAAGTTTTAGTGGGGTGTGTATTGGTGTTGTTGTGCCACACAGGATTTTCATCCAACATGACGTTAAACTAAGATCCCTGAACTACATGCTGCTAGATTCCCATCCTGATGGGATACATTGAAACACTAAACCATTTTTCCTAGGAACCGGCCTAGCATTTACGATACATGGAGAGGTGCAGACTACTTATGTCCTCATTCACATCGGGTTTATAGCTATCGCATCACGTACTCCCTTTTTGGGATCTCCCCTTTCACTCTATGTCCTACCATATGATGTTAAACTACACAAGTCCACATATCCTCAATTCATGATGTTATAATTTGATTCTACTCTGAATAAGTTCAGGATGGCCTATGATAATTATGGGATACATCAACTTCCTCACCAAAAAATATTCCCCCCCAGAATGGGTTATTATCCACACTATGTTCGAGAACTATGTCTGGCTTGATTTTCATCCTTATGGGATTCATAGCGACACCCAAGAATTTCACCTTAGGTCCAGCCCCAAGGTCATTAACCCTTCTATCCCCTGACCCGAATTATGATCCACTCTCTATGAACTAAACTATGAGATTATAGTTCGTGAAAGTAAACTTTAAACTATTAGACTCGTTCTAGGCTGTATGACTTTAAAACTATGTGCAACATCCTGGTCATATGATGTTAAACTATTCCATTCATCATCTACAGCTGTATGATATAAAACTGCATAACATTCTAGGTCCTCACTAGGGAGTTCCTTTCTAGAAATAGGCATGATCCCAAATCAGGTTGATGCACTCACCTAAGCTGTTTTCATCACGATTACATAATTTCAAGAGTATTGAACTCCATTCAATCAACCCATTAAGCCACCATCACACATCACGTTCCCTTTATTTGGACCCTCATCCTCTTTTTGGCCTAAACCAACCACCTAATAGTACGGATGTTTGACCTATGTCTCACTTATTATCATGGGATAATGTTCCGGAAGACTAATGCATGACATTTTGAGTTAGGCCCCATGTTTCAAAGATGGTCAGGAGTTGGCTTTCATTTGTTACCCTCATTTCGGGATAAAACTATAGGGATAATTTGATTAGAATATGGTCAATAGTCATCCATCTTTTTCATGACATCCTTACAATGTTCTAAATTTTGTGTGTTGTGATTCTCACCTTACATCCCCTCTATTCGGATTGATTTTAACACCTATGGCATTACTTCTCTCGTGCACTAGATCACATTTGGAAAATGGAAATTTTATTTTTCTAATAATTTCATCCTCTAATTAGGCCTCCCTCTTTCTTCCCAGAAATCCAGATTGGTTTTTCAAACCATATAGGACCAAAGCTCGATTGAAACTATCATATTTGGATGGAATAACTTGGCTGTCATCCCTTATTTCTCACATCGAGCACGACCCACATGAGCTTAGGGATTGATCAATGGATATTTCATGAATGTGCAGACATGCAGTAAACCAAAAAAAATAACATAACTCATCTATGCATCCGACAAGAAAAATAATATCATGAAAGTAAATTTTTGAGTTTACATACATTACAACACTAGAGGATTGGCCCTTCCCATGGATGGGTTGACCTCTTCAATAGAGAATTCCAGATCTTCCACCCTCTGGTTTGTGGTGTCCAGGATCTGACGTAACTTGTTTATATATTTTTCCTCTTTGGCAGCGATGGGGCACAATTCATCAAACTAGATCCAGGCATGATTGTTGTCAGCTCGGATAGTGGACATCTATTTGGAGGCTCACAACATTCATTATTTGGCCTCTTCCACCTAGGCCTTCAGTCAGGATATGAGACCTGATTGCACATTGAGAAAAGATTAATACTCATATTCCTATTCCTGGAGCTATTGGACCTCATTTTTGGCCTCCCGGAGCCTCTTGATGTTTTTTGATTTCATTCACTACCATCTTACACCAAGTCCACAATCGTGCTCCCGAATATTCTCCACTAGGAAATCTCAAATGATCATATAATGATGTTATACATCGACTCCCCCAATGTATAAATTGAACAAATGGGAATTAATCATCCCCATATAGTATATCCATCGTGCTTTATTGGTCTCCCCGATGAAGTGCTTGATTAGATTCCATGACTAGTGATGGACAATTATTTGTCCTCTTCATCATAATTCCCCTCGTTCTGGTCTATGGGTTCGGTGGGTACATCTTCAGGGAACTCCTCCAAGAACTCATCTTCCAGGTATGAATCTAGTTTCTAATAGGGTAGTTTAGGATCCATTCCATCATATTAATCCTCGTCATTAGATTCCACCTTAATGATTTTAGGACCGGTGATCGGGAGTGCTACAATTTGGTTAGTACATACTTTCTTTTCCACAACCACCAGTATTCCCCTCAGGTAAGGATGTGATAGAAGGTCCAACAGACCTTAACAAGGCATCCCATTCCATTTGAAGAATTTTTCAAACAAAACGTTCATGGACATTAGTTAACTGAATCAATGGATAATAGGTACAAATTCTGTAATGGAGACTCATAGAGGTCAAATAGTCAATATCGCTTCTATGTTTTTATTATTGGTACCCTGAGCTGTGGAACGCCATATATGCTTGGGATTCCCAAAGGTTCCAAGAGGACCACCCTGGGTGTCATGGCTCTACTGCGCACGATAATCGTCGTAGCCACAGGCGTAGATCTTGAAGTTCCTCCAGCTTCATCTACTATTGGGCAGTAGTGGGTTTTTCATATGAGGTCCTCTTTCAAAGGTCATATGTTAGATGAGAAGTCCTAAATGACCCAAAATAATACTATGGGGATGTGTTTTGGAGTTAACCTCAAGGGCCTCTGTAAACTCTTCTAACTCCGAGTTTGAGTTTTCAACCTCACCCTCCTCTAGAGGGCTCCCTCCACTGGCCTCCTCCAATTAAGAGGACCAATCTGATTATTTCGAGGGAGGGAATAACTCACCCAATTTAGTGTTTTTGAAAAATATGTTGGGGTTGTTCAACCCTGAAACACCTTTACTCGATTCATCATTGGGTGCAGAGCACCCTTAGAGTGCACAAAGCCCTCCATCTCGGCAAGGTACTGCTCCCCCTCTGCCTAGGATACCACAAAGCCAACCCTAATAGGACCAATCCCTGAAAGATAAATCCTGAGGTGATACATATTTTTCAACATCTCAAACGGGTTGAGGAATTGTCTATAGACATCTCATATATCCTAAGCCTCTAGGATGACATCATTCTCAGGCATGTCTATGTGGCGCAACTACTTCCTCGAAGCCTGGGTGGGTACTCAATGGAACCCCCTGGATGACCTCCCCTCTAGATAACAATGGTCCTATGGGACCTTTAGGTCTGCTACTATTTCCTACCTCTCGATTGGTGAGGCTCTCGCCGCCACTGCTACCCCACCACCACGGGATGTCCTTGAAGCCTTCCATCCCCGACCTCAATGTTGGGAAGGCACCCCGTCACTGGCACTGACAATCTGATGCTTTAGTATCTCCCCTAGGTAGGACCCCTCCAATATGTTGGCGTACTCCTTCACTAGACCATAGATAGTTGTGGGCAGAGGCAGCTCATTAGGAATCATCCCATTCTCCCATGTGAACATTATCCACATATGTCTTATCACACATGAGTGATCCTCATGGAGCACCCCCAAGTAAACCCGTGGGGGTCATCCACTGCATGCACCAGATCTTTCTTGCAAAGTAGTGTAGGGTGTACAACTCACAGAGAGGCTAACAGTTGACCTGAACCACCAGGACTCTACCCCAAAATGTCAACAGGTAGGACCAATTCTCTTTTGTTCCTTGGACATAATTAGTGAACATAACTATTGGAAATGGTAATGCGTGGAAGTTGAACTCATCCGCCTTCTAAACCCAGTTCAGCACTAACTATAGAATCATCTTGGTCAGAAAACACCCCACCATATTTAGACTACCCAGTCAGAATTCCGATCATGGGGAGGAAATGGGGTTCAAATATTCATATATTCCAGTAACATGTGCGGCTATCGACCCATATAGAAGATGGAATGGACCACATATCCTATTTGGATTCTTCCATTCACTAATGTGCCGAAAAAACTTATACATCTTTGCAAGCATTAGGATTCCCAGGTTGACCCGCTCCCCTATCACCAACATGGATTCCATGACAAACGTTCTTGGTCGCATGCCCTTGTTTTTGTTCCACACTGGAAGAATCCATCCATAGATAAGTGTCAAAATGAATGCATCCAACCTAACCACCAGTTTCTTCTTAGTACAGACACTAAATCCCCTTGCCTTCCACTGGTTGTCTCCTATAGTCACCAGTATGATTGCTCCATTCCATGTAGAACATTCTTTGGGTAGGTCCAAGGTCTCACAGGAAACTATATATCTTTATTGGAATTCATGAATTGTGTGGACCACCAATTAATGTGGGAATCCCCCACCGATTACATGTCCTCCCCCATCACTAGTCCCATCAATTCCTATTCCATTCATGTAATCTATTTCGGGTCCTCCCATTTGTTCACTGTGGGGAGGAACTCGTCGTGCATTTCCCCCAGTATCAGAAACCCCGATATTTTGTACATTTACAAGAGGCTGATACCAACCTCCCATTGGTGCAAGTGGAAAGTATTGGTCCTCAAAAACCACATATTCGGCAACTCAGGAATAAGCTTCTTCGGTTGGTAGATGCGAAATTGGGAAGTACAAGCCACCTCATACATGACCACTTGCCTCAAATATATCCCAAACTCCTTTCATGAGAAGTATACCCAATAGGCCCATTCCCAGTCGTCTGTGAAATTACCACCCTGGCGCAAATCTCACTCATCATTCCACCTCTTCTCTAGGTTCCCTAGTTCCACCTTTAGAATGGTATGGTACAGTGGGGGGGATGTCTTTGGCAGCAATTTCTTCCCATCATTTTTATTCACAAGGTTATAGAGGCAATCAATGTTGATAGGAGTGAAATCCTCCCAAGTATGGCCATCAGCCACCCTGAACCACTAGAACTGGCACGACGTACTCCTGAACCAGTATTTCTGCTCATCCTTTCTCACTTTAGGAATGAAAACATCATCCAATATACAAGATCCATATAGTGGAAACATCTTGCACATAGGGTAGTTCTTATGACTCTCTGACAGTTTCTCCAACACAGACTCATGGTCTGAATGGCTCTGCACATTCACCCCAATGCCCAGGTTTTTATCCATTTATTCTCTCCATAAAGAATCCATAAGTACCCCCCTTAGCCACTTCCTGATGACCCATTCAGTATTCATGTTTTTTAAAATTTTCCTTGGATCGCGGATCTCGATCGCGATGCTCAATCGCAATGCTCGATCATAGAGATAAGTCGTAGAGCCCTATCACAAGCCTCATAGACAGAAGATGCAGAGTGAGCATTTGCAGTGCCGAAGGACTCACTATGAACCACAGAGCAAAAACACTCAATTCCCAACTTGATATCATAATGTGAAGAGATTTTCGAATCGAGGGCATAGGCTTGAAACATGGAGATAAGAAAGGAAAAAGAGAGGTCAACCTCCCCTTTTTTATAGGTGATGTACCCCTTGCTTCATGATGTTTCTGGACAAGACAATATTCATGGTTCTCTCAACCAGTACATCGCCTCTCCACATCGCGACCCTTCTTCGCTATCTTGCATTGTAGTGGGCCAAAACAAATTGGCGATTGGACCTTAGACTTAGACCCTCATTTTATCCTTAGTTCCAAATATGAGAGGGGGAATTTGTTGGAGTAAAAATATTTGCAAAGGATAATGACACAAAGAGAAAACCAATTCCAACGAGGCTACCTCACAAATCCCATTCGTTGAGCCCCATAGCACCTTGGTATTTGTGGATCCCCGTAGCACCACGACCAGGGAAAAGCTGATTCCCCCTTTGCGGTCCCTGCGAAAGTAAAAAGGTGGGAGGATCCATGGTTATGACGCAATTTACCAGATGCTTTGCACCACAGAGGGATCCAAATAGGCCTCAGAATGCCTGTTGAACATGATAGAAACCATCATCTGCACCATGCAGATAACCCAGAAGAGCTTCGCGCCAAGGAGGGGATGATGGTCGACTATGTGATTACGATGAAAATGACACAATCCATGACCAAACAAGGAGAACCATATGGCTTTGCACTAGGCTGGCCCTACTTCGCGCCACCCCTTGCCTATAAATATTGGGATCCTCTTGAGCCGAGAGGCTATATACTTTGAACATTCTCCTTCTCAGCTCTCAAATCATGAAAAAACCTTTTTCTCTGCGAAACCTTGAGAAAAAATGAGACCTTCCATGTACTTGATCAATGAGAAGTTTCCTTCCCTTAACTCAAATACAACCCCTCTTCAAGAAGGGATGCATTTCGCAGAGCCCCTGAGCCATCACTATGGAATGAGATCCGTAAGGGGACTCGAGTCTTTGAAAAACAATCATGCTTACCTATGTACCTTCCATGAACATGTGAACCACATGCTAAGGTAGGATCACAGTGCTCCATGAATCACATTGATTCATAGTTCTTGGTTTCTCAAGGTATCATTGCTGTGCAATGTCCTAATTTACGAAGGGAATTCCACTTCGTGAAGCGCCCTCCATATGCACCTATACGCTATGCCTTGGCTAGGTCGTTCCCCTTTGGAAATAATACCCCTTCGCAATGTTCCTCCACTATGTGGAGCACTAGAGCATCACAAGGTCTCTTCTTGTGAAGCCATTTGATTCTTAAACACTTATCTTGTATGACCCTCCAAGTTCATATGAAGTGATTTTAAAGTCCCTTGGGTGGTGCTTTATGTTTTGTTTCTTATCCTTATTCTTCTTGGTATAGGCATTCTAATGGATATTTCACCTTCGTATAGCCATGCTAACGTGGGCCCCTCAGTGGATAACACCACAACACAACCCCACCATATAAGTTCTAATGCATTCCCCTCCCCAAGGGTGGGAAGGTATAAGTAATGTATATCCTAGGGGTGCGGAGTGAACCCTCCTCATTCGAACTGCATGAAGTTAAACAGCCAAGCACCATCGTGCTTATCACATGATATTAAACTGTGGACTCACCCCGTGCATCATACATGGGTTTCCCCACCTCAGAAATTCTCTCTGCCCGCTCATCTACACAGAAGTGAGATCTTCCTTAATTGTAATGTGATCCTCCTTGTCGGAGCAGTTATTGTCTATGGGGAAGACAAACCATCTTGGTGTAAGGCCATATCCTTTCTTTAGAGAGGTAGCATCCATGATCCACCTCTCTTTTTTGGATCCATAGATCATAGGAGATATGGGTACATGGACCTTTGTTACCCCATTCATTCCCCCCCGGGCCTTATCGCCTACTAGCCCCCATCCTCGAGTATGTCCCATTCTCAATCTCCGTGGGATTTTAACCACGTATAAGCACATGATTATTCTTTGGGCCTCTAACCACATGTAATCGCCACTCCACATCCCGCATACACACATTTCGGGATGTGATCATCAGATATTTGTTTCATATTGTTTCTCACACTGAGCATCAATCATGTGGGCTTAGAGTAAGCATCGACCATGGCATCCCCTTTGGGCTGCCTTAGCACCTAAACCCTAATCCTCATTCCGAACTACATGGATTTTTATCTTTTTTTCCTAGGAAAGGTACGTAAGAAGCCTTCCTGATATTCAAGACCAACACCTACATGTCCCGACCCCTTCACTTCGGTTCAACTTTTTCCTACATGATGTTTAACTAAATCCCCCATCCTGAAATACGTGGACTTTTATCCTTGTCTGCTAGGCAAGGTACATATAAATCCTCCTTGAGGTTCAAGCCCAACACCCATCAGTCCTAACCACTCTACATCAGTCTTCCCCCATCCTGCATGACTTTAAACTGTATTCCCCTTTTCATCTAGCATGAAGATAAACTATACCCATTCAAACTATGTGGGTTTTGATCCTTGTCTCCTAGGTTGTGTACGTAGGAATCCTCCACGAGGTTCAACCCCAACCAACAGTTAGCCATTGTCACTCCAACTAGCGGTAAGCTGTTGAAGTCCCTAAATGACAGTGAGCTTTATTCATATGAACTATGTGGGTTTGATCCTTATCTCCTAGACAAGTTATGTAGGAATAATCCCCGAGGTTCAACCCCAAACACTAATAATCTATTATTTACCCAATGTTGGGACAAATATACATGTTCTGCCCCCCGAGAATCAGACCAACACATGCCACTAACCACACACAAGCCCCTTTATATCACTGGGTCGATGTCCTCTGCATTGACAACAATTATATATCCCCATATTGAACTATGCGTACATTTATTACCTTCTACAGGGATACATAAGAATCCTCCCTAAAGTTCAAGCCTATCACTCATGTCCTATCTTGGTCTCTCCCTCAAACTGATGCGATTCAAGAAAGTTGTGCCCCAACCCAAGGGTTCTACTTCCTCTAGATCTCATCCATGCATCCATTCTCACCGGATACCACCTCAGGTGCCCCATCACCCCACTAAACTATGTGGACTTTTATTCCCCACCGTGGGGTTACATAGTAGGTATCTGTGAGGATCAATCAGAACATCACCATCATCATCATGTTAGTTCCATATCATTTCCAGTCACTCAACCATTCATATCCATTCTAATTCATATTTTGGTTTCCACATCCCAGTAAGATAATGTCACCAACTTTCTCACTACACCTAGTAGTAATTGGGTAACTAACCATGAGTTAGCACTATCATCAGTGTTCCCTCCTGGGGTTACTCCAATCTGAACAACATTTATCAGTGTTATGATCAGTTTGATCCATCTCTCTTTGACATTAAACTCACAGCATACCTTGTGTTAAACATGTGAAGATGATGAAACCCTCAGAGATATGCATATGGAAGAAAATTCATCGTACTTGACGTGGGATGTCTCGGGTTTCTGCACCCTCGTGAAGCACTATAGTAAGGGGAAGAAACCTAGGTGCATCAGTGTGCCTGTGTCCAGACACGCCATCGATGTCCAGTGTGACTACTCCCATGATCAAAGGTTGTCACACTAACATGACCCCTTGGAATGTCCTAATAAGAGCAGCGTAATTAACCGACATCAAAAAAAGGCATGGCACTGGGAAGAGTTTCACGATCAATGTTTTAATTCTATGATGGGGCCTTGGACTAGGTAATGAGTTCGGAGGAGGAATCCACAAAAGGAGGATCCAACATCCCATCATACCAATTTAGTCTTGGATAAAACTCCCCTGAATAAGCGACCGATGTCTCCCACCATTGGAAAGTGGGAATGTAAGGTAATAATCATCGTGTCTTTAGCTGATGGATTCACACCCCAGAAAAAGCATCTGAAATAGTTATCAAAGTCTTAATACTTGAAAATTTCAATCATATAAACCCACATTGTGAATATTAATACTAAAACATCCCTTAAAAAAATATGAACCATAACGGTTACCCAAGGAAACATATAATTTGGTTTCTACATGAGAGAACATAGGTGAAAATTAAAAACATGGAAATGGAAGAGAAAAATTACAATCATGTTTTGATGGAGAGTTATAAAGATCAAGGTTAGGTGAAAGTTAACTATAAAAATCCATTAATTTGTGATGAACTAAAGAAATATATGATTCATCAGAAATAGAGGAACTAGGATTTATATTTTTGTTTCAATATCATTTTCCTTAAAGTTAAATAATTTTAATGCAATGATATACATTCATGATTTCCAGACAACCTCACCATTTTTTATAACTTGATCTACATCACCTCTTTCTCCAAAAATATAGCTGAATTTTTTATACATTAAGACTAAAAGATCACGAGATCTTGGATATGTTTTCCCATGTATCATTAATTATCATCAATAACACATTTTTATAATTAGTTATCCAATATGATTAAATCATGATGTGGTAAGATTATAATTTATTGTTAAAAACTAAAGCCAAAGTTAACGTAATATTTCCATGAATGGAAAAACTTATAACCCATCCAAAAGTTGAAAATCCAAATCATTATAAAGATATCACAAAACAAGTTTAACATTGACACCACATATATCACAAAGTATCTCTTCATTGTCACCTTCCAAAAATGTGAATACCGTCATCTTATATTCTCTTGAAACATGGTAGTAACCCAAATCAGCAAAAAAACATTAGGAAAACATGCATGCTTCCTTATTCCAAAGGTTACTAGATATATTCCTTATATCCAAGAAATTTTAAACATCATCCAAGATGAAATAGAAAACTTTTTCAAACAATTATTAATCATATCCAAGGTAATCAATCCTATCAAATTTACTTTATCGAAATTAGTCATTTCTTTATCCATGAACGAAAAAAAATTTCCAACATGTTTATCACACTAACGGTTACCTTACCTTAATCAAAATATCACTTCTCTAGGAATATATCACCATTAAACATATCCTTTTAAATCCTTAATGAAATCTTATACTGAAAATAATTATATATTTCATGATTCATATAACATTATCTTTGAATTCCAAAACTTATATCATTCATTCATCCATCTTTTTTCCTTAAATATTTACTTAGGATTCATCAAATTATTCATTAATACCCGGCTCCTAGAATATTAAATATGAATCATGACGTAATATTCCTCAACATAAATCTATCCCTAATTCTTATGATCAATATAAAAATCATCATAAGAACATCACATACCTTTCACATGTCATTTGCAGTCTCTCTATATTTTGAAGTATAACCAATACTCATACCACCTTCCCAATTCACATTATGAGATATCCATTTAGTAAATCTATTTTCATTTTTCAAAAACTTTTTTAATATGAAACATTCAATGTTAATAATGTTAAATCTAGTTCTATCCATCGACTAAAACTAGAGATAATAGGGGGGAGAGAAAATCATATCATAGAAGAAAGATACATAATCATGAAAAATTACTTATAAGATGTCTAAATCATGAAAAATTAATTTTAATAGATGAAACCATAGGTTTATTCCATTTTATTCATAACCATATTCAATTCAATTCTATCCTAATATTTCATAAAGAGTTTTTAAATTTCCAAATCATATCCCCTGGCATTTTCAAACCAGGTGTGCAATAAGGCCCATTGTCATATACAAGATTATCCCAAGTTAGGGTCGAGACATCTTGTCGGAGTTTTTAACCCTATGTAAATCTGTGAAAAATCCACATACACTTGTTGTGTCTAGACAGAGATGTATTTCTTGGAATCCTCTCACTCTCTGGTTTACAAAAATTACATGAAATTTTCCTAAACTTTTACTCATCTATTTACATATCCGTAGAGACATACCTAGACATACCCTTAGAAATATACCTAGGGATATCATTAATGTCTTACCATCCTAGTTTCCAAATGATTACTAATAATTTTCTCATATAATAACTATAGAAACACATGCTTAGAATACCAGGATATTACATCATTTCAGTTGAATATGCAGTATATTCAGAAAAATAAAACCTGAGGACTGTAATAAGTTATTGTCTTTGGAAACATGGAAACAAAATCTTTTATCTTGGTGAAAGGTCTTAAAAACTCCAAAAAATATCTCCACATTTATTATTTCTACCTAAAACCTTTCTTCATAACCTAAGGAATGGAAACATATGAAAGGGGTGAGATCACATGCTCGGTAAGGGAAAATAAAGGAAATGCATAAGCATAAGAAGAGAAAAAAGATATAAAACATGAGCATAATATTTGAAGGCCATACCCTTCATATTTTAGTTCATAAAAAAGAATGTAAATTCATAAGACACAGATCATAAAATAATTAAGGGAATAAGTAATGAATTTATAACATAGTAATAAGAGATGGAATTTTTTGAATGAAAATTGGTTTATAATGTAGTGAATGAGTATAAATAGACACAAGTTCAATCATTAAGTTAATGAAATGAAATCATGCCCCTACATCAACTTATGGACATGAAACAAGGTCTATTTACAATATTTTGAACGTGTAATTAGGTTCGCACATAAACTTTTGGACGTGAAACAAGGCCAATGCATAACATTATGAACATATAATTAGGTTCACACATAAAATTGTGAACATGTAATCTGGTTTACACATAAACTTATGGACATGAAACTAGGTCCATGCATAATTTTGTGAACATATAATATGGATCACTAATAATATTGTGAACATGTAACCAGGTTCACATATAATCTTATAGACATGAAACCAGTTCTATACATAAAATTGTAAATGTTTAATAAAGTTATTGTATATCATTTTTAACATGAACATAGGTTTAGGTATAACATATATACTCATGATTAATCCATCATTACCCAATTCATTGGAGGGAGATATAGATCCTACCCAAGAAATAGAAAAATCAAACATATGAGTGCCACATTATTATAAACAATAATCATATTTTAACCCATGATATGAGATGGGAATCATTAAAATTCAATCATATCCTTACCTATGGAAAAGTGGTAGGTCTCTTAAACACCGACCATAATATTAAGTGGGTTTCAAAATCATATAACTCATGAAAAGGAATAGATTTATATAAACATTAACCATTCATAGAAACAATATGAGTGGAAGTAATGAATCATTTCCCCAAAAAGGAGTGAGTTACACCAATGGATGTCATCTTTAATGGGAAATAAATCTTAATGGTATTTTATACAAAACTTATTGAGTAAAATAACCTTTCTTCATGGAAATGATTTTAAAAAATACATATAACCTCTGGAAAACCATTTTCCTTGAATAACATATAAAACTAGCATCAAAATGTTTTTAGAAACTTTTTCTTTGAAAATAATTTAAAAATATATAAATAAATAGTCAAAATATTATGAAAAAATAATTTAAAAACTTATTAAGTAATATTTAAATAATTTTTAAAAACATTTTCTTTTAAAATTTGGTTTTCTAAATAAAACTGATTTATGACCTAAGAGATAAATACGATCATATTTTCTTAAAACAATCCTTAATTATCATATGTACCAATGAGTAAAAAAAAGAATAATAATACATAGATATATATTGAATAACATTGGATAAGTAAAGAAATGAGTTCTATTTAGATATGGATCATAATATTTAATAAAATAAGCATAATCAGTTACAATCTCGAAAAGTGATGATTTTGTTTCAATAAACATTAATCACATGGTAACTTGGGATCATAATCTCCGTGTAATAGAATGAAATTAACTAAATCATAAAATATCATTAAAATAATTAGATTCAAGATTTAACATGTAAAATGGATGTATGTACACCTTGAAAAAAGAATTTTGGTTCCCAACCAAACATGAGTCACAAAGAAGACAAATAGACACAAAACTATTTAACCTACTTGGTAAATTTTGAATGAAAAACCCCATGAAAGAAATATCATAAAATGGATATATAAATACCCATATACTAAAGTATAATAAAAATACCATTCATTAATAGGAAATACTTACACCACACAAAATACGTGAGTGTTGAATAAAGCATGTATCTCATGGAAATAAAAGCGAGATGAAATTCTAATACGTTGGGTCTTGATGCTCTTTGTACTCATACAAGCTCACTAAATAATAAATAAACTATATAATAAATATTATATTGAATAATAATATTATATCTAATACCATATGTGGATTTATTATGACCTTTTATTACACTATTATTGACAATCCTATGTTAAGGTTTCACTTCATTTAAAATTCTCTTTGTTTGTCGAATGTGTCTTAAATTGTAATAGCTTTGTTCCTTATATTTATATAATAATTTATAGAATTTAAAACATGAAATAATAATAATTAATATATATTATATTTTTATTATAATAATCTATATAATATATATGTATGAAATGTAATACACCATTTAGGGAGATGATATGTCATACGTTAGCATGAATGTAGTTTCTGTTTTTATTATCGTACTGAAAGAAATAAAAAAATGAAATTTTAATATATATATATATATATTATATTAGTATTATTATATCATATATATCATATAATATCACTAAACTCATCCTTAATAATCTCCATGTAGTTTATGAATGAATCACATCGCTTTGAGGGAGTGGTAGTCCGCACTTCCTCAAATTAAATTATCGTATTTACACCAAATGAGAAGTAAAAAAGGGAGGTGTTTTGAAATAAATAAAGAAGATTCAATAAATAATAAATATAATATATGACAAATAAAAACATTGTTTCCATCATAATATATGTCTATAAAGGTGATAAATGAAAACTGAACAATCATTGTTTAGTGAGGCGGTAGTTTTCCGTACACATAAACAGTATGTTTGGTGCCTATTAGATGGATGTTTCTGTAAGAGTAGGTCAAAAAATTATAATAATAAAATAATAGTATATTTAATATAATTTTTTTCATATGATCATGAATTAATGTTAGTGGAGGGGCTATAGAAAGTAAATAAATAAAAGGAGCTTGAGAAAAGGTGTTAACTCTTAGTCTGGTAACTCTATTAGTTTTATGCGAAAAGGCTTCATTGTATTGATCTATCACCAAATGGAGGCTTCATATAAGAATTCAGGTATGTTGGTAAGTTTATTTGGTATATATATGTCGAAAATAAATGGTTTGAGAGGTGTAAATAAGAGGGATATGTGGTGGCCTATTGTTGGGAAGGGAAAGGACACACTTGGGATTTTTAAAAACAAGTTTGGTGTACACACGTTTTTACCTAAAACAATTTAAAAAAACCAATGAAACTAAATATTTTTGGTTAATTAACGAATAATGGTAATCCAATGGGTTTTGGATAAGTTTATAGGTTGTTTTGGGTCATAAATATAATTTTTAGTACTTCGTTAACCTAATTTCTCACTTAACCATTGTAATTAATTTTAATCACTTTCACTAATATTTTTGGTCAAAAACTAAGTTATACTTATTTTAAATTATAAATTAGGTTGATTAAAAATATGGAATCCATTTTTCCTATTCTAGTCACATAAGAGGCAGAAAGTAATTTAAAATTAATCCCGCTGATGGGATGACACTGCATGTTTTTAAAGTAAAATCATCCAATCGTTTTCTATGTTTTATACATAATTTCAAATTGAAACTGATTCCAATGGCCTAAATTGTGTAAATAGATAAAAATATTATTTATTTAATCACTAAAAAAAACTTAAAATATAAAATAACATTTCAAATAAATTATATGAAAAAGCTATTTTATATTAAAATTCAGTATTTTTAACTATTCATTAAAAATGAAATTTCACATAAAAAACCAACCAATTTACCCTAACCTAATTTTTATATTTTTTTAAAAAAAATGAAGTATGTTTGTAAATATATAATTAATAAAAGTTCCTAAAATTTTATTTACAATATTTTTTCCTTTAATATTCATTAAAACTGTCTTTGTAAAAAAATATATGTTTTTTTGTATAAATTTGGGTTTGTTCTTAAATTAAGACTATAAATACTATTAGATGAAAATTAAAAATATTTTATGGTTGATCTGCTTCACATTTATGAAAAATATTGTAATAAGATCCCCTCTTTCAGACTTTTTTATCTTTTTTCTCTTTTTAATAAATTGGGTCTTGGTCTTTGACGAAGGATTTACCTTTAAAAAATTTAAAAATGTTGAAACAATATATGTTTGAGATGTGAGTCATTCTTCATTCATATCCTCATCACTGTTATTTTATGAATGATAGTTTTGAGAGGCCTTCCCTCAAATTAATTTATCCCTTTTTATTCATTTTTTATTTAATATTAGTCCACTTTTATTTATATAACTTAATGTATATATTTTTTTCTATAATCCAATTATATTATATTACCACAGTGGTTTTTATATTTCACTTTTTTGAACAAGGTGGAATCATTGATAAAATGAAATCGAACATTTTAATATCATGAATTTTTAATTTTAAATTATTACAATGATAATAATACCTATATAAACTCAATTAAATATACATGAAATGTGTTTTTTAAAATATGAATATTTTATAAAAATACATAAACAATTTCTAATAATATTATATAAATATTAATGTATAATTATTTTCTGTTTATGTAATAGATAATATATGTCTATATAGTTTTAAAAAGAGGCTATACATTATTTTTACTAAAATTATGAAAGATATTAGTCCGATAAGTGAATATATACAATATTAATTATACATTTTTTTGGAAATGAGACCATTTAAAAGAGAACATAATCATTATATAATTTAATTATAAAAACAATAATGTTAAAATTAAAAATAGATATTTTGTTTCATTTAATTAGTTATAAATATTATTCTTATTTTTTTTGAAATGAAAATTGCAATATGAAAATGAAGCTTTAATGATATTAATACATCATGTTTATTTTTTAAATTAAATGAATTATGTAATGGTTTTAAGGTTGATTATACACCTTTATTTATGTTCAATCATATTTAATAATTTAAAGAAATAGATTTTGAAAAAATAAGAGGGCGTTGAGTTTTTAAAAATAAAGATTTTTAGTAATATTATTTTAATTGGGATGAAAATTATTATTCCATTCCAAAATACTGGGTTTTTCCTATTTAAAAACTATATGGATATAGTTTCCTTCACACACAAAAATTAAAAATCAATTTCTCTCATATTTTTATTTTATATTTTCTAATTTAGTGTTATAACTCTATATACAACACACCTAGATTCTGACTAAATAATATTGATGACATATTTTTGAATCCATAATAAAATAATAAATGGTGATTATTATCCTATTTATATATTGTTCGATTCATGGTTAGGTGCTTCATCCATCTTTTTTCCAACTTTAATAATATTATTTTTTGCACTAATACATACATATAATTTTTACACCGAAAAGCATTAATCAATAGAAAATGAATATTATAACATGTAAAATGATGAATAAAGTCCCATTATGAAATTATTCTAAAAACATTTGGTAAAATTATAATAAACTAAATTTAATGTAAAAAAAATCCCCCAAGATTAATAAATTGTAAAATGTACAAATAATGAATGGATTTTAGATTTAATACAAATTAAGGGCCTCAGATTTCAAAAAACGTTAAGGGATTGGACAATAAAATTTATTCTTTGTAATAACCATAAATTCAGTAATGAAAAAATAAATAGTTATTTAATTAATTTTATAAATCAATATATACTTAATAGAAAATTCAATGATATAAAACTAAAATTTTCAACATATTTTAATGTAACTCTTAAATAATTTCAAAATTTTAATCTAATAGGAAATATATGGGATATACTAAAAAATGATAGGGTTGAATCTATGTTAGGGAATTTTTATTCCAATTTAATATATTTATCCTATTACGTATAAGATCTATTAGGTTCATTATTCTCTCATTATATTACCATACATTAATTCTTTATCAAACGCAAAAACTCAATAGGATATTTATAAGTTTTACCATTCAGTAAGAAAGGATGGTCATTTGTGAAACTAGGAAACAATATTTAATCATACATTCCACTATAATGAGATCCTTGTTATAATGGGTAACCAAAAAACAATCATGAAACTGATGTGTGGTACCCAATACTCAAGAGTGGGGATAAAAAACTAATTATGAGTCTCTGGACTAGTGTTAACCTTTCCTACCATGACCACTTGTTAGATATTTATACTTCATATAAAGACGCTCTTAAACCTTTTCAAATTATTTACAAAATCATGAAATCCCTTCAATATATGAGACTTATATTTATTATTTACATGTTTTTTGTTCTTTTATCACTTCCTATTATATTATTTTCATATAATTATTCAAGTAACTTCTCATCATCTTCTCTAATATGTACAATAGTGAACACACTCTTCATAGCATCATGTATATGTATTTCTCTGTCATTGTCTTTTACCTATGTAAATAGATATGGGAAGAAACTCAAAATCATATTCAATTTATTTTCTCTACCTATTTATGTGAAACCAATTTTCAATACAATTTTTCTTATTCCCTATTCTTTTATTAGCGCAATTGAATTTCACTATATCTTTTTCTATTCCTATGTTCTTATTATTTCATTTTTCTTTTGTAAAAATAGACTCTATTTTATCTCCTCAAAATTATTCAATTCTTAATAATATATATAAAATATTAGAGTTGATAATTCCTATTCTTCTTTCATACAAAAAAATATTTTCTTCAGTTTTTTTGTATCATTTCTTCAAAAACACTCAATTTTTCTTATCAAACCACCAATATATATTTACAATAGTAATAATAATTGAATCATTAATTGCTTCAATTATCTCTCTCTATTATTTATTTATATATTTTCAATCATTTAGAAATACCTAAAATGAATTACCAATTATTATAGTAATTGAAATCCTCTAGAATTATCATCTTCTTTTATCAACTATATCCTAAATTCTTAACCACTTCTTATTCTCATGAGAAACATGTATATTTAAATTATTTGTGACTGAAATTACATGTAGTTACTATCATGTTTAATAATATTTCCTAAATTATCCTTCAATTAATTATTATTTTTATACATCTTAATCATATATAAGCTTTAATGCTTCTCTAATATATGTAGTAATGGATACTTGTTCAATCTTTTCATAGAATAATCTTGAAAAAAACCCATTCATCACTCTAAGAAATTATCTTCATATTAATGTTTTTTCATTCATTAATTTATGACCTTTTTGTTGTCATGTAACCTACATTTTATTACAATTCTCATGGTACTTCTTTTGATTTATGACTGAGAAACAGTGCATACATTCCTTTAAATTTGTGACTATCTAAATTATGGCGTAAACCAAAGCCTCGTGATTTGCATTTCTTTAAACTTAGTCACACATGGAATCTAATATATTTAATTCCATGATAATTCCATAAATTTATTGTTTCAGATATATTTACATGCATGCCGAACTTTGTTTCTTCATTTGTGGCATAGAATAATCCACAGGTTTGTTCTTCAATACAAATTCCCAAGAATCTTTTTCATTATTCTTCCATATCCCATATTTCTCTCTTAATGAAAAAATATATTTTAAAAAATCATGATAATAAATATCATATTAATTTATATTTTATAAAACACTTTTCTTTTCATTGATTTTATTAATTTGTGGTATCTCCAATACCATTAAATCAACAGTCTCTCTTACTTATTCAAGTTGTAGATTTTTTACAATGATATGTAAATCAATTCCAATGTGCAGTCTCTTAGACCATTCATAAGGTTAGTCTATTTAACATTTTCAACAACAAAACCTTTTATACAGTCACTCTATTCTAATGTAAAGTCACACGAACCTTCATATGGTTTCACTATTCCAACATGGGGTCACACGACCCGTTATATGGTCACATTATTCCATCATGTGGATATATATGTAACGACCCATAGTTTAACTAATAGAAATTCTATTCTTATTATCATATTGAATAATGACATAAACTCACATCACAATGAACTAATAATTACTATGTGACCTTTAAACAAAATATTGTCACTTCTGTGATTTTGAATTTTGAAAATCTAACAAACACGGTTGCGATCAGTAAGATGTTTAGAGTATAATATGGAAAAAATTATTTCTATAAATAGTAACTGGCCCTTATAAATAGAAATTTTACCCATATGAATTGTAATTTGACCCTTAGGAATATTAAATATTCTACCTGAATATGTAACCTTACCAATCAATGTATAAATAAAATTTATCCATGTAATAAGTGACAATAGGATATTATTATAGTGTTTTTATTTTTATGACTCTGGTTTATTTAATTAGAATTTTATGACTATTGTAATAATTTAAAAGAAAAATTATTTTCATAAAAGGTATTCATATATAATTATTTTGATTACATATGATTATTTGATAATTTTAAGAGACCTTAATAAATTTTTCAAAGTGTTTGAAAAACACTTTTAAATTTAAAATTATCATTTTTCACGTAAACTATGATTTTAATTAAAAAATAAATTTCACATATTAATAAAATTATTTTCATAAAATGGATTTCATTTTTCTTATTCTACACATTGATAAATATTTGGGGTGAATTCTTTGGATTTCTCGAAAATATATGAATTTTTTATTAAATAGTAGGGTAATTTTTTGTATATATACATTATATGTCAAATACACTATTTATTGATTCATGGCTGATGTAAGCACCATGGGTTCTAACTCACATACACATGTTACTATTTATTGAAATAATAATTAATACTATTTTTTGTCTTTAGAAAAGTAATAAAATGTTGAGAAAAAACCAGTCTTTTCCACTATAAAAACCACCCTCCCCCTTCTCTTCACTCCTGTCAAGCATTTCACCTAAACCAAATTCTGCTCATATCCATACCTAAGACCCTCCACCAATTATAAAATTCCTTGGTCTGTTGAAAAGACTAAATCCTCTCCCATAAAGTGGTTCTCAGAAAATATAGATTCTAGTGGTAAATTCCTCTTCTCATTTTGTTTATTTTCTTTCAAGCTCCATTCTTTTATTTTTCATTCATCACCTCCTTTCATCCAAATTTTATGATAAATACTGTAACATACAATTATAATAATTTTTTTATTATAATGTAATAATTCATCATTATCTATTTTTCCCATCCTTTTATAATAGAAATGAAAACACCATCTAAGATGTGTTAATTTATCACATTTAAGGACGAAGGGTTTTTAATTTCTTTTACTGCCTTCAATTATGGTCATGAAACCATTTTTTTTGTTTGAAAAAGATTATAAAATATATATTATTTCTAATTTATGGTTGTAGAATATTTGGATCAAATGATTTTAATTTTTAATGAAAAATGTGTTCGATGTGATCAAAAACAGTGAATTAAATAAAATAGTTATCATTAATCGATTATATAATGAATCATCTTCACTAAAAACACCCAAATGAGTAGTATAAACATGTAATCTTCTTTATTTTCACAAATAACATAAAACTAAAATTCTGGAAAACCATTCTCATCTTACATGTATATAAGTAAAGCAATCATGAAAATCAATGAAACAAACAATGAAATTGAACCTATAAACCCATCAAAAAGGTCATGAATGAACATAATAAGGTTATAATATATCAATTACATAAATAATATTTCATATATATATATTTATTAATTAATTTATTTTGGTTATCCAGTACATTAGGATCATGTGAAGAACACCATCAGAATTAAGATAAGGGATTCTACCCAAACCTCCATTATTTATTCGGGTTGTTATATCTTTCTTTTTACCCAAATTATGTTATCTGTCTTTTTTATGTAAATATTCAAAATTCTATTTAAAATATCCAAACATATGTATCATGATCCATTCATTATTATATTTCATGGATATACCTATTTTTATGTGGTTCCCTCCTCAATACTTCCCGATAAGCAAACCCATTTTAAGGAAATGTTCTAAATTCTTACCCAATTTCAAGTGCACTATATCATATGTTTTAAGAAACTATTTTTTTATAAAATAAGTATTTTTATTATGAAAACATTCTTTGTTTACTTCTCATTTTATATATAATATTGTAACCTTTTCTATTTTAAAGGCTCTTTAGTATTTTCTTTAAAACTGCACTAAAATGTTTTAATGATACAATTTCATAAATACTCTTCATACATATTTTCACTTTTGTTTGACATCACCTTCAAATATATATTCCTATTTTCCCTTACTGATGACCATTTTTGTTTTAATTTATTTCTTTCATGGAAAATTATTTGATACACCCATCTATTATGCTTTGTGACATGATATTGATACCCATTTCTTTCTATGGGTACCCTTATATTTATGCATGATTGGTTATGTATGATTCTATATGTGAAATAAATATTCATGAACATGTTATGATGGGTGTTCCCTGATATAAATATAATTAATTAGGTAAAATTGAGTCTCATGAGACGTTATGTCCAATGGTCATGACGATTAGACTAGACTCATGCTACAACGTGCAATAGTCTTGGGGGTTAACCTTGACCTGTGATCCTCTAAGAAAAATGAGACATAACTCATGATAAAGTCATGTTTTATGTTCCTTCCAAATTACTATGAATTTATGTTTATATGATCCCATGTTTATATCATATGATTCCATATGTTCCATGCCTTTTTATCATTATGTTATTCCTTCTAACCAACGTACAAAATCGGTATTCTTATGTTTATTCCATTTTTGGGATTTTTAGTTCATCCCTTCATTCATGTTATCCCCGGGTTATCCTATGAAGATGTATGAAAAAAATGGAATTTAGGATCTCTTTATAAAGAATGAATAAAGATATGTTTTACTTAGTCCCATGTTTTCAGTTTCATGTACCTAGTCTTCTAAGAAACGTGCCTTTAAAATCATTTACTTGTAATATGATACTTTACTATGATTAAAATCATGTAATGAAATGTATAAAAGGCTAGGGTCACTATAGTTGTTATCAGAGGATGTTCTAGTTATTTTTGGGGATTAGAAATAGACCAATTTAGTAAGAACCTTATTGACGATACTAAGTATAAGAAAACAACCCTACATTTTGGTAAGTATTGAGTAAGTGATTTATCAAGAAAATAAATCCCTATCACGATAAAAAAGGGGATGTTTCTCTGGCATAGATGTATCTAGGGGTAAAACTGAAAAACACTAATTTGATCTAGACATTAACGGGAACTGTTTCATAATAGCGGGCCTTACCACACTCCTAGATTGACACACTTTGGAGATATGCTTTGGTAAATTCATATGCATTGTACGAACCATTTTTAAGGGAACAAAAAATATATCCCATTAGAATAAATTTTATGTAACAGATCAATGATAACCTTTATTAAAACCTAGGGAATCAAAAGTTTGGATATACATTTCCTTTAATAGTTTATCCTTTCATTATTAATGGTTATTTTTTATACATAATGGATAAGTATTAAATCCCTCTAATTGTGTGTTATTTTTCTTAGTTACTGGTGGGAAATAAATGAACACATTCTACCAATCAATCTGATAGGCAATGTGATGATGTCCCTGATGATATACCTGATATGATGTGAATAGTTACTCAGATATTCATGATAGTACTTGCTCAGCTGGATCAAGTTATGAATGATAATTTGAATCATGTAGAACACCCTCCTCCTTCAAGGAAAGATAATGTTATTTTTAAATCCTCCATGTAAAAAAGGCATCCCTTGTTTAGTGGATCTTTGGTTCACTTCTTGAAGAATAGTGTATTAACTCCATAGAAACGATATTCTCGGTCCTCAAATGCCTAGAAGAAGAGAATGTCGTACTAGAAGTCTATCATTTTAATGGGGAAGTTGATCAATGGTGGACACTGATCTAGAATAAAATGTCCCTGGATTAAATTGATTCAATGGATTGGGAGGAAACCATGAAAATGTTTTTTGATAAATATTTTAACCAAAATATATATCTTTAGATGAAAAGAGATTTCTTGAGGCTTAATAAGAAGAAACATGCATTTTTCAAGGCTCATAAAGAAAACATCATGAGTCTTTCAATAAATTCCTCTAGATTTTTCATGAAAACTAAAAGAAAGATGAATCACTTCTTTAGTGGACAAAAGCTGAGTTTATTTAAAACATTGGCAATTCGTCACTTTGATGGTTATGAGGAGATTGTTCGTTGTGACCTCAATGTTGAAATGGAGGTTAGAGACTATCAATTTTATCATTTTCTAGGGGAAAAATATTAGAAAATTGTGTCTAATATGGGTGATTCGAAAAATAAATCCCATGATAAAAAGAAGATCTGACATCCCACTTTTCAAAATTGTGGGAAGAAGCATCCTATGAACATTCTAATGGGACCGAGGAATTGCATCAAATGTAGAATAATGAGACATATTTTTTGGAACTATCAAAAGAATATGAAGAATCCCAATAATGTAAAATAAGAAATGATGATATAGATCAACGATCAGCCTATAATGCAGTGTTACAACTGAAACAATCATGGGTATTGTGTGAATAATTTTCCTAAGCCAAGGGTTATCAGAGGAAATCAAAAACAAATTCCAAGGAAATAAGTAAGGGCTTATACTATATATACTACTGAGGTGGAGTCAAACAATGATGTGGTGATATGTACACTAGTTATTCATTCATGAATTGAAAATGTACTATTTGATTCTGGTTCTATGAATTCTTTCATCTCTTGAAAGGTTATAAGAAATATTTAATCACCACCTAAAAATTTGGCAGTTTAGTTATCTATGAGAACAAAGAATGGGGTAATTACTGCATCCAAAGTATATAAATCCTCCCTTTTTAACGTTTTTGGACTAAATATCCCAAAAAATATCATCATACATCTTTTAGTGGATTTCAATGTTATCTTGGGCATGGATTTGATATCATTATAAAAATAAAACATCAACTGCCAGTAAATAGAGATCACTCTTCATATCCCAAAGTATCCTCCAATTCCTCACCAATGAAAGGAGGAATATGAAACTCCTTTAGAATCGTTGTCTCAAATTTGGATATTGCTGCTTTATATCCAATCATGACTAAATCTAATGAATCAGGAAAAAGATGATGATACATCTCGAAGATTTTCCCATCAAGAGGGATTAAAATGATTTATTCCCTGAATAATTTCCCAGTATTTCTCTTAATTGAGAGGTTGAGTTCTCAATTTAACTTATTCCAGAATATTCTCCCTTATCATATACACCTTATAGAATTGTAATCATAGATATGGAAGATCTGAATATGCAGTTACAAGAGAATCTAGAAATGGGTTTTATATGCCTAAGTGCATCACCATGGGGTGAGCCAGTCCTCTTCAACAAGAATAATGATGGATCAATGCACCTATAAATTGATTATCATGATCTCAATAAAATTATTATAATGAACATGTATTCCCTTCTATAGATAGTTTACTTTTTCGATTAGCTTTGTGGATACATATATTTCTATAAGGTGGAACTTCAGTTAGGTTTTCACCAATTAAAGGAGAGGACAGAAGATAATCCCAAGACAATCTTTCGAATGATGTATGGACACTATAAGTTCATAGTTATTCCCTTACTACTCACTAATTTTCCAGAAATAGTCTTGGATTTAAGGAATATATTCTATAGATGTTACCTCGACAAATTTGTTGTAGTCTTTATCAACGATATTCTGATATACTCCATGATTAAGGAGGAACAAAATGAGTATTTGAATACTGTTTTAATGACTTTGTGAAGGGAGAAACATTAGGCAATGTGTAGTAAATGTGAGTTTTTTAGGGAGTAAGTATCATTATTCGGGAGTTTTATAACCATCAAAAAGATATTTGTGGACCTTTCTAAGACAAATGCAATTGAAGAATGACTGAGGCCATCATCTGTAACTGAGATTCGTAACTTCTGTGGTCTAGCTAAGTATTACTGATGATTTGTAGATAACCTTTCATGATTTTCAACCCAAATTAACAAGCTAATATGTATGGGAGTAAATATTTTCAGGACTTAGGAATGTGAATATGTTTTCAATGAGTTGAAAAAGAGGCTTATCACTACGCTAGTACTCACACTCCCAACAAGTGGAGAACAATTTGTGTTGTATAGTGATGATTAAAATAAGGTCCTAGGTTGTGTACTAATTCAAAATTATAAATTGATTTCATATATATAAAGGTAGTTGAAAATCCAGGACAAAAACTATCCCATTCATGATTTGTAGTTGGCAGTTGTGATCCTTGCATTGGAAATCTTGCGACATTATCTCTATGGGGAGAAGTGTGAGATATATACGGATCGCAAGAGTCTCAAATATATATTCACATAGAAGGAGATTAATATGAACCAATTAAGAAGGTTAGATCTCATCATGGATTATGAATACTCAATGCACTACCACCCTAGTAAGGAAAATAAGGTGGTGGATGCTCTAAGTAGAAATGACCATGTATGTTTATCAATGATGAAAATTGAAAAGAATCTAATATTCATAGATTTGAAGAGGATGAACATGGTAATCATTAATCGAGGAACATAATTAATTCATTCTCAAATATTTTCACAACAATCCATCAAATATAAAATAAAGGATTCTCAAAAAAATATGTGGAAATTATGAAAAGGGTGTATGATGCTAGTAATGGGAAATCATGTGGGTGAATGATTAATGCGGAATGATTTGTAAGATATTGGTCACAATTATGTGTACCATCTAATCCATAGGTAACGAATGATCTTTTTAATGATCCACATAGCTCAACTGTCATGATTCGTCCCTCGGGGCCCGTATAATGACTACCCCAAGCTCGCCTTCCATAGGTCAGGGGTTGGCGACTAGCACCGAAAGGCATATTCCCTAAAACCAGGAAGCCATTGCCTATATATCTTGTAAACACACACCAAGAACACAACAAGATACAAACACAGGTAAAATGTATAGTAAAAAAATAGTTTTTTCAGTAAGTAAAATGGGCCAGAATACAAGTCCAACTGGAAAGTACAAGAAAAATGGAAAGTACAAGTAAACTAAACAGCTCATGTGAACACCAACCAAGGATCCTAACTGAAGGGTAGGTAAAACTCTTGCACGGCCATCTATGTGGTATGCCTCGTCTATGTCCACCTCCGAGCTACCTTTAGTCCTAGTACCCTCGTCCTAAGTCAGCGATGTCTGTCGTCTACACCAAACACAATAAGGTGTTGAAGTAACCAGTGCATGGGTGAGTATAACGATACTCAGTTGGGACCCCAAGACCTTCAAAGGTATCACAAAATCCACAAAGGATAAACCACAAATCATGTAAACATCTGACAACCCCACTTAGGTATATGACCATACATATACCATAGTTATCAAGTATACCCATCTCATTCAAGAGGAAACACAAGGTCCAACTCAAAATCCCAAATCTCAACTGTTCCACAAAGGAAGGAATACCCTAATGGTAACACCATAATGGTATGTACCACAAATAAAACATTTCACAGAAGAATACCACAAAGGTATCACCAAGAAGGTAAGTACCACACAGGTGTTCCACAGAGAAGAATACCATAGAAGTATCCCCACAAAGGTAAGTACCACACTAGTACACCACACAGAAGAATACCACCTAGGTATCACCACGAAGGTAAGGACTCAGCTCACACTAGGTATAACTTTGGTACATAAGTACATATGATTATTCGAAGGATAGATCATCTTATTCTATTAAATAGCAGTGCTCTTGACCCACACAGGATCGATAGGTAACTAACCCCCATTAACCCACAAAGGATCTAACCCACACAAGATCAAAATGCGTTGACCCACACAGGATCGATGAGCGCTGACCCACACAGGATCTGACCCACATATGATCGGCATGCACTGACACACACATGAACGATGAGCGTTGACCCACACATGATCTAATAGATGTTGACCCATGTTGGATTGATGTTATTTCTTCACGTACAGCTATCCACCAGGTTCCCGCACTATGCTCTCTTGATTCCGGGAGGGTTTGCTCCTCAATCCACAAGTCGATACTCCAACCACCACAAATTCCCACGATAAAGTACCCCAAAGGTCTATCACTTCAAATGGGAACCAAGGCAACTGACGGTGCATCAATCAGACGTTCATTTTATATGTTATTAGAATTTCCGCTCCATGGTCCAGGATAGATTTGGTTTCGATCCAACACGGACGTAATCCAAGATTATCTTAAAATAAAGTGGAGTATAACAAAAAGACCTTCATGATCCAAGGTTTCCTGCACCATAGAGGGTTCGTCTAACAGATTCCTTGAGCTCATGATATGTCTGAATGCACGAAAAAGGTTGATGTTGGTCCGGGTCCGGTCCAACCCGGTCGGACTAACCCTACTCGACCCGACTTGGTCCGACCCGACCCAGTTCGGGTCGACCCGACACAACCCGATTCTGGCCCTGTGTATGACCCGGCCCTCTGGGTTTGGTTCGGCCGGCTGGGTCCAACCCGTCCTGCTGGCATGGCCCAGCCTGTTGGGCGGACCATGATGCGGTTTGCGCTAGGCGGTCTAGTTAGCGACCCCAGCTGGCCAGATGACCAGCCGCTCCTTCGCGCGGCGCGGTCGCGCACCACGCTATCTCTGGCGACAAGAAGCGAGCCGACCACCCCTTCACCGCCGCCACGACCATGCACCATGGAACATGCACACCGGGTGGCATGGAAGTGCGCTACCGCATCCCCGTCATGTGGTCGACCACCACCAGCTGTTTTCCTTGCTCCGGCACAGTCGACATGCTGCGGCGCTTCTTTGGTGATGCAGTTGCACCACCGCCATCTTCATGGATGACTATGGTGTCGACCGCTACTCCTGAGTCCCATCGATGCGAATCACTGGCACCGGTCTCCCTCCTCCTCCATCGCGAATAACGCAACAAAAAACCACAAGGATTGCAGAGGGGTTGGTCAATGTTTGTTTGGCCCACACCCTCCGCATTAGAGCAGTAGCAACTGGTATAGATGTTCTTAATTAAAGAAGGATGTCAAGAACAGGGAAAAGGGTATTCAAAATAACATTCCCTACATTGATGGTTCTGAAGGAGGAGGCGCGAGGAATAAGATAATGTCATTGAAGAACATTGGTGTTCGTCGTCTCCACAAGGTGCTTTCGATCCGAGCATGGGGTTGGTTTCCCATTCTTCGATTCGTGGTTTGGGGTTTCTTGTCACTGTTCACTGGAACCAGTTCCATTCTCTACGTTTCGAGCATCACAACACTTTACTAGAGCTTTACCGCTTGGTGGAGTCATTCCAAATTCTCCCCTCCAAACTCTATATAAATAGGATAGGGGGAGGGTAAGTAACGATCATGGAATTTTTGAAGGTTCATTTAATAGGAACCTTCCTAAATTACAATGACGTTGTTACTTAGTATTTTATAGGTTTGAACAATTAGTTTACGTTGGCACAATAATTAAATGGCTCAATTAAATGGAACTATTTATTAATTAGAAACTTGGCACAATTCATTGGGGAATTATAAGGGTCTTTTCCCCTCATTAACAAAGGTTACGGGTGGTCCTCACTATTTAATTCAAATTAAGAGGATTAAATCTCTTGTGGTCCCCAACTACATAAATCAAAAGGGGAGGATACAAGAAAAAAAAATGTAAAATATTTTATTTTTCTTCTTCCTCCACAAAAAGCACAAAAAACTAAGTTTCACCCTCTACCTACTACCGTCGAGGTGATGGTCTACTTAAGAGAATATTGGCACTATGAGTTCAACGGTATCCTCAGATTTCAATTTTGTGCACCAGTTCAAAAGTTACAAAAACCCGCTCACATGTTTACTGAACGTACCCGAAAAATGTTCAGAAATTCATTCTAGACACACCAGGCCTCGGAATCACACGCCATCAATTTTCACGGACTCTTAAACTTTCCATATAATTAAAAAAATATGTAGAATTTCTAGGTCTTTAAATTATCCACAACATAGGGCTTTGCGTCCCTAAAATCCACAATAAAAAAATTGGAAACAAGTGGGGGTACTTAGAATGAATCTCTGCCTCCCGATCCCATGTTCTCTCCTGGAGGTTCCCGTGATACCAACATAAACACACCAAAGGTATCAATCACCCACAAAGGACTCTCTCTTGTTGATCCTCAATCTCCACTAGAACCTCCGTAAATGTCACCCATTCGTCGATTTCCAGCTCTCCCTAGTCAATGATGTGAGAAGGGTCGTGCACGTATCTCCTCGGCTGGGATATGTGGAAGATGTCATGCACCTGGGGTTGCTGAGGTGGAAGAGATAAATGTTAATCCACCTCTCCAACACTAGTGAGGACTTGGAAGGATCTGATGAAACTCATATATAACCTGTTGTCCCGGCCAAATCTCCACAAAACTCATCGAGGTGAGATCCGTATAAAGACGTGGTCGCCATCATCGAACTCTAGAGGTCTATGTATCCTATCGGCTTAATAATTCTGCCTGATCTATGTAGTCTCCATCCACTCTGGGATGATCTGTACCTTCTTCATGGTAGCATGTACCATCTTTGGTCCCATTAGTGAAAGTCCCCTAGGTCAGTCCAGCACAATGGCAATCTTCAAGGTCGTCTGTACAACACCTTGAAAGGTTCCATCCCAATGGTGGAGTGATAAATATTTTTGTATGAAAACTCCACCAGAGGACATGTGTTCCTCCCGGTTTTGACTGAAGTCAAGGATGAAAGCACACTACATGTCATCGAGGGTCTAAATGGTCCGCTCAGTTGGCCCATCCATCTGAGGATGGAAGGCGGTGCTCAAATGAAGCTACATCCTGAAAGCCTCCTGCAACCCTTACCATAGACGAGAAGTGAAACATGAATCATGATCAGAGACAATCGTCAAGGGTACTCTATGTAGCTGCACAATCTCTTGCACATAGAGGCGTCTCAAGCTCTCTACTGAACCCTGCTCTCAGATCAGTAGGAAGTAGGTTGACATGGTGAGTCGGTTGACGATCACCCAGACTGAATCATGACCCATGGATTTACATGGAAGTCCAATCACGAAGTCCATGGATATCCCATCCCACTTCCACTCTGGGACCTCTAAAGGCTGAACTAAGCCTGCTAGTACTTGATGCTCCTCCTTCACTTGCTGACAAGTGAGGCACCGAGAGATCAACTCTGCTACTCCTTTCCTCATTCCTAGAAACCAATGTGGTCGTCAGAGGTCCTGTTACATCTTTTCCACTACTGGATGTACCACCAGAGGGGATGTGTGGAACTCCCTCAATACATCCTCCTGAAGTGACTATAATACCATAGTATTTCCTCTGAAGAGGATGACTTGCTCCCCACCTTCATAAAATCCATCAAGTGTCTTTCATGTGGATATATGAGCACGTTGAGCCATATAGTCAGTGTCCCGACACTGCGCCTCCTGTTGGAACCATGGCTATTCTATGCATGAATTGAAGTATGGTTTGTATTAGTTTTCAATCCTTAGTGGAAGTTCAGAATGTGTTCCAGCAATGTGATCATACAGTTCAAGCAGAAAATAATATTGATGGTGGCTCTGTTTCCCAGTGTTTGCCAAAATTTTGGGCCCCATAATCGGAAAATAAAGACATGGATTGTTGGTAAAATAAGGTTCTCACAAAGAGGAAGTTGTTCACAAAAAATAAGGTTGTGCATGAAATAATTGAGTTGGTCGCGAAATACAGTGTGGGGCGTGAAATAGTGGATCAAGGGATTTCGTGCAAGTAGTGTTTGGGAATCAGAACATCGATAAATGAAAAAGGCGTGTCCTATGTTAAAAATCTGTAGATATGCGCGATAAACGATACCGGAATGAAAGATTACCCTTTAGATGAGAATTTTTTCTCTCCACAGGGGGTTTTCCATGCGGGGGTCTCAGATGCCAATAAATAAGAGGTGACCCCCCTCATTCTGTACTGCTGAAGACTTAGAGAAGGTCTGATCTCTAATGAACGTAAAAGGATCGCTTAAAGGGGACTGCGCGAAATAGTATGGTTTGTGTGAAAAATTTCGGGATGCACAAAAAAGTAAGAGTTTTGCGTAAAAATTGGGGAAGTGCGTAAAAGACTCAGTTGCACAAAAAAGGGTCTAGTTGCGCAAAATATTTTTCGGCGTGAAAAAGGAAATTTTGTGCACAATAGTAAGGTCTTGAGCACAAAGGCTAGGTGTTTCACGCAATTTTCAGTGCAACTTGTTTATGGATTCTGGTCATTCGGTTAAGTGGTTCAGTGCATACAAGTGCATCATTTCTGGACTTCGATGCAAGCAGAGTCTCATGCTAAGAAGAGACAAAGACATAAATGAAAATATATTGAAGGTACCTTCACATATATAAACTGATTGTAACTTCACCAAAGGCAGTGAGCGAGGGGGAGTAAACAAGAGTGACCCGATGGAAGCAATGGTCTATCCCTGAATAGTTGTAAAGGTAGTGAGCCTAGGATAGAGTCACTATTCCCAAACCTTTGTAATCCACAACTAGTGAAGAATAGTGGAATTTGGTACGACCGACAACTTGTTAGTGTATTCTCCCTAGATGTAGCCCTCATCAGTGAACCAAGTAAAAATTTCTATTTCATATCTTTTCATATGAATGTTTAATTGCTGATCATATCCATCATACAGGTTTAACTAGTTCCTAACAACGTGGGAACAAGATCCTGGTTTTTAAAAGAAAAAGTTGACACCCTGATTCACCACTCCCCTCTCAGGGTGTCCCAGGGTCCTACACCTCCCTGAATCATTGAAGAAGTGGTGGAGTGACTTTACGAAACTGAATAAAAGCTCCTCCATCTTGATCCACAAAGGATATCTTCAAAGCATCCAGCTGCTCCATCGCCTCACCTATCTTTTGTGTACCAGACCTTTTATTGAGTGAATCAGCTACAACGTTCTCCTTCCCAGGATTATATACTATCATGAAGCCATAGTCATGGAGGAACTCAAGCCAATGCTGATGTCTTAGGTTCATGTCCTTCTGATAGAAGATATACATGAGACTCTTGTGATTAGAGTAGACTGTAAAACATTCGCCCATCACGTAATGTTGCCACATCTTCAAGACAACGACAACTGTTTCTAACTCTAGGTTATGGTTAGCATAGTTCTACTCATGTTATCTTAGCTATTGGAAACCATAAGTCATAACTGCTCACTCCTACATCAGGACACATATGATCCCGGTCCGTGATGTGTCACATTAGACTATGTACCCAACACCCTCTTCTGGAAGCCTCAATATGGGGGTACTAGTCAGCCTCTGCCTCAGCTCCTAAAAACTCCGCTAACACCTCTCCGACCACACAAAGGTTTTCCCCTTATTTGTCAACACTGATAAAGGTGATGAAACTCTAGATAAATATGTCACACACCACCAGTAGTATTCAGCCAATACCAGGAAACTTCGTACCACTATCACACTTCTAGGTGGCTCCCAAGCAAGTACCACATCAATCTTCACTGGATCCACTGCAACTCCAGCTTTCAAGATGACGTGTCCTAGAATGTGAACCTCTTGGATATAGAACGTAAACTTCAAGAGCATACCATACATTTGGTGCTCTCGGAGTGTATCCAGGACTATCTGCAAATGAGAGGCATCCTCCTCCTCAGTATTTGATTAGATCAGAATGTCACCCTTGAAGACTACTACAAAGAGATAATGTTATGGCTGAAAGATCCTGTTCATGTGTCCCACAAACACTGATGGATCATTTTTCATGTCGAACAACATGAAAAAAACTTATAATGGTTGTACCGACATCTTAAAGCCGTATTTTTCACATCCTCATCTCGTACTCTGAGCTGGTGATAGACTAACCTGAGGTCTATCTTCGAGAACCACCGTGCTCCATTCATCTAATTGAAGAGGTCATCAATCCTCAGAAGTGGGTACTTGATCTTTATGGTCACATGGTTCAGGAACCGATAGTCAACACAAAATCTCAAGCTCCCATCCGCATTCTCGGAGAACAAAATCAGTGTTTCCCAAGGGGAAGCACTAGGCCTGATGAACCCCTTCCCCTGTAAGTCCTCTTGCTGTACTCGCCTCTCATGAAGCTTCACAGGAGTCATCTGATACGCTGGTGTTGATATATGTGTCGTCCTGGGGTTCAAATCAATGTAAAAGTCCACCCCTCTATGAGGAGTTAGACCTAGACCATCATTAGGGAAGACATCCGTGTACTGTTCCACTACTACAGGATAACTCGGACTCTCAGCATCAACTGCTCTAAGGGAAAGGATAGCCATCTAATGAGTGATCGGCTACACTCTCCTCTGGCTAAGTCCATACTGTGCTGAAAAGGCTCCATTGTTTCCAGTGATTGCAAACCTAGTCCCATAAATGCAGACACACCATACTTTGGGCCTAATACAGTCAATGGGAGAATGAACTTTAGATAACAAGTCCATACCCACGATGACATTGTAAGGCCTCAATGCCGCTACTAGGAGATCCCAGTCGATGATCTAACCTCATAGAGTAATTATAGACTGTCGACACTAGTGTTAAATCATAGAATCATATCCTATAGGAGTCTCTAACTGTATGGATCGAGCCAAAAACTCCATCAGAATCTCTGAGCTCTGAACGAGGGATGTGGCAATAAAATAATTGCTAGAACCTATGTCTATAACTACTGCTGCTAAGGTGGAGTAGACATTGATCATACCAGATATCATCTCTGGAGCGCTATGGTCATAGGCCTCAGCTTCCTGGAGCTAAGCTCTCCCCTATACACCGACTCCCTATGGTCAAGGTAGACCAGCTGGTGGTCCTAGCTGAAACATCTCAAATCGTCCCCCACCACCAGCTGCACTGCCAGCTCCACTGCCACGTCCACCTGCTCCTTATGGACCAAACTGGTAAAACCTCTGTCTCTTTTTGTGTGGTCCTTTGACCATCTATTGATCCTCCGTACTATGGGTCAGACAGTCACAAGCCATGTGACCCTGCCCGCCACATGTGTAACACTACCTGCCCCTCATATGACTGACTCTGTCTCTGGTGCCCTGCACAACCGACCCTGAATCCTGCAGTCCTTCTCCTGTAGGTGTGTTCTTCTTGGATATATGTCTACTTCTAGCTATATAATACTCTGCTATGTGATACCTGGTGGTGGGTATCACTGCTGGTGACTGCTCAGCAAAAAAACTCTACACTAAAAGGGCTCCCTCTAACACCCCCTCCTACATCAGGATGCTAAGGGAAATCATTGAAGATCTGATATCCTACCTGAGTCCCCAATCGAATGTTCCGACCCTAAAGAAGGGGTCCCACACCATATCAGTGGATTTGCATGAGATGTCGATAATCCTCGCTGATTATTATGGCATAGTAATTATGCCCTACCGTAGATAAAGAAACTCTTGAATGCACACTGCACGAAGGGTAACTGGGACAAAATATGCTCGTAACAGGCTCTCAAAGTCCACCTATAGAAGTTTCACCTCATTGTGAACCTGGAGCATCAAGATCCACCATCTTCCTGCTGCTTCCTATAGAAGACTCGCGACAAGGGTTACCATGAGATCAGCTGGTGTCCCTACTAGTCAGAAGACTCTCACCACGGCCTCCAACCAATCATCAGCCGCCTGTGGGTCCGTCTCGCCTCAGAACCTCAGTGGACTCTGGTGTTAGAACTAGTGAAATTCACTCATGTGGCATGAACCCTCTACTGCTGGGTCCGGTTGCATCAGTGGCCCAATAGGTAATGGTACTGCTGGTGCCACCACTAGTGCCTCTTCTGAAAAAGGGATATGCACCGAGGCCTCGTCATTCGGTAGGATTTCAGTGCGTACTATACCTGGAACCCAAGCTTGCTGTCTGCATGGAGTCATCCTAAAAATAAATAGGTGAGCCATGGTTAATATATTATACATGGTGATATGACTCAGAGAGTTCACAAAGAAAAATTTTCCAGACACATTCAATCAGTTTTTTCATGCAATGATTCAGAAATCAGAAGCCAGGGTCCTGATGTATGGATACGCTGGCCGTCACACCAACACTGGATTTCATTAAATGATATCCACACTCATAACACTTAAAATTATTTCCATCAAAAGATCAGAGTCCTATGTTCTATGGTAGAACTGACACCTCTGATACCAATTTGTCCTGACCCGTCCCCCGGGGCCCATACGATGACTACCACAAGCCCGCCTTCCATAGGCCAGGGGTAGGCAAAAAGCATTGAAAGGCATATTCGCTAAAAACGGGAAGGCATTGCATATATATCCTGTAAAACACATACACACTAAGAAAACAAAAATATAAAAACATAATTAAACTATACAGTTAAAAAAGAGTGGATATGATAAGTAAAAGGGGAAAGAATACAAGCCCAAGTTCAGTGTTGACAGAGTCAGGAATCAACCATCTGCAGTTAAAGATGTCAAAAATATATTTCCAAAGAGTTGGAGCTATAGCACAGGAAACAAAGAGATGGTTAGTATATTATCTGTGTTGATTTTAGTGTCTACATGTAGAGAAAAGTTGAATACTGAATGCTTGAAGTCATCTGTATGTCGGAACTCTATTGTGGGAAAGGTGCCAGATAAGAGTGAATCTTGAGGGTTTTATCCAGGGTTTGTCAAAAAGTTTATCTAAACCAAATCACTTTTACAGTTGCAGAAAAAAACGATTATAGATTTTTTTTGAATTAGGCATACCATAGGGTACGGGTTCCAAAATTAAAAAGACATCAGTGTTTGAGAAGGGGTAGTTATTGATGAAATGCATATGGGATTCAGGTAGACGCTCATTGTGATAATTTAATATATCTATAATTGAGTAATTAGTGCTCTCAGGGATTTGATCAAGATGAATCATAGAAGTTATGGGGGAGACAGTCTAGTTAACTAACCATAAATTGATGGAGGATTCCTTGGTAACCATCCATCTGCAATTGTTCATAATATTAGAAAACGATTGTTTAATAGAATGCCAGACAGAGGAGTTGAGAAAATTCAACATTGTTTCCTTGAGTTTTCCAAGGAATCTCTTTTTGATAAATGAAATAGAATCTGAATTATTGTAAAGAAGGTTCCAGGAGAGTCTATCTTGAAGAGCCTCATTAAAGTACCGAATATGTTTTATCCCAATAACACCATTTTCAATAGGTTTGCAACATGATGATTGGGGGACGGTCACAAGGTTTTTTTCCAAAGTACTACTAGTCCATGTGAATTTTTTGATATATGGATTCATTTTTTTAATAAGACCAATGGGACATTTATAAACCATCATGATGTAGACCATTTTACGCACCACAAAAGATTTGATAAGACATATTCGGTTGGCCATAGAGAGGGATTTACCTTTCCATGAAGGTAATTGATTAAGAAATTGGTCAAAAATTGTAGGAAAACGAGAGGACTTGGGTTTGCCCCAAAATATGGGAACACCATGATAAGTAAAAGTAAAAGATCCTTCTTTAATGCCTAAGTCATTAATAATATTACTTTTCCTACTAGGAGAGAAGTTTTTCCTGAAGAAGATGGAAGATTTGTTCCAACTAATGGCTTGACCATAAATCTCGTCATAATGAGAGAGAGAATTTTTGAGGTTTTGAATATTTCTTTTTCCACCCTATAAAAAAAGGGTAATGTCGTCAGCAAAAAGAAAATTGGTGGGGAATTCACATTCTCAGACACAAGAATTGGCATGATTTTGGTCTGATCCACAAGATGAGTGAGGAGGGGGCTAAGGTAGTCTTTCCTGATGGTGAAGATTATGGTCGATAGGGGTTAACTTGTCTTACACCTTTGGTGAATTTAAAATAACTCTTGGGGGAGCCGTTAACCAATATGGAAATAGAAGCCAATGTCAAAAAGGGTTGAAAATGTATTGATAAAATAATCACTAAATCAAAATCTTTAAAGAACCTTTAAGATTAAACTCCAATCCATAGTATAAAAACCTTTTTTGATGTCATGTTTGATTGAAATATTACCCCCTCTATTTATTTTTTTAGAGTACTAACACATTCAGAGGAATGAAAAATACAATCCCGTGTGGATCTACCTTTAATAAACCCAAATTGGTTCCAGGATACAATTTTGTCCGTGATAGTTGATAGTCAATTAGAAATTATTTTAGTAATGATTTTGTAAAGGGTTTTAATGAGAGAAATGGGTATAAACAGGTGGATCTCATCAGCATTGTCCACATTAGAAATAAAGGAAAGGAATTGTGCATTAAGACCATGAGGGAGGACACCCTTGGAGAAAAGATATTATACTATTTTACAAACATCCAAATGGATCACGTCCCAATATCATTGAAACAAAACCATTATTAAAACCATCACGACCTAGAGCACATTCAAGATTCAGACTAAAGACAATGTCTTTAATTTCATGATCAAGAGTTATGCTTAGAAAGAAAGTTTTATCCTCATAGTTGACCACCTTCGGAAGGACATCTGGAAGATGGTATTTGTTGTTATCAGTACCATTAATGATGGATTCAATGTAAGATACAATATGATTGGGAATATCATCCTCATTGTCTAAGAGGTTGTCCCTATCCTTTAAAATAGGTAGCGGCCTGCAGGCTTTACTGAATCTATGAAGAGTGTTATAGAACATTGTGTTTATATCACCATAAGATAAGAATTTAATTTTAAAATTTTGTTTCCATATGGTCTCTTTAAAGGTGAACATAGAGTTTAATTTTATTGACATGTTGATTTCTTGAGTCGGATCAGTTTTGAAATCAGAGCTAGTGTTATTATTTTGAAGTTGCTAAAGCTCATCTTCTAAATGAAGAATGACATTGTTAATTTTATTATCTATAGAACTATACCGTTTTTTGAGAATCTACTTGAGATATTTTAACTTAATAGGACAAGAAAAAGTATCATTGTATTGGTACATAGAAGACCAAAATCATTTGATGATATCTTTTCATTCATCATTAGAAAACCATGCATTCTTAAAACGAAATGGTAAAGAGGGTTTCAAATATTTTATGAAGACACTGAACAGCATGGGATGATGGTTAGAGTAAAAATTTTAGAGGGTGATACTGGAGATGGTATCTCATTTTTCTAAAGCAGGGACATTCATGAAAGATATACCCAACTTGGAGGCAACCATCCTATTATTATTTCTTCTATACAAAGTATATTTGGAACCAATGAGATTAATTTATACAAGGTTGTTTTTTTATAGAAGTTTTAAATTATATCATGGAAAGATCATCATGAGATGGGCCAAATTTCTCACTAGAATTAGGAATAGTATAAAATTCCGCAATCAAAAACAAAGGAGTATTGATATTGGTACCTATGTAGGTAAGATCATTCCAAAGAGGCCTTTTATCTTGATATATATTCTTATAATTAACAAAGGAGAAAAAGGATTGAGAACCATAAATTATTAAATCACAAGTAAAGGCTTTCTCAGAGACATTAAAAACAATGAAATTTTGAACAGATGAGTGTGAGAAATCCCAAAAAGATTCAACATTAGAAGAGTATTTGGTTCAACCTAAAAAACAATAAGCATGCCAGAATAGATGGGAGTATTTAGTTGAAATGTTAGTTTTGGGCTCAGCAATTGCAAACCAAATTGGAGAATGAGTGTTAATCAGTCTTTTTGAATCTATTGACGTGTTTGAGTTGCCAATACCATAACAATTCCAGAACAATATCTGTATTTAATCCTACGTTTTGAGCTAGAGCTCCCCTATTTTTTGTTTCCTAAACCCTTCTTCCTAGAATAACTTCTTAGCTTTTTGGTAGTGTTTGGGATGATAATCTATTTCTACATAGTATTATGTGAGGCCGAGGGGACATCCTTAGCATTATTCATGCGAGGTTCATGTAGAGAGAAATTCATAGGTGAATCAAAAGGGCTCTTAATATTACTATTAGTATGATTCACTTCTTGAGTAGTAAATATATTTTCAGTTTCCACAGAAGTATCATTGTTGTAAATATTTTTAGAACCTTTCACAAAATTAATATTGTTGTTAAGAGTTGTAGAATCACCTAATAAAGGATTGATAAGTATAGGAGCAAGAGTACCAGATTCTAGTGAATTTATAGGTGTTGTATCACCCATTTTTACATTTGAAGGTGGGACCAATTGGCTGTCTGGAGAAGGCAATGATGACTCCATCTGGAAAACTAGTTCAATATTTAAAGAGGGAACATTTGGAACTCTTGTGTCATCATTAATTTGCAGATTCTCATATTTAGAGCTATGTTTAAAAATACCAGTCTTATCTGAGACTACTGTCTCACTGGTTTTATAGCCCTATGGAGACTGTTTGATGCATACAGTTTCTTGTACAACTGAGGCAGAGTTGGCATTTCTAGAAACATGGTATGTAGGGGGATATTTAGTTTAAATAGAACTATCAATATGAAATTTATGTTCCTCACTAAGAGCAGGCATTGAAACAGAAATACTGTCATTTATGTATTACAGATGAATCCTTCCCAGTAATAGTATTACTACTTGTTACCGCAATGTAAGTGTTTGATCACAACCATTCATCAATGTAAACATCTATATGTTTAAGAGGTTCCCAATAATTTTCATAATTTTTTATTATGAAATATTTCAAACCACATAAAATGGTGACCGGAAATTTACCACTGTTCATGGAGGTGGTAGGTGATGTAGTGTTGGGGTCAAGCCTGTAAAGGGAGATACTTAGGTGTCCCTCAGAAGGGGATCTGAACCTATGTTGTTCGATGCCACATAATGGGACACATCATACCTTTTTAAGTTAATTTAACAAGGACTAATGTGATTCATTTTAATGTCATTTATCCATGATGAACTGAAGTTCATTTTAAGCTCATGTATCATGATCCTATGTGGTGTTTGGATTAAACCTCATAGAGACATTATATATATAGTTAACCTGAATAAAATTCAACTTAGTTTGTGTTTCATAGTTTAAGGTCAAGTGATAAACTAGTCTATGTGATTTAACACCATGTGGTAAGGATGTTGTAAAATAAAATTTAATTTCATAAAATTAGAACTACTTGGAAACGGATTCCAATAACTTTATATTATGAAACATACACATGAGAATCCCTTTTTGGCTCATCATGTCTATTAGTATTGAGATAGGAGAAAGTGGATGGGGATTAAAGTGGGTATAAATTCTTTAGTATCATCCTCATCACAAGTAATGTGGTTATTTAATGCTCATCACATGTAACGCCCCGACCCTAGTTACCTAGAGTCGGTGCATTATTTTAATACATTGGCATTATTACAAGGAATCAAGTCCTGAAGGACCGATCGGATTAGCAGTCTTGGAAAATAGATTACATACATAAATGTTACATTACAATTTATAACATACAAAACAACATAAATAATCCTTTATGAACACCATTATTCCCTTGGCTTAACCCTTCATATCAATCACAATACACTTCTTGGAATCCTGGAAAAAATAAAACACGGAAAAGGGGTGAGCTCAAACGCTCAGTAAGGGTAAGCAATACAGTAGAAACTTTCAAAAATAAGCATAAACATTTAAGGAAAGGTATAATACTAAAACAAAGCCTTTTAAACTTGAACTTCAGCATAATATGGCAGAAATAAAATGAAATAATTCCATTTACATATTCACATGGATATTATACTAATGGAATAATCACATGAAATATCACTAACCACTTTCATGATGATGGAATGCATAATGCTGATCTTTAATCTCTTTAACAAGGCCTTGTTCCAAGGCCTAGGGGCTAACTATAACCGGAAACCAAGCCGGAGTGCCTCTAATAACAGGACACCAACCCGAAGTGCCTATAATAAATGGATACCAACACGGAGTGCCTCTAATAACCAGACACCAACCCGGAGGGATTACTTTTACCGGTCCCCAACCCGGAACATACTAGTCCAACACATTCATCTTAAGAAGAGGATGAAATATAACATAAAAATTTGTATTAAACCTAGCATGAGAAATGTAAATACTTTACCCATAAACCATGAATGGTATAAAAATAACACATCCACAGTCAAATATATCACAAAACATTCAACACAATATGAAAGATTTGTATCATGATAAATTAACTTCAAAACAAGTTTAAAATCCATTAAATTTTTTTGACATAGATGAGATTGATTTGTAAAACTCTTTGAGAGAAATACCCCTTTTTCATGAAAACATTTAAAAGTTACACAATTTAGAAAAGAAGTCATTTAAAGAAAATTTTGAATCAAAGTGTCCCACACCACTTTGAAACTTTTGAAAGGAATTAACATTTTAAAAACATTCATGTCCATATAAATAAATCCTTAAAACCCATTTTGAAGACATGAACATTAACGAGAAAGATTTAGAATAATAAATATTTAAAACAATTGAAATGATGTTTTAGTAAAATTTCCCTTAAAATAATACCTTTGAAAACACTTTCATAAAACATGTATATGGATAATAAATATGTCCCAGTAGATACTAACGTAAAAACAACAACCTCGGATAATAATGAGATTGTGAAATTAACCCTTACCAATTTGGTAACTTACGAAACATACACCCCTTGAAAGAGGTATCATACAATGAATATGTATATAAACATAAATTAAAGTGTATTACATAAATAATACAATTATTGGCATTACATACACCACACAAAAGGTAATAGTGGCAATATGGCATGAATCTCACGGGAATAAGGAGTGAGAGGAAAACCCCTTACCTTGCACATTCCTTTAGTCGGGGGTAAGTTTAACCTCCTGTACAAATATCATAGTATACTATTAAATTACACAAGAACCATATTAATATTTATGATATCATACATGATTCATTTCTGACTTTATATTACCCATTTAATAATAATTTCCATGTTAAATTAACATTTTGGGTAATAATCGCTTTCTTTATCGTACGTGTTTTAACTTGTTACTCTTGGTTGTATAACTTAGATCATGATTTAAATACTTCCAGAATATAAAACATGATAAAAATATCATATAAATTTATAATATAAATATGTATAATTGACATATATATGAAATGGGAAACACCGTTTATGGAGACGGTAGTCCGTAAGTACGCATAAACGTTGTTTCTGTTTTCATATAGTATTGAACGGAAGTAAGTGAATAAGATATATGTAACTACATAAATAAATATATATATATAAATATATCTCTCCAGTAGCATTATTATTTCATATATTACATACTTATTAGTAATATATATTTTTATAATCGTCGATTAATGGTGAACTTGGAAATGAATCTCATCGCGTCATGGAGACGGTAATCCGTACGTACGCATGAGCGAAAATATCATTCTTTTGATATTAAAATAATATATAATTGGATGTTATATCATATATAAAAAATACTTATAATGTTATATTTATTATATAAATCAAATACACATCATTATTATATCCATCCAAATAATAATGTATTGAATAACAATTACACCACGACGTGGAGACGGTAAGCCGTACGTACGCACGTATGGTGACATGTCATTCAAAAGATGGATATAATACTTAATATGGTTGTACCATGTTTATAATAACATCATAGTATATAGGAAATACTGGAGTTATTATTTTAGAATAGAAATAACAAAGAAAGAAGAATTTTAAGAAGAAAGGAACTTGAAAGATGGTGGTGAAAACATTACATCTTCTTCGGGTTCTTCCTTTTGATTTGATCAAAAGGGCTACTTAGGCTGGCTTTCTGATGAAACTAAGGCCTCTATGCTGAAGTGAGGGGAGTTGAGAGAGTATTTTTGCATGGTTTGGAAAAACCAAAAGGCTTTTAAGGTGTGAATAATTGGTTAGAAGTTGGGTACTTTTATAAAGGGGGGGGGGGTAGGGGCTCTTTAGGAAAAACATAAAGTATTAATTTATAATAAATTCATATTTGGTTTGTAATGACTCCAAAGTAAATTATTTAGAAGTTAAGGTGGGGATAGGTCGACAAACACTCTACCAATAGAATTTAGATAGGTTTGGGTCACTATATTAAACCTATCATTAAGTATTAACTCTTAGTTAATTAGTTTGACTTTTACAATGTCTCTTTGTATTTTTATATTATATGGTTAATAAACATACTATATACATCCAAGAGACACCAAAGTGGACCATTAATGATAAAACTATCATGATAAAACTATCATGATACAAGTCATTTGGCAGAACCTCCGATTTTTAGGAATTTAATATCAATTAATAATATAATATTTGTTTTAAAAACTCTTTTATGTTAATTTTGACACTATTTGGTATTTTGTTTTTTCTAAAGTCATCAAAACATGATTACTTCGAACATGAAACATTGAATCAGCTCTAAAATGTCATATTCACCTAGAAAATTCGAGGATGTCATAAAAACCATGAAATTATATTTATTTTAATATTTATATTACCATTTCATTGATTAATTCATTAATAAGGTAATTACTGCATCATCATTGTGTCATAAATAAATTTCATTATGTAATGTATAAAAATTATAATTAAAATTCCATTATGTAGGAAATATTTTTAGAATTATAATTAATATTTATAATCTAATTTATCTTATGTATAACCCTATATTAAAAATGTTTTAGTTATTGAAGTTGGGTTTTAACTCTTTAACTATTCTTTGAATTAAATAATAATAAACGTACTAATCTAATCCAAGTGGACCTAAAGGGTCATATTTTATTCCTAAGGTTTTTTGTGGTCAAATTATACTTATCCAATAGAATTAGGAGATGTGTTAGGGTAATAATAATATCATTTTATCCTTATTTACCGTATTTACTTTTTACCGTGGTAAATAAAAGTAAAAAGTTACTATTCACCAAAGATTATTTTTATCTTATTGAACCAAATTTCACTCCTTGATATTAACCGTGTCTCTCAGATTTTAGAAATTTCACTCACAGAAGCGGAAAAATTATCTTTTATATGAATTTACAAATTCTCCTAGGAGGTGGGTAAAAGACGGTGAAAAAGTTCAATAAACTTTTTATATATCTAAAATTATTATAAACTACCTCCAATGAATTAAATTGAATTTATATAGGTTTTATGTATCTATTTTTACCTAAAATAAATTTAAATAATATAAAAAATTATTTAAATAAAAATCCGGTTTTAAACAGTAAATCAATGTTTTTCACTATTCATTAAAAATTTAAAGTTTTTAAAAAAATACAAAAAAATTACCCTAAGATAATTTTGATATTCTGAATTAAATAATGAAGTCTATTTTACCAAATTAAAAACATAGAAGTTTCATTTATTAATTTAAAATTAATTCTTTTTTTTAAAACATAAAACGTGTTTTTAAGAAACAATAACTATCAAAAGATTGACACTTGTTTATGTTCGGTTTAAGTGTGAAATTATGTCCAATGACCAACATTGGATTAAATGGTAAAAATATATTCTAAATATAATTTAAAACCACAAAAATTTTTAATTTATCACCATTAATTATGTCGATTAAAATAGTTGTTTTTAATTAAAATTTAATAATTTTCACTATTCATCAAAATATGAAAGTTATCCGAAAAGTAACAAAATTTCACCCTAGGATAATTTTGATATTCTCAATCCAAAAATGAAGTCCATTTTGAGAGATAAAATTTATAAAATTTAAAAAAAGTTGGTATTACTATTCATAACGGATACTTTGATTGATCATGGTGTGTGTTAGAACATGAAGTTGTGTACAACACACGCAACTGTATTATTCAAAGAGAAGCATATTGTGGAAGCTTGGGGTGTTACATTCTACCCTCCTTCAATAAATTGCGTCCTCACAATTTATTCTCGGTATTGGAAACTTGGGGTTGACATTTCAAAATATCTAAGTTGAAATCCCACATCGAAAAATGGATTAATGAGGACTCTATTTAAAATAAAGAGTGGTAAGTATGAAGGTTACCAAAAATAACACATACTTGGGTTCATGTAGGAAAACAAGGATATGAAAGAGAAATCTAACCATCAATATCTAATGGAGAGTGGTAGAGGGCATGGCTATGAAAAAGTCAACAATCACAAAGTCATAAATTTTTGATGATCTAAGGTACTATCCAGGACAACGTTTTTGTTCTAAGTTCCCTTTCTTAATTTTGAGGAATTTATTTATGAGATTGGCTAAAATCATAAAAAGATATATTTACTTTATAATTAGAGTTTTATCCATTACTAAATTTCTTCCACAAACTTTTCTTTCACTCCAAAACATAACACAACTCAAAAATATTCTATTTATCCTAATCGTATAGGGTTCCACATATAATGAATTTACAATTCACATATCAAACCCTTTTAAAAAAGAGACTACATTATACAATCCTGGGACTTTACATAGTCCAGTGGTAGGCGATAAATCTCAATCGCACTATGGTTGGGGGTTCGATTCCCACATCTTTGTCCGACATGACGGGTTGTCACACGGCCTGTGTGTTGTCCTTTTATAAAAATACAAAAATAACCTTTCAAACATAATCCATTACAACCTTTATAATTATCCAAAATACTACTATCCAAACTCACAGTCCAAAATTTACAAGGAAGTTAAACAAAATGAGGATCCTGTTTTCTAGGTAAAAACATATGATGGCCTTCCTCGTATATTCTTTTATAACACCGCAACATCCTGAATTACAAAAATCAACCATCTATTATTCCAAAATTACTACCTCAATATTAGGACCATATTAAGGTTTATCTTTCCTCCAACCATGTAATTTCAAAAAAAATTAACTCGTTGTAGAGTCACTGATCTTAGTACCATAAAATATCCTACCCTTAATGAAATATTACTACAGTACAAACCTTATTTATTTCTAGAACATCATTGATACAACACTTAAATGAAATAATTGTAAAATAACAATATAAGAACACTATTCATTCCTCTTTTTCTGTGGTAGTATCATAACTTGATTATTATCCAATAGCATCATTTGCGGCATAGTCTGATGACTGGGTCATTGGTTCGCGTAGTGTCCAAAATCCTTGCAGATGAAGCATTGTACATTTGAAACATTTTTCTTACACTTGCAGTCACGTACTTGGTGTCCTTTTTCTCCACACTTATAACATACTCTCATTCCCTTCAAGAATTTTCCAAGGTGATTCTTTCCACATTCATCACATATGGGAAAACCCTTCTTTACCTTCTTCCCTTTATCTGTCCCTCTCTCTACCATCATTTTCTTCTATGGATTCCCTTCAAAGCCATAGGACTCTGAGAATTCTTTACTTATCTTATCAACACATGATACTATTTATTCATATGATTATAATACGTGGGAGACTATTTCCCTTCAAAATTCTAGCGTAGGACCATGAAATATATGATCCTTCTTACTCATTGTATCATACGTATTACTGGAGTTCACCTTCCTTCTACTGGGTGCCATTTCTATACAATAGCATAAACTAGGTTAGTTTATGAATTGCAATGAATAATTACAAACTTGTAAAATACATAACACAAATTGAATAGTTTATGGATATAATCCATAATCATAAAAAATGATTTCTATGAGTAATTATATACTCATGATCCCTTCATAATGGGTTGTAAATAAAATGAGAATTATCCTAAGCATATCCCCCGAGAGTGTCGTAACCAAGAGTGCAGCAAGGCCCGTTTTCGTGCACCAGTTCTCGTTCGAGTCTACCTTAAAGCAGTGTTTTCAGGTTTTACCCCTAGGTACATCTGTGCCAGAGCTGTCTCTACCTGCTCGTATCCATACATGGATTTATTTCTCAGAAAACTAAAAAAATATCTACAATACCAAAATTCTAAGAAGTTCTTCTATACTAATCCTCAATGTTTATCTTAGGGCTATGTGCTCTAATCATAGTTTATCTAAATCAAGTTTCCAAGGTTATTACTAAACTTCCACTGATACCAATTGTAACACCCAGACCCCAGTTACTCGGATTCGGTGCATTATTTTAATACATTGGCATTATTACAAGGAATCAAGTCCTGAAGGACCGATCAGTTTAGCAGTATTGGAAAATAGATTACATATATGAATGTTACATTATAATTTATAACATACAAAACAACATAAATAATCCTTTATGAATGCCATTATTCCCTTGGATTAACCCTACATATCAATCACAATACACTTCTTGGAATCCTGGGAAAAATAAAACATAGAAAAGGGGTGAGATCAAACGCTCAGTAAGGGTAAGCAATACAGCAGAAACTTTCATAAATAAGCATAAACATTTAAGGAAATGTATAAAACTAAAACAAAAGCATTTTAAAATTGAACTTCAGCATAAGATGGCAGAAATAAAATGAAATAATTCCATTTACTTATTCACATGGATATTCTACTAATCGAATAATCATATGCAATATCACTAACCAACTTCATAATGATGGAATGCATAATTCTGAACATTAATTTCTTTATCAAGGCCTCGTGCCATGGCCTAGGGGCTAACTATAACCGGAACCCAACCCAGAGTGCCTCTAATAACTGGAAACCAACCCGGAGTTCCTCTAATAACCGGAAACCAACCCGGAGGGCTTAATTTTATCGGTCCCCAACCAGGAACATACTAGTCCAACACATTCATCTTAATAATAGGATGAAATATAACATAAAAATTTGTATTAACCATAGCATGAGAAATTTCAATACTTTACCCATAAACAATGAATGGTATAAAAATAACACATCCACATTCAAATATATCACAAAACCTTCAACACAATATGGAAGATTTGTATCATGATAAATTAACTTCAAAACAATTTTAAAATCCATTAAATAATTTTGACATAGATGAGATTGATTTGTAAAACTCTTTGAGAGAAATACCCCTTTATCATGAAAACAATTAAAAGTCAAACAATTTAGAAAAGAAGTAATTTAAAGACATTTTTTAATCAAAGTGTCCCATACCACTTTGAAACTTTTGAAAGGAATTAAAATTTTAAATACATTCATGTCCATATAAATAAATCCTTAAAAACCATTTTGAAGACATGGACATTAATGAGAAAAATTTCGAAGAATAAATATTTAAAACATTTGAAATGATATTTTTGTAAAAAGTCCCTTAAAATAATCCCTTTGAAAACTCTTTCATAAAACATGAACATGGGTAATAAATATGTCTCATTAGATACTAACGTAAGAACAACAACCTCGGATTATAAAAGGGTTTGTGAAATTAACCCTTACTAATTAGGTAACTTGCGAAACATAAACCACGTGATAGAAGAATCATACAATGAATATGTAAATACACATAAATTAAAGATTATTACATAAATAATACAATTATGGGAAGTAAATACACCACAAAAATGGTAATAGTGTCCATATGTCATGAATCTGATGGGAATAAGGAGTGAGTGGAAAACCCCTTACCTTGCACTTTCCTTTAGTTGAGGGTATGTTTAACCTCATGTACGAAGATAATAGTATTTTATTTAATTATAAAAGAACCATATTAATAATTATGATTTCATGAATGATTCATTTATGACTTTATAATATCCATTTAATTATAATTTCCATGTTAAATTAACATTTCGTGTAATAATCACTTTCTTTATCGTACGTGGTTTAACTTGTTACTCTTGGTTGCATCACATAGATAATGATTTAAATACATCCAGAATATAAAACATGATAAATACATCATATATATTTAGAATATAAATATGTATAATTGACATATATATGAAATGGAAAACACCGTTTAATGAGACGGTAGTCCGTACATACGCATAAATGTTGTTTCTGTTTTCATATAGTATTGAACGGAAGTAAGTGAATAAGATGTATGTAACTACATAAATCCTTATATATATAAATATATATTTCTCTAGTAGAATTATTATGTAATATATTACATACTTATTAGTAATATATATTTTTATAATCGTCGATTAATGGTGAACTTGGAAATGAATCTCATCGCGTTGTGGAGACGGTAATCCGTACGTACGCACGAGCAAAAATATCATTCTTTTGATATTAAAATAATATATAATTGGATGGAATATCATATATACACAATCCTTATAATGTTATATTTATTATTTACATCATTTTCACATCAATATTATACCCATCCAAATAATAATGTATTGAATAACAATTACATCACGACGTGGAGACGGTAAGCCATACGTACGCATGTATGGTGACATGTCATTCAAAGGATAGATATAATACTGAATATGGTTGTACCATATTTATAATAACATCACAGTATATAGGAGATACTGGAGTTATTATTTTATAACAGAAATAACAATGAAAGAAGAAGTTTAAGAAGAAAGGAACTTGAAAGAGGGTGGTGAAAACATTACCTCTTCTTTGGGTTCTTCCTTTTGATTTTATCAAAATGGATCCTTAGGCTGGCTATCTGATCAAACTAATGCCTCTATGTTGAAGTGAGGGGGGTTGAGAGCATATTTTGGCAGGGTTTGGCTGATCCAAAAGGATTTTAAGGTCTGAATAATTGGTTAGAAGTTGGGTCCTTTTATAAGGGGGAGAAGGGGCGATTTAGGAAAAACTTAAAGTATTAATTTATAATAAATTAATATTCGGTTTATAATGGCTCCAAAGTGGATTAGTTAAAGGTTAAGGTGGGTATAGGTCTAAAAACACTCAACCAATATAATTTTGACAGGTTTGGGTCACTATATTAACCTTATCTTTAAGTATTAACTCTTAGTTAATTAGTGTGACTTTTACAATGCCTCTTTGTATTTTTATATTATATGGTTAATAAACATACTATATACATCCAAGAGACTCCCAAGTGGTCCAGTAATGATACAATTATAATGATACAAGTCCTTTGGTAGAACCATAGATTTTAAGAATTTAATATCAATTAATAATATAATATTTGTTTTAAAAACTCTTTTATGTCAATTTTGACACTATTTGGTATTTTGTTTTTTTGAAAGTCATCAAAACTTGATAACTTCTAACATGATACATTGAATCAGACATAAACTGTCATAGTTACCTAGAAAATTCGTGGATGTCATAAAAAATTTGAAAATATATTTATTATAACATTTATATTACCATTTATTTGATTCTTTCATTAATAAGGTAATTACTACATCTTCATTGTGTCATAAACAAATTTAATTATTTAATGTATAAAAATTATAATTAATATACCATTATGTAATAAATATTTTTAGCTTTCTAATTAATATTTATAATCTAATTTATCTTATCTATATCCCTATATTAAAAATGTTTTAGTTATTAAACTTTGATTTTAACTCTTTTAACTCTTCTTTGAATTAAATAATAATAAATGTCCTAATCTAATCCAAGTGGACCTAAAGGGTCATATGTTATTCCTAAGGTTGTTTTTGGTCGAATTATAATTATCCAATATAATTAAGACATGTGTTAGGGTAATAATAATATCATTTTTACCCTTAATTACCCTATTTACATTTTACCGTGGTAAATAAAAGTAAAAAGTTACTATTCACCAAAAAATATTTTTATCTTATTGAACCACATTTTAATCCTTTATATTAACCAAGTCTCTCAGATTTTTGAAATTCCACTCACAAAAGTGGTAAAATTAAGTTTTATGTGAATTTACAAATTCTCCTAGGAGGTGGGTAAAAAACAGTCAAAAAGTTCAATAAAATTTTTATATATCTAAAATTATTATAAACTGCATCCAATGAATTACATTGAATTTATATAGGTGTTATGTATCTATTTTGACCTAAAATAAATTTAAATAATATAAATAATTTTTTTAATAAAATGCCGGTTTTAAACAGTAACTCATTGTTCTTCACTATTCATCAAAAATTGAATGTTTTCAAAAAAAATACCAAAAAATTACCCTAAGATAATTTTAATATTCTGAATTCAATAATGAAGTATATTTTACCAAATTTAAATCATAGAAGTTTCATTTATTAAATTAAAATTAATTCCCGTTGTTAAAACAAAAAGCGTGTTTTTAAGAAACAATAACTATCAAAATATTGACACTTGTTTATGTCCGGTTTAAGTGTGAAATTATGTCCAATGACCAACATTGGATTAAATAGTAACAATTTATTCTAAATATAAGTTAAAACAACTCAACATCATAATTTATCACAATTAATTATTTCGATTAAAAAATTTGTTTTTAATTAAAATTTTGTAATTTTCACTATTCATCAAAATATGAAAGTTATCTGAAAAGTACCAAAATATCACCCTAGGCTAATTTCGATATTCTGAATCAAAAAATGAAGTCCATTTTGAGAGATAAAATTTATAAAATTTGAAAAAAGTGGACATTACTATTGATAACAGCTACTTTGATTGATCGTGGTGTGTGTTAGAACTCGAAGTTGCGTACAACACACGCTACTGTATTATTCAAAAAGAAGCATAATGTGGAAGCTTGGGGTGTTACATCATATATGGAAATGAGTGTTAGACCATTTAATTTTAATCACATATGGAATGATGGGTTTTCTAATGCTCAACACATATTGTAACTTGAGCTTATATTATAAGGAAGTTAGTTTCTTAATATATCTATATTATAATAGGTAATATGGCCAAGTAAAGATATAATGAGGCTTATTAGTATACTACCAACAGATTCTAGGGATAGTAACTGACATGGACGAAGGTAGGTTTAGGGGATTACACATTGTAAGAGCCCCATAATAAGTGAGAACCGTGGTAGGGTGGATGGGCGATGTGTCACCGAATTACATGATGTTGATGATGCTTCAACAAACTATTAAAGAATAGGTTATGTGTCTCCCTAGTTGGATGGTGATGGGAATCAAAATTTTGGAAAAAAACATAACTATTTTTCACTGAATTTAACCATAGTTATTAAATCAAAACTAAATTAATTTATAAAATTTTGTAACATTTTTTATATTCAATAATTTATTAGAAATGGGATATAATTTTAAAATCTCGTGGAATATTTATTTTTTAAAATTAACTAAGTATCCGTATAGTAATTTCATATTTTTTAAATTTATTTGTTTTAATGTTTGGAAAAATAATCATTCATTGTTTATAAATCATCTATAGGAATTCCATCATTTTAAACTAAGAATTTTAAATAATAAAAATTTTGTATTTAATTTCAGAATGTTCTTATAAGAGTGGAATTTTGAAATTAGTTATAATAAGAAAAATCTGAATCTAAATTGTGATTATGATATGAATATGGATAAAAATGATGAATTATAATTTTGGTTGAATTTTGTGAGTTTAAATTACTTAATAGACCTGAGAGTTTCAATTTATAATTTTTTAATGTTTAAAAAAAACAGGTAAATGAATTAGGTAAAAATTGACTTTTTGAGAATAAAAGTTTCATGGAATTTAAATGGTAATTAAATAAAAACATTAGTATAAATTGAAATATTAGACTTCCTAAATGTGATTATAAATAAATGTAGGTTCATGGTAGCTCAATCTATAGTAATGAATCACAACTCATGGTCAGTTCAATGGCTATAAAAACCTACACAACTGAAAACATAAATGAATTTAAAATAATCATGAAATCATTTGAAACCTATCATGCTCAAAATTTTGGAAATTTGTTATATTGACCGTATGACCAATAGAAAACATTAATTATCTTAATGTGTTCATACTTTATCACTCACATTCATTCAAGTGACCATCAGTTATCTAAGTGATATGAATCCACCCACCTAAAACCAACTCCAAGGCCTTCTCAAGCTACCATAAAAAAACCAATGACACATACTTACTATATAATTTTTCTCCATCATCATTCCAATAAGTAACTGCAAAATATTCCTTTGGAACTATCAAATTACCATTCTCATCTCAGCACCCATAATAAATATAGGATTTTCTTGAACATGCTGTTGAAGAAGACTGAATCCTCAAGCTCATTAGAACACTGAACCAGGGGTGTTGAGTACAACATCAAAGAAAATAATACCACACCTATTCATTTCACAGAAGACAACGTACACCCTAAACCCTAAGAACTTTGTTGATGAGGATAAAATATTTTTTATGAGGCCCAATAATCCAATAGCTTGGTGAAATCAAGGAAAATACAATCCTTGGAAATAAAATACAAGTGTTGAGAATGAATCAATGGTGATCCTCAATATTCGAAATAGATAGAACCAATGGAATTATCAAAGTCAAAATTAGAGATGATGAAGACCATACCGACCATTGATAGACCTCAAATAAATAAATATCCAATTAACATATGATTTAAGGAATCAAAATATTTTACTAAACATCAAAAGAGATTATGGAAAATGAGAAATAGATGAATCAGATATCGATAACCCTTAGTTTTTCAACAAATCCATCCATAAGAACCTCATATGCACATGATCGAATCAATAAAAAATAGATCTCTCGAAACAAATATGATGCATTATGATCTCATGATCTGAATTGAGAAGGAACTAAACCATCATGATTTGAAAGACTATGAACTCAATCCATGCTCAACCAACCAGAAATTGATTTCAAGTCGCATAGAAGACTGAATAAAACCACTTCGATCTTAATAAGGGGTGAGATTATCTATAATGGTTTTTGAACATTGTTTTAGTTTATTGGATGAAAAAATGCATGAAATATTTTTATAATTTTTTATTTTAAAATACTATTTCAAAATATTAAATTAATAAATTAATATATAAATTTTCAATCATATAAAAAACAATATGAATTTCAAAAAGGAAATAAAACATATTAAATATTACAAATAAAAAAACATTAAAAATTCTAAAAATTAATAATGGAAAATTAATACTTTATGTAAAATTAAAGATACTTAAATACCTTCTAATAAAACCAAAACTAGAAGTGGGGAGTGATTCATTAAAAATATATACAAATTGATATTCAATATTGACAAATTCTAATGATATATCCACTTTCAATACATTATCTCATAGAAATAATTTCTTATATCTATATGCTTAGACATAGAGTGACTCACAATATTTTTTAAAATATTAAATTCATTAGTATTTCATAAAAAAAATATGATTAAAATTTAATCCAAAGTACAAAAGAGTGTGTTTCATCCACTAATCATGTACACAACAACGATCAGTAGAAATATACTCTGCCTCAGATGTTGATAATACATCTGAATATTGTTTCATACTATACTAAGAAATTGGAGACATAAAAAAGTGACAAGTTCATGTAGTGGTTTTTCTATTAAAAATAAACTTTATAGAATCATAATTTAAATATGAAATAAAATTAAAATCAGAAACGTTTGGATAGAAAAAAGATAGTAAAATAGTTCTTTTAATTATATTAATAAATTTTAACAACATTAAGATGGGAGTCTTTTGGGGTTTTTAAATCTTGAAAAAAGATAGATATATAACCTAATTTTTGACATAATGGAAATAATATATAGAAATATTCTAATTAGAGCTTTATATAACTTATTGTCCACTAGTTTTTGAGAATCATCAAAATTAGGTTCTATATTTGTATACAATGGAGATGCAAAAGTCGTACTATTTTCAAGTCAAAATTTTTTCAATAAATAAATAATATATTTATTTTAATTAAACACATTTAAATTTTTTATAAATATTAAAATTGAGATGTAAATTTAATTCCATCCTGCTACTCATTTAGAAATCCCTTGACATTATTTTTGAGAAATCATTATAAATTATTTTGTAAAATGATCCAAAAAATAAATCATCTATATAGATTTTTACTAAAAAATATCATAACCATAAATTATCTTAAAAAGATAAAGGTATTCCAAACCTACAGAATAACAATTTTTCAAAATAAACAATATAAATATAGCATTTCATTCCCTTAGTTCTTGGTAAAGTCTATAAATTGTTTTTTATGTTTAAAAACATAATTTGGGCAATGAGGATTTTTAGAATCTGGAGAATTCTTAATATATAATTCCTCTATTAAATAAACTTTCAAAATATTTATATTTGACCCATAAATGATATAATTTAAAATTTATATAATATTGATAAGATAAAATGATCCGAATGGATTCTAGTCTTACAACTAGGGTAATGGTTTCCTCATAACCTATATTGTTTCCTAGTTATATCCTTTAGAAAATAATCTGGCTTTGTTTCATGTAATTATACCATGACCATCATAATTATTTCTAAATACCCATTTATTCCCAATTAATAGATGATTTGAGGGCCTATCAAAAAATTCGAAATCATTATTTCTTTTAAACTGGTTCAGTTATTTCTATATGTCTATTATACATTTTTTATCTTATAGGGATTCTTTTATAATCTTTGGTTTACGTTGAAATATGAAGGAGGAGAATTCATCTGGGTTTCCAAAATTCCTCCTAGATCGAATAACATCTACAAGGTTTCCTATAAACATTTCAAGAGGGTGATCTTTTAGGGATTTATGATTTCTATTTCAGACATGTTTAGGTTCACACTTTTTATGCACTTCTTAATTGAATTTATTTTCATCATATTCAATTTTTTTCAAAAACATACTTATAGGATTCAAGCATCAAGTTGTTTAAATAGTAATTAAATTTAAATGTTTGAAATTTATTTTGTTCAAAAGGCTCATTTTGATTAAATTTCTCATGAATAGACTCTTCAACATCATTGAAATTTTATTAAATGATCTATAATATTATGAAGTAATAGAATATCATAGTAATATTAATTCATTTTTTTTTCAAATATAAAAAGATTTTAACATGTATTAAACATAATAAAAATTTCAAACAAAAATATTAAATTATCCAATATTAGTTATATTGTTATTCCATAATTTTGTAGTGTTTTTAAAGAAAAGACTATTTTAAAATTCTATTCATGATATGGAACTCTATGAAAATAGCTTCTACCAAGAATGTAGGTAGGAAGAATATATTCATTTAACATTTTTCATACCATTTCATGAAAACTTATACATCTTCTTTCTACAATTAAATTTTATTGAGGTGTCCTTATAGAATAAAAGGTATGTTTAATACCCAAGTTTAAGTTAAAAAGTTGAATTCCATATTCTTCAAAACTCCCCCATCATCATTGCCTAATGAAATTATTTTGAAATAATTTAAATTTTGAAAAAATTTATAAAAATATTCCAAAATAGAAAATGATTCATTTTTAAATTTTAAAAATAATCAATGGTAAATATGAGAAAATCATCACCCAAAATATCATAAGATATTCTAGATAATCTTGCTACTCTTGATGGTCTCAAAAATACATGTATATAAGTTATAAACGTTTATATATAGAATCCTAGTTAATAAATTAAAAAAATGACTTTTGATTCATTATTATTTTTCATGAATGGCAAAGTCATTTATTATTAAATTTAATAAGGGAAAAATTAGATATTAATTCTTTTTAAATAACTAAAATAAGATAAATATGTTACATTGACAAACTATCCAACGAAAAATCCAGGATTCATTTAATTTAGTAGTTAAACAATTCACATTATGTTCACACAATGAAATAATATTGAATATATATTCATTTTTATCACTTTTTCTCTAAACAAAGTCTGCTTATATTTAAATACAAGTAATCAATAATTATAAAAATTAATAAAATAACCTAATCCCAAATATAATAAATACTTATAGTTTTTCATCCATTAATCATATTGATTTTTTTTTACAAATATCTCATTTAGAACTCCCACTGATCGAACTCCAATTATCTTGCCTTTAGAATTATACACAAAAATTACTACTCCTCCGAATAATTTTGATAGTGTATTGATTTGTGAAAATTATTCACTCATAATACTTCAGCCGAAGAAATCCTTATACTATATTGAACTTATTTTCTAATGTATTTTTACCTAAAAAATGATCATCGATAGAATTGTTTGCTACCCAAATGGTCTTTGGTGAAACTACATTAGTAATTAAGTATCTGGTTGACTGACCTCGAAACACCCTAAGAGGGGAAGGGTGAATTAGGGTGTCAAAATTATCTTTTAAACTGATGGATCTTTTTCGCATGTTGGCAGAAACCTGTTAAACCTGTCTGATGAGAAAGCGAAGAAAACATACAATCACATACAAAGTGAAGACATAAAAAAATTTACTTGGTTTAAAACTAAGAGTTGCATTCAAGTAAAATATACTGTTATGTTTTAAGTTATAAAAAATTCCACTAATATTTTCTAGTTATAGAGTACAATATTTTAGCACAATCATATTGTACCGAGTGCACTGCCTTTAAAATTATTTAAAGATAGCACATTGCATCCCTTATATCACATCCATGACTCTCCCTTTATCAATGAATTAGGAAGAATCTAAACATTGTTTATCGACATAAATGTCTCTTTAATGGGTAGGCCATAAGTCATGAATCATTAAATGTAGATATATTCTCTATTGAAATCTTGTTTTCTACTGTAGATGTAATACGCTTTTCTATATACTATTCTTTCATAAACTTATCCCCCTTATACCAGCCTTCTTCCTCTTCATACTATTGTGCTCTGTGTACCACCTCCATGTACCAAATTCGCATACCACCTTAGCATACTTCCTCGGAAAATTGAGATCATGTACCACCTGGAAAACTGAGTTCATGTACTGACTTCACTTCTTTTCTCCCATACCGCATTTTAACCATAGATCAACCTATCCTCCGTGAACTACCTTTCACGTAGAACCATAATTTTCATACTACCTTTTTCTATTTACTATAATATCTTCACAAACGGAGTTCTTCTTCCCTATACATACTCTCTTATGTGGTCATGTTTTCCCTTTGTGGAGCACAAAGAACCCTTTGGAAAAATTACTTTCACGCGAACCTTTATCAAACTTCGCCAAATTCCCAGAGCAATGAATTACTCAAATGAAATTCATTCTTCTCAACATAAGAATAGGATTAGTGATTCTTATATAAGAAACTAGAACTACATAAACTAATAATCTATGATTTAACAAATCTATGATGTGGAACTACCTTCACTATGTACCATGCATCTCCCATGAACCATTTCTCTACATTGTCTGTATACCGCCACTCATCCCTTCGAGGCAGACAACCTCTTCCATGAACTGATCTCTGGCATGTTTTCTCCAATGAAAAACCATCCCAATAACTATCTCTTTTGTGAACCTCTTCACTATATTTTTGCGAATGAAATTCTATCCTGTGAACTAATTTCCTTCCACAAACCACCAGACTTCACCGCAAACCATTTTTTGTTCTGAAATCTGTTCATGTAGCATTATTCATTGACAACCATTACACGTAGCATATTTCATGATCCATGAACGATTCCCACTAATTGGTTCACAATTTGATTCCTTTTCAAAAAATAAACTCCCGATTATAAGGAATAAAAATTTAGTAAACACTAGGAAACTGCACCTCCACAAACACCTACTGCATCCTATACTTTAAGATCACTTGTTTTGAAAAATCATTGATCAACACAATTTGGATTGAAAATAAACAAAAATCATACTCCATTTCCATCAAAGAACAATATTGGTTCCAGAAATCTCCCCCTTGTATTTTGTTTGAAATTTGTAGATAAATTCAATGAATCACTTGCAATAATCAAAACTCGATACTCAAGAAACAACTCAGCCAACAACAATCTAAGTATACCTGAGAAATGATCATTGTATAAAACAAGAGGGACAACATGAATTGGATTCTCAATTATTGGAATGAATTAAAGATTTCCAAGTAATATCCAGTAGTTTTCTCATAGCACCAAATTGTTTTTTTCATTTTCATTATCCCCCGTTATAAGTCATTGAATTTATCTTGTAACCAGAAAAACATTTATTCTCCTCCTTTATTTATTCTCTATTCATCTCTTTAATATGGAAGAATTCCATTCTCTATTATTCTAATTACCATTAATTAATTTATCCATTCTCCCCCATTAGTAATAAAACTAAAGACTGGTATTTTAACATGGATGAGCTCAACACACACTCCCCCTAGATCATATCTCCCCCCCAAAAAGCATCATATATACAAATATATTAAGTCAGTTAATAAAAATGGGGATAAGGGATCCTTCATATCCTGCTCATGCACTTGGAGGTGGTTAAACACCCAGGTTAAGTTGATGATTCTCGAACACATGTGTTTATAAGGACTTGTCCAACATGTTAGCCACTTTATCATCAATTCAACATGATCTATTTCAAGCATGAACTATTTAACATTTTCCATGATGAAGTGATATCAGATTTCAATGCGTTTCATATGATAATGATGAATAGGATTCATCAATAGATCAATTGTGCACTTTTTATCATAGTGAATCAGCATTGTTTGTTTCACCTCATCACCAATATCATTCTTTTGTTTCTTCATCCACAATTGCTGAGTGAATTCTTTTATAGCCTAGATATACTCACCTTCAGTAGTACAAAGAGAAGTAATTTCCTATTACTTACTCAACCAACCCACACATTTCTTTCCAATGAATAATGATCCACCACTTGTGGAATTTCAATCAATAAAAACTATAGATTAGTCATAATAATAAAATGATGATAGTTCACAATCTATTCCTACTGTAAATTACAAGCCTTAAGAGCGAGTTCCTTGAATGTACCTCATGATTCATTTCACTACTTCCATATGTTCTTATTTTGGATTACATCAAAATCAGGTTCAAAATTATGTTTCAAAGACAATATATAGACGTGTCGTAGTCATGTACAATAAGATTCCAATGATTCTCTTATAATGTTTGGGTTATATAGATGTCCCATCTACATGCTTTCTCAGTTCATTCTCAACCAAAATCAGAGTCTACATTGGTTTGGAATCATGCATATTGAATTTCTTTAACAACTCACTTGCATAATTTTCTAATAAATAAAAGTGTAGTATTTCCTATGAATCACTAGCATCCCCAAGAATTATGTGAGTTCACCAATCATAGACATTTCAAATTATGATTCCATGTGATTGGAAAATTCATCCACTGATCCCTACTAGATTCCTCCAAAAATAATATCATCTAGGTGCACTAGAACCACGAAATAATCTTTTTGAGAATTCTTCACAAATATATTTTCATCCACTCCTCCCATTTTAAAATCAATCTTCATTAGATATGAAATGATCTGATATTTCCATGCCCATGGTTCCTATTTCAGACCACATAGATCCTTCTTTAATCTTCAACCCTTCATTTAATTATTACAAAGAAGAAATCCCACACATTTTCAATATAGACTTCAAAAAGAAAACCATTCAAGAAATCTATCTTTACATACATTTGATAAACATAGTATCCTATATGAATTTCCATGGAATGAAACAGTCTCATTAACACTGGTATTATCCACTAGAGTAAATGTTTCTTCAACATAAAAACCTTCAGTATATGAATATCAATTACACACCTATCATAATCATCCAACGGCCCAAAGGCCTTTAATATTTTTATTATAATAAAACCCCCTTTTAAGGGATAAGGGGAAAATCCAACAGACTTCATGAACTTAAAGACATAACATGACCTAAAAAAAAAACCCAACTGACACATGAAACACCCCTCCCCAGCATGTAATCGTGATGAAGCACTCCATCATTGCAAGGCTAATCAGCAAGCCAGTGTCCTGTCTCAAAGCATAGGCCTGATCCGATGGCTGACGCCATACCCTCTCAGACATCCAAGTCTGAAAAGCTCTACAAGATGAACCGTTAGCTCAAAATCCTCCTTGGGGCCTGATCCATATGGTCGAGTCCAGCCAACTTGGATCATCAGCATACAACATAAAAAAATTAAAACAGCAAAAACCAAAATCTACCTTCCACAATCCTATTGCCACTATCACTTTCCAAAATCCACAAATAAAGATTCAAAAATTCAGACAACATCAACCTTCACGGGAAACAAGTACCTCCCTTCCTCAAGTCACACACCAGAACACCACCGAGCTCCACCGAAATCCGCCATCGAACCAAGAGATTCATCCACTTTCACGAACTCCATAGACGCCACTGCCACCCCATCCACTATTGCATATCCCGGAGCTTCCTGGAAACCCTTCCGCTCACACGTACTCAAAACCTCCACTGAACCAAGACACTCGACCAACCTGGAAGGTATATTGGATCTGGAAGCCAGAGAAAAGGTAGCGCAGAACCTCCACAACAATCCATTCCAGAAGACACAGCAAGGATAGAACCGAAAGCCAAGAATTAAAACAAAGATAAAGAAACCCATTACCACAAGGGTAGATCCACGTCGGAAGACGACCACCGCAAATATACCAAACCAAACCCATCGCCACCATCGCTCGAGGAGCCGACAGATCCACCCAAAGAACTCAAATGAGACGCGGATGCAACTTCTGACCGCATAAAAACGCCTCTCGACCACATATTCTGTAACACCCCAAGATTTCATAGTGTGTTATTTCTTCAAAATAATTCAATAACTTGCACTACACGCAACACTTAGTTCAATTGCACCATGACTTACCAAAAAAAAAGCCATTAAAAGAGTTCATGAATAATATTAACTAAATTTTAAACTTTATATTATCCTTATAATTTTAGAATCCATATTATGAGTTTCTTAGTCATAATGCAAGAACAGATTCATTTTTAGTATTGCACTTTTATCAACTTTTGATAGTGAAACCTTTTTAAATACAATATTTTAAACTTTTTGACTAAATGGAGACATCAAAAAAATTTAAAATGAAACATCCCAAGCTTCCACGGTACGTTTCCCTTCGAATAATGCGATAGCGTGTGTTGTACGCAACCTCGAGTTCTAACACACGCCACAACTAATTAAACTAGCCGTTGTGAATAGTAATACCTAATTTTTGAAATCATATATATTTTATATTTTAAAATGGACTTCATTTTTGGATTCGGAATATCGAAATTAGCCTAGGGTGAAATTTTGGTACATTTCGGATAACTTTCATATTTTGATGAATAGTGAAAATTTCTAAATTTTAATTAAAAACAACTTTTTTAATCAAAATAATTAATAGTGATAAATTATGAATTTGAGTGGTTTTAAAGTATATTTAGAATATATTTTTACCGTTTAATATAATGTTGGTCATTGGACATAATTTTACAATTAAACCGAACATAAACAAGTGTCAATCTTTTGATAGTTATTATCTCTTAAAAACACGCTTTTTGTTTTGACAGCGGGAATTAATTTTAAATTAATTTCTGCCACTTCTGTGTTTTGAATTTAGGAAAATGGATTCCATATTTGGAATCGGGATGTTCAAATTGTGTAAATAGGTAACTTTTATTTTTACACATTTTGAATAATTACTGCGGTAAATATTTTATTTACCATGGTTAAAGGGTAAATCCGGTAAATAAGGGTTACAAAAATAATATTATAATAATACTAAATTACCCTAAAACGTGTCTTAACCCTATTGGTTGATACATGGTCGACCATGGGCATCTTTGTGTTAATTTTGGGACCCCATGGATCCACTTGTAAGTGATAATGACACTTTATTTTAATTAAGTTAAAATGAATACAAAAATGACACAAGCATATATCTTTTAGAAGAACAATTTTTATATAGAGTTATACATGTTGGATTTTCGATTATAAATTTTCATTAGAAAGCTAAAAAGATTTCCTACATAATTATATTTTATTTATAATTTTTAGACATTAAATAATTTATTTTATTTATGACACAATGATGATGCAGTAATTACTATAATAGTGAAAAATTAAACTAATTGATATTATAAATACCCAAATAAATATAATATGAAACTTTTAATGAATTAAACTAATTTCTAGGATAATATGATATATTAGGATTGATTTAATTGACTTTGTTTGAAGTAATAAATCTGTTATGAGTTTCACAAAAATCAACTAATGAATAGTGTCAAAATTTACATAAAAGAGTTCTTAAAACAAATATTATATTATTAATTGATATTAAATTCCTAAAAATCTAAGGTTCGGCCAAGAGACTTATATTATGATAGGTTAATCATTAATGGACCACTTGGGGGTCGCTTGGATGTATATAGTAAGTTTATTAACCATATTATATAAAAATACAAAGAGACATTGTAAAAGTGAAACTAATTAACTTAGAGTTAATACTTAAAGATAAGGTTAATATAAGTACCCAAACCTGTCTAAATTCTATTGGTTGAGTGGTTTTCGACCTATCCCCACCTTAACCTTTGAATAGTCAACTTTGGAGCCATTAGAAACCGAATATGAATTTATTATAAATTAATATTTCTAGCTTTTCCAAAGGTGCCCCTCACCCCTCTTATAAAAGGGCACTCCTCCTTCTCATTTCTTAACACCTCTAAAGCCTTTTGGTTCGGCCAAACTCTGCCCAAATACTCTCCCAACATCCCTCACTACAACCTATAGGCCTTAGTTTGATCAGAAAGCCAACCTAAGGATCCCTTTTGATCAAATCAAAAGGAAGAACCCGAAGAAGAGGTAATGATTTCACCACCCTTCTCCAAGTTCATTTCTTCTTCCACTTCTTCTTCCTTTGTTCTTACCATTCTAAAATAATAACTCCAGTATCTCACATATACTGTGATGTTATTATAAATATGGTACAATAATATTCAGTATTCTATCCACCCTTTTAATAACATGTCACCATACGTACGTACGTACGGCTTACCGTCTCCACGTCGTGGTGTAATTGTTATTCAATATAATATTATTTGGATGGGTATAATAATGATGTGTAACTCATGTAAATAATAAATATAACATGTTAATGATTCTGTATATATGATATACCATCCATTTATATATTATTTTAATATCAAAATAATGATATTGTCGCTCGTGCGTACGTACGGACTACCGTCTCCACGAACGCGATGAGATTCATTCTCCATCGTATCCATTCAAGTATAATTATCATTTGATGATTTAAAAATGATGTTTAAGGACTGGATATCATTCTGGATATGAATAAGATACAACAACCATGGCTTATGTAACAAAACATATAAAAGAAAATGAGTAAGTTAACTCCCGAAACGACGATAATTCTAAGATATTATTAACAAATCAATGTTAAAAGATCATATATGATATCATATTAATATATATGATTCTTGTATAATTTAATAACAACTATTTCACCATTATACAGGAGGTTAACATACCCCAACCAAGGAAAAGTACAAGGTAAGGGTTATTTCACAATCTCTTCTTTATCCGAGGTTGTTTATACGTAATAATCTACTGGGATCTCGTTATCATCCACATCCATGTTTCTTCGAAATGTATTTCAAAACATTTTTACTATTTACAAGAATATGGGTTAAAGTCATTTATACCCTTGTTTGACTTTTTATAAGAGGTTTATAAAGGAATCTTTCCGTCGTTTTCAAAACAATGTTCTTTTTAACCTTTTCGACAGAATTGAGGTAAGAATGTTTTTTTAACTTATACGGCGGGTGCGGTTATTTTCCGCCGTTATAAAATCGTCGAAGCTTTACATACAAGCTTATAAGAATATTTTCAAAGAAAATGTTTTATTTTATATGGATCTTAAATGATTTCAAAATAAAAGGAGATACTTCTTTAAAAAGAATTTTGATTTCATCTATGTCAACATCCTTTGATGGATTTTAAGATTATTTGAAGTTGATTTATTATGATACAAAAATTCTATATTGAATTGAAGGTTTTGTGATATGTTTGACTGTGGATGTGCTATTTTTATACCATTCATAGTTTATGGTGAAATTATTGACATTTCGTATGCTAGTTTTAATCCGAATGTTTATGTTATATTTCAAACTTTTCATCAGATGAATGTGCTAAACAAGTATGTTCCGGGTTGGGGACCGGTAAAAGTAAGCCCTCCAGGTTGGGGACTGGTAAAAGTAAGCCCTCCAGGTTGGGGACTGGTTAAAGTAAGCCCTCCAGGTTAGGGACTGGTAAAAGTATGCCCTCCGGGTTGGTGTCCGGTTATTAGAGGCACTCCGGGTTGGTGTCCGGTTATTAGAGGCACTCCGGGTTGGTGTCCGGTTATTAGAGGCACTCCGGGTTGGGTTCCGGTTAGAAGTAACCCCTAGGTCTTGGGATGAGGCCTAGACAAAGAAATTAACGTTTAGCATTATGCATTCCAACATTATGAAAGTGGTTATTGATTTTTGCATGTGATTATTCGATTAGTAGAATATCCATGTGAATAAGTAAATGGCATTATTTCATTTTACTTTTGCCATACCATGTTGAAGTTAAAGTTTAAAAGGCTTTTGTTTTAGTAATGCATTGCCTTAAATGTTTATTCTTATTTATGAAAGTTTCCGCTATATTGTTATCCTTACTGGGCATTTGAGCTCACCCCTTTTCTATGTTTTATTTTTCCCAGGATGTGAAGAAGTAAGTTATGAATGACCTGCAAGGATTTTATGAGGGGTTAATAGTGTGGATTGTGGAAAAATTATGTTGTTGTATTAATTTTTCACTTTGAAATGTAATGTAAAACTTTATGATTATATCTAGTGTTTCCAAGGCTACTAAACCAATCGGTCTTTCGAGATTTTATCTTTCTTGTGATCATGCCAATGTTACGAAGTAATGCACCGACTCTGGGTAGCTGGGGTCGGGGCGTTACAGTTGGTATCAGAGGAAGTTTAGTACAAACCTTGGAAGCTAGATTTAGATAAACTCTGATTAGAGCACGTAGACCTAAGATTAACTTTGAGGATTAGTATAGAAGAACTTCCTAAAATTTTGGTATTGTAGAGATTTTGTGAGTTTTCCGAGCAATACATCCCTGTCTGGATACGAGCAGGTAGAGGCGGCTCTGGCACAGATGTACCTAGGGGTAAAACCCGAAAACACCGCTTTGAGCTAGACTCGAACGGGAACTGGTGCACGACAATGGTCCTTGCTGCACTCTTGGTTACGACACTCCCGGGGGATATGCTTAGGATAACTCTCATTTTCTTTACAAATCATTATGAAGGGTTTATGAGTATATACTTCCTCAAAGAAAATATTTTTATGATTATGGATTATATCCATAAATAGTCCAATTTATGTTAAGTGTTTTATAAGTATGGGATTATGTATTTTGATTCATAAACCGATCTAGTTTATGCCATTGTTTAGAAATGGCGCCCAGTAGAAGGAATGAGAACTCCAGAAATGCAAATGATCCAAAGAGAAGGAAGGATAATATCTTTCATGGTCTTAAGCTAGAATTTATAAGAGAAATAGTCTCCCATGTATTATCATCATATGAAGAAATAATATCATGTGTTGATAAGATAAGTAAAGAGTTTACTTAGTCCTATGGCTTTGAAGGGAAGCAAGAGAAGAAAAGGATGGACGAGAGAAAGATGGATAAAAGTAAAAGGGAAAAGAAGAATTTTCCCATATGTGGTAACTGTGGAAAGAAACACCCTGGAACTTGCCTGAAAGGAATGGGAGTTTGTTATAAGTGTGGAGGAAAAGGGCACAAAGTACGTGACTGCAAGGGTAAGAAAATGGTTTCAAATGTACAATGCTTCATTTGCAAGGAGTTTGGACACTACGCGAACCTATGTCCCAGTCATCAGACTATGCCGCAAATGATGCTATTGGATAATAATCAAGTTATGATACTACCACATATGAAGAGGAATGATTAGAGTTCTTAAGTTGATTATGTCAATTGAGTGTTGTATCAACAATGTACTTGTTATAATAATTATGGAGTATATAAGGATTGTACTGCAGTACTATTTCATTAAGGACTTGAGATTGTGTGGAACAAAGAAAAGTGACTCAATAGCAGGATAAATTTTTGGAAAATATATGGTTGAGAGAATGATAAATCATAATATAGTTCTGATACTGAGGTAGTGATTTTGGAATAATAAGTGATTGTTTTGGATAAATTGTATTGGATATTCTTGACTACCTTGGAACTGATTAATGATTTGTATATTCCATCATTGTTGGGTTTTAAAACATTTTTGGATTAATGAAGTATATCCAGCATTCTATATGGAATAAGGGAGCATGAATGTAATCAATAAGGAATATGGTAATACATGATGAAGGTATTCATATGCTATTACGGGGTAAAAAGGATCTATATTATGTTTACCTTCCTTATAAATGTTAGACTGTGAGTTTGGACAGAAGTATTTTGGATAGTTCTAGTTTGGATTATTTTGGATTGCCATAAAAGGACAACCCGGAGGTCGGGCGGCAACCCGTCGCGTCCGGCAAGGCTGCGAGACTTGAACCCGCAACCAAAGGGCGACAAGGGTGTATCACCTACCACTATCCCACGAGATGTCATGGATTAAATAAAGTAGTTTTTTAAAAGATCTGGTAGATGAATTATAAATTCTTTTATTTTGGAACCCTCTATGAATAGTATAAATAGAATTTTTTTTACGAGTGAATGATGAGTTTTGGTAGAAATTTATTAATGGATAAAACTCTAATTATAAAGTAAGTATATCTCCTTATGATCTTAGCCAATCTCATAAATATATTCCTCAACATTAATAAAAGGAACTTAGAACAAAAATGTTGTCCTAGATGGTACCTTAAATCATCACTAATTCATGGCTTTGGGATTTGTGGCCTTTTCATAGCCATGTTCTCTACCACTCTCCATCAGATAATTGATGGTTATATTTCTCTTCCATATCCATATTTTCCTAAATGGAACCCTAGTATGTGTTATTTTCGGTAATCTTCATACTTTCCACTCTTTATTTTAAATAGAGGACTCATTAATTCATTTTTCGATGTGGGATTTCAACTAAGATATTTTGAAACGTCAAAAATGTGTTATCCTAATACCCTATGTTTTGTTGAACCGATGGTATTTCAAATCATCATAGATTGATGAATTTAAGGACCTCAATTATACACTTGTTTGTGATTGATGACCTCAATCACTACCTATAAATATTTACGTTTTTCCTCCGATTATATGTCTCTAATTTCCACCAATGTTCTCCTAATCGAGATCATAATTTGGTGGTGACCCATTGATTTCTCTTTTCCTCATATTAAGACTAAATTTTAGTAACCCAATTTCCGATGTGGGTTTTCCCACAAATATATTTTCTACTTTCAACCTTTTATTTTTTAAGAACAATTTCAAATTGCGAGGACACAATTTATTGAAGGAGGGGAGAATGTAACACCCCAAGATTTCATAGTGTGTTATTTCTTCAAAATAATTCAATAACTTGCACTACACGCAACACTTAGTTCAATTGCACCACGACTTACCAAAAAAAAAATCCATTAAAAGAGTTCATGAATAATATTAACTAAATTTTAAACTTTATATTATCCTTATAATTTTAGAATCCATATGATGAGTTTCTTAGTCATAATGCAAGAACAGATTCATTTTCAGTATTTCACTTTTATCAACTTTTGATAGTGAAACCTTTTTAAATACAATATTTTAAACTTTTTGACTAAATGGAGACATCAAAAAAATTTAAAATGAAACATCCCAAGCTTCCACGGTACGTTTCCCTTCGAATAATGCGATAGCGTGTGTTGTACGCAACCTCGAGTTCTAACACACGCCACAACTAATTAAACTAGCCGTTGTGAATAGTAATACCTAATTTTTGAAATCATATATATTTTATATTTTAAAATGGACTTCATTTTTGGATTCGGAATATCGAAATTAGCCTAGGGTGAAATTTTGGTACATTTCGGATAACTTTCATATTTTGATGAATAGTGAAAATTTCTAAATTTTAATTAAAAACAACTTTTTTAATCAAAATAATTAATAGTGATAAATTATGAATTTGAGTGGTTTTAAAGTATATTTAGAATATATTTTTACCTTTTAATATAATGTTGGTCATTGGACATAATTTTACAATTAAACCGAACATAAACAAGTGTCAATCTTTTGATAGTTATTATCTCTTAAAAACACGCTTTTTGTTTTGACAGCGGGAATTAATTTTAAATTAATTTCTGCCACTTCTGTGTTTTGAATTTAGGAAAATGGATTCCATATTTGGAATCGGGATGTTCAAATTGTGTAAATAGGTAACTTTTATTTTTACACATTTTGAATAATTACTGCGGTAAATATTTTATTTACCATGGTTAAAGGGTAAATCCGGTAAATAAGGGTTAAAAAAATAATATTATAATAATACTAAATTACCCTAAAACGTGTCTTAACCCTATTGGTTGATACATGGTCGACCATGGGCATCTTTGTGTCAATTTTGGGACCCCATGGATCCACTAGTAAGTGATAATGACACTTTATTTTAATTAAGTTAAAATGAATACAAAAATGACACAAGCATATATCTTTTAGAAGAACAATTTTTACATAGAGTTATACATGTTGGATTTTCGATTATAAATATTCATTAGAAAGCTAAAAAGAATTCCTACATAATGATATTTTATTTATAATTTTTAGACATTAAATAATGTATTTTAGTTATGACACAATGATGATGCAGTAATTACTATAATAGTGAAAAATTAAACTAATTGATATTATAAATACCCAAATAAATATAATATGAAACTTTTAATGAATTAAACTAATTTCTAGGATAATATGATATATTAGGATTGATTTAATTGACTTTGTTCGAAGTAATCAATCTGTTATGAGTTTCACAAAAATCAACTAATGAATAGTGTCAAAATTGACATAAAAGAGTTCTTAAAACAAATATTATATTATTAATTGATATTAAATTCCTAAAAATCTAAGGTTCGGCCAAGAGACTTATATTATGATAGGTTAATCATTAATGGACCACTTGGGGGTCGCTTGGATGTATATAGTAAGTTTATTAACCATATTATATAAAAATACAAAGAGACATTGTAAAAGTGAAACTAATTAACTTAGAGTTAATACTTAAAGATAAGGTTAATATAAGTACCCAAACCTGTCTAAATTCTATTGGTTGAGTGGTTTTCGACCTATCCCCACCTTAACCTTTGAATAGTCAACTTTGGAGCCATTAGAAACCGAATATGAATTTATTATAAATTAATATTTCTAGCTTTTCCAAAGGTGCCCCTCACCCCTCTTATAAAAGGGCACTCCTCCTTCTCATTTCTTAACACCTCTAAAGCCTTTTGGTTCGGCCAAACTCTGCCCAAATACTCTCCCAACATCCCTCACTACAACCTATAGGCCTTAGTTTGATCAGAAAGCCAACCTAAGGATCCCTTTTGATCAAATCAAAAGGAAGAACCCGAAGAAGAGGTAATGATTTCACCACCCTTCTCCAAGTTCATTTCTTCTTCCACTTCTTCTTCCTTTGTTCTTACCATTCTAAAATAATAACTCCAGTATCTCACATATACTGTGATGTTATTATAAATATGGTACAATAATATTCAGTATTCTATCCACCCTTTTAATAACATGTCACCATACGTACGTACGTACGGCTTACCGTCTCCACGTCGTGGTGTAATTGTTATTCAATATAATATTATTTGGATGGGTATAATAATGATGTGTAACTCATGTAAATAATAAATATAACATGTTAATGATTCTGTATATATGATATACCATCCATTTATATATTATTTTAATATCAAAATAATGATATTGTCGCTCGTGCGTACGTACGGACTACCGTCTCCACGAACGCGATGAGATTCATTCTCCATCGTATCCATTCAAGTATAATTATCATTTGATGATTTAAAAATGATGTTTAAGGACTGGATATCATTCTGGATATGAATAAGATACAACAACCATGGCTTATGTAACAAAACATATAAAAGAAAATGAGTAAGTTAACTCCCGAAACGACGATAATTCTAAGATATTATTAACAAATCAATGTTAAAAGATCATATATGATATCATATTAATATATATGATTCTTGTATAATTTAATAACAACTATTTCACCATTATACAGGAGGTTAACCTACCCCAACCAAGGAAAAGTACAAGGTAAGGGTTATTTCACAATCTCTTCTTTATCCGAGGTTGTTTATACGTAATAATCTACTGGGATCTCGTTATCATCCACATCCATGTTTCTTCGAAATGTATTTCAAAACATTTTTACTATTTACAAGAATATGGGTTAAAGTCATTTATACCCTTGTTTGACTTTTTATAAGAGGTTTATAAAGGAATCTTTCCGTCGTTTTCAAAACAATGTTCTTTTTAACCTTTTCGACAGAATTGAGGTAAGAATGTTTTTTTAACTTATACGGCGGGTGCGGTTATTTTCCGCCGTTATAAAATCGTCGAAGCTTTACATACAAGCTTATAAGAATATTTTCAAAGAAAATGATTTATTTTATATGGATCTTAAATGATTTCAAAATAAAAGGAGATACTTCTTTAAAAAGAATTTTGATTTCATCTATGTCAACATCCTTTGATGGATTTTAAGATTATTTGAAGTTGATTTATTATGATACAAAAATTCTATATTGAATTGAAGGTTTTGTGATATGTTTGACTGTGGATGTGCTATTTTTATACCATTCATAGTTTATGGTGAAATTATTGACATTTCGTATGCTAGTTTTAATCCGAATGTTTATGTTATATTTCAAACTTTTCTTCAGATGAATGTGCTAAACAAGTATGTTCCGGGTTGGGGACCGGTAAAAGTAAGCCCTCCAGGTTGGGGACTGGTAAAAGTAAGCCCTCCAGGTTGGGGACTGGTTAAAGTAAGCCCTCCAGGTTAGGGACTGGTAAAAGTATGCCCTCCGGGTTGGTGTCCGGTTATTAGAGGCACTCCGGGTTGGTGTCCGGTTATTAGAGGCACTCCGGGTTGGTGTCCGGTTATTAGAGGCACTCCGGGTTGGGTTCCGGTTAGAAGTAACCCCTAGGTCTTGGGATGAGGCCTAGACAAAGAAATTAACGTTTAGCATTATGCATTCCAACATTATGAAAGTGGTTATTGATTTTTGCATGTGATTATTCGATTAGTAGAATATCCATGTGAATAAGTAAATGGCATTATTTCATTTTACTTTTGCCATACCATGTTGAAGTTAAAGTTTAAAAGGCTTTTGTTGTAGTAATGCATTGCCTTAAATGTTTATTCTTATTTATGAAAGTTTCCGCTATATTGTTATCCTTACTGGGCATTTGAGCTCACCCCTTTTCTATGTTTTATTTTTCCCAGGATGTGAAGAAGTAAGTTATGAATGACCTGCAAGGATTTTATGAGGGGTTAATAGTGTGGATTGTGGAAAAATTATGTTGTTGTATTAATTTTTCACTTTGAAATGTAATGTAAAACTTTATGATTATATCTAGTGTTTCCAAGGCTACTAAACCAATCGGTCTTTCGAGATTTGATCTTTCTTGTGATCATGCCAATGTTACGAAGTAATGCACCGACTCTGGGTAGCTGGGGTCGGGGCGTTACATATTCCACCATACCACTAGGAAACCGAGACCACCGAAGATGTGAGTCTTCGACGCCGTAGAAGCCCGTTGTTGGCTACAAACCACGACGCCGCCAGAGTACCCACGAACCCTTGAAACCAAAGAGATGAAACCTTGAGCATTACTGAAAGCTGAAATCGAGCATCTCGTCATCACATTAGGAGAAGCATGCCGTGATCTCGCCGAGAACTGAGAACTAGGGCTGCAGACAACTAAGAACGGGATGCCAGCGATGGGGAAACCAGCGACAGAAATACACCAGAGGAACCAGCGACAGAAATCCACAAAAATCCACTAGATTCAAAACCAATAGACGAAAACCTGAAACACTAGAAATATCCAAAACCACCAAAATGAAGAACCTGCAGAAGATCACCGAATCCGAAGTCCAAAGCCTCCCCCCTCTGGGTACACAGAATCGACATCGAGCAACATAAGGAACCCGCCGAATGTGTGGCTAGGTCGCGAAGGACTCACAGAACTGAATCCTACGTTGGCACTGAAATCTGAGACGCTCCTAAATGAGACCATGCCGATCCACAACGTCAACAACAGCCACGCCGGGATGGATTCCTGAGATTTGGAAGCGACACTTTGAGCCGAGCGACGATGCTGAGAACAGGAGCTGGAGAATGAACCCCACCGGATGCATACGCACTTCCCCCTATTCCAAACCATGCCTATGACGAACCGAGGCCAGATGAAGCTGGGAGTCGATCCAAGCCGGAGGGGGAAGGGATGGAGAGTCGATGGGAAACCCTAGCCACCATGGAAGTGTGAAGAGATGCCGCTCAGAGGCTTATTACACACCTATAATGCATTATTTCTGATCACATTTCCATTATCATCAAATTTATTTTTGAAAATCTTCTTCGTATAAATCACATTGTGTGTTTTAGGTCTCTTAACTAGATCTCATGTTTTTTTCTTATCGATATAATCCAATTATTCATTCACGGACTTAACCCATGATTCATCGTTTGCATCTTCTTTAAATGAGGGCAGTTCCACAATTGAATGGAATGCAGATTTTTCACAATTCCGCATTCTCCCTTTCAACGTGGGAGCTATCCAATCCTCAATGATGTTAGATCAATCAATATCAGCTCTTTGATTTCTCCTGTTAGGTTCAAAATAATTTTCTTCATCCATGGTTTCTTCTTCTTATTTTTCTTCTAATTCAATGTCATGATATGATTCCCAGATGTTCTCCATGCCTTCCTCTACCTCTATATTTTGATACGTTCCATGTCCACATTCTTCCTCACCTTCTATCACACCATCATAAGAATTCTTTGAGACATTTGTGATTTTGACTTCAATAATATTCATATCACTGATATCAATAATTTTTAAAAGATTTTTATTGAAACATTTGTAGGATTTTCTATTCATTGAATATCTAAGGAATATTCCATGATCTACAACATCACCATACTAGACTGGATTTCCTTTGTTTGGGATAAAGCATATACTTCTGAAAACATGACAATACTTCAATGAGGTATTCCTTCCATGCAATAACTTATAGGGTGCCTTTTTTCCCACATATAAATACCTATTTAGTTTGGAATATAAACTACCTCTTGAAATCCCTTTTTTAGTAATGGAGAGTGATATGATTCTCAATTACCACAATTATGGCCATATTGTTCACATGTCGATTTCTGTGCTCAACAACTCCAGTTTTCTGTAGAGTTATCATAGTATCTACATCATATTGTATCCCACGTTTTTCAAGGTAGTTTTCAAGCTCAATGGATGTATATTCTCTACCATTATCAGACCGTAGAACATTTATTGTCCATCCAGTATCATTCTAGGATATATGGTTATATGTTTTCATGTATTGAAACACTTGACATTTCCTATGTATGACCATTACAGAATCCATTCTACTATAATAATCAATGAAATGAATGGAGTTTCTTTCTTCATGAATTCCAAAAACATTTATTAGACCACATACATTTGTATGAATGAGATCAAGAGGATTTTATGCCTTTTTTCCATCATCATATTTGACATGTATACCAAATTATCTAGAATGAATGAATCAAATTTTTTTTACCATTCACACTTCAGATTGGGGATATCCATGAATATCTTCATCTTATATATCTTTTCCTTGTCTTTATGATTATTGTGACCCAAAATTTGGTGCCAGAAGTTGTTTTTCTTCAATAATCATGAAGAAAATGTTCTCTTTACTATAAAATTGATATAGGTTTCTGTCTGTTATGATTCATTTAATTAGATAATCATTTTTTCTTCTTTTAACAGTGCACACCATTTGATTGAATGTCATTGTAATACCAGAGTCACATTATTGGTTCGCACTCAGGAAATTGTGACAAAACCTATCCACATAAAGAAAGTTGGTATTCTTGAGAACGTTATTGGATAGTTCATTACATACACTACCTTTGATCATCAAAGAACCATCATTGTTGAATCTCACTATTCAATGGACATTTTCAATGAAATTTGATAATAGTTCTACATTTCCCTTCATATGGGATGATCATCCACTATTAAAAATCCATGTGTGGATGTTCTTTTTAGCATTGTGTGCTACTTCTACTAGGTTGGGTTTTTCAATTTTCTTCTTTTCTTTCCATTAAATATTAGTATGAGTGAAGGATAAACATGTCTTTTCAAATATATTCTCCATGTACATAGGTTCATAATACTCACACTCTTCATCCAGAGGGGAGAATATTTATATAAGAACAAAAAAATCTAGTTGGTGAGTATTGACTTGTCTCTATGTTTTGTATGAATTGTTTCTTTCATTCCCCTTCCTACAATCAATAACTTTCTGGAAAATGTTAGAACAATGAAAACAATATCTATAGAAACTTTTTAATCTATATGAATTATGATATGAATTCTTTATCCTTTTTTTACATCCTATCTCTTCCTCATTCAAATAGTTCCTTGCCTCTTCACAGTATGACATGGTATGGACAGTATAGCCACATAACTGACATTTCATAAGTGTAAATGTCTTTTACTTCTATTACTCCTCTTATAAACTTTCCTAGAATGATTTTTTGACTCTCTATCAACTTGGGAAACGTGAGGATAGTTTTTATCCTTCTGTTTAGTCAGATTTGAGACTTTCTTTTTTTGGATAACAATTGTCTTTGGGATATGTCTGACTTTTAGATTACATTTATTTTGGCACATTTTACTTCCAACATTTGATGTTTCAGTATTGAAAAGAATTCCTATTTTTCCCATGCACGAGTTTCATTGATCATTCAAAACGCTTTCAACTTCATCAAAACCAAATGTATATCTATCTAGTAGCTCAACATCAGATAAATTTCCAAACTGAATTTCCTTCTTTATTTCTTTTGTACATGGTTTTCATTAATGTTTACACCAAATAGTAATAAATTCTACTATATGTCCCTCAAGTGTTTTTTAATTCTACTATACTCTATATTTAAGGATATTAATTACAATTTCAGGTTATTCAATTCTAGGATTTAGTTCAACTATTTCTTCAGAGCTTGCAAAAGATTTTTAATTTTTCTTTTCTACCTCCTCAAGTTGATAAATTTATGCTTCCAGTATATCAACATATTATGATAACTATTCCAAAATTTCTTTCCACTATTTTTTTCCCTTTCATTGATTCTTAAGATTAACGAAAGAATCCATAAGATTCAACATGATATTGACATCAGTGGTTAATAGGTTATTTCTAGCTGCATCTCTCGATTGTTCTGATTTTTCAATGGTAGTAATCATTGGTGCATGAGTTACATATTTAAACTCTGGTTCTTCTTCCTAAAATAATGCAGTACCATCATCATCTTCTTCATAGAAAAAAACATTTCTCTATAGTTTGACCATATGTGAAATATACCTTCCTGAAAAAACATTTCTAAGGCTTCTCCATATATTCAGCTTTACATTCTTCATCATCACAATTTCTTGCACATCAAGAAGAAATATTCAAAATCTTCTACAATGAAAAACAATCATGAGGTAAGTTTCTTTCAATTTTCACTTTTCCCTTCAAGAATTTCATGGAAATGAGAGAAATAATTTCTTTTCCTCATTATCTTCATCAATAATATATCCTGAAATTTAATGTTTGTCCATGGAATTTAATTCCATTTCCATTCTTACTCGAGTCGTTGAATTTTATGGTTTGAATCTCCTCTCATATACCACAATGATTCTTAGTAGATTATGAAGAGAATTTTTTGAAATATCCATCTCCCCAAGGGTAGACACCTTTTAATTATAAATATATGGATGTATTCCCATGATTTTCATCATAATATCAATTTCTTTGATTTCTTCTCTAAGTCCCAGTATTGATCCAAAAAATTCAGTAATTTGATTGAAAAATGTATCTTTCTTTTCATCAGGATGCATATTTAAATCATAAAACATATTGTGCAAAAAAATTTAGTTTTTTATCATTCTCTGTGTTTTCATCTTAATATGTATTATCTTGTTTTTCCCACATAAACATTAATAATATAAAAATCATCTCTTATAGATATATCTAATCAAAAAGAGCTGTAGTGAGGTCATTCTGTGCTTTGGAATCTACATCAATCATTTTCATGTCTATATCAGTCATAAACAGCCTGGTTGGATAAGTGGCATATATTTCTTGTTTGGGGGTAAGAAAGAATTCCATTCCCCTATCATTGATTTGATCTTACCATATTTATATAGATACAGAAGTTTCATCAATCAAAGAGTAGGACTCTCCTGACATTCATTGTATTATCCATGTTATAAATGAAGAAAATATTTAACACCGACATCATTTACCATATGATACCACTTGAAGGACCCTAGAACAACCTGAGTAGGGCTAGGTGAATCAAGGTTACAAATTATTCCTTTTAAATGAATGGATATTATTCTCAAATTGGTAGGAACCTACTAAACCTATATGATGGGAAAGATATTAATACAAACAGTCACATGCAATGAAAAGACAAAAAATTTTTACATTGTTCAACACTATGTGCGAATTATAAAAAGTATATGTTGATAGGTTGTTGGTTATTATAAATTCCACTAATATTCATTAGTTGAGGAGTATAAACTTTTAGCATAGTCACTCTATGCCTGGCACACTGCCTTTACATGGTTATGGTAATAACACAATGCATCCCTTGAATAACATCCATTGACTCCTCCTTTCTCACTGTGTTGTGAAGAATCTGAAATCAGTTTATCTACATGAAGGTCACTTCATTTGGTTTGTATTAAGTCATGAATCCTTAACTATAGATAGATTCTCTATTGAATTAATTTCCCCCCTATATATTTAATATGATTTTCTATGTAATGTTTGATAGTAAACTTATCCTTCACGTACTATCCTTCTTTCTCCACATACTGTAGGGCTCTGTGTACCACCTCTATATACCATAACCATGTACCAGCTCTATGAACCATGACCACATACTTCTTGGGAAACCTCTTTTTCATAATTTCTTCACTTCTGCTATTGCATAACACTTCTTCACTATGGACCAACCTATACTCTGTGAACCATCTTTCGCATGCCACCTTCCTTTGTATACCACCTTACTCTATGTACTACAAGATAACCACGGATTGAGTGCTTTTTGTACATATAGACTCTCCAATGCAGTCTTGTCTTCCCTTGGCTGACTATAGAAATCCCATAGGAAAAATTGTTTCTACCCCAACATCATTAAGACATAACCAAATTTACAATGTGATGAATTAATCTGATAAAGTTTTCTTTTCTCTACATAAGAATTGGATTAGTGCTCCTTATTGAGGTTAATTGATCCTCATAATCTAATACTCTGAGATTTACAATATCTTTGATGCGGAACCAACTTCACCACATACCGCAAACCAATTCCATACGTGGTCTTCATAACGCCACACATTCAGTCGTAGAGGTTGATCTCTTCCATGAACCGATCTCCACCTCATTATTTCCAACAAATTGGCATCTCACGCACTATCTCTTTTGAAATCTTCTCTATGCCTTTTTTTCAAATAATTACCATTAATTCTAGAATAGAAACAAGTAATTATTTGAATTATATCTTTCTTAGAACTGGAAACTAAATAATCTTTACAATGTTTTTACTTTTCACCATTTCGTTCTATTCTATTTTTTATATTTTGTTAAATTAATTTATAAGGATATGATTTAAAGATTATTCCCCTTTAGTAAGTATACTAACATAACTTTTAATTAATTGGACATTATCCTAAAAATCCTTAATTTTATATTCATGCATAATGTAGTTTGGTGTAGATTTGAAACATTTTTCTTTTTGTTCTTGTGGTTGTTTAAACATAGAGTGTTTCTCACTTAAATGTAAATTATGAATATTATTTGATATTTAATTATTTTTTCAATAGGGATATATATTTCTCCCCAATCATAGATCAATATTCATCTAATTTAAAAATTGATAAGCTTTCAGAATTGGATGTTGAAGAGTAATAGGGTTGTATATTTTGTTCCTTGGCCATAAAGAATGTATTTTCTTTAAAATTTTATGGATCCTTTTCTAAATAAGATTTAAAAGATTATATTGACTATTCGTAAACACTCCATTTATCCCTCATAGTTTTCATTCTTTTATGCTCATAATTAGTTTCTATGTTATTCATATTTTCATTCATTTATATTTTTTCACTTCTTTCATCCATGAGTAATATAGTTTGATATTACCTATCTACTTTCATTTATAAAAGAGATCTTATTTGAGTTCATTAATGGCTTTATTGAAATTATTGAAACAATTTTTGATTTATTTCTTCTTTTTATCAAACATACTAAAAAATGGGGGTATATGTGCCAGTTCCATTCTAGAACGGGAATTCTAAATCATTTAAGGATACAACATCTTTCATACATTTATTTTCAATTTTTGGAGTAGTAACTATGAGAATATTATTATCCTTTTTATCATTCTATGATCTTATTATTTAGATTTCATTTCATAATTTTACATTATTAATGTCCCAATAAATTCATCCATTTCTAGGTTTATTATAGGAGTGGTCCTTCTTATCCTAGTAGATATTCCATTCCATTTTTAGGGTAAAAATATTAGTGCTTTTAAATAATGATCAGGTTGAGTGATTGGATATTCCAATATTGGAACACCATTTACTATTTTAGTCAATATTCAATTCATTTTAATGATTTATTCCGCATCATACAATATGAATGTGTTAGAATTTATCTTAGAAGTGTTATATCATAATATTATGACATTGTTAATTCCTTCAATTGAAAATATGATTCTTTTCCACATCTCATTGTTATTAGAATACTTTGAAACATTATAGAATTCATTTGGACCAAGTCCACATATAATTTAATTAATGGATCTTGAATTAAAATCATATTTAGATTCTATTAAGGCATCTCATTTACATTGTTTTATAAAAATTTCATGTGATTTCCAAATCATTAAATATATTTTAAAACCAAGATCCTCTTGATAGATAATCATTATTTCTTTCCAATATTCATAATTTTATCTATTATAGTATAGATCTATAATCATTAACATTCCATTTTTATATTCATCCATAGGCATATTTCTTTATATAGACCATTGAATCAATCTTGCAAGATCCTAAAATTTTCTTACAAGAGGACCCCTTTTATATAAATTTTTGCATCAAAATAATATGAAGACACATGAGGGGGTTAATTATGTCTGTTTAAAAATATATACAAAATCAAACTTAATTTCTATTTGTGATTTGAAATTATGTGCAATGATATTTTACTTATATTGAGTATGTAGTGAAAATAGATTTGAAGAAAACAACAATTTTAATATTAATTTGGGGAATAGAGATCCTCGAGTCCACTCCACCAAGAATCTCTTAGTATGTTTTATGACATTCACTAAATATGTCATCTTTTGTTTGACATATCTAAAACTGGGTGAATATAGTTAAAGTCGTACAATAAGTCATGTTATTTCATAGGTACCCTTGAAAACCATAGATTTTTAAGAAAAGGCGACACTCCTCCATGATTTAGTACAAGCAGTTGATTTATCAAATAAAACATGATAAATTATTTTGATGAGAACTAAATTTAGCTCATACATGTAGTAAAAAATGATATATGATGGATCTTATTCTTTAGAATGTAATTTCTTCATGAAAGATGAAATATGATGTGGTTATAGTTGCATATGATATTCAAAGAAAATATACAACATAAGAAAAAACATTTAAGAATAGTAGTGAAAACAATCAGTAGATGATAAACATGTATGTCTCAAATTTGTATCTCATATAATCACATTGATAAAAAATAATAAATGATTTAAAAAAGATACAATAGTACAAGCATAATTTTCAAACAATAAGCGATCAAAACATGAGTGTCCAAAAAGTGTGTCTCTTCAGATAATAAGGGACATTATTACTATTGAGAGGAAGAAACTCTCGATATTTTACAAGATTATTGATTCTATTATGGTCATACAGTTTTAGAAAATCTATCGGATAAACTGCAATATAAATAATTCTCAGTGTATTTCAAATTTGGTATTAAACACCCACATAAATAAAAACTCCCCATAATAAATAACAAGTACATTGAATAAGGGCCTCAGAACAGGTCTTTAAATGGATTTAAATAAGATATTTAATAGGGAATTACTAATTCATAAATTCAAAAAATAATCTGTACATTAAAATACCATAGATGAATGAGTTAAATGTTGGGTTGCACTGTATAAGGTATCTTCAAAATTATGATTTAAAACTTATGGTTGATACTAAAAGTGGATTTTATGAACCATATGTTATGTACACAAACAAAGGTTATCTAAAAAAATCAGGGTTCCCAATCCTAACATTTATAATAAAATTGGATTTTAAAGGTATCTATCCTTAAAAATCTAGGGTTCTTGACACTAACATTTACATCAAACATAGAGTACTGTTGACGCCGAAAAAAATCCCGCAACTCACGGAGGAAGTTTCGAAATGACGAAGCGAAGTCATATTCGGAATCAGAGGCCCAGGAAGTGGTGCGTGAAATAAAGGAGGATCCGCGCACAAAAAAGTTCTGCGTGCAAAGTGCTCCCGGGATTCGCGGAATTGGACCGGTGAGGCGCGCAATAATTGCGCGCCCTGTGTCTCCACGGCGAGAATTTGTGCGCAAGTGTTCTCGGTGCGAAATGCTTAGCGCCCCGCCTGGATTCTATGCCGGAGGTCACCTATAAATATAAGGTGACCCCGAACGGTTTGGGGGTTGAGGAATCCTAAGTGACTCTCGTGCACGCAATTCGGCAACCCCCGCGCGAAAGATGACATCCAGGTAATCCCGAATTCCGCGCAGCCTTGCCCCGGAGTTCTCCTTTGCGCGCAAATCCACCGGCTTCAGTGAATCTGCCCCTTTCCCCGGTTTCCCTACTTATGCGCAATCCGTGGGTCGTGCGCGCAATACCCTGCCGTGCGCGCAAAACCTTGCGTGCAATTCCCTTTTCGCGCGCAATTCCAATACTTCAATTGTGCGTCGTCCCGGTGTTTTGCGCGCAAATCGTCCCTTTTACACGCATAGAGCCGAGGACCCCTCACCTTGACGCCCCTTGGCTGCCCCCTGCACCGGCACCTGATGTCTCCCCTACCGGGCATGCGCGCCATGTGTTGTTTTCCCGCACAGCCTTCCAGGCTCGAGCGAAGTAACCTCAAAGTCCCTTGGGCCGTGTTTCCCGTTGCGTTGCTTTGCCTTATGCTTCTCCGCATAGGCACGCTAATGGCTATTGCTTCTATGCATAGCCATGCTAACGTGGACCCCCCGGTGGTTTGCCCTACGACCCCCTTTCACCACGGCCTTGCCGATGCCTTCCCTTCCACAAGGGGTAGAGGGCGTTGGGCATGTAAGCCCTAGGGGTGTGGAGCAAACCCACCTCGTCGAAGCTGCATGACGTTAAACTGCTAAGCACCTCGTCCTTAACACAAGACGTTAAACTGTGGTCCGACCCCGTGCTTCACACGCATGGTCCCCCCAGCTCGGACATTTTTTACGCCACTCGTCTCCATGGGAATGGACTCTTCCTCACATGGAATGAGATCCTCCTTTTCGGAGCGGCGTTTGTCCACGGGGGAAAGGGCCGCCTCAGAGCTTAAGCCCCTAAACTTTTGTACGGATGATTGCACCCGTGCATCTCCGTACTTCCCCCCTACCAAGGCCAGTGGAGTCTGTTTCCCACTGCGCTTTGTTGCACCATGGGCCTCCACCCTGGAGTAAGCCCCGGAACCAAGGGCCGCTAACCACGCGTAAGCCCCTATTTCTTCTTTGGGCCACTCAATGCATAAGCCCCATTCCACTTCTCATGGACGAACCCTTCGCGACGTGATCATCTGGTCCCTGGTGCCTCTTGTTTCCCACACCGAGCATGACTCACATGGGCTTAGAGTGCGCATCGACCATGACATCCTCCTATGGGCCGCCTCAGAGCGTAAGCCCCGTCCCAGCGAACTACGTGGACTTTGATCTGTGCTAGCGCACGGTACGTAGGAAGCCTCCACGAGGTTCAAGCCCACCACCCGGTCGTCCCGACCTTTCCATGTCGGTTCCCTAACCACCTTGGGCCGCCTTAGAGCGTAAGCCCCAAATCATTCGTCCCACATGACGTTAAACTGTATTCTGTCCCGCATGACGTTAAAATGTATTCCATCCCGCATGGCGTTAAACTGTATTTCGTCCGGCATGACGTTAAACTGTATTCCGTCCCGCATGACGTTAAACTGTATTCTGTCCCGCATGATGTTAAACTGTATTCCTTCTCGCATGACGTTAAACTGTATCACGTCCCGCATGACGTTAAACTGTATTCCGTCCCACATGACGTTAAACTGTATCCCCCCTCTTGGGCCGTCTTAGAACGTAAGCCCCATGCTTCACCCCACCATCCATCCTAATCCTTACCCAGGCCGCCACATCCCGGTGAGATCATGCCACCCTTTCCCACTCCATGTCATACGGGATGCCGCCCACGTGCTGGCCCCAACATCGGTGTTTCCCCCAAGGTATCCTTTAACCCGATCCATCTCCGCAAGACGTTAAAATCACGACATACCCCGTATTAAACATGGGAAGCTGAGGAAAAACTCAGATGGTACACATTCCCCGCATTCGATGTGGGATGCCTCGGGCTTCCGCGCCCTCGAGAAGCCCTGTGATGAGGGGCCAAAGACAGACATGTCGACGATGCCTCAATGTGGCCATTCTTCTCACTGTAGGTTGCTGTCCTGACAAGACCCTTTGGAGCGTCTTGACGGAAGCAGCGTAATTAACTGCCGTCCATGTAGATATGGCACCGGGAATGAGCTTCACGAATCCGTCTTAAGTCTTTGAGGGAGACCCGGACTAGGTGACGAGCTCCGAGGAGGAATCCACAGAAGGAAGAACCGACATCCCATCATCCCGGTTTAGATCAAGGAGCATACGTCCCTGAACAAGGAATGGATTCCACCCGCCATTGGAAAGTGGGAATGCGGGGCCACAAGCAGTGCGCCCTCCCCGGCGGACTGACATGTGCGCCCCGGCGAAAGCGTCAGAAACAAAAAATGGTGAACCCAACATGAACCTCTTCTCCTCAACACGGGGAAATGTAGCCATTGGAGCATCGGAATAATAGCATGTCGCCATGTCCGGGTAACCCTCACCGGGACGTGAACCCGCCAGGGGTCGAGGCCGTCAGGACGTTGATTACTTTGTTCTGTGACGTCGTCAGCATGGTTCCCTCTCGCCGAACACTGAAGACGGAATGATGCTGGGCCTTGCTTGTCGATCTCCTTTCCTGTTGATACTAATGGGTTCATCTCCCTGTTTCTAGGAATCAGATCCCTACATTAAGAGATCTATCGCCACCTTCCCACCGGCGCAGGGGCAGGGGCAGTGCCGAAGCGGCTACCTCGCGCGGTCCCACCTATCCCACGGCCGCTCCGACTTCGACCGCTGTAGAAGCCAGGCGCTTGCGCCCCCTCTCCCCATCAGAAATCATCCAACGTCGGGTGATCAATAACCTGGTTCGTAGGTATGATGAGGAAGGGATCATCCCCACCAGGGGCATGGCCCGCTTGGATCTAGAGGCGGCCGTGCCTCACCAACATCACCGCCCTTGAGGTCTACGTAGGGAGCCGCTGCTCCCCACGCGGACGTTCAACCACTTCGGGAGCCTATCCCCAGAGTGCTGTGACACATCCCTCCCCTACGCCAATGAGGTGGGGGATGTCCGGGTCCACCCGATCGGCGATCCATCATAGGGGTTACCAGCAAGAACCCCCACCAGGCTGGGTCGATGCCGCCGCCCGACTCCCCGAGCCGAGGAGCAGGAAATCTTCATGCCCGCACCGCCGGCTCCAGCTCATCTGACTCGACGCCAGCGTCGGGCACGAGTGGGGTAGAATGCCCATCCTGGGGCACCAGCATCAGTATCCATTGTGGCCCCAGCCACTGCTGACTCCTTTTCCCAGATCCCTGCGCATGTTGAGCAGGGGCAGCCGCGTGCCCGACTGGGATCGAAACCCCGACCGCCCCGCAGGCAGGTTGGGTTGAATCTCCCGGTCGCGCACACTAGCAATGGCCACTGTGGGCGAATCCACGGTAGTGCCGCTCACCATGAAGGCTCATCCCGTTCCACCAATCTGGGAAGCCAAAAGCTTCTTTGCAACGGCTATGCTTCGGGTACGACTCCTTCCAGCACCCACCGCATGGGGTATGAGATCACTCCCCCTACCGCTGGTCACGAGCATGGAGCCGTTGTGTATCTGGTCGTTCACTCACATGGAGGTCCTCCCGATGTCCCGTTCGACATCTGTCCCGGTTCTTCTCGCACCTCGGCCTTCGGTCCCCTATGCCCCTGCTCTATTGTGGCCAGGGGACCCGATGAAGAAAGTCGTCCCTACCCTGAGGAACTACCCAGGGGCAGGAAGGGAAAGCATCATCACTGTCAGAGGAATGTCAGGGGAGTCCAGACGAGAATCAGACCAGTCCGTTTCTCGGATTCCGAGGTAGAGTACGACTCAATGATGGAACCCCCCCCCCCAACCTTTCGAGTTGAGGCTGGGGATTGGGACGCGGCGCTTCAGTCTCGTACTCCCCGAATGCTAGATCCGTATGAATCCCTCCTCCCTTCAGAGGTATATCCAGGAGGACGAGGATTTAGTGTACCACCAGGGATCAAGCCCGCAGTTGCCGCTGATCTCCTCGGAAGCACCTCCCGCCCCTGTATGGGAGGGTGAGGAGCTTGTCTGGGGACCGACATTAGGATTGCGAGGCGACACACCCTCGGCGAGCACCATCGTTGAGACAGGAGGCCCATCCGCCTGCCCATCCTATCGCGACGTGGCGGCCAGGGCACTGCAACCTCGGGAGGATGACCCAGGGATCGGTGGCCAATCTGCCTGTTCACCGTATTCCCCACCGGCCAGCCCACCGCCTCGACGGCCTACCTCGGTGCCATTGCCAATTCCCCGACTTTCCTCAGTGGACGAGCAGGGGAGGCAAGTTCCGAACCCCGAGCCGGAGCCATGGAGCTTCTGGACCGTTCTTGCAGCAGACCACTTCCCTGAGAAGTTTTGGCCAGTCACAGAATCAGGTTTTGATGTGCCAGAGTCACTCACCCCGGGAGAGTCTGAATGCTTCCACCAGATTCTTCGGGTGACTCACTCCCGCCTCCGTCATCAGCTGGCACCTTATCCCGGGATCCAAGCGCACCTCGAGGAGATTGGTAAGCAGTGCCGCCGGGTTGACCTAGCAGCACTCCCTGCGGTCCGGCACCCCGAGTCACTGGGCCTCCACGAGGCCCTTCAGCAACAATGCGTCCAGAGTTTTCAAGTACTCCGCAGAGTTATTGAGGCGGCCATCCCCCATGTGCACATCCGCGGGAGGGGCAGTATGCTACTCTCCTCTTCTGTGTGATCCGCCGGCAGCCTGACCCACTGGGCAGCCTTGAGGGAACTTCGCCAAGGGCAGTAGCAGTCAACATGGATAACCTTTCAGATGAGGGAAACATTGTGGAACCCCTCGACGGGGACTCACCCCTCGAGGACAGGCCGCTACTGGACCCATCTGGGAGGATTACTTGCCAACAGAGGATCCTCCTAGGCCTTCCTGTACCCACGGAGGCACTGGCGCTGAGTCGAAACATCGGCAAGGGTAAAGAGCCCGTCGGGCCTGTGAAACTCACCGACCCATTTGACTCAGTGCAGAAGGCAGAGGAAGATCCCGAGAAGTCCACGCTGCGCCAACAGCTAGCCGAGCAAAAAAGGATGGTTAATGAGCTCCTGGACGAACGCATTGCAGAGCGGCGGCCTGTCTACGACAACCCTAGACCAGGACAGCAGGGGCAGGAGAATCTACCCCTTGCTGAGATCCCCTCAGGCAACTGTGACCGTGTCGTGTTTGCCGACAGGGGAGACACCGGAGCCCATGGAAAGAGGGCGCGATATGTTTCGCTGAACCCTCCCGAGCAGCGAGGCAACCTGGGAGACCCTGCTCGGTTTCCTCCCGCCGCTCCGACAGTCGCTCCGCCAGCTGCCCCCCGAGCTGCTGAGCGCGAATATCGTATCGAAGGGCCTGGAAATGCGATTGTGGTTATAGATCCCCGACAGGACATGAATCGCATCCGGATGATCTGATGGAGGTACTCATCACTCGCTTGGAGGTCATGGAAACTCGGCAGGTGGCAATCCCACCGGATGGCAAGCCGTACCCCACATGGGTGGATGACATGCCGGCTCCGCCAGGATTTGGGAGTCCCACTTTTGCCCCATTAATGGGACCGGAGACCCGCCACATCACCTGGCCCACTTCAACTCGAGGTGCGTTCCTATGTTGGGGACTTCGGCGCAGCAGGAGGCTGCCAAGCTCCGGTGCTTCGGTCAGACGCTGGAGGGACCAGCGTTTATTTGGTACAGCCAGCTCCCTGTTGGATCAATAACTAGCTGGGAGGACCTTCGTCGACAATTACTCTACCAGTTCAGTTCCACAACCCGGAAGATGAACATTGCAGACCACTTCAGGTGCAAAAAAAGCCCAAAGAGCGAGTCACGGACTTCGTCGCCCGATGGAAGGGGCTCACGTACTCCCTTGACATGCCACTGACTCAAGAGCAATTACTGACAATGTGTGCGGGGAACGTCAAGGCGGATTTGGTTCCTTCCCTGATCATGCAGAATTACCCTGGAGGGTTCCGGGAATTCTCGGACAAGGCTCAGCGCCTCGAAGAAGCCCTGCAACAGGCCAGCCAGGCACGTCCGCTGCCTCCTATGATCTCCGCAAGGAGAGCCGCCAGAGCCGAGCTGGCTGCTGCGGCGCAGATAGAGGCCCCCAGACAGCTAGAGTTGCTGCCGATGAGGCCAGCTCAGCAGGCTCATAGGTGTCCACCCCCACAGCCTCCGGCCCAGCAGCGACCACCTCAAAATCGGCAGGCGCCTCTGCGTAACGCACCGCCACCACCTAGGCAAGGTAATCCGGCTCTGCCTCCTCGGCCTGCTCCTCTGGTCCTTGGCCATGGTCATCCCCCAAGGGTCCCCTTTCCAGGCATAAGGAACCGGGCTTACTCGTTTGACGAGGCCCAGGTCCCAGGTTATTTCCATAGCGCCTTGGAGCAGAGGATTGTGTGACTGCCTGAGTGCCGGAAGCCAGAAGAGGCGTGTCTCGCGGATCTCCCTGACTACTGCCCTTATCACCGGTTCCTAGGACACACCATCCAAAAATGCTATGTGTTCAAGGATTGGCTCCAAGACCAGATTGACAACTACATAGTCAGGTTGGGCCCAGCCCCGGCACAGGTGGCAGGTGTCTTCATGGGATCAGATGGCAGTAGTGACGACGGGGATGGGTGGGAACAAGTTTCCGACAGTGGGTCCTGGAAGTATAATGACTGGATGGCCCGCAGGATGGTTGCCCGTGCCCATGACATCATCTGTTCCTGCCTAGACTAGCCAGAGCCCTCAGAATCCATGAGTGCCGCTTCTGCCTCGTCGTCCCAGCCTGCTTCTTCCCAGAAGAGTAGGCGGCGACGCAAGAAGAAAGAACGCGCCCTGCCATTGTCATCATCTTCTCGCACGCTTGGAGATTTCATGCCCCCGGGAATGGGGGTCCCTCTGAGACCCCGTTCTTTAATGGATGACTCCTCACCCGGGAGCCCAGGGTACACTTCGGTTAACACCATAGAGTTGGTAAATCTCTTTGTGGCTCCCGACGATGAGGAGCGCCAGGTGAATCTTCCCGAGAGCCCGAGGTACACTTCGGTTAACACCGTAGAGTTGGTAAATCCCTTTGTCGCTCCCGACGATGAGGAGCGCTGGGTGAATCTCCCTGAGAGCACGGGGTATGCTTTGGTTAACACCGTAGAGTTGGTAAATCCCATTGTGGCTCCCAACGATGAGGAGCGCCGGGTGAATCTCCCCGAGAGCCCGGGGTATGCTTCGGTTAACACCGTAGAGTTGGTAAATCCCTTTGTGTCTCTCAACGATGAGGAGCGCCGGGTGAATCTCTCCGAGAGACCGGGGTACACTTCGGATAACACCGTAGAGTTGGTAAATCCCTTTGTGGATCCCGACGATGAGGAGCACCGGGTGAATCTCCCCGATGTCCCCAGCCGTCGTCAACGTCGACGGAGCCGTGGCTACGTGAATCGCCAGGGCACGACGTTTGTCACCTCCAGTTAGGTCGTGAACGCCACCGAGACCAGGCAGCAGGCCCGGTGTAGAGAGCAGCACTCGCAGCTCCCTCATCCGATGACAACAGGATCCCTTCCACCACCATTCGTGTTGCTGGATCGGGCGGAATCGCCTTGACCACATCGAAACCAGCTCAGCCCTGTCGTTGGCCAACTACGGCCTTCCGGTCCTAGCATGGCAGCCACCTCCCGGGCTTCAGCTAGTGAACAGCGGGACACACCTGGTACCAGTTAGTCACCATTCCCGCCAGAAGGGCCCGTCATGCCCCCAATCGCAGAGCGACCTCCAGTAAGCAGAAGCTCACAATTGGCGTGAAAGTATGATGTCCTGAAACATCTGGCCGGCATTCCAGCGAGGCTTTCCATCCTGGAGGACCTCCGCCTGTCATCTTAAATGCACGAGACTCTCTCCGAGGCTCTGAGGAGCACTCTCTAGTTTGAAACGGAGGTAGCGGCAGCAGAAGCCTTCCACACCGAGGTGATTGAGGACGCCGAATGTCAGGCGGTTATCTCATTCTCTGGTGAAGATGAAGACCCTCCCATACAGGGGCACATCCGCCCGCTGTACATCACCGGCCAGTTCAATGGCGTGGAGGTCCGTCGTTGTCTTGTCGACACGGGTTCTGGGTTTAACTTGATCCCAACTCGGACACTGCGAAAACTGGGGTTGTCTGAGGATGATTTAACTCCCTCCGACCTCAGAATCCAGGGGTATGATAGGACCGAGCAAACTCCACTCAGCAAGATTCGTCTGAAGACCCATTTCGGAGGCTTAATTGCCAATACTGAATTCATGGTTGTCTCTCAGGACAATGCCTATAATGCTTTGATGGGCAGGTCGTGGCTCCATCTTCACGCAGCGGTTCCCTCATCATACCATCAGTGCCTCAAATACTCCCTTAAGGGTCGAGTGGGTGTCCTCCAAGGAGATGCGTCCCCGTTTTCCTCTTGTGAAGCTCGTTACCTGGACGCAGACTATTACAAGAGCAAGGACAAGCAGATCTTGGCAGGTGAGGTTGAGCATGCCACTGTCGCGAGTGATCCCCGGTTAGGTTTGGATGAGGCATATGTATTCCCCATCAATTGGTTGGTGGCCACAACTCCCGATATGGGAGAGTTCTTTGTTGTCTCGGGTACCAGAGGAATGCATATTTTTGGGTCTAAGCGACGGTGGGAAATCACCTCGTACTCTTACACCAACCAGGGCCGGGTGATCCCTGAGCCTCCTACCCCCATGCGATATCGGGACGTTAGGCTTATGGTAACGGCGGTGCCTCATACGTGCATGTTTCATCGAGCCGGGATCGACCAGCTCAGGCCAACGCGACACCACTTCTTCGATGTCATAAAGCGTGGCCCCTTGGGCTGCAGGCCGGATGGGATTGGATCAACCACCTTTGTCACTACGGTCTCCGCGGTGCATGAGCCTCCCATTGTGATAACCTCTACCTCCCAAGCCGGTGCTAGCTCCCCATCAGGGTCGAGCTGCCCTGAAACGGCTCCCACCGTGGATGATCTTTCCCCAAGCGGAGAAGAAGACATGAGAGATGCTCCTCCTGCCTTTGAGGAGGGCGTCTCCGCCACGGTTGACGAGCTCGTACAGGTGAACCTCGGTAGTGAGGCGGACCTGAGGCCCACATTGGTCAGCGCTGCTATCCCTCCCGAGGAACGGAAACGGGTACATAGACTTCCTCAAACATCACCATGATGTGTTTTCCAGGAGTTAGGATGAGATGCCGGAACTAGATCCCCAGGTAGCCTTCCACCGCCTTGGCCTCCCGGCAAACCATCGCGGGTTCAAGAAGCCTCCCAGAAAAAATGCACCCCTTTCACGGTGCCATGGTTGAGGCTGAAGTTGATAAGCTCATTAATGCCAACTTCGTCAGGGAAGTCCAGTACCCCAGGTGGCTAGCCAGCATTGTGCCCGTCAGGAAGAAGAACGGGCAGATCATGGTCTGCATCAACTTCCACAATTTTAATCGCCACTGTCTAAAGGATAACTTTCCCCTTCCAATGATAGAGTTGTTAATCGACGCAACGGCTGGGTTCCAAGCCCTCTCTTTCATGGAAGGGTACTCCGGGTATAACCAAATCCGGATGGCCCTCGAGGATGAAGAGTACACTGCCTTCAGGGCCCCCCAGGGCACTTTCTGCTATCGGGTTATGCCCTTCGGCCTGAAGAATGCCGGTGCCACCTATCAACGGGCTATGCACCGCATATTCAAGCCGATCCTCGGGACGCTGGTGGAGTGCTATGTAGTGACCTGGTGGTTAAATCTTGTCAGCGCCAGTACGATCTCAAAGACCTTAAGAAAGTGTTCGGTTTGCTCCGTTCTCGTCACCTGAAGATGAACCCGTTGAAGTGTGCCTTCGGGGTCACCTCCAGAAAGTTTCTTAGATTCATCGTCCGGTATCGAGGTATCGAGATCGACCCCGAGAAGATCAAGGCCATCAGTCAGATGCCTCCCTCGAGTAATATTCGGGAGTTTTGAGGCCTCCAAGGCCACTTAGCCTATATACGCCGATTCATTGCGAATCTGGCCGGCAAGTGTAATCCCTTCTCTCGGCTCATGAAGAAAGGCGCTGCCTATGGGTGGGATGAAGAGTGCCAGCCCGCTTTTGAGGAAATCAAGCAGTATCTGCTTCAACCTCCAGTCCTGATGCCACACATTCCCGGAAGGCCGCTGGCCCTTTACGTGACCGCCCTGGACCGATCCCTCGGCGCCCTTCTCGCCTAGAAAAATAACGAGGGAACAAATAATAGCCTCTAATACCTCAGCCGCATGCTCCTCGACGAGGAGATTAGATATTCTCCCATCGAAAAGAGCTGCCTGGCGCTCGTGTTTGTCGTGCAAGATGTTTCGACACTACTTGCAGCACCATGAGGTACAGTTAGTCTCTCGGGTAGACCCGTTGAAATACATCCTATGTCGGCCTATGTTGACCGGCCGATTGGCACGCTGGGAGGTGGTCCTCCAGTAGTTCGACATTAGGTTCGTATCTCAGAAGGCCATCAAAGGACAGGCGTTGGCAGACTTCTTAGCTGCTCATCCAACCTCTGCGGACCAGCCGCTGGATGCGGGCTTTCCTGATGAGGCAATCCTCTCAGTCGATCACACCACTCCATGTTGGAAAATTCACTTTGATGGTGCCTCCCGAAGCCCTACCGGTGGAAGGCTCAACGATCCTAGGCTTAACAGAGTGGGCCTGGGTATCGTCTTCATCACCCCGGAGCAAGCCGTGCTGCCATATTCATTCTTATTGTCATAGGGCTGCACCAACAATGAGGCAGAATATCATGCCCTCATCACTGGCCTCGAGTTGGCTCTGGAGGTTAATGTGCCCCACCTGTATGTAAAAGGGGACTCTGAGCTAGTCGTCAAGAAGGTTAATAGTGACTACGCTGTTAGGGAGCCAGAGCTCGTGCCGTTGCTGGAGTGCACCCTCCATCTAATGGCTAAGTTCACCTCCTGGCCAGATGTCGTTCACGTTCCCCAGTCGCAGAACAGTCGAGGAGATGCTTTGGCCAGCCTGGCCGCATCACTCGCGGAGCCCGAGCAGGATGACCTAATCATCCACGTGGCGCACCGAAGAGTCATTGCTCTTGTTATCCAGGAGGGCGGTCGTGGCCCGCAAGTGAACCATCTCACCACTCGTGCCCCCGCGCCGGGACCCCCCGGGGCTCCAGGCATGGTGATCGAAACAGTTCCTGACTAGAGGACACCTCTGGTTGAATATCTCCGGCACGGAAATCTTCCGATGGACCGAGCGGAGTGGGAACGAATCCGGCACTACGCTCCGTAGTTCACCCTTCAAAGCGGTCCTAGTCGTGAGCATCTCCTTTACAGGCACGGGTTTGATGGTATTCTCCTCCGTTGTCTTCAAGGAGTTGAGATCCCACAGGTCATGCAGGAAGTGCATGCTGGCTCGTGTGGCGCCCACCAGGCCGGGTCGAAGTTGTCCCACCAGATTCGGAGACTGTGATACTTCTGGCCCTCCATGATCCACGACTACATCGAGTATGCCAAGAGGTGCCATGCGTGCCAAGCTCATGATAAATTTGTGCATCGGCCACCGGAGCCTCTCCATACTACTATGTATTCTTGGCCCTTTGTAGTCTGGGGGTTGGATGTCGTAGGGCCCTACCCGCCGGCGACGGCCCGCCAGTGCCGGTTCATCTTAACCGCCACAGATTTCTTCTCAAAGTGGGCAGAGGAAGCCTTGCTTAGGGAAGTCAAGGCTGGTTCCATCGCCGACTTCGTGAGTTCCAATATCATTCATCGGTTTGGAATACCTCACGCTATCCTCACGGATAACGGAACCAACTTCCGAGCGGCTGAGCTGAAGAGATTGTACGCCAAGTACAACATTCGCTCGAACTACACCTCCCGATATCATGCACGGGAAAATGGATAGATTGAGGCATTTAACAAAACCCTCTCTAACATTATGCAAAAAAATGTCGGTCAAAACAGGAAAAGTTGGCCGGAAAAGCTCCCCAACGCCCTCTGGGCTTATAGGACGACGACTCGCAATTCCACCCAGGTGACCCCATATTCCCTGGTGTACGGAGCTGAGGCCATCCTTCCCATCGAGGTCCAACTTCCCTCATTGCGCACGGCAGTCTACGACCAGCAAGCGCCGGACAGAGTTGCCGAGATCCGTCTAGCCGAATTGGAAGCGCTGGATGAAAGTAGGCTTCGCGCTTTGCATAACCTGGAAAGGCATCAGAGTAGGATGGATCAAGCTTTCGATAAGAAGGTTCGCCTCCACTCCTTCATGAAAGGTGACCTTGTGTTGGCTCTCAGAGCGCAAATGATTCCTGGCAGGAAACCACCGAAGTTGGAGCCCAAGTGGGAGGGACCCTTTATTGTCCACAAGGTCTATCCCAATGGTGTGTATTCCTTGGTGACTATGGATGGAGAGCGTATCACTCCTCCCTTCAACGCCAGGTTCCTCAAGAAGTATTTTTCTTAAACGATGGTCCTACATGACCTTAAACTGTACAGTCAAGTATGACCTTAAACTGTATGGTCCAGCATGACCTTAAACTACACTTTGCCCTATGTCTGGGCTCTTCTTGGTCAGAGTTCTAAGACCTAAAACTAAGATCTATATTACATCCAACACGACGTTAAACTGTATTGCCAGAACTACGTGTGGCTTTATTTCCATCCTAAGGGGATATGTAGGACTACCTGAACACCTAGATGTCAGGTCCAGCCCCATCTCTTAGGAGACCCCACGATCCCCCGGTGCCCAGGGTGTTTGGAATTACGCCCCCTCTTTTGCCCAGGGATCTGCCATCTCTTTGCCGCTCTCGGACTGAGCCCTCTGACCCTTTCCAGTGGTCTGCAGATGTGCTCAAAGCACTTTGGTCTAGAACTTGGAGTGCCAGATTCGACTTAGGAAAATTCCATCCACTTTCCAAGCTTCGTGTTCCCCTTCATTCGGGCCCCTGTCATCTTTCATACCCGGAGGGACCCCCAAGAACGGTCTGGATACAACGCCCAAGGGCTCTCCTACCATCATGGGCCAACGCCCCCGAGGGTTTCAGACAACAAATTGATACAAATCCCACATTTTGAACATGGTCAGTGGTTGATGCTCATTTGTTTGTCCCCATGGCTAACATGACAGGATGCTGTGTTGGGAACATGGTCAATAGTAGTCCCCAGTCATCATGCCAGTTCCCCAGGCCCTGAATGTTGGTGGCATGGTTCATTTCATTATCTGCCCCACTGTGCCAAGGTGGAATCTCGACACTCCTTGTACTAACCCTCAGTACACCCCCGCACATCAGACAGACCGAGCTGCGTAACGGTGTCTCTCGAGTCTCCCGCGATCTGAGCACTAGAGTATGTGCTTGGGTCTCTTCTTTACGGGTTGTGTGCCGCTTGACCTCCATCCTATTAGGGGAGTGAGGAGTCGCCTAGACATTGCGTTTCGGGCCCAGCATAGCTAGGAGGTAGCATCTTCTTCCCCTCCCTGATTGTTGAACCCTCCTAGGCTCTTTTTCCCGAGGCTCCTCTCTCAGTTGGTCCAAACCATATGACCTTAAACTGTGTTGTTGGTCCAAACCATATGACCTTAATCTGTGCTGTTGTTCCAAACCATATGACCTTAAACTGTGCTGTTGGTCCAAACCATATGACCTTAAACTGTGTTGGTGGTCCAAACCATATGACCTTAAACTGTGCTATTGGTCCAAACCATATGACTTTAAACTGTGCTATTGGTCCAAACCATATGACCTTAAACTGTGCTGTTGGTCCAAACCATATGACCTTAAATTGTGCTGTTGGTCCAAACCATATGACCTTAAACTGTGTTGTTGGTCCAAACCATATGACCTTAAAATGTGATGTTGGTCCAAACCATATGACCTTAAACTGTGGTGTTGGTCCAAACCATATGACCTTAAACTATGCTGTTGGTCCAAACCTTATGACCTTAAACTGTGCTGTTGGTCCAAACCTTATGACATTAATCTGTGTTGTTGGTCCAAACCATATGACCTTAAACTGTGATGTTGGTCCAAACCATATGACCTTAAACTATGTTGTTGGTCCTACCACACGACCCTAAACTCTGACATTATCGTCCTGGCCGCATGATGAAAAAAGGAACTGCATTGTGGTGACCTCGCTGTAGAGGACATCACGTTGGGTATTGGTTTTATGCCATGCCATTTGTCAATTCCTATCACGGCTTGATGCTTGTGGCGACACCATGTCCTGCTACTCTGGGTCTGTCGCTTCACAAAAAAAAACCACTCACCTTAAAGGACAAACAAGGTTTATCAAATGCCGCTTCTTTTAGTGAAAGGGCCACGCCCGCACACCCCCTTTTCCTTTGGCACTGGTATCTTACCATGTCACTTTCAGAACTACGTATGGATTGATTCTCATCCTTATGAGATATGTAGGAACGCCTGGGGCACTTCCCCGCGGGTCCAGTCTACCTCCATGTTCAGTCCCTCGACTCGAGCATTTCCCCGGAGAGCACATGTTATGTAGGGCTTAGTTCCTCCTTCACGTCGGGTTTTGTAGCCGCCTGGCCATGTGTCCGTTTCTACCCTATCCTCATGGTTCGAGCTCTAAGACCTAAAACTAAGATCCTCATGGTCCGAGCTCTAAGGCCTAAAACTAAGATCCTCATGGTCCGAGCTCTAAGACCTAAAACTAAGATCCTCATGATCCGATCTCTAAGACCTAAAACTAAGATCCTCATGGTCCGAGTTCTAAGACCTAAAACTAAGATTCGTATTCCGTCCCGCATGACGTTAAACTATATTCCGTCCTGCATGACGTTAAACTATATTTCGTCCAGCATGACGTTAAACTATATTTCCAGAACTACGTGGGCTTGATTCTCATCTTTATGAGATACGTAGGACTGCCCATATGTTTCATCTTGGGTCCATCCCCATGGATAGCTGAACACTGTCCTTCTTTATTGCCGGCCCCTCAGCCCGACTTCATGAGAAATGGTGTCATCAGGATATCTACCTCGAGCATGTTCGGGATGCCCCATGGTAATGATGGGAAGCGGCAGTTCTCTCGCCAAAGAAGTCCTGCCTGGAAATTGGGACGACCCGTGATCAGGTTGGTACGTCCGCCTAATGCGCCCCCGCCCTGGCGGTGCAATATCGAGAGTGTTGGACTCTGTTCGAACAAGCCACCACTCCACCTCCCGTGCTTTGCGTTCCCCCTTATTCAGACCCTCATTTCCTTTCGCGTTTGACGGGACCCCCTAACAGTATGGATGCTCAACCTATGGTCTGTCTACTGTCCTGGGCCAACGTTTCAGAGAACTGGTCATGTTTGACGGGACCCTCTAATAGTATGGATGCTCGATCTATGGTCCGCCTACTGTCCTGGGCCAACGTTCCATAAAACTGACCAACGATATTTCATTTAGGCCCCGTGTTGCGAACATGGTCAGTGATCAACCCTCATTTATTGTCCTCCCATTCCGGGCCAACGTGATATAGGTGCTGTGTTTCCGCCACGGTTGACAGTTATCCTCCATGGTTGCACCCCATTTGGTTCCGAATTTGGGTAGCGTGATGCACCCTTTCTCTCCATCCCCCTGTGTTCGGATGGATTTCAATGCCCCCGGCATTTCCCCGCTCGTGTGTTGAGACACATTGAGAAGTCGACACATCAATCGGCCCGGGGTCTCTTCAAAAGTCCAAGGCCCGATTTTGGACGCCTGAAGCTTGGTCAATGCCCCGCAGTTGAACGGAATGATGGTACGGGCACCTCTTTCTTCTTGTTGGGCATGTCCCACATGAGCCTAGGGGTGAGTTTTTATTCGTTTCGAAACTATATTTGAGCGCATTAAACCAAGGGTACAAAAGAGTGCATTTTGCCATATATTTGATTAAGACGATGAGCAATACAGGCAAAACATCATGAGATGGCGAAAACAAAGCCCTCAGGGTTTAGCATGCTGAAGCGATCTTTCCAGCGCTACTACCCTCTGGTTAGTAGCCTCCAGGACTGCTTTTCTCTCTTCGAAGACTCTCTCCTCATCGGCTACCACAGAGCGCAGCTCATCAGCCCTAGCTTGTGCTTGCGCCCGCTCGCTTCGAAGCACGGTCATCTGGTGACTCTCCTGCACCAGTTGTTCCTGGGCATCAGCCAGCTGGGCGGTCAGTTGCTCTACGAGCTCAGAGCATGTTGCGATGAAGACCTCTTTATCTACTGCCTGCCCTTCGAGGTGCCGGACTTCTTGCTCCGCCCTTAGCAGCGTTTGAGCACTCGTCGATCCTTCCTGGCACTGAGAAATGTCGGTGCACCGGCTACTCTCACGCATCTTCTCGGCCATGTAATCACGGACCGTTAGATGAAGGCACTGAGCATCAGCCCCTCCAACGCACAGGAAGCACAGCCAGGTTTGAAGTGATCCCATCCACCTCATCCAATCAGACTGGGGCTTCCTGAGAAAGCACTGGATACACTTCCACCCCTTGCGCCGTGTCATCCGGCTCTCCTCGGCTTCCTCTGAGTCTGAGTCATCAATCTCCTCAGGGTCAGCAGGTAGGTATATAGGGAAGACCGCCAGCAGATCAGCAGAAGGATCCACCCCAGGGATGTCTTCATGAGGAATAGAATCCTCGACGTCCGGGCGACCTTCCCTCGCCCCAACAGCAATGACGCCTCCACCAGCTTCCGACCATGTTCCGGGAACAGCGCTGCTGATTTCCGCCGCCCTTTGTTCATCTATTGTCAGGGCCAAATCAGTGTAGAGAGCATGTTCCGAGCGAGGTGGTATGTTCGCCGCCAGTCCACTCGCGGATGGCCCAGGCTCCGCAGCCTGACGTTCCTCCAGTGTTGAGATCACTGCGCGGGGCATACGCTGGTCAGACGGGATCTCTTGACACCAAGAATCAGTAGTGAAGCGTGAGACTTACCAGAATCCAGAGTGTCGGTCCCCAGAGTTCTGGCTGCTGTAGGAGCCGCCATGAGGGGAGACCCCTCTATGCTGGTTAATTCAATGATGGGTGTCAGATCCCCATCATGTCCCACTGGTTCCTCTCTGACTTCCTCTGGTGGGGATGCCCATCCACCGCTTAGTTGCTCCTGATTAGGATGGGTAAGTGAGTTTATAATTTGGAAATTAGAATGTATGAATGAGGGAAATTAATGAAGACAAAGACAAACCTCGAGAATCTCGATTATGTCGAGATCAGAGTCGGCAATCTCACTGCTCTCTCGGAGAATCCCTTGGTAGGTCGCCACATGAGAACCCTCACCATCGGGCCACTCTTCTTCGTCTTCTCCCTCGCCTTCGTCCTCTCCGGGTTCTTCCTCCCCCTCCAGCTCTTCATCACTGTCGCCTTCTCCCGGCGGCATCACTTCCGGATCATGCTCCTGGCCGAGCATCACTTTCACCAGGAAAGTTGGCTCCGCACGCCGCCCCCTTGGACGTGCGTATGCGTCCATGGCCGTCAGATAAGCGTGCCGCCAATGGAAGTTCACTCGGTCGGTAATCTAAATGAGCCCGACCTCCGGTAGTTGGATCCCATTCTGAGTTATCTTCTGCCAGATGGCTTCGACGCTCAGTGATTGCCGCAGGGTCATCCAGGCCGACCACAGTGCCGGGAGAATTGCGTCTTGAGAAGGTTCAAGCAGATATCTTATCTGCTTCCCAGGCAGTTCCCTGTACACCTCATGTGACCCACCTACGGGTAACGAGGACGTGGAGGCACCATGTGATGTCCTCGCTGCTGAAGTCCCAGCCTGCGCAAGCCTCCCTGCCTGACGCGCCCTTGGTTCTCCCCTTTCGACGACACCTTCCCTTCTTTCCCATCGCCCGATTTCTGCGCGAGTAACATCGAGTTGCCGGATGCGCTTGCGTAATAGCCCCTCATGGTACGCAATGGTCCAGTTTTTGGCATATTCAGTTGCTAGGCCGACATCGACCCTGGTGGGAGGGAGAGTAACGACGTCACCAGAGCCGAAGGTGGTAAACATCAACCACATCTGGCACAGGACTCATGGATTCTTCTCCTTCCAGACAGCCGTGAATACCTTCTTCGGCATTCGCTGGAGGCACCCGAACTGCCTGGAAAATCGGGATGGCACGTATGGCTTGCAGATCACCTTCCCGTCGATCCGAGCCACGAGCACCCCACCCCGAATGCTCTGGAAGTATTCCTGCTGTTCCAGAGAGCCTCACCTGTTTCCACCAGTTGGCTGACCGGGGTGGGGAACGGGCTGAAGTTGAAGTTGGCATGGTTGCCGATGCGGATCCTCACGCCCTCCACATTAAGCGTCAATGGCGCCACCCCTGCAATCTTTAGCAAGGACGGTCGCAAGCCATTGCCCGGAGGACGGATGGCGTTTGGGAAAGTATACCCACTGAGATGTGGCGCCACCCAGCCATTGAAGATCTGGAAGGGACCACAGACCCTCCGAGGCGACCCCCCTTGTGAGATGCGCCCCAGAATGGTATACAGCTTGGCCAGCACGGGGAAACCCAAGTTGAACCGTTTGTTGGCGGCCATGGAGCCCGCCATCACCAAAGTCACTGGACAGACGCCCATTCTCGCGTCCCGCACCGGCAGGAGCCACCCGCTCAGGAAGGAGGCAAGGAACCCGGCATACCAGATGTTCGGGTCCCAGACCTAAATGACGCGGTACCCCCATGATTGGTATTGCCCTGCCTCTAGGGTCTTCCAGTATGACCCATCTTTGCTCCTCTGAGTCGCGATTAGGCACCGTTTTCCCCGTCCCAGCATCTTGACGGCGAGATCCTTCTTGAGGAACAGGCTGAACCAGCCCTTGTAGGTGATGTCCTTCAGGAAGTCCTTGACCCCCAACCTCTCCTTGGCCAGCTGTAGCAGGTGCCACGTCAGCATAGGCGTCCGCGACCTGTCCCCCTAGGTGTTCTTTGGAGGAACAAACTCGTCGTATTGGTAACCCTCTAGTGGGATATCGCCGATGCAGTGAACGTCCCAAAGACTGCTGTCGACTTCCCCATGATGAAGGTGGAACGTGTTGGTGTCAGGAGACCACCAGGTGAATAGCTCTGGTCCGAGTTTAGGATGACGGTGGAAATGGAACTGCGATGTCAATACCGCCTCGAACAGGCCGATATAACGCAGTTCGTCTCCGAACTGGTCGCAGGTATGGCGAACCCAGAACACCCAGGCCCATTCGCTGGTGAAGATACCCCCGGACTGCAGGTCCCAATCCTTCAGCCAGCCCTTCATGTCATCCATGATGCTCTGACAGAATGTGCTCGCGTAGAGGGACGAAGAATCCTCCGCCACAGGCTCATCCCTGGTAATGGTCCTAGTCCTCAGGTTTAGGACATATACATCCATGTGTCTAGTTTCCCTCGCAGGACGACCATTTTTGGTGATGTTGTAGCGAGGAAGTTCATCCTCCCGAGTCACCCAGGACCGCGGTGTGTCCACCTCAAAGCCCGGCAGTGGTAGCTCCTCCAGGATGCCAAAATTTCAGAGTGGGAGGTTGTCCGACAAGGTATATGCCTTTTGGTTCAGAGTCAGCAGATTGAACAAGGTGAGATTGTTGGAGACGATCACCTTGGCGCCATATAACTCCTCGTTCACCGCCATTTCTGTCCTACGGGCAGTGGCTTCTCCCTCGTCGACTCAGTTTGTAGCCATCTCGAATTTTTCGAGAGTTGGGTGAAATCAGGATGCAGTGCGCGGAATCGGAGTGTTTGGCGCGCAATCTTGCTGAGTTTCACGAAATCCTGGAGTTGAGCGCGCAATCGGCACGCTAAGCGCAGAAGGTCCCGGTTTGGCGCGAAATCACGACCGACTTTCGGAAGGAATTCCGCGCTGCTAGTGCATTATTACGCGCAGCCGCTGAGTGATTTCACGCACGAGAGTGATAAGCGCATCGCGCGGAAACAAGCGGAAGTACGGATCTGGGACCCAGCGCCCCTTTTTATAGGCGAGGCTCGGGTTCTACGCCGCGCGGAAAGAACATTTCACGCTCGTCCGTGGGTTTTGCGTGCCCTGTTGGATTTTTTGCGTGCAACGTGATCAGGACACTTAGCATTTTGGCGTTTCGGCGTTTCCTTTGGAATCCGATCGTTGCGACCTCTCGCTGATCCAATTCCAAGGGGGGCATTTGTTGACGCCGAACAAAAGCCCGCAACTACTGGACGATGTTTCGAAATGACGAAGCGAAGTCATATTCGGAATCAGAGGCCCGATCCGGAGGCCCGAGAAGTGATGCACGAAATAAAGGAGGATACACGTGCACAAATGTTCTGCACACGAAGTGCTCTCAGGATTCGCGGAATTGGACTGGTGAGGCGCGCAATAATTGTGCGCCCCGTGTCTCCGTGGCGAGAATTTGCACGCAAGTGGTTCCCGGTGAGGAAAGCTTCGCGCGCCACCTGGATTCCACGCTGGAGGTTGCCTATAAATATAAGGTGACCCCGAACGGTTTGGGGGTTGAGGAATCCGAAGCGACTCTCGTGCACGCAATTCGGCTCCCCCCGCGCGAAAGATGACATCCAGGTAATCCCGAATTCTGCGCAGCCTTGCCCCGGAGTTCGCCTTTGCGCACAACTCCATCAGCTTAAGTGAATTTTCCCCTTTCCCCGGTTTCCCTACTTGCGCGCAATCCGTGGGCCGTGCGCGCAATACCCAGCCGTGCGTGCAAAACCTTGCGCGCAATTCCCTTTTCGCGCGCAATTCCAATACTTCAATTTCGTGTCGTCCCGGTGTTTTGTACGCAAATTGTCCCTTTTGCGCGCACAGTGCCGAGGACCCCACACCTTGACGCCCCTTGGCTGCCCCTTGCACCGTCACCTGATGTCTCCCCGGCCAGGCATGCGCTCCATGCGTTGTTTTCCCGCACGGCCTTCCAGGCTCATGCGAAGTAACCTCAAGGTCCCTTGGGCTGTGTTTCCCGTTGCTTTGCTTTTCCTTATGCTTCTCCGCCTAGGCACGCTAACGGCTATTGCTTCAATGCATAGCCACGCTAACGTGAACCCCCCGGTGGTTTTCCCTGTGACCCCCTTTCACCACGACCTTGTCGAAGCCTTCCCTTCCACAAGGGGTAGAGGGCGTTGGGCATGTAAGCCCTAGGGGTGTGGAGCAAACCCACCTCGTCCAAGATGCAGGACGTTAAACTGCTAAGCACCTCGTCCTTAACACAAGACGCTAAACTGTGGTCCGACCCCATGCTTTGCACGCAGGGTCCCCCCAGCTCTGACATTTTTTATGCCACTCGTCTCCACGGGAATGGACTCTTCCTCACATGGAATGAGATCCTCCTTGTCAGAGCGGTGTTTTCCCGCGGGGGAAGGGCCGCCTCAGAGCGTAAGCCCCTAACCTTTTGTACGGATGATTTCACCTGTGCATCTCCGTACTTCCCCCCTGCTAGGGCCAGTGGAGTCCTTTTCCCACTGCGCTTTGTTGCACCACGGTCCTCCACCCTGGAGTAAGCCCCGGCACCAAGGGTCGCTAACCACGCGTAAGACCCTATTTCCTCTTTGGGCCGCTCAATGCGTAAGCCCCATTACACTTCTCACGGACGCACCCTTCGCGACGTGATCGTCTAGTCCCTAGTGCCTCTTGTTTCCCACACCGAGCATGACTCATGTGGGCTTAGAGTGCGCATCGACTATGACATCCTCCTATGGGCCGCCTCAGAGTGTAAGCCCCATCCCAATGAACTACGTGGACTTTTATCCGTGCTATCGCACGGTACATAGGAAGCCTCTACGAGGTTCAATCCCACCACCCGGTCATCCCGACCTTTCCATGTCGGTTCCCTGACCACCTTGGGCCACCTTAGAGCGTAAGCCCCAAATCTTTCATCCCGCATGACATTAAACTGTATTCCGTCCCGCTTGACATTAAACTGTATTTCGTCCCACATGACGTTAAAATATATTGCGTCCTATATGATGTTAAACTGTATTCCGTCCCGCATGACATTAAAATGTATTCTGTCCCGCATGACGTTAAACTGTATTCCGTCCCGCATGACGTTAAACTGTATCGCGTCCCGCATGACGTTAAACTGTATTTCGTCCCGCATGACGTTAAACTGTATCCCCCCTCTTGGGTCGTCTTAGAACATAAGCCCCATACTTCACCCCACCATCCATCCTGATCCTTACCCGGGCCGCCACATCCCAGTGAGATCATGCCACCCTTTCCCACTCCATGTCATACAGGAGGCCGCCCACGTGCTGGCCCCAACATCGGTGTTTCCCATAGGGTTCCTTTAACCTGATCCGTCTCTGCAAGACGTTAAACTCGTGACATACCCCGTGTTAAACATGGGAAGATGAGGAAAACCTCAGATGGTACACATTCCCCACGTTCAATGTGGGATGCCTCGGGTTTCCGTGCCGTCAAGAAGCCCTGTGATAAGGGGCCAATGACAGACATTCCGACGATGCCTCAACGTGGCCATTCTCCTCACTGTAGGTTGCTGTCTCGACAATACCCTTTGGAGCGTCTTGACAGAAGCAGCATAATTAACTGGCGTCCATGTAGATATGGCACCGGGAATGAGCTTCACGAATCCGTCTTAAATATTTGAGGGAGACCCGGACTAGGTGACGAGCTCCGAGGAGGAATCCACGGAAGGAAGAACCGACATCCCATCATCCCGGTTTCGATCAAGGAGCAGACGTCCCTGAACCAGGAACGGATGCCACCCGCCTTTCAAAAGCGGGAATGCGGGGCCACAAGCAGCATGCCCTCCCCAGCGGACGGACGCACGCGCCCCGGTGAAAGCGTCGGAAACAAGTACAAATTTATAATTTCAAAATACTTTAATATTTCTAGAATACATAAGAAAATTAAAAACTATATAAATTAAAAACTAAATTAATATAAACATGAAACTCAATTAAATCTATGAAAAGAAATGACTCCATAAGTTATTAAATATATGACCACCCTATCTACACAAGACATTAAATCTATGAATAACATGTCTCTATTATATATTATACATGTGACAAACCTATATCCACAAGATGTTAAAATTATGATTATTTCCTCATAAGTCCCTGAAACTGTGACCACACGATATGATACAGAATCTCTACCTCATATAATGAACATGGGATGCCCTAGGAAGAAATTATTGGAATTATTATTCCCCTATAGAAATTACCCTATATAAGACATGGGATTTCGTTGGTTCCGAACACAAGATACATCACATGTGATGTTCTCTCAACATTGAAAGTGGAAGCCTTTGTATATCCCACAAAAACCCAACATCCTCTAATGTCTACATGTTTCCAATTTCACCATCATCTCTAACAAAGGTTGTTATTCCAAAATGATATAAGAAACATAATTAATCAACATACACCTCAAAATGGAACCAAGAATTAGTTTTTTGACCATGAATTAAATCTATAATGGAGACTCAAACTAGGGAATGATCTCTATGGAGTAATACATGGAAGGAAGAACTGAAATCCCACCATTACAATTTTATAATGGAGTTTACATGATGAATTTTTGTGGTAAGGGCCACCATCAATTGGATTGAAGTAATTTATGGATGCCAACCGGTCACCCTTGAGTAGGAGCGACCAGTACATGTAAGCAAACTAATTTAGGGGAGTAACAAATGGAAACAATAGGTCTTCATTATTCTAATATTCACCCTTGATTAAAAGTGTCTTCATAAACTCAAAGTTATGAGTTTTATGAATGGTTAGTGGATATTGTTTAAGTATTACAAGATTATAGGAAATCCTAGAAATAGGGATTACCTTATTTAGAGTATGAATTTCATAAGGACGATCTAATGAATATGAATTCATGACTGAATTTTTAGAACATATTTATTATGTGAATCATAAACATGAACATTTTCTTAGTGAAGAAAGAGACTTATGTCAAAAAGATCATGTGAATTTTTTAAAAATTTAATAGCTTATTTTGAATGTTTTTGTTTTCTATAATGTGAAAAGTTTAATGAAAATTTTTAAAGTTTTATAGATATTGTGAAAAATATGCATGGAATAAATTGAGTGAACCAATGAATAACTTCCAAGGAACACTATAGTAAATAGTAATTCATTAGTTAGATGAAATAAAAACATTATGACACTTTAATTATACTATAAAAACATGATTTATGAAATTAAATAATACCTCCCAAAAGAAAATTTAGTACACTTCAACAAAGAGAGTAATGGGAATTCAATACATGATTGGTAATGAACCAAATGGGATAGTGAGTTTGTTGTAAAAATTGTTATAATAGATCATGTTAATGTATTTTTCACATTACCACAAATCCGTATATTTCTCTATAGAGTATTCCAATTAGTGTGAACCAAGTAAAATCATTGGGACTATTGCCTATTTTTATTTTTACATATACATTTCTATGGTAATGATAGATAATATTTTTTCTAATGAAAAAAAATATCGAAAGGGGGAGTTGTTTTAACGAATTGTAACCTGATTCACCCATAGGGTATTAAAACTAGTGGGGTTAAAAAATTTAGAGATATGGGTTAATGTGAGTGAATCTCTCTCAATTGAATCCATGAAAATAATCAATTCAAAATTCTTGGATGTTTATACATTTTTATTTCATTGAATCTTGGCTAGTATTGATAGTGGGAAATTTTCAAATATAGACCAAAGATAAAGGGATATGGATTCTGGTTTTATTAATTATTTAGGGGGTATTTTTCCTTCAATATCTACATGAATGTTATGTTGTGTAAATACCTTCATTATATTTGTGAAAATAGATAAAAACATATAATGGTGAATCAGAAGTTTGAGAAGATAATATTTTTTGAAACTAGTATGGGCACATGAGTATACACCCAAATGAATCTATTAATGTATCATTAAATCAATTTAATATAATTATGATGAACATGAATAGTCTTAGAGAACCCCTATATGACATAAATATTGTCATGTGTATCCAGAGAATATTTACTCTATGGTTTAATATGAAATACCCTTTAATTGAGGATAAAGATCCAAAGGAACTTATTTTAGATAGTTTACGTAGTATTCTTATCAAATATAAGATAATAGATGATGATAATGAGGATATGTAAAAGGGAACACCAAAGGAGGTTAAATTCAAGGACAAGAAGAATCTCCCCATATAATATGTCTAGAATAAGAATCAGCATATGAATCCATTCCATTACTCAACTAAAATTTACATAGGGAGAAAGTAAATATTAAAGGGAATATTCCACTTTTGTGTTTCTGATGGGAAATGTTGGGATCATTTAAATAAAATGTCCCAATAAATTTGAAAAAGATGTGTATGATGAAGAAATACCTATTGATAATTCTATATCTAATGAGAATAGATAGATAAGTATAAAAAATTCATGAAGAAGAACGTACTCTCATAAGAAAATAATAGTTTAGAATAAATTAAGGTAGTAAAAATGGTATAATGAAAATACTATCAAGAAAATTCAATGGCGATGATTGTGGACAATTTCTATACAAGGGAAGAGAGTGATAATGAAGGATAATTAGTAGTAATACTTGATTATCTTGATGAGTTATATGATCCTCTTAAATAGATAGATATTTTTTGGGACATAAAATATCCAATAGATTGGTATTTTATTCCAAACTCTATATATAGAAGCATGAAGAATATAAATATGAGTTAATGAAATAAATTGAAATTAAAAAATATATAAATATAGAAACCTTATAACACTATTTAGTATGAGCTCAATGTTCAATAATAGGATAGGGTGACCGATAATTTGACCCAGAAAGTAAAATATTAGATTAAACATATTGAGTATCATAAGGAGTAAGTTGTTATCATATGATAAAAAGGTAAAGATAATTCAGGTCGTTTAAATATTGGTGTGAAATAAAAAAATTAAAATAAAATAGGTGATATAAAAAGGTAATTTTTTGCATTAAGGAATTTGAAAAACATTTAAAGGATTTCTAGGTGCATAAAAAGGCATATCAGAATTTCAAAGCTACTATGGAACTTTAATACAAAAAGAAATCAGAAATGGTTAATGTCAAACCCCTAGCACCAAGATTAAAGTTAAATGGTATTTTTTTTTGAAAAATAATTGTCAATAAAATGAAAAATCCATTGTCCAACTTGTGTTTTATAAATCACCCACATGAATGATTCATGTATCTAGTGTTATCGTTGTGCAAGGTAATTATATCTGTATAATGTCTTTTTTATAGGCAAAATATTTTATATTACACATGGGGATGAAAATGAAGCCAAATAGAGTTAAATATTCATTGAATTATATTTTTATTAAACATGTCTGGTGTGTAGGATTATTATAAATGACCATATATATCTCATCAACATTATAGAGTAATTTATCGATAAATTCCTAAAGTTGGTGTATGCAGCAGCTCAGGAAATTATCATGCTGGAAGAGAAAAAGATGTTTATTTACATTGTGGAAATATAAAATTGGTACATATTACTCTAAAAATTATTATTAATACCATTCAACATAATTTGTAAATTTTATTACACATATCAAAAATAAAATATCTTAGTAGGTAATGGTGGATGTTATTTCCCTAAAAGTATCAAATCGTGTTAGTGTATGGATACTTGATTATTGATACACTTCCCACTTGGAATTAAATTGGAATTGGGTCATAGGAATAATTTGTGATAAGGATGTTTTCATAAACATTGGAAAAATTAAAGGATTAATGATTATTGGCTCAAGAAAAAATCATGTATAGGGGAAACGATTTTAGAATCCCTTATTTCATAGTCATCGAAGGTCTTAGTCACAAAATTCTTAGAGTCATTAAATTATGCGAATTCCGATATATCTTAAGATTTAACAAGAATTAATGTATAATAAAAGGAAAATATATTAGAATTTTGATATAGGGGAATATCATGAATGAGAAAATATACCTTCAGAGTTAAGTAGAATATAAGTGATTTCTATCTGATGAAAAAAATTAGTATAAGTTACATGTCCATTTCAACTAACCATACATGTAGGATATTGACAAATGTGTTGTTGATCAAGATTTCCCTAATAAATAACATTATCATACTCATAGGAACGATGCTTTCCTATAGTGTTAGATCACTCAAAATACATATAAAGGGAAATATAAATGGTTTATAAGAGTTCATGAACTTGTTCCTATTGATGTGTGAGGTCCTATCTCACCATGAGACATTAATGAGAATAAATATTATAATGTTATAATTGATGACTTAAAAAAAATATTATTTCATTCATCACCGAAAAATATATTGTATTGAGTTACATAACAAAATATCATAGAGGCGTTCAAAATATTCTTGGAAAAAATACTAAAATTCTGAAATAATGATGGAATAATGGTTACAAATATCCAGGTGGATTAATATTTTAAAAATCATGGTTTAAGGCACCAATATTCTATATTGAGGACTCATCTATATAACATAGTGGTTGATAGTATAAATTGGGTCGTTTACAACATGGACGTAATAATGAAAATTGAAAATAACTTACCAGATAAGTTTTGGAAGGAATCACTCCTAACACTGGTTTATATTTCTAATAGTTCTATATCATGTCTTAAAGAGGTGTAACTCCAGGAGAGTTATGTTAGAAGAACCCAACATTAAAATGACATATAATAAAATTTATTTAGATTATACGAAACTTTATTTTATTCCAAAATACCATCTATGTTTACAGTTTTAGATCATTAAGCCATCAATCTTACACAACAAACCCATATATTACAAAGTTTACACATCCACTCAATATTAATTTTCCCCCAATATAAATCTTTTCTAATAATACATGTTATATTTTATTAAAAAATATTTATTACTTTATATTTACTTCTTATTTGTACCTACCCTTCCATAAACCCAAAGAAAAAATTTGAAAATTTGGGATGGGAACAAAAAGCTCAGTAATATATATAATGAAAAAAATTTAATTAATACACTAAAAAACATTAAAACCCATAAACGGTTCACCTTTTCCATTATATTAATTTATAATATAAAATAAAACATATCCCCTTGGAAACCATACATTTTCTCAATGAATAAATTTATAACTCTTACTAATAAAATATATACACTATTAGAGAACATATAGTATCATATACAAAACCAAAGTTAATAAGATTAAGAAATAACTGGAATCTAGTTAAATGAATTAGATAATCCTTCACGTTTAACTCCCTCTTTATTTCCTCTGAATACAAGGAGCATTACTATATAAGATATATCATGCTCACCTATCATGTATGTTATATCAGGCTCTATTAACATCACTTATAATGCTAATGTACCATACCATAAACAAAAAAAACTAATCTTACATAGTTTCATTATAAAACATCTTTTATCACATAAACAAATTACTCTCAATTTTTGCATAATAATACGTAGAAGTATCCCTTTATTTTGAAAACCCATTAAAATGAAAAAATAAAAATAGATTGTGGAGATGATTTCATTTTAAAATAACCATTTAATAATTTAAATTAAACCATAAATGAAAAAAACATCATGATTATGGGAAATTTTGTTAATGCCAAAAATGATAAAATAGTGAGTCCTTTCATGCCATCAGTAAAAGTAACTTGTTCAGAAAATATTAAAATGATTGATTTTTGAAACTTTTTAAAGAATTTAAAATAAGGTTTAAAATGGATTAATCAATGATTATATCATAAATAATAATATTATTGAAACATTTAGATGAACATGGTCATGGGAGAAAAATAGTTTTAATCGAAACATTAAAATGTGATTTTTAAAATAAATTCCCTCACCTCAAATATCATCTACCATCATAAATTATTTAACTCATAAAAAATAAAATTATATTATTTACTCGATTAAGAATATTGTTCATTATAAATACATTATAATTATCTATTTAATGTCATTTATTACCAAGGTTTATTATTTTTATCATCTAGGTTTATATTAGACGTCCAATTCATAATTTCAAAACAAATTTTGTAGGATGATTTTTGTCAAAGGATTTACTATTAATCCATCTCAAAAATTATAATCATGAAATAATTATCATTTTAAAACATTTGAAACAATTTTATAAAAATACATCAAAAAAATACACGAGAAACAAATCACAACTCTTTGTAGAGGTGGTAATCCACACATACCCATGAATAAAATTTTTATTTTCTAACCTAAGGAAGGGTAATAAAATAGATGAAATATTGTATATAAAAAATTATAATCATATAATTAATTTAATATATATTGTATCCTTGATTTTAAATATCCATTATAGGTACTGATGGAAAATTAAACACATCACTTCCTGGAGTTGGTAATCAACCTGTACATACTAGTGATTCTGTCATTTCCTATAGGATGGAACGAGAGATTAAAATGAATTTTAACATAATAATAATATAATTTTACTATAAACAATATATTTATTTTATTATTTTATCTTGGTTAAAGAATATTTTAATGATATGGAAGAAGAAATAAACTTGATATACATTGGTTGGGACTTATACCTTATCATAGGATAACCTATTTTTCCTACACAATAATCTATCTAGGTTTATTATTTTTGTGATAAATGGTCCTCTAGAATGTGAGAATTTATTTTTTGGAGATTCTTTGGTAGGTTTTGGATAACCTATATTGATCAAAATGTTTGAGCATGAGAGGATATGAAGTACCCTTTTTTAAGTGAGCAGAGGAGAACACTTGGAATTACATAAAGTAGGAAATTAATTAAAATTAATTTTCAAGATAAATTATAACCAAATTTATTTATTTATAATATTGTATTAATTTGAATTTATATCCTCTCATTTAATAAAATTTAGACAAGTTGATTTTTCACCCCTCTCTCTTTGTTGAGGCTCCCATTATCCCTTTTCATGATGATCTGGATATCAATGTTTTTTAATCTATATAGGTAAATAAAGTTAACATAAAAGGATAAGTCACCCATAAGTAGACCATGTATAATATTATAGACTATATAACATTCACTTGGACTAATATTAGTTAACATAATATACTAATATGGTAATTTTTAAGAATAATCACAATTTTTGACTTTATTGACCCAAAGGTAGAAATGGAATTATAATATAACATTTTAAAACATCACTAATATGTTATATATATTAAAACATTCATGGGAAACTATAAATAACCCTAAAAAGTTTATTTTTATTGTTTTAAAAACAATTTACTTGATTCTTCCACTACATGGACAAGCACTATGTCAGTGCTGTATACGAATTTAAGTTAATTATTTAATTTATAAAAATGAAAAATAAATTACAATGATAAAAAATTTATTTTTATTTAAAATAAAATTTCTAGACTGAAAATAAACGTTTTATCATTATGGAAAATAAAGATGTTAAAAGAAAGGGAGTATCATTTTGTTTTTATTCATTATTTAAAAGGATATTAAGGTCAATGTCAAAGGAAGATGGTAAAAAATCACTAAATTTTATAATTTTTTGGTTAATATTTATTAAAATACTTTTATAATAAAATAAATACAGATTTTATGGATATTTTAGCCCTTATTACAATTATTTTTACTTTAAAAACCTTATTTACCCAAACTGATGTGACAAATATTTTCTAGGATTAAAATTTAAAATAAAAAATATGGATTTATTTTTAAAAAATTGAGCCACTTTATTCAAAATATGATGTATATTTTCAAGATTAAATATATACAATTGGTAGAAATAGATTTTATTATAAATTCCTAAAACATAATGAAAAATAATTTTTCTAAAAATACGTTTTAATAAAAAAAATGAACTTATACAAGAATATGGTATAAAAATGATTACTATAAAATTAAATATATTATTTATATATAAAGGTTACTTATTTTAAATTATGTTAAAATTTTACTTTTTAATTACATTATTTAATTAAAATAAATGACAGTTTTACAAAAAATCGGTATTTTAAACTATTCACTAAAAATCCACCTTTTTATAAAAATTGCAAAACATCTCTCTAAGATAATTTTTATATGATGATTTAAAAAATAAATTTACTTATGTTAAATTAAAATTCTAAAATATTTAAATTATTTATTTATATAAATCCCAATAAAGGAAATTTTGATTGAAAAATTACTTAATATTCTTCTAATTTATATTATGAAATCAAATACCCATTTCTATCTATGTAGTGGGAGACAAATTATATTGACTATATACCCAAGGACAATTCTCCCATGAACATGGAATAAAGGTCCAGTGTATCTCCATGCCTTCATCCTCCTTCATGTGTCACTAGGCTTGCGTCGTGTTTACATCACTATATGCATCATACATTGCTCAAGGGGCATGCTAGGATTCAAACCCTGGTCTTTTGGATGTACTATTATAGAATTTGACACTATGAAACCACCCAAAGTGAAAAATAATATTCTTAAAATTTATATAAACATATAAAATAAAAATCTCGAATATTAATAAGACATAAAATTGATTTTCACTTACCCGAGTTGTCACAAATTTTCTCATTTTGGAAGTTGTGCCCTTGTAATTTTATTCACTACTTAAAAAAGTGGGGATTATTTTCTTTAATATCATTTTTTAATATCATGTTTCCTATTTACTCATATTAGTTTTCCATAAAACCTTTACCTGGTGAATCACTTTTCTATAAAACACCTTCTCTCTATAGTCAATAATCAGAACAGGTTATTCCCCCTAAGAAAGGTTACCATCCAACTAAACTAATTTAGTACATAAAACATGAGATGAACCCAACACATGTTTCCTTAATGTTGAAATATGAAACACATCATATAACTATGATAAGCTCTAAGGCAAGGACACTTGGTAATAAAATGATCTTTCTCTAGAATTTTATATGGTTTAATGAAACATAGAATCAAAAATACCTTTTTAAAAAAACAAATAAATATTTTCCATTTAAAGAAATTACGAAAAATATTATGACTTAGAAATAATGAAATGTATCTCTTCCAATTATATGGATAAACCTTTTTTATATTCAGATATTATCTCATGTAATTTTGAATCATCGTTACATTCTCAAAAATTTCATCTAAAAAATATGGTCCCAAAAACGTCCTTTATATTAAATAATTCCAAAAAATATTATATAATTACATTCCATATAATTTATCAAACATTGGAATTTGTGAACTATAATGTTACCTTTTATTATAAGATAAATAAAATAAATCAATATAATGGTCCCAACTTCCTCAATAATCATTTGAACAAGCTCAATGCATTAATTCTAATGTCTGAATTTTTTTTTGGAATTTACCTCAATTTGGGGATACAATTTTTATTGAAATTTTATTCAATACCCCACAACATAAAATTTATTTCCAAAATTTTTTAGGAAACATGAAATAATGGCCCGATACAATGTAGAGAGGATGTTTTTATAACATAATTATCTCCTTGAGATATAGTCTAGAAATATTATCAAAAATATATATATAATGAATAAGAAGGAAATATGAAAATTAAATTAATAAATAAATAATAACTCTGATTAACTTATCATATCCTGATTTATTTTCCAAATCCATCATGAAATACATGGATATATTTTTTTATTCTCTCCAGTATTGAAAAATGCTAAATCATTCTTTTTTTAATTTTCATTAAACATTAACATGTTAACAAATTAAATAGGTTGTATAGAACTTTATAATAACAAATTTTTTACATTCCACATGTAATACTCTTAAATACTTTATTATATCTTATTACTAACGGTATAAATATTAAAGTGACATCCTTGAGCATCACCCAACAATTCCTTTTTCTATTGGGATACAGTAGGAAGACACAACATTTTTCAAAATATCAAAACACCACCCTTGTCAATGCTAAATTCAGGTAACATAACATTCATTACCAATTATACCATTCCTTTAAAATCAGGAAATTCTTCTATATATTGAAAAAATATATCTGTCAAGTGTGATTACGTTAAAACAAGAAAAATATGATGTTCTTTCACCCATAATTTCACTTCTGTAAGTCATGAAATCATTTAAAAAAGGATCATGTTCTAAATGGTGTATGGTTAATATAACGACCCATACTTTACATACATTGTTAATACTTCAAAATTGAAGCACACTTATTACAACATATGAAAAAACCACAAAGGACCGTATAGGTATAGTGTCTTTAGAAACTGGGAAACATAAACAACTGGTTAATAAATATTATACAGTGTCTCCCATTTATTTCATCATATATAGGGTCCCTTTTAGCATATTCTACTTAATATCCATCTTCCTGACCTGGGTAAAAGAAAACATAAAAGGGTGAGCTCAAATGCTCAGCAAGGGCAAATAAAGGAAATAAAAATCATATCATATCTTTTTGAAAATCAAAACCTGCAAAAGAGATCATAATATCTTAACATGGAATAAATCATAGAAGTTAAAATGAGATCCCCATAATCATAACATAAAACTTGAAACTTTGTGGAATGCACACATAATCATGTAAAATCATTTCTTGTTAGTCATGACTCATTGCCAAGACTATCTTAGTGGACAAAGTCCCTTTCTGAACCGAGTTCACTCCTCGTTTCAGTCCTGTATCACTGAACCGAAATAACCTTCCGTTCCAGCCATGTCTATCTCATGAGATATAAAATCATTACCCAATGCATTGGAGGGAGATATAGGTCCCACCCATCTTATAATGAATCCTTTCTTATGTGTGCCACATAATCATAAAACATACATCATCGCATAACACATGTAACAAAAATGGGATTCTTGAAACATCATGACATCATAAATCAATTCATATAAGATAAAGGAATTCATAAACATAATTCCATCACAACATAGTCAAATCAATGTAAAAATATGGATAGAAACAGAACCCTTTATTATCTTAGATGGAAAATAATTTTGATAAAACACTTGAATTGAATTCTTGAGGAAAATATCCTTTCTTCTTCAAAATCAATTTCTTTTCACAAAACATCATGCAATTTTAAAAGAAAGAGATTTTATTGAAAATAGTCATGAAATCTTTTAGAGGAAGCTTCATTAAAATAAGGCTTTAAAAAACAGTAGAAATCCGTTCGTGCCGTATAAGTTAAAAAAAACATTCTTCGTACTTTTGTCGGAAAAGTCAAAAAGTACCTCGTACGAAAAACGACAAAAGATTCATTTCATACGTATTACTAAAAACTCACTGAAGGGTAAAAATGGATTTAAACAATTTTAGGTGGATGGAAATAATATTACAAATTGAGTAAACATGGATGTGGATGATAAAATACACCCCAGTAAATACTTACGAATAAACAATCTCGGATAAAAATGAGATTGTGATATTTCCCTTACCTTAGGTCCGATTTGCTTTGTTCATGTCCGAAGCTCCTGTATAATGGTTTAAATAATGTTATTTACTTATTCCAGAATCATACATATTGATATGATATCATATATGGTCATATTATTAGCTTCTTGTTAGTAATATTTCATTGTTACTTGTTACTCGGGTCTTTATAACTTTTTGTTCTTATGCGTGTTTTGTCGAATAAATTCTTATTATTATCTTTAGGTTATAGATAATTCATTTCCAGAATGGTATTAGTGTAGTATATACCATATTCATTCATTCAATTCATTTATATAATCATTATGAAATGAAGATCATGTAGAACGAGTCGCATCACATCGTGGAGACGGTATTCCGTACGTACGCACGAGTGATGATATCATTCCTTTGATCGTGGAATTGTATTGGAGTATATATATATTATTTCAGTATCAATATTACTTCATAATAATCATATATAGTTACTCATTACACCATTATACCCATCCTTGTAAGGTGATGGTGGAAAATAGATTACACCACGACGTGGAGACGGTATTCCGTACGTACGCACGCGCGGTGATTTCATTTTTCCGTAGGATGGATAGAAGGTGAATTAGGGTTGTTTAATATTTATAATAACATATCAGTATGTAAGTAATACTGATGTTATTACTTTATCATGAAACAACTAAAGAATAAGAAGTTGAAGAAGAAAGAAATTGAAAAGATCGGTAATGGATATTACCTCTTCTTTGGAACGCCTCTTTGAATCCCCCACTTAAGGAACTAAGATTGGTCTTTGGAGAAGACCAGGACCTCTAGGATTATTCTAGGGAAGTGGAGAGGAGAAAATTGCAGGGGTTGGCCGAGCTTGAGTGCTCAAATTGTTGTGAAGAGGAGGGGGAGGAGGTGCCCTTTTATAAGGGAGGAGAGGGGCACCTTAGGAATATCTCAAAATATTATTTTATATTAAAGTCAAAATCGGTTTATAATGGTTCCAAAGGGTCTTATTTCGAAGGTAAAGTGGGGAAGGGTCGAAATCCTATCAACCAATAGGACTTAGACAAGTTTAGGGTATTATTTTAACCTTATCAATTAGATTTAACTCTAAGTTAATTAATTTAACTTTTACCGTGTCTTTTTGTTTTCTTTCACTATATGGTTAATACACTTACTATAACATGCCAAACGAACCCCAAATTGTTTATTATTAATATATATATCTTTATCTAAGTCATTTGGCCGAACCTTAGATTTTTAGGAATAAAATAACAATTAATAATATAATATTTGATTTAAAAACGGTTTTGTGTCAATTTTGACACTATTTGATATATGATTTTTTTGAAAGTCATAACAGAATTATATGTTCGAACCAAGTTGATTAAATCAACACTAATATATCATAGTAACCTAGAAAATTAGTGGAATTCATAAAAAGTCTTAAATTACATTTATTTTGGTATTTATATTATCACTTATGTCAATATTTCATTAATAAGATAATTACTGCATCATCTTTGTGTCATATATAAATTACATTATTTGATGTCTAAAAATTACAAATAAAATACCATCATGTAGGAAATATTTTTAGCTTTCTAATGAATATTTACAATCTAATTTATCTTATGTATAACCCCATATTAAAAAATGATTTACTTATTAAACTTTGATTTTAACTATTTTAACCCTTCTTTAAATAAATTAATAATAAATGTCCTAATCTAATCCAAGTGGGCCTAAATGGTCATATTTTATTCCTAAGTTTGTTTTTGGTCGAATTACACTTGTCCAATAGAATTAGGACATGTGTTAGGGTAATATTGATATCATATTTACCCTTAGTTACCCTATTTACTATTAACCGCGGTAAAAATAGTAAAAAGTTACTATTCACCAAAAAATTATTTCCATCTCATTGAACCACATTTTAGTCCTTGATATTAACCGTGTCTCTCGGATTTTTGAAATTCCATTCACAGAAGCGGTAAAATTAAGTTTTATGCAAAATTCAGTTTTTAACCTACCACTTAGTGGTTTCACTATTAATCAAAAATTGAAAGTTTTCAGAAAAATACCAAAATTTCACCCTAGGCTAATTTCGATATTCTGAGTCCAAAAATGAAGTCCATTTTGAAAAATAAAATTTATAATATTTTAAAAAGTGGTTATTACTATTCATAACGGCTAGTTTTAATAGCATATTGTTGTTTAGTGAAACTCGGTATTGCGTACGACGCAAGCTATCGAGGAAGGTCGCGATTGCGTGCAAAGCAAGCCAAGCAAGTGTTGTGTAGAAAAAGATTCCTTTGATGGTTTATATAACATAAAAGTCTCGGGTGTTACATTCTACCCCCCTTAAAAAGAATTTCGCCCTCGAAATTCGTCACTTTGTAACAAACAAATGAGGATACTTCTCCCTCATCATATCCTCAAGCTCCCATGTAGCTTCTTCAAGTTGGTGGTTCCTCCATAAAACTTTCACCAAGCGAGTGGTCTTGTTTCGTAGGACTTTTTCGCTACGATCCAGAATCTCTATCGGCTGTTCTTCATAAGAAAGATCTTGCTCCAGCGGTACAACTTCTGAGCTGAGTACATGTGAAGGATCTGGTATGTACTTTCTCAGGAGAGATACATGGAACACATCGTGAACTTGAGATAGATTCGGTGGAAGCGCCAATCGGTAAGCTACCTTCCCAACACGATCCAGTATTTCGAAAGAACCGATATATCTAGGGATCAACTTCCCCTTCTTTCCAAATCTCATAACCCTCTTCCAGGGAGATATTCATAAGAACACTTTATCACCCACTTAAAACTCTAGGACTTTTCTTCGGTTGTCGGCATAACTTTTTTGTCGACTCTGAGCTGCTCTTATGTGTTGTTGAATAGATCTGACCTTTTCTGCCATTTCATCAACGAGATCAGGTCCTAATAGCTTTCTTTCCCCAACTTCATCCCAGCAAGTTGGAGTCCTGCATTTCTTTCCATAGAGAGCTTCATAAGGAGCCATCTGAATACTGGAGTGAAAGCTATTATTATAAGAAAATTCCACCAAAGGTAGGTGTTGATCCCAACCTCCTTTGAAATCCATAGAGCAAGCTCTCAACATATCTTCTAGGGTTTTAATTGTTCTCTCAGACTGACCGTCTGTCTGGGGATGATAAGCAGTGCTGAAACTCAACTCTGTATCCAGAGTATGCTGAAGACTTCTCCAGAACTTCGAGGTAAATCTCGGATCCCGATCAGATATAATAGAAAGTGGTACTCCATGCAATCTTACCACTTCCTTTACATATATCCTGGCAAGCTGATCTAGAGAGAAATCCTCTCTAATAGCAATGAAGTGTGCAGACTTTGTAAGACGATCAACTATGACCCAGATAGCATTTTTGCCTTTGGATGTTTTAGGAAGTCCTGTGACAAAGTCCATAGTGATGTTTTCCCATTTCCATTCGGGTATGGGTAATGGTTGTAACATCCCCTTAGACTTCTGTCTCTCAGCTTTAACTTGTTGACAAACCAAGCATCGAGAGACATATTCAGCAACATCTCTTTTCATGCCATCCCACAAGAAGTACTCTTTCAGGTCCCTATACATCTTCGTGCTTCCAGGATGAATAGAGAATGACGAACTATGAGCCTCATCCAGCAGCTCATTCTTTAATTCGGGGATGGGAGGAACGCAAACCCGATTCCTGAACTTTATTATCCCATCACAATCAAGGTTGATTTCAGGAACATTTCTCACCTTCTTTTGTAACTCAAAATCTTCTTTCTGTGCCTCTTTAATCTTCACATATATAGATGGTTGAACATTCATTTGAGAAAGATAAGATTTTTCCCCTTCCATTATAATTCCAAGATCCATCCTTTGTAAATCCATAAATATTGGATCTTTTGTGATCCTCATCATGGATAAACTAGCATGGTCTTGTCGACTTAATGCATCTGCCACCTTGTTTGCTTTCCCAGGGTGGTAATGGATTGAGCAGTCATAGTCCTTAATCAGCTCCAACCATCTTCTTTGACGCATATTCAACTCCTTTTGTGTGAAAATATACTTTAAACTTTTATGATCAGTATAAATATCACACCTTTCACCATAAAGGTAATGCCTCCAAATCTTTAATGCAAAGATTACCGCAACCAACTCCAAATCATGTGTTGGGTAATTTTGCTCATGGATTTTCAACTGTCGTGAGGCATAAGCTATCACCATATCATTTTGCATAAGAACACACCCCAATCCCTTCTTGGATGCATCACTGTAGATCACAAACCTTTCTCCACTACAAGGCAGTGTGAGCACAGGTGCACTGGATAACCTTCTTTTCAACTCCTTGAAATTCTCTTCACATTCCTCTGTCCAGACAAACTTAACTCCTTTCCGAGTCAACTTGGTGAGTGGATTAGATAATCGTGAAAAATCTTTTACAAAACGTCGATAATAACCAGCCAAACCAAGAAAACTTCGGATCTCAGTTACTGTTGTTGTTCTTGACCATCTTTCGATAACCTCGGTTTTTGCTGGATCCACAGATATCCCCTCTTTTGAGATTATATGACCCAAAAATGCAACTTTTTGAAGCCAAAATTCACACTTGGTAAATTTGGCATAAAGCTTCTCTTTTCTTAGGGTCTTCAATATAATTCTCAAGTGATCTTCATGCTCTTCCTTGCTATTTGAATAGAGAAGAATATCGTCTATAAAGACTACCACAAATTGATCAAGATAGTCTCTAAAGACTCTATTCATTAGATCCATGAAGATAGTAGGGGCATTAGTAAGACCAAATGGCATCACTATAAATTCATAGTGTCCATACCTTGTACGGAAAGCCGTCTTTGGTATATCCTACCTTTTGACCCTTAATTGATGATACCCTGAACGAAGATCAATCTTGGAAAAGTATTGAGCTCCGCGTAGTTGGTCAAATAAGTCATCAATGCGTGGGAGAGGATATTTGTTCTTGATAGTGATCTTGTTAAGTTCTCGATAATCAATGCAGAGTCTCATTGATCCATCTTTCTTCTTAACAAATAGAACAGGTGCTCCCCAAGGTGACGCACTAGGGCGTATGAATCCCTTATCAAGATTCTCTTGGAGTTGCTTCTTCAATTCCTGCAACTCAATTGGGGCCATTCTATAAGGTGTCTTTGAAATAGGCAAAGCACCTGGTACGAGTTCTATTGAAAACTCAACTTCACAATTTGGTGGAAGACCCGGTAATTCCTCCGGAAAGACATCATCAAACTCCCGTACAATGGGCATATTCTTAATCGTGAGTTTCTCACCAACTATTTGAGATAAATAACCTTCATTTAGTGGAATCAATACCCATAAGATGGAAGAAATTTCCACTGGAAGGTTATGTTCATCCTTGCATTGATAGACGATCGTAGGTTGATCTGGAATATGAAATGTGACTTCCCTTCTTTGGAAATTGATATGAGCTCCATGTAGAGAAATCCAATCCATGCCAAGAATCACATCAAATTCCACTAAAGGAAGGATCACAAGATTTGCAGGAAGCACTTTCCCACAATCTTCGATCGGAGAAGAATTATAAACATTTGATGCGACTGTTGTGCCATTAGGTGTTGTCACATCTAACTCAACATCTAATTGTTGAGGTAATACGGTGATACCCTTAGAAAATTCTTTAGAAATAAAAGAGTGGGTGGATCCAGAATCAAATAAAACATTTGATACTTTAGAGTGGATGGTAAGTGTACCTTTCACCACATCGTTATCGTACTCCACATCGCTGATAGAAATTGCATGTGACTTTCCTTTGTCTTTAGCCTTAAGAGTTTGTTGACGCCGACCATCATCATCAACCCTTGGATTTGGGCATTGATTGGAATAATGCCCCATCTCCTTGCACTTGAAACATTGAAGTGTAGTAGGTTCATTCTGTGTATCCCTTCCTTTGTTTGCATCATTAGACATCTTCTTCCCATTATCACGGCATTAAAATGCCCGATGACCTTCCTTTCCACATTTAAAACATTTACTTGTCCCTTTAAGACAACTCCTTCCATGTTTCTTTCCACACTTTGAGCATAAGGGAAAGTTCATCTTCTTTTCCGTGTGCTCTTTAAATTTTTCTTTGAATTCCATCTTCCTCTTCTTATCAAACCCATGTGACTGATGGGTTACTCCAATCTCCATCTCGACTTTGAGAGCACATCGAACGATTTCCTCGTAGCTATTGAAGTCCCTTATGGCTAACGCCCTTCGAAGACTTGGTTTTAAGCCACTAAAGAATCGATCGATCTTACTCTCAGGTTGGATAATAATACCTGAAGCGTACCTTGCAAGTCTTGTAAAATTTGCTTCATAGGTACTAACAGATTCATCATCCCTTTGCTTCAGTTCAAGGAACTCTTTCTCCATCTTTGTTCGGAGAATACGAGGGAAGTACTTATTGAAAAATAAGTTCTTGAACTCGTCCCATTCCATAGACTCAATTTCATCCCTTTGCCTCGTATTCTTAACAAGATTCCACCATTGATCCGCATCTCCTTCCAAACGATACACTGCTAGGATGACTTTATCATGCTCAGAACATTGAAGAACTGAAAATATCTTTTCAGTAGTACTAATCCATTGTTCAGCAACTAATGGATCAGTAGACCCGCTGAAAGAAGGTGGACGCTGCCTCATGAAGGATTCAACAGAATGTTGCTCCCTCCTTTGCTCGTTTGGAAATCCTGCATGATTCATAGCTTGAGAAAGTTGTGTGAGCATGGCTACAAGATTTTTCATTCCAACTCCCATATCGTTTGGTTGCTCAGGGGGACAATCATTGCATTGCCCATCACATTCCGCATTAACACGGTTCCTTCGGGTTCCAGCCATTGACTAAAACCAAGAATAATAGTGTGAGCAACACTAATTATAATAGAAAACCACATATTTCAAGAATAAAATTTTCATGCTTATGGTCTTATCCTAGGTTATTCATGGCCATTTCTATGATTGTGTTCTATTCTTAGACTTATCCTTAGGGTTCTTACTAAGGCTTTCACATCCTAGTTTCCAAAGGCTGACTATACCTTTCCTTTGATACCAACTATAACGACCCATACTTTACATACATTGTTAATACTTCAAAATTGAAGCACACTTATTACAACATATGACAAAACCACAAAGGACCGTATAGGTATAGTGTCTTTAGAAACTGGGAAACATAAACAACTAGTTCATAAATCTTCTACAGTGTCTCCCATTTATTTCATCATATATAGGGTCCCTTTTAGCATATTCTACTTAATATCCATCTTCCTGACCTGGGTAAAAGAAAACATAAAAGGGTGAGCTCAAATGCTCAGCAAGGGCAAATAAAGGAAATAAAAATCACATCATATCTTTTTGAAAATCAAAACCTGCAAAAGAGATCATAATATATTAACATGGAATAAATCATAGAAGTGAAAATGAGATTCCCATAATCATAACATAAAACTTGAAACTTTGTGGCATTCACACATAATCATGGAAAATCATTTCTTGTTAGTCATGACTCATTTCCAAGACTATCTTAGTGGACAAAGTCCCTTTCTGAACCGAGTTCACTCCTCGTTTCAGTCCTGTATCACTGAACCGAAATAACCTTCCGTTCTAGCCATGTCTATCTCATGAGATATAAAATCATTACCCAATGCATTGGAGGGAGATATAGGTCCCACCCATCTTATAATGAATCCTTTCTTATGTGTGCCACATAATCATAAAACATACATCATCGCATAACACATGTAACAAAAATGGGATTCTTGAAACATCATGACATCATAAATAAATTCATATAAGATAAAGGAATTCATAAACATAATTCCATCACAACATAGTCAAATCAATGTAAAAATATGGATAGAAACAGAACCCTTTATTATCTTAGATGGAAAATAATTTTGATAAAACACTTGAATTGAATTCTTGAGGAAAATATCCTTTCTTCTTCAAAATCAATTTCTTTTCACAAAACATCATGCAATTTTAAAAGAAAGAGATTTTATTGAAAATAGTCATGAAATATTTTAGAGGAAGCTTCATTAAAATAAGGCTTTATAAAACATTAGAAATCCGTTCGTGCCGTATAAGTTAAAAAAAACATTCTTCGTACTTTTGTCGGAAAAGTCAAAAAGTACCTCGTACGAAAAACGACAAAAGATTCCTTTCATACGTATTACTAAAAACTCACTGAAGGGTAAAAATGGATTTAAACAATTTTAGGTGGATGTAAATAATATTACATATTGAGTAAACATGGATGTGGATGATAAAATACACCCCAGTAAATACTTACGAATAAACAATCTCGGATAAAAATGAGATTGTGATATTTCCCTTACCTTAGGTCCGATTTGCTTTGTTCGTGTCCGAAGCTCCTGTATAATGGTTTAAATAATGTTATTGACTTATTCCATAATCATACATATTGATATGATATCATATATGGTCATATTATTAGCTTCTTGTTAGTAATATTTCATTGTTACTTGTTACTCGGGTCTTTATAACTTTTTGTTCTTATGCGTGTTTTGTCGAATAAATTCTTATTCTTATCTTTAGGTTATAGATAATTCATTTCGAGAATGGTATTAGTGTAGTATATATCATATTAATTAATTCAATTCATTTATATAATCATTATGAAATGAAGATCATGTAGAACGAGTCGCATCACATCGTGGAGACGGTATTCCGTACGTACGCACGAGTGATGATATCGTTCCTATGATCATGGAATTGTATTGGAGTATATATATATTATTTCAGTATCAATATTACTTCATAATAATCATATATAGTTACTCATTACACCATTATACCCATCCTTGTAAGGTGATGGTGGAAAATAGATTACACCACGGCGTGGAGACGGTATTCCGTATGTACGCACGCGCGGTGATTTCATTTTTCTGTAGGATGGATAGAAGGTGAATTAGGGTTGTTTCATATTTATAATAACATATCAGTATGTAAGTAATACTGATGTTATTGCTTTATCATGAAACAACTAAATAATAATAAGTTGAAGAAGAAAGAAATTGAAAAGATCGGTAATGGATATTACCTCTTCTTTGGAACGCCTCTTTGAATCCCCCACTTAAGGAACTAATATTGGTCTTTGGAGAAGACCAGGACCTCTAGGATTATTCTAGGGAAGTGGAGAGGAGAAAATGGCAGGGGTTGGCCGAGATTGAGTGCTCAAATTGGTGTGAGGAGGAGGGGGAGGAGGTGCCCTTTTATAAGGGAGGAGAGGGGCACCTTAGGAATATCTCCAAATATTATTTTATATTAAAGTCAAAATCGGTTTATAATGGTTCCAAAGGGTCTTATTTCGAAGCTAAAGTGGGGAAGGGTCGAAATCCTATCAACCAATAGGACTTAGACAAGTTTAGGGTATTATTTTAACCTTATAAATTAGATTTAACTCTAAGTTAATTAATTTAACTTTTACCGTGTCTTTTTGTTTTCTTTCACTATATGGTTAATACACTTACTATAACATGCCAAAAGAACGCCAAATTGTTTATTATTAATATATATATCTTTATCTAAGTCATTTGGCCGAACCTTAGATTTTTAGGAATAAAATAACAATTAATAATATAATATTTGATTTAAAAACTATTTTGTGTCAATTTTGACACTATTTGATATATGATTTTTTTGAAAGTCATAACAGAATTATATGTTCGAACCAAGTTGATTAAATCAACACTAATATATCATAGTAACCTCTAAAATTAGTGGAATTCATAAAAAGTCTTAAATTACATTTATTTTGGTATTTATATTTTCAATTATGTCAATATTTCATTAATAAGATAATTACTGCATCATCTTTGTGTCATATATAAATTAAATTATTTGATGTCTAAATATTACAAATAAAATACCATCATGTAGGAAATCTTTTTAGATTTCTAATGAATATTTACAATCGAATTTATCTTATGTATAACCCCATATTAAAAAATGATTTACTTATTAAACTTTGATTTTAACTATTTTAACCCTTCTTTAAATAAATTAATAATAAATGTCCTAATCTAATCCAAGTGGGCCTAAATGGTCATATTTTATTCCTAAGTTTGTTTTTGGTCGAATTACACTTGTCCAATAGAATTAGGACATGTGTTATGGTAATATTGATATCATATTTACCCTTAGTTACCCTATTTACTATTAACCGCGGTAAAAATAGTAAAAAGTTACTATTCACCAAAAAATTATTTTCATCTCATTGAACCACATTTTAGTCCTTGATATTAACCGTGTCTCTCGGATTTTTGAAATTCCATTCACAGAAGCGGTAAAATTAAGTTTTATGCAAAATTCATTTTTTAACCTACCACTTAGTGGTTTCACTATTCATCAAAAATTGAATGTTTTCAGAAAAATACCAAAATTTCACCCTAGGCTAATTTCGATATTATGAGTCCAAAAATGAAGTCCATTTTGAAAAATAAAATTTATAAAATTTTAAAAAGTGGTTATTACTATTCATAACGGCTAGTTTTAATAGCATATTGTTGTTTAGTGAAACTCGGTATTGCATACGACGCAAGCTATCGAGGAAGGTCGCGATTGCGTGCAAAGCAAGCCAAGAAAGTGTTGTGTAGAAAAAGATTCCTTTGATGGTTTATATAACATAAAAGTCTCGGGTGTTACAGTTAATGATAAAATAACTTTTCGATTCAAGGTATCATCTAAATTTTTGTGTTTTATTTGATGGTATTGAATCAAGAAATAAAAATCATTTATCAGTTCGGTCAATCTTCTCTACCTATTATTCAATTATTTCTATGTGATTATTTAATTTCAGGATTTATGATCAGTATATATTTCACAATTTACCCCAAATAAATGATTCATATTGATTTTAAAGTAAAAACTACAACATCTAGTTTGGGGTTATATGTAGTAAAATTTATCCCTTGATGTTTCAATTAATAGGAATCATATGAAATTAAAATATTCTTATGAATCAGATAACGACCATGTCCATTTAGTGACACTTTTATTTGGATGTAAACTTCTCCATTTCTTTAGGGCTGGTCCAAAAATAACTCATTCAAAAATCATCATTTCAGTTACTGGAAACAATTATCACACTCTTTCATCAAGATGAATTTAACTCCTTTTGTGTATTATATAATATTTGTGACATTTTTTGGTCTTAACAATTATTCATCCACAATAGTTTTATAAGCGTCCACTATTATGCCATATTTATGAACAATGATCCCTATTTAACAAATCTTCTCCAACCAAAATTTATATTAAATAAATTTCCCATATAATTTTTTTTGATTCAAGGATTTTGAAAAATTACATTTTTTTAATGATAGTCATGAATTTTAGAACATAGAAAAATATAATCAATAAATACCCCCACAAACATATCAAAAAATTATTTGAAACTCTATTAATAAGATATATGTATATAGATGGTGCATTAGAAAACCAAAATGGTATAACAACAAACTCATAATGTCCATACCTAGACTAAAATATTGTCTTCAGGATATCTTCTTCCTTCAACTTCAATTGATAGTAACTTAACTTTAGATAAATCTTTAAAAAATGTTACACTCATTGGATATGATAAAAGAATCATAGATATAAAGTAAAGGGTACTTTTCTTTATAGTGATGTTTTTCAAGGATCTATAATAAAAGAAAATCACTCTTGACAATATTTATTTTTATCAAATTAAATAAGATCACCCCATAGGTAAGTACATAGATAAATGAATCATTTGTCTAGTAATTATTATTACTTTTTGTTAAATTCCAAAATCCCAACTTGAGCCATTCGATAAGGTGGTCTTGAAATTGGTTTATCATCACATACTAATTAACTACTGCACTCAACCTCTTGGTTAGAATATAGCCATTAAAATAATTAGTAAATACATCCATATATGAATTTACAAGTGGTACATCCCTAAACTGAAAAATATATTTCCTTTCTACAATATGATATAGGAAACTTTAATTACCATCATTAATTGGTTTCTCATCTTTTTAATATGTTATCAATGGTATAAAATCACTGAATATAACATTATTAGCTTGTAAATATATCCTAAAATGATATATTAAAGAATAATTCCTATGTGTAATAATTTAAAAATATATTGTGGGTAGTTCAATAAGACTTGTCAGAAAAATCACCCCACTCATAAAAATACAAGGATTCTTATAAATCATGGTTTCTTTAATAATATATCTTATAGTTTTTAGTAAAATTTCAATATTCTTTTGATGAGGTGACATTCTTATTTTACTTGAAATTTTTTCATAAATTAAGGAATGTAATGATCTATAGTCAAACTATTTTTTGACATAATTCGAATAAACAAGTTACATACATGTCACCAATTCATTTGAAAATCCAACATAAAATGTAATTATATAAAATTATTCTTCCACAAATTGTTTTCATTCTATTATGATCATTTAAACCCTATGTAAAAAACTTGGGGGACATGTTAGTATAATATAAAAACTCATTATAGTTAAAACACATCCCCATTAGATGGAGAGTTTTTACTCTATTCATGGATTATTTAGGACTCTTTTATTTAAGGTCATGAGGCCTATGACCAAACATACAACATTGATAAAACATTCCATATCCTAATAAAATGTCCTCATTAAAATGAAAAAAATTCTTCAGGAATTTTATTTTATTTTTAGGACAATACACTTAAATTTTTTTTATTGAATCATATGTAATATCAATTAATTTTACTAGAAAGGTCCCAAATAAAATCTGGTGTGTGGCCAATAACGTAAAATTTACTTCGTACATGATTACTTTATATTCCTCCTCTGGACTCAATTATTATAATTGCTTCTCCATTCAGAGAAAAAAACAATTGAGGAAATGTTTTATAGGATAATATTCTCAAATGTATCAAATTCCATGGAAGAAATCTCTCTTCTCTCTCTCTCTCATCTATTCTTGACCAAATAACACTATAGATATGCTTCAAACTCAAAATGATAAATGTAAAGTGTTTCCTTTTTATTTTATTTACACCCCATGACATTAAATATATTTTCTAGAGAATTAATTCATCCTTTGGATACCATTGGATATTGTGTTCCACTAAAATCCAAAGGGTTCTGTTTCATAAAATTCTCAACTACTAAAATGTTTATCTATGGTAAATTTGGTTGATCATTATAATGGATACCACTATCTTTTATAGACTATGTCAACTTATCCATCATTATAATAATATTCTCTGTAATAATATCATCAGTTAAAGTATGTTTATTGGGAAGGATATTATCCTCATGATTCCTTTATACCTTACCTTACTTGTCTATACTATGAAAAACATTTTTTAGAAATATATTCACTAGTATAAAAATTCTTTTTTACATCGGTTTTTTTTCTTTTTAATGCCTATTTTGTGGTGATATTGTAGAAACATTATTGCGACCGACGTAAATAATGTCTAGCATTGTACATTATTTAACTTCTACATGATAAAATTATATTGGATATTTACATGATTATTAACCTTATAAATTTTCATTAAATTATCATTATCCCTTTAATTTCATTTATTACTATGTTTTATTTAGTTACAAAATAAATTTAGTTTATGTTGGATGTTTTGAGGATGTATATTTCATAATTTTAAAACTGCTTTAATAGGTTGATTGTAGTCAAATGGGTAATTATTACATTATTTTAAGTATGATAATAATTGAATAATTATCAATTTTATACATTCAAAACAAATTTCTGACATCCATGAAATTTTAACATGTGAAACAAATCACATCGCTTCGTAGAGGTGATAATCCACACATATAAACAAATAATTTTATCATTTTCCATTGGATGGAAGCATAAGAAAATAGATGATATATTTTCATTAAATAATGATAATAATTTCATTAATATCCTATATATATGCTAAATAGAACATTATAAATATCCATGAGAGGAGGTAATGGAAAACCAAACACATCGCTTCATAAAGGTGGTAATCCACTCATACATACCAACATTGTTTCCATTTACCATGGGATTGAAAAGGGAAGTAAAATGAGTTTTATCATAATAATAGTACTAACATGGAATAATTAATATTATTTGTTAATATATCAGTACAGTTAATAAAATATTTGAAAGTGGTAGAAGAAGAAATAAACTTGAAAAAGGTCAATTAGGACTTATAACTTCTCTGTGGATAACCACATTGTCTTACACCTTAAGAATTATAGGTTTTGTATTTTGGTTAAACCAAGGCCTCTAGAAAATTGTAAGTGTTTTCTCGGATATATTTTTTTACAAATTTTTGGGTCTATATTTCTAAAATGTGTGAGGAATATAGGATAGTATGTTGCCTTTTATAAGAGAGGGTAGGGGCACTCTAGGAATTAAATAAATTATTAAATTTATATAAATTTATTTTAAAAGAGAAGTGGTACCTAATTGATATATTAAAAATATAGGATATGTATGATCTTAAATTATATAATCAAGTAAAATTTAGACAAGTTAAGGTGATTTTTTCACACTTATCTCTTAGTTTTAACCCCTTGTTAACCCTTTTGAAGATTACTATGATATTAATGGATTTTACTTTTTATGGGTCAAAAAATTTACTATAAAATAAAAAATGAAGCATAAGTGGAAAAACTTTAATATGATAAAACATATCCCATTCACTTATCTAACGATAATTTTTTTTAATTTTAAAACATTAAATAAAATATTAGTTAGCATAATATACCATTATTGTCATTTTTAGGACTACTCACATAGTAAGAATTAAATGTCATAATTATAGTAATATAATTAGAATATAATATTTTTTAAAATCCTTAACATGTTATATATATCTAAAAATTTATTGGTATACTATCAATAACCAAAAAAATATTACCTTTAAAAAATTTTAAATCATTTTCTTTATTTTTCGACTACTGCTATAAGAACTATGGGAGCGTTACATAAGTATTTATGGTAATTATATCACTAATAATAATTGAAAATAAGTAACCTAGATTGAAAAGTCATTAATATTTAAATTTAAAAATTTAACCCATCATAACCTATTTTTATCCCATTGAAAAAATGTTAATTATATTAAAACAAGGAGACATGCAATTTGTTTTTATTCATTAATGGTAATCATATTAAGTTCATTATCAATGAGAAATACCACGAAATTGTGATATTTTAGAATATTTTATGGTAATTTCCTAAAACATAACAAAAAAATGAAGATAAATTTTAGGGATATTTTTAGGTCTTATCAGAGTAATGTTTACCATAATTACCTGATTTACCCTGATCGAGGAGAAAAACATTTACTATGGTCACTATTGATAATGAAAAAATTAAAATCATATATTTACCAAATTTTAGCCTCATAATTTTAAATATGGAATCCATTTTTCAGTTTTTGATTTCTAGAAGTCATGGAAATCAATTTAAATATAAATTTATAAATTACAATGAAAAATAATTTTTTGAAAAATACATTTTTAATCCCAAAAATGAATATATACAAAAATAATGAATAATGAAAATTAATTTATAATTAATTGGATTATTTAAAATTTAAAAATTTTCTATTACTTTATGATAAAAATGACTTCTAAATATCTTTATTTAAGGAAAATAAATGATATACAATTCATACGAAAATTAATATTCATAAGAAAATCATAAAACATAACCTATAATAATTTTGATATGATGATTTCAAATATTTATCCCATAATATAACACTCAAAATCTAAAATTTAAATTTTTAGATTTAAATATATGCTTATAAAAACAAAACATTATTGAAATATTACATAGTATTATAATAATTAATATAAACATATAAATTAAAATTCGTGAATATTAATTAGACATAAAATGTATTTACTATTTCCTAGGTTTTCCAGTATGCTTGAGAAAGAATCCAATATTTAAGAACTTTTGATTATTCAAAATTAGGTATTTCATTTGACATAATAGTAATCACAAGAAGTTTTAATTTCATAAAGATCAAGGGACATTTATTTTTTATTCAAGAAAAAATAAGAAGATATAAATGATTCAATAAGAATCTTGGAATTTTTTGGGAGATAAATTACACTGTTTTGGTGGAGAATAATCAGAATCCATAGAAAATCATTGAAACATTCCGGAGGATAAAGAAGAATGTATTACCAGTATAAAGAGAGTTAATGGGGGATGATGAATATTCACGAAAAGATTCAGATGATGAGCATATTAGAGATAAAACTATATTTTTACATAAGCTATAAAGACATACAAAAATTGATTGGTAGAACATCATTGTTGATTAGATAATACTATTACAGATGGGGATAATGAATAATCTATAAAAAATATAAATCCTATCATAAGTGGATCAAAAATACTTTAAAGAACCTAAATGTGAATGAAATTTTGTTTAGGCTATGAATGTAGAGATTAATAAAAGCCAAATGAATAAGGCATTGAAATTTTATTCAAGGAAGAAGGACAAGATAATTATTAAGTCCAAATGGGTCATTTGTAATAAGATTAATAAATGAGACATGGTTATTTAAAACAAAGAATGGATGGTGTTCAGTGGGTACTCCCAGATTGACGGATTTGATATTGATGAGACATTTTCACTTGAAAAAAGGCAAGAGAAAATCAAATTATTCTAATCTATTGTAGTAAAAATAAAATTCAATGTTTTATAAATGTAATTTAAGTTAACATTTTTTAATTGATTTATATAGGAATAGGTGTGCATTGAATAGTTTTATTTTTTTATTCTCTTTGATGATGGTAACAATTTTTTCGACTGAAGAATGATTTGTACAGAGTAAATCACAAATCAATAGTTTATTATTCATGGCATAACCAGTACCTAAATAACAATGGATTCCAATTTAATATAGTTGACTACAATATCTATGTTTATAATGAGATTAATCAAAGGATTGTAGTGATATATTACATGTATAACATAATATTTAGTGTATCATATGTATCATTATGGAAACTGTTAGAAAAATTCATGAATTGAAAGTTTGAAATGTCATTGATTGAAAAAACTAATGTTTTATCCTAGGAACGTAGGTGATAAAAAGAAAGGAATATAACATTTATTTTTCAATATATATATATTTTTTTTATATGGGATTTGATAATATTTTTAATAGAGTAATCTATGGAGATAAAAAAATATGGTTTTTACCTAGATGAAATTTTAAATGGATGATGATTAAAAAATTATGAGTGTCATAGAATACAAATAGATCATTGGAAACTTTTTTTACTTTAATTTTACATGTACTGACATTTTATTTGTTAAATATTAGGCATCATGGAATCAAAGAGGTCCCAATGAGGGAAACTTTCTTATATTGAAATAAATAATGTATTATACCCAACGAATAATGGATTTAAACTAGAAGTATAGTGAAACATATCAAAAAAAGAGTTTCTGAGATATATAGATTCTAGTTGGGACAGTTCAACAGATGATAGAAAGAAAAAAATCAGGTAATGTATTCTACACTATATTACTATATATTTCTTGGATTAAAAATAAACAATACTATAATTCTCTTAGCACCATAGAGTTTTAATAGGTTATAGTCACTAAATAAATCATGTAGTTATTTTGGATGACACAATAGTAAGAATACATAGCAATTGAAGTTAAATATCTAATCAGAATAAATTGTGATAATTCAACTTTTAAAAACATTAAAAAAAATTAGTTCTTCAATCGAGGATGAAGGACATAGAAATAAACTATCAATTTATCAAGGATATTGTGGACATGGGTTGGTGAAGTCGGACTACATGCATATAAAACTATAGGTCATATACATTCTAATAGAATATGTTCCCAAATAATCATTCAAAATTATTTGACTATCTCTTAAAGTCCAATGGACCCCCCACACCAAAATAGTGTATATAAAAACACCCCCTTTCTAAATGATTCTCACAAATTAGCTATGTGTTGAAAAATGTTCTTTTCTAGTTGTAGATCTATAAATGGTGAAATTTTGGGTTCTATAACTATGGAAAAGAAATAACTAAAAGTTGAGAAGTGATTTCTCAAACCTTTTACAATTGAGAGTAAGGTTATGGATATGGTTAGAGCCTATTTTTGTAGAATTTTGGGGATAAACCATGTTGAGAGATTTTAAAATATTATGATAAAAAATGAATTCCTTCAATGTAGATATATTTTGAAATGAGTGACATCTAAAGTCATGATGAAAGTAGTTATATAGTGTGGTTGATGAAGTGGTATTCTCTATATCAACACACTATATAGAAATTGGAATTAATTGATGTCAATTTATAAAAATTTATGGTATCATCATGTATGAACAATTGGTATATATTCTAAATTTGGTATTCATAAAGGATAAATATTTAGTTTAGATAATGAAATGATCAATTAATAAAATTTGCAAGATACTATTTCTTATCATACTAATCTTGGATCATGTAATCTTATAGTACATGTTTAGTAAATATCTGGTTTTAATCTTGAGTCATGGGATATGAATTTCAGTTTCAGAAAAAAGGAGCTTGAGTTTTTTTAATTGAAGGGTTTACGATCTATCAAAGTTTGAAAATTTTTCATCAAATCCATATGAGGATATTGTTAGGTAAAAATACCTCCTGAAGTCATATGATGGTTTTTTGGGATTTTGAGATTATTGAAAAAAACGGTTGACAATGCCAGTATTGATGTTTTTGTGCAGTTTTGGACAACGCCCTGGGATGGTGGAGTCTCACATGATCATAATTTTTTATAATAGGATATAGGTTGAATCCATCAAAGAAAACAGATAATTGGGATTTGGAATCCCTTGAAGTGGTTAGGGGAGTTTTTTTATAAGATGGAAATCTTTCCCAGTGTTTACTAATTTTTGGATCCAAAAATATATTGGATTATAATGTTTTATTTTATATAAAAAGAATGTTTTCCACCAGGTAAAAAATTTAATGAACATGTGATATTTTTTGTGAAGCTTTTGATGTGAAGCTGCCATCATTAAATATAGAAAATGAAAAAGTTTTGTGAATGTTTGTTTCTTTTTCCAAATTCATTTTTGAACATATAGATGTTATATTTTTTATAGGAGTTGTGTTATATGTGAAAAGATACAACAAATGTGGCATGTTTTTTGAAATCTTTCTTGAATTGAAAATATTGTCAAAATTTCCATAAAGGTGGAGTTTAATTAACTCAAAGTTTTCAGTTTCAAAAAATTTCTATAGTAGATTTAAAAGCTAATTCAAGGGTTGAGAATTATTATAAATAGGGACCTATCCCCCCTCATTTACAGTAATAAATCCCAAATGAAGATATGAATTATCTAAATTCACAAAATAATTTCATGAATGAATTTATTTCAAAACATTTTAATGTAAACATCAGTTCAAAAAATAAAGCACTTGTTTCAACCTGACTAGGTGTGTTTCAGGAATGTAAGGTGAGTTTTTCAAAAAAATTGAGTTGTGTGAAGGTTTAAGGATTAACAAAAAACCGGGTTGTTGTGTGAAATATTTCCAAAGGATGAATGAAATATGTTTCACAAACCTGGGATTATTTTCTTATAAACACTATAAAAAAATTTAAATTCGTTAATTGGATTAGAAAATGACTCCCTTAAAATATCTATTTTGTTGTAAACAATTTTGATTCAATATATCACTGAATATCTACTGATGGAACAATGAGTATACTTAAATTATTATAATAGTGATCTTTCAACACATGATTGGTAGTGAACCAGGTGGAATGGAGTCTCCTATTAATATTATAATTGTAGTACACTGTAGTTGATTTGGTTCATTGATGTAGTGACTTTATATTCTCCTTGGACTATCCCACTTAGGGTGAACCATGTAAAATTTCAATGTATCATTCCTGGATTCATTTTTTATTATACATTTATATAGGAATGAAAGGGAAGGGTGTTTTATCTAACGACGAAACAAGATTTAAAATAGGAATTATTTTTCCTCTTCAAACACTAATCCCCCTCTGGTGGGGTCAACAATCTATTTCTCCCTTACTCTATTCTTCTTGAAATAATATTATAAAAAACCATGATGATAGATCATCCTTCCCACGAATTTGAAGATTCATCTAGGGAACCTATGAGGATGGAAGCTATTATCTATGTCAAAATGATCATTATCAATATTTTTATAAAAAGAATCAACAGAATTGGACTGTTAGAGAAACGAATCATCCATATTTAATAATTTTTTTAGTACAATAAAAATAAAATATCTTCTGTCTCTATTGGTTTTGGTTGATGTTTTCAATTGGGTTTAGATAAAAGAAATTCATTCCCAAACCTATTAGTAGTATCTAATCCACATACTTATCATGTTCAATGATTCTTGAAATAGCTTATTTTGAAAAACTATAATTTAATTAACTATTACATATTAATTATAAATCTATAATTCTCAATTCCCATATAGGATGCAAATTTTTCAAAAAAAATTCAGAAGGAATTTGAGTTATCTGTTAGTGGATGGTTCATTTTGATAAACAAGGATCAGAGTGGATTTTAAGAGTTTAGGGAACATAAATAGTGTTTTTAGACATGAAAAGTGGTTCATATGGTGCTCATATATATTTGGACGGAACCAGATAAGGGTTTGGTGGTTGGGGATGTAGCATATGATGTCCTACAAAGCCATGGTCTTGCTAGCTTTTAGGGTCCATCAGATTGTTGGTTGTCCTACAATAGCTAGTCTGTGGAACCTTGTTGCGGCATAAGACACTTTCTAAAGCCTCCAACAAACTAATGGAAACCTCCCCCTCACTGATGGGGCTTTTGAGGTGGTAAATTATAATTTTTACCTATCATTTTTTTGATGGGAAAATCCTCTTTCCCCCTTGTTATTTCTCATGCTGGCCTAGGTGACTCCCCTATATCCACTTTCGGTTCTCCACATTAAGTTTTGTTACTTTTGGTGTTATTTAATATGAAAACCTGGTTTTTTCTCCTTTCTCTGACCTACATTCCACTTCTCATCCTCCATTCTCTAATTTTGGTTGTCTTGGTTAGGGTTTTTATTTATAATTTGAATGTAGAATGGTAGAATTTTCCTAAAGTGATGAGGATTCCATGCAGCCTACCTAGAGGATGTTCTGATATAATATTCACACATTGTCTCTTAGTGTTTTGATGATGGTTTTTCATTCTGTGATATTTTCAATGGTTTTATGTTAAAGTAAATTTATTTTTTAATTTTTTAGTATGGAGTTTAATTTAATTTGGCCAAATTTAGTTAGAAGAATGGTTTAGACCTCTAGAAGGTGGTTGGTTATAGATTATGTTTGGTAGGCACAACCGGTGAGTAGTGTTATGTTTTAAAAAATGATATTAATTTGTCTAATTGGTTTTAACCTCTTAATATATTATGATTTTATTAAATCTAACTAATTAGGTTCTTTGGATATGAGATAGTACCATATGTGGATTGATTATTGGAAATTAGTCTTAAATGATCTCAGGAGATAGTATTCTTAGATGATAATTAAAAAGAGGATGCTTGAAATGTGGGAGGTGGTCCCCAAACATAACCAATAGTCTCATCTTATTTAATAACTCTTTTGATGTGTGGTCATGTCATCCTTGTTATGTTTTGACCTCATTTAAATTGACTGTTTTAGATGGGGTGTATCACAATAATTTGAATTCCCACTAATAGGATATATTACCATGAACTAGAAGATTCTAGGATGAATACCTTAGACATTAACCTAGTATTATTTTGGATTTATGGAACAAGATGGTTATAATGTCATAAACTTTTGGAGGGGTGGAAAGGAATTTAATGATATCCGATAATTGAAAATTAATAACAAGTTTTTTTCTCCAATATAATGGTATGTGTTGAATAGACATTTCAATGTTGTGGGTTGATATGGATTTTAGTAATGTAACGTTGATGTTTAAAAATGTGATTTTTGGATATTTTTTATAATAAATGAATGAAAATATTTGAAAATAGTTTAAAACATTTTGTTATATTTTATCACTGAATGAAAACACCCCCTTAGGGTGGTGTTGTTTTAATGGTAATAAATTTTTAATGTCAATGTAAATTTGTAAATATTAAAATATGAAAAGTTAATTTTCTTGTGAAATAGAGACCATTTTTTTGAAATTTGAAGGATTTTTTTTAAAGTTTTATCATTATATTTATGGGAAAAAAACTCTATTGGCGGAGTCTTGATGTTGGATTTTCATATTCCCTAGGGACTGGTTTTGATTTTGAAAAGAAAATGGCATATGAGGTATGTTGGGAAATGAATGATAAAACTACCAATGGGGAGGCCAGTTTTAGTTATAAGAAAACTCATGTATGGTAGGTCTATGTTACTAATCGATAAAAAACTCACATGGGGAAGGTTTCATCTACGTAACTAAGAAAACTCTTGTATTTCCTTGTTTTTCAGGATAAGAAAACTCTAGTGTGGGAGGTAGATGTTACTTCTTTGGGATTATGGCTCAATATAAGAAAAATCCTATAAAGGTGGTCTATGATACTTATTCACTATATAAGGGAACAGAGGTCTGTTATTTTGGTAGGTGAAATCCTCGCGATGTTCTTAGAGACACCCTGACACTTGAAGAAGCATGTATGGTTGATCAAGATTATAAATATAAGTATCAACAATGCTATGACAGACCTCATGTACCTTCATGAACATAGGGAATCCATGGGTATTTAATGGATTATTTAAATTGGTTATTAAAATGATTAATTAGTTTTATATAATAGTTATGTATTTAATCTCATTTGGACTAGTTATATTTAGGTATGTCAATGGTGATGGTCAACTGATTTGTATTCACACCTAGCTTGGGCCCCCAAGGAACATGGGAACCAAATCTGACACTACATGGTTGTAGTTTTTGGTTGGGGAATGTCCTGATGCCTAGTATTCTGGATTTTTAGGATACAGTATGGGATTTGGGACTGGTCCAAGAGTTTGGACTGTTTGTTAGTGTTTTCCCGGTTTTGTTTTTGGTCTTTCGTGTTTTTTTCATATGGACATATAACATGTATGGTATAGAGTTCATTTATTATTACATAGTTTATTTATATTATTGAAATCAATTTCCCATAATTTTGTTTATCATTTTAGTTGGAAAATGTATATATTTCGCTTATTTCACCTTTATTTACTATGATATATGATTACATTATTTCCAACATACCACATTAGACTTTTACAACTAGGAAGTAGCCTCTATGATATTGGGAGGTGCGCTCAATATATAATAGTGATCGTTAGTCCAAAAAGTGATTAGTGGTTTTGAACAGTGGGACATTATATTGTTTTATTAGTGGCAATTTTTTATTATTTTTTTCTATTTGGGCATGGAAAACAAGAGAGTGGGAGTGTGTCGGGATATGATACATAGATTGTGTCGTTTTATGGCTACCCCAAGTACTAGGTATGTCTATGTTTCCATGACAGGTATTTTTTCTTATATTGTTTATTTTTATACTTGGTCTACTTTCACTTTGATTGACACACATTTTTATTAGGATATCGATTCATGATATTTTTTACCTTTGCAAATTGTGGAAATAGATGGTGTTTTAATTAATCATATCTAGAATATAGGATTCACTTGTCATTTTCATGATTTCCATTGATTTATTACCTAAAAATGACATGTGATAGTTATTTATAGTGTCTTTCACCATTTATATAGTGTTTTCCTATATAATTGTATATTGGTGTCATAAATAATCAATACTCTAAATGGATGATAATACATTATGTGGTTTTTATTTTTATTATTATGAGGTTCTATCTAAATAAAATGACAACTACAACTTATATAGTGTCTCTATATTTTGCATGGAATATAAATATTATTTACTTGATCCTCATTTATGATTTTTTTCTCATTTAAATGGATAAAAGTATGAAGTGTAGTCAAATATTTTGGATTTTATTTGTTTAAAGATAACTAATATAATAATTAAAACTTTAAAAGTTTTGTCCTAGATAACTGATTCATGAAATTTCATTTAATTCAGTCCGTATTGAGAAAAAATTATGAATAATCTAAAACAAAAAATTCTAAAGGAAACACCTATGTACCCAATATATATATATATATATATATATAAGATATAGAATTAGTGGGTTTTTGGTGTAATACCAATGTTAGGGTAGTAATGGATATGACATCCCTTGATTTATTTACTATCCCTTATAGACATGGTGTTGTGACATGGTTGGCAGTGACTACTTTTTACCATATTAGTTATACTTGACCTAAGAGAGGGTAGAATATGCATGGATCAAATCTATGTCTGGTAACATGTAGTGGGTGTTTGGAACTTTAGATGTTGTGTGTCTTGATATGAGAAAAAGAGCACAATCATGAGTTATGTCTTGTGTGATACTCAAGTTATAGAACTAAGTGTTAGAAACTAGTGTCCATTGATAAGTGAATCAAGATAGTGGTGAGTTAGTAGATTTAGATGATTTTGGATGAATTAATTTGGGGGTTTTCAATGGATTTGGTTTCCTTACATAAATATAGAATGTGTGAATGTTTCATATGAAATTGGTGCATGGGAGGTGTTGTTAGATTGCTTAAAGGATTATAGGATTCATTAAGGATTTTTGGACCTATGTTTACCTATATATTTGGATGCCATTATGGGTTATGTAGAGACCCGAAGCTAGACGTACATGGACATTACATTACTTTTGCGGAATACTTAGTACATAAAAAAAACACACAGACAAGGATCGTAATAGTTTAGTGTCTTTGGAAACTCGGAACGTAATCTTCTAATCGTGGTGAAAGATCTTCAATATCTACCATAAAGATCTTCCCCTTTTTTTACCTAAAACCTTTCTTTATATCCCGGGGAAATGAAAACATAAAAGGGTGAGCTCAAATGCTCATTAAGGGTAAAAAAAAGAAAAATCAATCACATCATATTCATAAGAACATAACTTTTGGAAATCTTAACCTGCAAAAGAGAGCATAATTTCATAACATGGGATAAATCATAGTAGTGAAATGAAATCCCAATAGGCATAACTTAAAACATGAAACATTGTGGAATTCACACATAATCATAGAGAATCATTTCTTGTTAGTCATGACTCATTGCCAAGACTATCTTAGTGGACAAAGTCCCTTTCTGAATCGAGTCACCCTCGTTTCAGTCCTGTTTCACTGAACCGGTATAACCTACCATTCCAGCCATGTCTATCTCATGAGATATGAAATCTTTACCCAATGCATTAGAGGGAGATATAGGTCCCACCCGTCTCATAATGATACCATTCTTATGTGTGCCACAAAATCATAAATCATACATCATTTCATAACCCATGTAATAAAAATGGGAATCTTAAACATCGTGACATAATAATACAATTCATATAAGATAAAGGAATTTATAAAAATTATTCCATCACAACATAATCAAATCAATGTAATAATAGGGATAGAAACAGAACCCTTTATTATCTTAGATGGAAAATAATTTTGATAAAACAATTGAACTCCATTCTTGAGGAAAATATCCTTTCTACTTAAAAAACAATTTCTTTTCATAACATGTCATACAATTTTAAACTAAAAGAAGTTGATTAAAAATAAAATTGAAAAATTGTAAAGGAAGCTTCTTGGAAATAATGTTTTAAAAATCCATTCATGCCGTATAAGTTAAAAAAAACATTCTTCTCGTACTTTTGTCGGAAAAGTCAAAAAGTACATCGTACGAAAAACGACAAAAGATTCCTTTCATATCTTTTACTAAAAACTCACCGAAGGGTAAAATTGGATATAAACTATTGTAGAAATATATAAATGTTACATATTGAGGAAACATGGATGTGGATGATAAAATACACCCCCGTAAATAACAAAGTATAAACAATCTCGGATAAAAATGAGATTGTGATATTTCCCTTACCTTAGGTCTGACTTGCTTTGTAAGTGTCCAAACCTCCTGTATAATGATTTAAATCATGTTATTGACTTATTTCAGAATCATATTGATTTTTATTATATCATATATGGTCCACTTATGACTTTATATTACCCGTTCTTTTGTAAATTCATGTTGAAGTAGCGTTTTGGGTAAAATCGTCTCATTTGTCGTTCGTGTTTTTAACTTGTAATTATTCATATGATTAATTAGATCATGATTACTTAATTACAGAATATAAAGCATGATTTATATATATATATTCAGAATATACATATATAATAAATAAGTAAATGGAAAGAAATACACTGTTCATGGAGACGGTAGTCCATACGTACGCATGAACGATGTTTTCGTTTCCTTATTGAATTGAATGGAATTAAGTAGATGACATACATATAAATATAAATAATTCCAGTATCATTATCAGGTAATATATTTCATTATTAATTATTATATATACTTTATAATCATTCAAGAATGGTTAATCATTGAGAATGAATCTCATCGCGTCGTGGAGACGGTAGTCCGTACGTACGCACGAGCGATGATATCGTTCCCATGGTCGTGGAATTGTGTTGAAGTGTATGTATACTATTTCAGTATCAATATCACTTTATAATAATCATATATAGTTACTTATTATACCTTTATACCCATCCAATTAAGGTGGTGGCAGAAAATAGATTACACCACGGCGTGGAGACGGTATTCCGTACGTACGCACGGGCGGTGATTTCCTTTTTCCATAGGATGGATAGAAGGTTAATTAGAGTTGTTTCATATTTATAATAACTTATCAGTATATAAGAAATACTAATGTTATTACTTTATCATGAAACAAATAAAGAAAAAGAAGTTTAAGAAGAAAGAAATTGAAAAAGATCGGTAATGGATATTACCTCTTTTTGACGCGCCTTTTCATAGCCTCCACTTAAAGAACTAAGGATGGTCTTTGAAGAAAAACCAGGACCTCTATAATGATACTAGGGAAGTGGAGAAGGGATTTTTTCAGGGGTTGACCGAGCTTGAAGGCTCAAAGTTGTGTGAGGAAGAGAGGGAGGAGGTGCCCTTTTATAAGGGAGGAGAGAGGCACCTTAGGAATATCTCAAGATATTATTTTATATTAAAGTCAAAATCGGTTTATAATGGTTCCAAATGGTCTTATTTCGAAGCTAAAGTGGGGATGGGTCGAAAGCCTATCAACCAATAGGATTTAGACAAGTTTAGGTTATTATTTTAACCTTATCAATTAGATTTAACTTTAAGTTAATTAATTTAACTTTTACCGTGTCTTTTTATTTTCTTACACTATATGGTTAATACACTTACTATAACATTCCAAACGAACCCCAAATTGTTTATTAGTAATATATATTTCCTTATATATGTTATTTGGACGAACCTTAGATTTTTAGGAATAAAATAACAATTATAATATAATATTTGATTTAAAAACTATTTTGTGTCAATTTTGACACTATTTGATATATGATTTTTGTGAAAGTCATAACAGATTTATATGTTCTAAACAAGTTTATTAAAGCACAAATAATATATCATAGTAACCTATAAAATTAGTGTAATCCATATAAAGTCTTAAATTACAATTATTTTGGTATTTATAATATCAATTATGTCAATATTTCATTAATAAGATAATTACTTCATCATCTTTGTGTCATAAAGAAATTAAATTATTTTATGTCTAAAAATTACAAATAAAATACCATTATGTAGGAAATCGTTTTAGCTTTCTAGTGAATATTTACAATCGAATTTATCTTATGTAAAAACCTATATTAAAAATGTTTTAGTAAATAAACTTTGATTTTAACTCTTTTAACTCTTCTTTGAATTAAATAATAATAAATGTCCTAATCTAATCCAAGTTGGCCTAAATGATAATATTTTACACTTAAGGTTGTTTTTGGTCGAGATACACTTGTCCAATAGAATTAGGACATGTGTTAGGGTAATATTAATATCATTCTTACCGTTAATTACCCTATTTACTTTTAACCGTGGTAAATAAAAGTAAAAAGTTACTATTCACCAAAAATTAATTTCATCTCATTGAACCACATTTTACTTAATGACATCAATCATGTATCTTGGATTTTTGAAATTCCATTCACAGAAGAGGTAAAATTAAGTTTTATGGAAAATTTATTTTTTTAACTACCACTTAGTAGTTTCACTATTCATCAAAATTGATGTTTTTCAGAATAATGCCAAAATTTCTTCCTAAGCTATATTTCATATTCCGAATTCAAAAATGAAGTCTATTTTACCAAATTCATAACATAGAAGTTTAATTAATTAATTTTATAATTAAATCCCGCTGTTAAAACAAACAGCGTTTTTTTAAGAAACAATATCTATCAAAAGATTGACACTTGATTATGTCTGTTTTAAATGTGAAATTAAATCCAATGACCAACATTGTATTAAATTGTAAAAATATATTATAAATATACTTTAAAACCACTCAAATTAATAATTTATCACTATTAATTATTTCGATTAAAAAAGTTGTTTTTAATTATAATTTAGTAATTTTCACTATTCATCAGAATATGAATGTTATCCGAAAAGTACCAAAATTTCACCTTAGGCTAAATTCGATACTCCGAATCCAAAAATGAAGTCCATTTTGAGATATAAAATTTCTAAAATTTAAAAATTGGTTATTACTATTCATAACGGCTAGTTTTAATAATATTTTAATAGCATATCGTTGTTTCGTGAAACTGAGTATTGCGTACTACACACGCTATTGAGGAAGGTTGTGATTGCGTGTAATGCAAGGCAAGTCAAGGATGCATGTTATGCAAGCTCCTTTTGGTGTAGCGTACAACACAAGACATTAATAAAATTAAATAGAATATTTTTCATAAAATCTCGGGCTGTTACATTCTACCCCCCTTAAAATGAATTTCGCCCTCGAAATTTGTCGGGGTTATAAATGGTTTACTATTAGAAAGTTTCTATAATAGAAACCCACATTGTAAAAAGGAATATCAAAACCAATCTTTAAAAACAATAGTATGAAACGTAACGGTTTCCCAAATAAACTAATCACTGGGTTTCCACATAGCTGAAAATATGGATATGGAAGAGAAATCTAACCATCATATTCTGATGGAGAGTGGTAGAGAACATGGCTATGGAAAAGCCAGCAATCACAAAGCCATAAATTTGTGACGATCTGAGGTACCATCGGATTCATCAGATATAAGATCACTAGGACAACATTTTTGGTTTTCAAGATCGTTTCCCTAAAGTTGAAGAATTTGAATTAGAATAAATACTTACTTTATTTTGGTACAATCTCACTGTTGTTCGTGCCTTGAACAATTTCCACATCATCTCTTAAATAAATGAAGTTGAATTTGTTATTCGTGAAGTGTTAGCAGATCATGTGATAGAATGATGGGTCATTCCATCTGTCTCAAACAAAAGGTTAGCAAAAATTATATACATAAGTCGATCTATAGTGAGATTAATCATATATGGTTCCTAAAATGGACTTATACTTCATATATCATATAATAAAACTAGTTTCTACTAAACAGGGACTTCTTTTAGGCCAGTGGTAGGTGATAAAGGCCAGTCGCACTTCGGTTGTGGGTTCGATTCCCACAGCCTTGTCCGACGCGATGGGTTGTCGCCCGTTCTGCAGGTTGTCCTTTTTCTAAAACTATATTACTATAACATCCCATCGAAAAAAACATCTATCCTTAAACAATACTAACTTATGTCCAACATAATCCATTCCAATCTTTAGGCTTATCCATAATGATGCAGTCCACTCTCATAACATAGTGAAAACGATTACCAGAGATTTAACACCATCGTTGATCCCCATATATCATAAGATATGTTTTGTTGGTCACATTCCAAACATTCAAAGTCCTTAATCATGTATTCTCTTGAATACCTTAGTGAAAAAATGAATGCAGTTAAAAGTTAACACTTTCCACATACCAAAATCCTCAAAATTCTATATACTCAAACCATGATATCACTTAGTCCTTATATCAATCATGAGCTCATGAATACTGTTAAACATTTCGTTTTCTCGTTTTCCCTTCTTTATGCGCATATCATCTTATTTCCAAAAATATCTCAATTACATTGAATACCACATTAGACCAATACATAAATATTCCAATACTCCATGATACAATATTTTTTTGGAATCCCATTACATGAACACTTAATCATTCCACCGCATCGTTGTCATATTCAACATCGCCAATAGTGATCGCATGTGACTTCCCTTTGTCCTTTTCCTTCAGTGGTTGCTTATGTTGATCATCACTAACCCTTGGATTAGGGAATTTATTAGAATAATGACCCATTTCCTTGCACATGAAGCATTGAAGTGTTGGTGGTGCGTTCTCTGCAGTGTTTTCATTATTCACATCATTAGAAACAATTTTTCCATTACTTCGACACTCAGCTGCTCGATGACCTTCTTTTCCACACATAAAACATTTTCTAGTCCCTTTAAGATAATCTCCACCATGCTTCTTTCCAGACTTTGTGCATAAGGAAACATTCATCTTCTTTTCACCATTATTCTGATATTTCTCCTTGAACTCCATCTTTCGTTTCTTATCAAAACCCTGAGATGGATATGTAACACCAACTTCCATTTCTACCTTGATAGCACAACACACAATTTCTTCATAGCTACTGAAGTCTCTTATAGCTAATTCCCTTCGAAGACTTGGTTTTATGCCACTAAAAAATCGATCAACTTTACTTTCAGGTTGGATGATAATGCCAGATGCATACCTTGCAAGTCTTGTAAAATTCTCTTCGTATATACCAACAGATTCATCATCCTTTTGCTTTAGTTCAAGAAACTCCTTCTCCATCTTTGTTCGAAGAATACGAGGGAAGTACTTACTGAAAAACAAGTTCTTGAACTCGTCCCATTCCATGGACTCAATTTCATCTCCTGGCCTCGTATTCTTGATAAGATTCCACCATTGATCAGCTTCACTTTCCAAACGATATACTGCTAAGATGACTTTATCATGTTCAGAACATTGAAGAACTTAAAATATCTTTTCAGTGGTACTGATCCATTGTTCAGCAACAAGTGGATCGGAAGTCCCACTGAAAGAAGGTGGACGTTGCCTCATGAAGGACTCAATAGAATACTGTTCCTTTCTCTGCTCATTTGGAAGTCCAGAATGATTCATATCTTGTGTAAGGATAGCAATAAGATTTTTCACTCCATCTCCAATAACATTTGTTTGTTCAGGAGGGCAATCATTGCATTGTCCATTGCATTGATCAACACGGTTCCTTCGGGTTCCAGCCATCGTCTAAAACCCAAAAAGAATAGTGTGAGAGGCAAAAATCATGCTAGGGAAAACAACATAATAAAGGGGGAGTACCTTCAATATCAAACATCTTAGGTTTAATTCAATGATCGTTAGCGTAATTCTAGTACTATAACCTATACGTATACTTATCCTTAGGGACATCCCTAGACATACCTTAGAAATATCTCTAGGGATCTCACTAACGTTTTCGCGTCCTAGTTTCCAAAGGTTGACTAAACCTTTCCTCTAATACCAACTGTAGAGACCCGAAGCGAGACGTACATGGACATTACATTACTTTTGCGGAATACTTAGTACATAATAAAAACACACACACAAGGATCGTAATAGTTTAGTGTCTTTGGAAACTCGGAACGTAATCTTCTAATCGTGGTGAAAGATCATCAATATCTCCCATAAAGATCTTCCCCTTTTTTTTACCTAAAACCTTTCTTTATATCCTGGGGAAATGAAAACATAAAAGGGTGAGCTCAAATGCTCAGTAAGGGTAAACAAAAGAAAAATCAATCACATAATATTCATAAGAACATAACTTTTGGAAATCTTAACCTGCAAAAGTGAGCATAATTTCGTAACATGGGATAAATCATAGTAGTGAAATGAAATCCCAATAAGCATAACATAAAACATGAAACTTTGTGGAATACACACATAATCATAGAGAATCATTTCTTGTTAGTCATGACTCATTGCCAAGACTATCTTAGTGGACAAAGTCCCTTTCTGAATCGAGTCACCCTCGTTTCAGTCCTTTTTCACTGAACCGGTATAACCTACCATTCCAGCCATGTCTATCTCCTGAGATATGAAATCTTTACCCAATGCATTGGAGGGAGATATAGGTCCCACCCGTCTCATAATGCTACCATTCTTATGTGTGCCACAAAATCATAAATCATACATCATTTCATAACCCATGTAATAAAAATGGGAATCTTAAACATTGTGACATCATAATACAATTCATATAAGATAAAGGAATTTATAAAAATAATTCCATTACAACATAATCAAATCAATGTAATAATAGGGATAGAAACAGAACCCTTTATTATCTTAGATGGAAAATAATTTTGATAAAACAATTGAACTCCATTCTTGAGGAAAATATCCTTTCTACTTCAAAAACAATTTCTTTTATTAACATGTCATACAATTTTAAACTAAAAGAAGTTGATTAAAAATAAATCTGAAAACTTGTAAAGGAAGCTTCTTGGAAATAATGTTTTCAAAATCCATTCATGCCGTATAAGTTAAAAAAACATTCTTCTCATACTTTTGTCGGAAAAGTCAAAAAGTACCTCGTACGAAAAACGACAAAAGATTCCTTTCATATATTTTACTAAAAACTCACCGAAGGGTAAAATTGGATATAAACTACTATAGAAAGATATAAATGTTACATATTGAGGAAACATGGATGTGGATGATAAAATACACCCCAGTAAATAACAAAGTATAAACAATCTCGGAAAAAAATGAGATTGTGATATTTCCCTTACCTTAGGTCCGACTTACTTTGTAAGTGTCCAAACCTCCTGTATAATGATTTAAATCATGTGATTGACTTATTTCAGAATCATATTCATTGTTATTATATCATATATGGTCCACTTATGACTTTATATTACCCGTTCTTTTGTAAATTCATGTTGAAGTAGCGTTTTGGGTAAAATCGTCTCATTTGTCGTTCGTGTTTTTAACTTGTAATTATTCATATGATTACTTAGATCATGATTACTTAATTCCAGAAAATAAAACATGATTTATATATATATATTCAGAATATACATATATAATAAATCAGTAAATTGAAAGAAATACACCGTTCTTGGAGACGGTAGTCCGTACGTACGCATGAACGCTGTTTTCGTTTCCTTATTGAATTGAATGGAATTAAGTAGACGAAATACATATAAATATAAATAATTCCAGTATCATTATCAGGTCATATATTTCATTAGTACTTATCATATATACTTTATAATCATTCATGAATGGTTAATCGTTGAGAATGAATCTCATCGCGTCGTGGAGACGGTAGTCCGTACGTACGCACGAGCGATGATATAGTTCCCATGGTCGTGGAATTGTGTTGAAGTGTATGTATACTATTTAAGTATCAATATCACTTTATAATAATCATATATAGTTACTCATTACACCATTATACCCATCCAATTAATGTGGTGGCGGAAAATAGATTACACCACGGCGTGGAGACGGTATTCCGTACGTACGCACGCGCGGCGATTTCCTTTTTCCGTAGGATGGATAAGAGGTTAATTAGAGTTGTTTCATATTTATAATAACATATCAGTATATAAGAAATACTGATGTTATTACTTTATCATGAAACAACTAAAGAAGAAGAAGTTGAAGAAGAAAGAAATTGAAAAAGATCGGTAATGGATATTACCTCTTTTTGACGCGCCTTTTCTTAGCCTCCACTTAAAGAACTAAGGATGGTCTTTGAAGAAGACCCGGACATCTAGGATGATAATAGGGAAGTGAAGAAGGGATTTTGGCAGGGTTTGGCCGAGCTTGAAGGCTCAAAGTTGTGTGACGAAGAGAGGGAGGAGGTGCCCTTTTATAAGGGAGGAGAGGGGCACCTTAGGAATATCTCAAAATATTATTTTATATTAAAGTCAAAATCAGTTTATAATGGTTCCAAAGGGTCTTATTTCGAAGCTAATGTGGGTATGGGTCTAAATACTATCAACCAATAGGATTTAGACAAGTTTAGGTTATTATTTTAACCTTATCAATTAGATTTAACTTTAAGTTAAATAATTTAACTTTTACCGTGTCTTTTTGTTTTCTTACACTATATGGTTAATACACTTACTATAACATGCCAAACGAACCCCAAATTGTTTATTATTAATATATATTTCCTTATCTAAGTCATTTGGCCTAGCCTTATATTTTTAGGAATAAAATAACAATTAATAATATAATATTTTATTTAAAAACTATTTTGTGTCAATTTTGACACTATTTGATATATGATTTTTGTGAAAGTAATAACAGAATTATATGTTAGAAACAAGTTGATTAAATCAACATTAATATATCATAGTAACCTATAAAATTTTTGGAATTCATAAAAAGTCTTAAATTACATTTATTTTGGTATTTATAATATCAATTTTGTCAATATTTCATTAATAAGATAATTACTGCATCATCTTTGTGTCACAAAGAAATTAAATTATTTGATGTCTAAAAATTACAAATAAAATACCATTATGTAGGAAATAGTATTATCTTTCTAATGAATATTTACAATCGAATTTATCTTATGTACAAACCTATATTAAAAATGTGTTAGTAAATAAACATTGATTTTAACTCTTTTAACTCTTCTTTGAATTAAATAATAATAAATGTCCTAATCTAATCCAAGTGGGCCTAAATGATAATATTTTACACTTAAGGTTGTTTTTGGTCGAGATACACTTTTCCAGTAGAATTAGGACATGTGTTAGGGTAATATTAATATCATTCTTACCCTTAATTACCCTATTTACTTTTAAACGTGGTAAATAGAAGTAAAAAGTTATTATTCACCAAAAATTATTTTCATCTCATTGAACCACATTTTACTTACTGACATAAACCGTGTCTCTCGGATTTTTTAAATTCCATTCACAGAAGCGGTAAAATTATGTTTTATGAAAAATTCATTTTTTAACTACAACTTAGTAGTTTCACTATCCATTAAAAATTGATGTTTTTCAGAATAATGCCAAAATTTCATCCTAAGCTATATTTCATATTACGAATTAAAAAATGAAGTCTATTTTACCAAATTCATAACATAGAAGTTGCATTAATTAATTTTATAATTAAATCCCACTGTTAAAACAAATAGCGTGTTTTTAAGAAACAATATCTATCAAAAGATTGACACTTGATTATGTCTGGTTTAAATGTGAAATTACATCCAATGACCAACATTGTATTAAATTGTAAAAATATATTCTAAATATACTTTAAAACCACTCAAATTAATAATTTATCACTATTAATTATTTCGATTAAAAAGTCGTTTTTAATTATAATTTAGTAATTTTCACTATTCATCAGAATATGAAAGTTATCCGAAAAGTACCAAAATTTCACCTTAGGCTAAATTCGATACTCCGAATCCAAAAATGAAGTCCATTTTGAGAGCTAAAATTTCTAAAATTTAAAAAGTTGTTATTACTATTCATAACGGCTAGTTTTAATAATATTTTAATAGCATATCGTTGTTTCGTGAAACTCAGTATTGCGTACTACACACGCTGTCGAGGAAGGTTGTGATTGCGTGTAATGAAAGGAAAGTCACAAATGCATGTTGTGCAAACTCCTTTTGGTTTAGCGTACAACACAAGACATTAATATAATTAAAAAGAATATTTTTCATAAAATCTCGGGCTGTTACAGGTTAACCATGTAAAATTTGATCCATTTTGTGGTTTTGGGTTTTGTAACTGGTTTTGGAGGGAAAGATCATTGGAATGAAAAATATTGTTTGTTTCTTGTGAGGTTATAAATAATGGTCAATATTGATCCTAGATTGTTAAATTTGGGACAAGATAATCATGAATAAACCCTTTGCGATCAGAGTGTTACTTGGGTTATTAGTGGTCTTTTGAATGGTTCTAGCTTGGTGAGATGCATATGGAATTAGAAATCACATGGTACTCTTATCTTAGAAATCCTAACTTTTTGTAAAAGCATGTAAAATTGTTTATTTATGTGGGTCAAGTTTTAATAGGATTTTTTTCTCTAGAGTTGAGATTGGTTTTTGTGGTCAGGTTTCACGGGAGTGTGAAAACATTAAGATTTTGTGGAATCTTAAAGGCAAGCACACATTGGAGATGTGTAGTGCTGTTTGGATTATATACTGGGTGGGATATGAGTATATTCCTATTATAAAAAATTTGGTATGTTTTTTAGTGTGTGGATTGAGAACTAATGTGGTTTATATATGAGTCTTGTGGTGAAGGTAGCCCAGGGGCCATCAAGTATGAGTTTTTGTTTTTTGGTGGGGGAACATGGTCATGGTTGGGTCAAGGTGTAGTAGCACGGTGGATCCAAACTCACATTTGTTAAGGGTTAACATGGTAAATGTTTGTAGATCGATATGATAGACACATGTACATTTATGTCAGAACCTATCAAATACATGTTTGAGGGGAAGTATAAGTGATTCTTTATAGTGGGGAGGGCTTCATTAGCCTGTTAAGGGTGTGACCTCATTGTGAATGGAATCCTAAATTATATTGTGGGTAATATTATTATTAATATAGGTGTAGGTGGTTGTTGGTGTTTTTGTTTTCACTTAGCTATAAGTGGGTGGATGAATCCATTAATTGTGTGTAGTGATGGATGGCAGATGGATTGGGGATCTTTGATTCTTGGTTTAATATATTGAGGATGAGGATAATTATTTCTTAGGGATTATAGAGTCCGACTCAGGCAAATGGTTACTTATGGGTAGGACCATGGATGTAGAAAGACCAATCGATGGAGGTTCAGAATGGATTTGTTATTCTATTGTGTAAATGAATCTAGGATTGTATAGTTTTGTGGGTACTACTGATGTTTTTGGTCGGTTGTTTCATTGGTGGGAATTTTCACATTAGGATCAAAATAGTGACAGAATTCTATGATCATAATAGTAATTAGATCATGGGTGTATTGGTTCTCCTGGTACAACATTATTATAGTTCTGGTTCGTAGCTGTTTAATGATGGGATGCCTCTGAGATGTGAGTCATCATGACTAAGAAGTATGGAATCAAAACAGTAGAGGATGATTGGTTGTTGAGAGAGGTTGGTCTGATGAGGAATGATTGTCTCTCTTTTTCATAGTAGGATGTCACTAGATCGAATCCATGTGAAAAAAATCATTCAAGAACTGAATGCGGTGTTCGAAAATCAAGTGGGTCTTTTTAGATGAAAATTTTTGTGTTTGGATTTCTAGAATCAGTATAGGGTGCATTCCTTTTTTGATTTGGTATTATAAAAGGAGAGTTGTGCCAGTATGTACCTAGTGTTTCAAGAATGATCTTGTATGGTGAGTTGGATACTGAGCCAAGAACATTATTAGAATACATGAATCTCATTTTTTGAATGAATTTGTAGTGGTATTGAAGCATCGTAGCTCTGAAGCTTCCTGTTTTATAGAGGCCATGGTGTGTAATTCTATAAGATATAATATGTTTTAAATCATGAAAAAATCATATATCAGTATAGATAGGTTTTTGGAAGCACCGTCATGGTGTTTCAATTATATTATTATCATCAGCTTAGGTAGGGTGGCTTAAGAACCTAGATTTTTCGAGTTATGATTTGGAAGCATGTTTGCAATGGGGGGATAGAACGTGATATGTTTCCTGGAATTTATGATCAAATAAGGTCACAAAATTGGGTTGGAAGGCCACTAGGATTTTTGGAGTAACAAACGTTTTATAGTGGAGTGTTAGTAATGACTAGTGCCCATTTGGTTTAGAAAATATTCAAATGAATTTGGGTTTTTAGTTAGTGGATGGGTTGTTTTGAGAACTGAGGTTTAGAGTAGGTTTCATAGGTTTTTAGATCCTTAGAAATGGTGTTTTTTTCTTATATAAATATTTTGGTGGCAGTTGAAATCCGTAATAAGGAACCAAAGAGGGGTCAGATTACTGGGTTTCCAGCTTGAAAACACATTATAGCTGATCGCCATGCCATTGGGCCTACATCGGTTAACCTGTGGCCTCTCTCAACTCATTGGTGGGTTATTTAGGCGTAAAATTAAAATTTTACCCCCTCACATTTTTAGAGTGGTGAACTCTATTTTTCCCTTTTTATTGTATCACATGGTCTAGGGAAACATCCCCCTATCCACTATGGGTTCCCCCTCTTAATAAAGTGGTTTTGGTATCATTTGTTGGTGAATCATGGTATGTTTTCCTTGCAGTGACCACCATTCCTATTATAATTTTATATCCCTTATTTTTTTTCTCTTAGTTTGGGATTTTCGTGAAGATTAATGAAGATAATTATAGAAGTATAATGATATGATTTGGATTTTGTGCATCCTAGATATAGGATATGCCGAGACAACCAGTTGACACTGGTAGACATTATTTTGAAGGAGGTATATTAGTGTGTGGATTTTTCAATGGTTTTGACATAATGTAAAATTATTTTCTTATGATTTTGGTTGTGTATGATAGGAAATTGGATTAGTTTACTATTGGAAGTGTGGTGTAGAACTCTGGAGTATAGTTTGTCCTCTTTTAGGTATGGTGAGTGCACTTAGTGAGTATACTTACCTTTATTCCTAAGTAAATTTAATTTGATTAATTGGTTGTAAGGTAATAATTTATTATTATTTGATTATAATCAATTAAGTGGCTTTTTGAATGTATGGTAAGACATGGGTGGTGTAAGCATTGGTTTTTGGTTTTATATGAGATCAAGAAGTGGCTATTTCAGGTTGAGAATTAAAAATAGGATTTTTAAATGACGTAGGTGGTCTATGAACATAACCCATATTCTTGACATATTTAATATGTGGCTTTATGGGAATTCATGTTTTCCATATAATGTGTTGGCCTCATTTGATTTCAATGTTTTAGAGGGGAGTCTCACCTCAATTTAAATTCTATTTATTAACCTATGTGCCAATGAAATGGGTGAATCTAGGTAGAATTCCATAGTCATGAACTTGGTCTTTGTCTTGATTCCACTAGAATTTTAATTTTCTTAAATGTTGTAAAAGGCCGATTATGACGTGAATATATGATTGTGAAATTAATTGTCACAAAAATCAATAATTAAAAATGTATTGGTCCATTGTTTAAAGATAATGGAATTGTAAGTATTGAATGGAAATTTTATGGTTGTAGGTTGATATGGTTTTTTGTACAATAATGTTGAAGGTAAAAAATATGAGTTTTGGAATGTTTTCTAAAAATATGAATGAAACTGTGTGATGTTGGATTGAAGCATTGTGGATCAGAATTTTTTTTCATGGAATGAATATGACCCATCTAGGTTGAACTATTTTAAATGTATTGGATTTGGAATTGTAATGTAAATTTGTAAATGTAGAAATATTAAAGGAGGACATTTCTTGTAAAATACTAAATATTATATTTGAAAATGGATTAATGATTTATAAAACATTTGTATTTATTATATTGAAATGAAAAATCCCTTATGGGTAGTCTTAATGCTTAATTGGAAATCCCCTGTAGGGTAGTTTTGATTTTAAAAAGTAAATGCCTTTAGAGGTGGTCTGTGATATGGCTGAGAGAACTCTTATAGGAGAGGTCGATGTTAATTATGAGAAAACACTACTAAAAAACCTAAAATAAACAATTGTAGTATTTATCAATGAAAAATAAAATCACTGATAATGGTATCCTTTATCATCATATTTTAAAAGCAATGATATAGTCCACCCTTTATATGTTCTTGTACATAGCGTTGATAAAGGGGTATGCTTTATCAGGGTTTTTAAAGCACTGATCTGATAAAGGGTTATCTTACGTGACTTCATCCCACATCAATTTTTTTTTCTTTTGGGATATACATTATAAACTTAGGGTTTCTTGCAACAAAACGTTCTGTGGTTGTGGCTGGTCGACATCATAGAAACTTATCATCTCACACACATGCTACACAATTCAGCCCCTCCATTATCAGGCCCACCTTCCAGCCTACTATTTTTGCATGTACATGCAGGCTTCTTCATTCCTATACATGAACCAAAGTTTAAATTTATTTATATAATCCAATAAAAAATATAAATATCAAAACTATTAAAAAAATTAAATAATTAAACAAATAAAAATTGAAAATGAATAAATTAAAAATATCATAAAAGATCTAGTAATGAAATAATTGTAATAAAAAATGACTAAATTTAATATATATATATATATATAGTAATAAATAGTATATATTAAATATATATATATATATAACGAATAAAATGTAATAATTAAAAAAATAATAATTTAGAATTAATAGGATAAAAAAAATTAAAAAAATATTACTAAAATAATTATGTATAATGATGAATAGAGTTATTATACTCACAAAAACAAATATATATATATATATATATATATATATTTATATATAATATAAATAGTAATAAATAGTACATATTATATATAAATAAAGAAAGTCAATAAAAAGTTACAATTAAAAAATATTAATCTCTTATTCATTTTTTAAATATTTTGTCAATCTATTCATATTTTTATTAAATATAACTTATTTTTAACATTTATTCATTTAATATTATTTATTAATGGATAACATTAAGTTATTATTCATTATTTTCATAATTTATTGATTCAAAATATTAATTTACTTAATATTTTTTCAATTTATTTATTTTTATTGTTTTTATACGTAATTATTAATTAATATATTGAATATTTTTTAGTACATATAATATTTCCTTAAATATGATTTATATACTAAAAATATGTTCTTTTACATTAAATAAATTATATATTTCACAAACAATGGTTATAATTAAAAATTAATATTAATTAAAAAATTGGAAAAATTGTATTGTGTAATTGATGTTTAATTAAATATTGTTCGTATTTTCAATTTAACATATATCAAACATGTGTTACATTAATTTCATATACACATATATGTAATGAATGTATGTTTATATAGAATTTAGACACACATATAATATTTATGTAATTTTGATAAGCCCCACCACCCGAACTAGCAGCAGAATTTGGTATAATAAATGAAACAGTACAGCGTACCTGGTTACAGACTCCTGAAATCAAAAATATAAATAGAAATGTAGGAACGAAGAAAGAAACTGGCACACTTCAGGAGGCCCCTCTTCTCTCCTGCCCAAAATCCAAGGAGTTGTTTAACCCTGACCAAAGATTCCCCGCGTGGTCCCCTCCTCAACCCCTTAAGTAATCCCCAAATTATTGGATGTTTCTCCAGGAAGTTAGCCCCCCCCCCCCCATGATCCCTCCAGATGGTTCTCTAGGCAGTTAGGCCCCCCCATGATAGGTGGTTTCTCTAGGCAGTTATCCCCCCATGATCCCTCCAGGCGGTTAAGCTTTATCTCTCTCTCCCTTTTCCAGCGGTCACCCTTCTTGAATAAACCTGCTAGGTGGCAGGGTCCCCACCAGCAATAACACTTGAACCCCCTTGAAAAGCAGGCTTGTCCTCAAGACTGAATGAAGGAAATTTATTGGGTAGAGTGAACTCATCCTCCCAAGTGGCATCATCCATTGAATAGCCAGACCAGTGGATGAGAAATAGAGGTTGTGGCATGCCAGCTGTATAGTTCAAATGGGAAGAGAGAACTGATATTGGTTCTGGGCTCTGAGTAGAATCTAACTCCATTCCTAGAGGTAAAGATGGATAAACCTGTTGCGTGTTTATGGATTTTTTTAACTGGGAGACATGAAAAACTGGATGAATTCATGAAGCAGCTGGTAGATCCCGACAGTATGCAACTGGACCAATCTTTTCAACAATTATAAAAGGTCCATAAAACCTAGCTGCCAACTTCTGGTGAACACGGTGGACAACAGAGTGTTGTTTATGGGGTTGGAGCTTGAGAAATACCCAATATCCCACCTGAAAATCCACATGACGATGATGCTTATTAGCAGTTTTTTTCATATAGTCCTGTGAACAAGACAAGTGTTGTTGGAGTTGCCGAAGGGCTTCATCCCGGTCTCCCAAAGCCATTGCTACTGCTGGAACAAAAATTTCAGATAGAGGAAACTCAGAATGGTTGGAGGTTTGAAGCTGCAATCAATTTCAAATGGGGTTTTATTAATAGGGGCATGCCAAGTAGTATTATAGCTCCAATCTACCCAAGGGATCCAAAATGACCAAGTCCGTGGTTGATCCCTTGAAAAACAACACAGATATGTCTCTAAATTGCGGTTAACCACCTCGGTTTGGCCGTCATCTTATGGGTGGTAGGCAGTGCTGAAGCGAAGTATGGTGCCATACAGATGGAATAATTTTTCCCATAAATTACTAAGAAAAAGTGGATCCTGGTCACTCACTATAGAGGTGGGTACACCATGAAGACGGACCACTTCATTAAGGAACAGGTCAGCCACTGATCGTGCAGTACACGGATGCTTAAGGAGCATAAAAGGATCATATTTAGACAAACGGTCAACCACCACCAAAATTACATCATACCCCTTTGATTTTGGCAGATCGGAGATAAAGTCCCTAGAAATGTGGGACCAGATTGTTGTAGGAATTTCCAATGGTTGTAGTAAACCAGTAGGGGAAAGAGTAGAATATTTATATCGTTGGCACACTTCACACTGCTGTACAAATTTCTGGATAGCCCCTTCCATGCCCACCAAATAAAGATTTCCGGCCAACTTGCGACAAGTTCAGTAAAAACCCATATGTCCCCCTTGAGGAGAGGAATGAAATTCTACTAATAACAAAGGAATCCAAGAGGAAGTTGATGAACTAGCCAACTGATCATGATATAAGAGTATCCCTTGCTGTAAAGTAAACCCAGCAACAGTCTACTAGCCAGATTGCAAGGCTTGGAAAATCGGTCCCATGTGTGGGTCTGTAGAGACTCCATCAGCTAGCTTGTGCCTCTCCTCCCACACCGGCTGAGCTTGCAGTTGATAACACCAGCCTGTGTTTTTTTTATCTGAGACAAAGCATCTACGGAAAAGTTTTCTCTTCCTGGTTTGTAACAAATTTCAAATTGGTACCCCAAAAGTTTAGAAATACAACATTGCTGATCCACTATGGTTATTCGCTATTTCTATAAGTATTTTAGGCTTCGATGGTATGATTAGACAATAAATGGGCAGCCCAAGAGGTAAGGCCACCAATGTTGAATGGATATGACCAATGCTATAATCTTATTTGCATAAACCGATTTATCAAGGTGACGATCTGAAAGAGCAGTACTAAAAAATGAGATTGGTCTGCATTCTTGCATGAGGACAACCCCTATTCCACTCTCGGAGGCATCACACTCGAGCTCAAACTGCTTAGAAAAACATGGTAGAGCTATTACTGGTGTCGTCGTCATTAGTTGTTTCAAGTGTTAGAAAGCTTGGAGGGCCCCATTTTCCCATTGGAAACCATCTTTCCGAGTAAGATCAGTGAGAGGTTGATCCACTTTCCCATATCCCCAAATGAATTAACGGTAGTAGCCGGTGAGGCCTAAGAAGCCATAGACACCCTTAACAGTAGTTGGAATTGGCCAATCAACCATGACTTTCACCTACCTAGGATCTAGCTAAACTCCTTCAGCTGATATAATATGTCCCATATATTCAATCTCCCGCTATCCAAAATGGCACTTCTTTTTGTTGGAAAAGAAATGATTTTCTTGGACAAGACTAAGTACATTTTCAAGATGTTTTAAGTGGGTCGACCAATCTCTGCTGTACACAAGAATATCATCAAAAAATATTAGCACATAATGTCGAAGTAAGGGTCGAAATAAGTTATTCATTGTTGCTTGAAAGGTAGAGGGGGAATTCATTAATCCAAATGGAATCACTAAATACTCATAGTGTCCACTATGAGTACGGAAGGCAGTTTTGTCCACATCATCCTTGCACATGCGGATCTGATGGTAACCTGTTCTAAGATATCGTTTAGAGAAGTAAGTAGCTTCGTACAACTCATCTAATAACTCATCAACCACTGGTATTGGAAATTTTTCGGGGACGATTACCTTGTTCAAAGCTCGGTAGTCAACACATAGCCGCCACGACCCATATTTCTTTTTAACCAAAAATACTGTGCTTGAGAAAGCACTCGTACTAGGTCAGATTATACCTTTAGTCAGCATCTCCTGAACCTGTGTTTCTATCTCATTTTTTGGAAATAAAGATATCGATATGGACTGATAGAAACTGGTCCCTGTCCTGGGAAGAGATTTATCGCATGTTCATGGAGTCTTGAAGCTGGTAAACCATGGGGCTCATAAAAAATTGACTGATATTGGAGAAAGATCTACTATAAGTCATGACTTTGGTGAGAATTCAGAAACTTCTCTCCACTACTTCGTTTTACCCCAATTAGTTTGTGATGTACACTGCGGAGAATTTCTTTTTGAGACCACTGATCCAGTGAAACAGAAGCCCGATTCTTTTGGTGAACTCCTGAGAGTGTGAACTACTGATTTTCCACTACAAAGTTCATCACCATGGTCTTCCATTTGATACAAACGTCCCCCAAAGTCTTTATCTATTCTATCCCTAAGATTAAGTCCAGTCCACTAATGTCTAAGATGTGTGACTCAATGAAACAACCATAAGATCCCATAGTCAACCATACTTGCTGACATGTGCCCGTTGTAGCAGTTTTATGGCCTTCCCCGAGCTTCACTCTCATTTTCTTTGAGCTCCAAATGGTTAACCCCAGAATTTTGACCAGGCGCGGGATAATAAAATTTTGGGAGGATCCACTATATAATAAAATTAATATAGGTATCACTTTGATGTAACCTTCATATTTTAAAGACATTGTTGCCTCCTATGGATAATTCTTGGTGCTGCATAAAATCCCCCAACCCTGTGTTTCCACAAGCATGCATTCCACCTCATGAAATTCTTCTTCTTCTTCTACAGCTGTAGTGTCCTCCTCCTATTGATGAGTTTGTCCTTCTTCTTCATCCCCTTCTCCCAGAATTAAAATTCTCATTTTTGATTCTGAACACTTGTGCATAGGATTATATGGTTTTCCACAACGAAAACATAATCCCCTCTTCCGTCAATCTTCCCATTCTTGATTTATTAGTTGAATAACTGCTATATTTCCAGTTGTAATTGTGCGTTGTACCTCTTTATTATTTCATCATGGAGGATCTCCACTGCGCCTTATTGCTGGAGGTTGTGGAATTTATTGTTGAAGTGAAGATCCCCTAGGAGTGCTTACCCAGTCTCTGCCTCCATTCTAGCGTGTCCCTCCCCATTGAGTTGGTGGTCTGGAGCCTTTTCCAAGGGCTAGTTCCACATTTCTTGCTATCTGCATTACCTGTAGTCGGGATTCAGGATAATGGATCCATACCTAGCTTCGTATTTCCTCTCGCAATCCATGGAGAATGTATCCCACATACTGAGATTCTGGTTGGCATGGAATGAGTGATGCCAGAAATTCAAACTGCTCAATATATTCCTACATTGTGCCCTGATGTTGGTTAGAGACCAATTCCTCATAAGGATTATGCACTTCTAAACCACTAAATCATTCCATTAACTCTTTTTTAAATTGATTCCAAGTCAATTGAGGATGTACTTCTTCTAGAACCATGAACCAGTGTATGGAAATTCCTTCCATACTCACCAGAGCCAAAGAAATTTTAGAGAGTTCAGGTGTTTGATTAATCCAAAAATATAATTCTGCACTACTAATCCATCCATGAGGATCTTTTCCATCGAATACTGGTAATTCTACACAGTGTACTACTAACTGTGGTTTGGGACATCCTCCTGCAGCTTCTTCTAACCTTGTTAGCATCGCGTTTGGTGCAGTCCGTTCGTGCGTCCCTAACACCATTCCACTAGATCCACCTGTTGGTGCGGAGGTAGTAGCTTCATCATGATTAGGTAGACTTTCCATACAGTTCACCATTTTTCTTAAGGTGTTCTGCAACTCCATTAATCCTGAATTTTCATGCTGAAATGCTCCCACCGTTGCTGCTAAACCAGACATTGTTGATTCCACCCGATCGAGGCGTTGATCTCATCCAGCTTCAACACGATCTGGCCATTGTTCCAATGCTTCCAAGTGAGATTGTAGGTGGGTCTCCATGCCTAATTTCGATCTGGTTCTTGGTACAGTGATGAGAGGGGGATGGGGAAGAGAGGAATCCGGAAGATCAGACCAAAATGATAAGCACCACCACCCGAACTAGCTGCAGAATTTGGTATAATAAATGAAACAGTACAGCGTACCTAGTTACAGACTCCTAAACTCAAAAATAGATATATAAAGGTAGGAACAAAGAAGGAAATTGGCACAGTTCCGGAGGCCACTCTTCTATCCTTCCTGAACTCCAAGGAGTTGTTTAATCCTGACCAAAGATTCCCCCCATGGTCCCCTCCTCAACCCCTTAAGTAATCCCCAACTGATTGGAGGTTTCTCTAGGTAGTTAGGCCCCCACCCATGATCCCTCTAGGAGGTTCTCCAGGCAGTTAGGCCCCCCCATGATAGGTGGTTTCTCCAGGCATTTAGGCCCGCCCATGATCCTTCCAGGCGGTTAAGCTTTCTCTCTCTCTCCCTTTTCCATTGGTCCCCCTTCTTGAATAAACCTGCCAGGTGGAAGGGTCCCCACCAGCTCTAACAAATTTATTAAATTTTAAATATTCAATTTAGAATTACCTTTATTAACATAATATATTTAATATATATTATGTTTTTAATCGGCAAGTTTTGTTATATATTTATATTTTTATTTAATATACTTTATTTATTTATTTATTTTTGAATTTATTCATTTTTAATGATACTTAATAATTAATATTGTTAATTGTTTATTATTATTTTTAAATTGTATTCATTTTAAATTTTTCATTGTTTAGAATTTTTGTAAGGTCATCTATTTGTAATATTTATTTATACATGATTATTCATTAACAATTAAGGTTTTTAATCTGGTTGTAATATATCGAATTAATATGTATTCATTTTCATGTTAACTTATTTAATTATAAATTTTTATTTTTATTTTTTATAACAATTTATATAATTGATAACACTTTTTTATTTTTTAACTTCCTTCATTTTTCTTATTATTTATTTATTTAGTAAACGTTATATATTATATAATTTCATTGTTGAATTTATCTTATATCAAACATTTATTTAGTGTGTGTGTGTGTTTGAATTGCTTTTGCGGGCTTACCTGAGTGTTAAAGGCTCCCCGTAATCCTACATCAGCCTCAAGTTCAAATACGAGTGGGAACGAATTTCTACAGGAAGATGGTGACACCTGCATGATGTAGACAAGCAGAGATGAACATGACACAAGAAACGTTACACGACCAGTATGATGCTTTCATGATGCTGCACTGGGCCTTTGGTCTATATAGTGGACTTCATGCCCACTAGGACTTCGTGCCAGGTACTGAATAAATAAGGCATGATGGGTAGGTTATCCCTTGGGGGGCTATGACCTATCTTTCCAGCCTGTGTGTGTGGTATGTGTGTGTTTAATGTAATTGTACCCCAAAACAACTTATATATATATATATATATATATTAATTACACACACATATATGTAATTAATTCTATCTTATATAGAAACACACACAAAATTTTGATTTAATTTATTGAAATTTTATTATTATTTTACAATTTAATTTAGTAAAATAATAAATTTAATAAATTATTACCTTAATCATAAAATTTAATTTATTAATTTTTAATATTATTTAATCATTTTTAATATTTGTTAATTTTTTTAATGATTTCCCAATATTTAATTATATATATTTAGTTGTAATGTATTAATATTTTCAATATGCATTAATATTTAATTCATTAGATATAAATATTTAATTTTTTTGAATTAGTATAATTAATAAATTTTATCCATTTTTTAATATTTTTGAAGACCTTTCATTTTTAATAATTCAATTTCACCCATTTTTAACTTTCATGAATTTAAGATTAAATATTCATTAATATTGTTAAAAATATATTTATAAATTTTTTTTGAAAATAAATATATAAATATAAATATATTTATATTCATATATAAATAATTTTTTTAATTCATATTTAATGTATTTTTCAAATTAAATATTTATAATTATAAATGAAAAAATATATTTTATAAAGTATTTATACAATTATAAATAAATAATTATATAAATAAATAATTATAATATATATTAAATCTGTTTAAATAATAAATATATTCATTATATATAAAATTATATAAAATTATATATTAATATATATATATATATATATATATAATTATATATGTTTTCGTGGATATGCTGGGAGCTTGTCTCTCTAAACTGTGATGGCATTTACACATTTTTTGCCTATGTCTTAGTAAAAGAAAAGAAATGATTTTCTAATTCACAAAAGAAAAGAAAAGAAAAGAAAAGAAAAGAAATGTTCTTGATTTCTCTCCATTTTGTTTGGATGTGAAATTTAGTAAATGAAAAGAAATTATTTCCATTTATCTCCCTCATGTTTGGTGAAAACTTTTAAAAGACAAGAAAAGAAACTATTAATGATAAAATGACACAAATATCCTTTTTTAAAAAATAAAACATACACAGAGGATTAAAGGGCATATTTGGACAATATCCAAAACAATCATATATTAGATCCCACAGACAACACACCATCCACTATGTCTACTTATTATCAATAATTTATATTTAATGGAACAAATAACCATTTGAAAAAGAAATTTTTATTACCTTTTTATAAAAAACAATAATTTTTATTTTAATCAATCATTATTTTTTAGATCACTGAAATTAGATAAATATTATACTACAAACCTATATTAATAAAAATTTTAAAAATTTTAAAAATTAATTACAGATAATTGAAAGCGTGGCTAATTGTCGCCTATCGACCGGTCAAAGTTCCGGTGCTCTGTTAATGGGTACAACAACACTTGGGTAGAATCCCCGATGATGATATATATTAATAGTCGAATATTTTTAGTTGACTGTATTTTGATTCGATGGGTTTGTTTGTATAGAAAAATTGAAATGATCGATTGATTAATATTGATTTAACATTTTGATAAATATTGGGATGGGCTCATCATTAGGTAGTTATGCTGGTGATATCCTTGAGCTTTTCATTGTATTTCATTAAATTAACACCCATGTCCCAAGTTGATGTTGATTGGAATTTCAAAGTGTTAAGGCTTTAATCCAAGCCATAACATAACTAAGATTTTAATCTCAATCAGAACTTTATTTGGGTAGTGTTTTTCTGGTTCCAATAATCAATAGAATCCAGGTGTTAAAAAACAAGTTATTAATCCAAGACATGTTAAGTCCAACATACACAATGTTAATTTAAAGAATATTCATTGAGAAAAATCTATCAATCACTTAACATACCTAAATTATAACTAGCCCCAATGAGATATTTAATCAACCATTTAAATTAATAGTAATCTGGTTATAATTATTATGATGATAAATTAGGAATATAATAAAAAGAAAGGGATAAGAAATGAGTGGTGCATCGAACACACACACAAACAATGAATGGAATTAAATACTATCATTAGAATGAATTAGAAAGAAAAAGAAGGGAAGAAGTTTTAACTTGCTTAGAACTATTTTAAGAACATTAATTTTAAACAACAGAATTTGGATGAGAATAAGAGATATTGATGAAGAAACTTGTATTAGAACAAAATTTAAGAAAATACGTACAAGATTGTGATAATGAAGAACACAAAATTAAATGAAAATAAAGAGAGGAGTAATGGTCTCTCAAGTTAAAAAATAAGTATGGCAGGTTATCCCAAGAATTTGGAAAGTATTTGGTTGTGCCAATTTATGATCCTATTTTCTTAAAAGGAAACCCTTTTGGAAAGAGAGGAGGCGATGTATTTATAGCCCAAGGTGGTGGACTGTTTTCATTCCAAAACTACCACTCCACTTGGATCGAAAATTTGGATATCCTGAAATCTAAATCTCAAGATATCTCCTTCTTCAACATTGTAGATAATAATATTTTCGGACTACAATAAAAATATGGAGACATTTGGAAATATGGGTCCAAAGTTATGAAGGTTTTCATAAACAATATTAAACTGTCCATTTCAATCCATCCTTTTCCGATGGAAAAAATGTGTATGCATTTTTGAATATTAAGATTACTTAAAATCTTAATTCATTCTCTAAAAACATCGACCGTATATATATCCTATTTAACACTACAAAATCTCAGTTAGATTTTATGACTAGATAAAGAGAGACATCATGAATACTATAGTGATATAAATTTCCATCCAGAATGGTGGGCTAAGTTTAAATGAATCAGTTGGGCCACATTTCTTTGTAGTTGGCCCATGATCCCTTCTAATGAATTTTTTTATATTGAATGAGGAATCCTAAAAAAGATGAACCATGCAATTATGATAAGTATGGTTAGATTTATAAATAAAATAATAAACAGAAATCGATTAGATTAATTCAAATAGTTCTCAAAAATTACATTTCATATTTATACATTAATATTTCACACAAATTATGAACATTTCATAGAAAATAAATAAAGGGAGTATTTAAAAATCAATAAAAATATTAATAACATCAACTCTCGCACACTTAGTCTTGTGCATATCCTCATTTACAACAAATATAAATCCATGACAAAATCATTTTCACTCACCAAAAAATATTAAAATTTTGTTTCCCCAATTAGGGGAGGATTAGAAACTTTAACTCATCCTATTGAATTCCACCATAAGTTGTTATAGAAACTATATTCCAAAAACAATTCATTTTTTTCAGGATCAAATTTAGAAATAGAAAATGATGGCACACAACATGTTCTATTCTCCAGATGATAAAATTAATTTATGTATCATCACCCATTCACTAAAAAAAAGTGAAAATAAAATATTTTGTAAGATCTCTCAACTTCAACTCCCATTCCTAATGTGCTCAAAAATCAAGAGGTCTTTTTAGGGGTTTTTCTGCGGCTATGGTATGGTAGGAAGATGATATCCAGATAATAGGAAAAAGGGTTAGAGCACCAACATGGAAAAATAAATGCACATTTTTTTTAAAATGAGACATGAAAGGAAATTGAAACACATATTTAGAAGGGAATTATTTTTTGAATAAATACATAAGAGAGGAAGAATATTTTAACGAGATTAGAAGATGAAATATTTAAAAAACACAAAACTTCTCCCAATGACATAAGTGTTCTTTTTTTTCTTTTCATTTTTGTATATTTTTGAATGTTGAACTTGAAAATGATCTCACACTCATGTCCCAACCCAGGATTGATCTACTCAAGAAAATAATTTTAATAGTTATAACAATATCAATGTTTTAGGAACAATGATTTTTGACCCACCCATGACAAAACACATTCATATTTTAATTTTTTTTAAATTTTTTAATTTTTTAAAATATTTTTTTGAACACTTATCACTATCATTTGTACCAGATAAACATATATACATTCCCAAACCACAGTAACGGGAAACCTCTCCCTTGCACTAATATTTATGCTAGCCCTCAAGCATATGATAACATGGCTAAAATCAATAAAAGGGTACATATTGTGAAATCCACCCCCCCCCCCCACGAACACATAAATTTAAAAAATTTATGCAATGAAAATCCTTGTTGATATTTGGTGGGATAAGGTATTGGGCTTGTAATGTGTCTATAAAAGAAAATGTTTTCATAAGCTTCAAGGGGCATTCAAAAAGAGGATTAATATATGGTTAATGGAAGGATATTTGGAAATTATAATTCCCATGGGGTTCCAAAAATGAATCTATCATATTAATTCACACTAAAGTCTGAAATTCATTTTGAAGGTACACAAAATCAAGACAAAAAATGGATCTAAAAACATATTTTGCAAAGACGGCCATATGTGACCTTGGCATGAAGGCTAATATTGTTGTTCCTCCTAGGTGGGGAAAATCGTATTCCAATTACCAAATTGAGCATTAAAAATTTTCATTTTTGAAAAAAGATTCATTACCCAAATCCATGATGAAAATAGAAAATTTTTTAGATTAAAACATGTCTTTCGATCCCTAAAAATAGTTGGACAAAATTTCTTGAACTGGATGGTGAGTACGTATCATTCGTTTTGGTTTATTTAATTATTTTGTTATTTTAGTGTTTTTAAAATACACACCCACACAAAATAGAAAGAGTAAATAAAAAAGTGTGAAGAGGAAAGTGGTAAAAAATGATAATGATGGAGGAATAAGAAGAAATAGAAACAATGATTTATAGGGAAAGTTGTTCCCCCTAGTTTGGATTTGTTGGTTCGTCATCTCCATTCAATGGTGTGTTAGTGGAAGTTGATGTGCCTCATGTGGGTTGTTACTTAAAAGGAGAAAAATCATTATTTATCTAATGAAAAACTAAAAATAAATTAAAATTTAACAAAAGTAAAATAAAACCTGGGTTTCCTCCCCAGAAGCGCTGCATTTATTTGTCTACATCTGGACAGTTTCTGTAGACTACCCATAGTCCGATGGTGGCCACCATATTTTGTAAACTCCAGTGTGATTCTAAAAAAAATCTCCTATGGGTTTCCTGATTTTTCATTGGATAAATTCTCTCATTCCTTGATTTTGTGCTTGAAATTAAATAGGGGTGGTAATAAAATATGACTATCCTCCCTTTGGTCTCCAACTTGAGATATTATGCAGCCCACTGAGTGTTGGTTTTCAATGCTTGTAAATTTAGGAAGATGTTTCAATTTTGATGGTTCATTAATGTAATGTTCAGATAACAGAAACCAGATTATGACAGCCCAATTGATTTTGACTTAATTATTTCATCCCTTACCAATGTAGTGTAATGAGGATCAGTGGAGTCATAATACTGAATAAATTTTTCAATATACTTTATATCAATGTTGTTTTCCAAATAATGGTCAATTTCAACCTCACTAGTGATAACTCTATAAATTTGGAAACAAATATCACAAAAACATCTCTAACTTTGGGACAATATACACACATTTGTTTAGGGTTCACCTCACAAATAATTGAATTTTCATAATCATGGATATAAAATGATTAATTTGGGATAATAAGATTTGAATCAAAAAATGAACATACATTTTTGTTTTTCCCATTACCATCCAAGCTGGAGAAGTGGAGGTCAGAGGTGAGAGGGGATTCAATAGAGTTTTCAAGATCATTTAGATCAATAAAATTTTCATTTGTAATGTCAACATAAACTTCTCCATTTATGACTTGGTTAATGAGGATTCAATATTCACAAACTCCTCTATCAGTAGAACATGACAAACATGACGGATTGGGGTTCAATTGACTCATAGAAGGGTCCTTGGAAGCATGGATTGAGAATATAAAGTGATCCTTATATGGGTATTGCATGGCCTAAAAAATGTTTAACTTGACATGTTGATCAAAAAATATCATTGATAAGATGCCTGAATGGACACAAATCTTGGTTCTCACTATCATTCGGAATGGTATTCCTATAATTCAAAGAGATTAAGAAGAGTACATATCACCTTCCATGTTAAGGAGATAGAAATCATTAGGGAAGATAATATCATTCACACGAACAAGGACATCCTCGATTATACTCTCAGGACTGATTGTGCTTTGATTGTCTAACTGAATGACAACTCCCATTGGGTTTAAGGGACCTAGACCAAGGTTGGAGAATATGGATTTGGGAATGAAATTAATTGAGGAACCTAGATCTATGAGTGCATCATAGAGGTTTTAACTTCTTATTTGTCATTGAACCATAAAGGACCCTAGATATTTTCACTTATTGGAATAGATTATAGGGAGGTTACTTTTTCAAAGGTCATAAGTTGCCTCTTGTGGGTGCACAATTCCTTAAGAAACATTGAATATTTAGGGACTTTTTATGTAATATAAGAGGGTAATGTTCACTTCAACACGTCTAAACATGTCGAGCATTTCAGGATTGGGTTCAAATGACATCATTATCATAGAAAAAACTTGAGGAAAAAGAATTGGGTTCCAAACCATAATGGAAGGAGGTGAGGGAATGGATCTAGATTTCGTTTCAAGTTTCATTTTCTAAGTTGTCCTTTAAAGGGGGGGTGAGAGGACTTATCATGGGCATAGAAATTTTATTTCTCGATCTAAGTGCAATGTCCATTATATTAACCATGAGGTAGGGTAATTTTTTAGTTGGGAGTTAGGACATATTTTGTTGTTGTTGCTGGCTCAAGTGGGATGTAAGTTGACCAATTTGTGTTTTAATGTTTTTGAGGATGGAATGGGTGAATTAGGCAAGATCTTCCACTATACTTTCATATGGTTTCTTGGAAGAAGAGGCTTAACCTGAATTGAGATTACCTTGATTTTGGTTCTTGGGAAAGAGATTGTATTGGTTTGCAATTTGGGAAGGCTCACTAGGATAGTGAAATCTTAGAGGAGGAAGAGGAGGGTTGATCCTTTGTGGTTGAGGAGCAAAAGGGTATGGTTTTTGGAAATTACCAACACTTTGACCATATTGGAACTTGTTTGGGTTTTGAGGAGGGAATTGAGGGGGATGAGAAATTGGATTACCATACCTCATGCTTTGGTTGAATGTAGAAGAGAAGTGATCAGGATGGGGTTGGCTGATGTTTCTAATGAACTAACCAGATTATTGAGTGTTGGAATTCCGCTGAGCATATGCTGCATTGAGCTCCATTGTTTCAGATGAATAAGATATATCCCCTTGAAGTTTTGGGCATGTGTTAATTGGATGAGCTGGTGAGTTGTAGATTCCACAGTTTTTGACATGTCCATAAAACATTGATTGTCGAGAATATGGGGTTGGGGTTTGGAATCAACAGCTAGTTATCGCATAAGACTAGTAAGTTCCCACATCCACTCTGTCATCTTGTTCATCTCTATGGATTTATTCCCTTGGACTTGTTTGACTTGAGCATCTGATAAAGTATGGAATTGTTGTGTGGTTTAAGCCATGTTTCTTATGAGTTCTCTTACAGCTGAGGGAGTTTTATAAAAAGTGAACTTCCACTTGTGAAATTAATGAGATTTATCTCTATAGTCAATAACCCCTCATAGAAGTATTTTATCATGTTTTGGTCAGGGATTTGGTGGTGTGGGCAGTTTGCAACAAGATTTTTTAGTTGATTGTATTTTGATTGGGGGGATTGTTTGCATAGATTAATTTAAATGAATTATTTATTAATATTTATTTAATAATTTGGTAAATAATTGTATGAGTTCATCATTAGGTAGTTAATATTGTGATATCTTTGAGATTTGCATTATACCACATTAAATTAAAACCCACGTCACAAGTTGATGTTGATTGGAATTCCAAAGTGTTAAGGGTTTAATCTAGGCCATAACATAACTAGGATTATAATTTCAATCATTACTTGATATTGGTAGTGTATTTATGGTTCTAATAATCCACAGAATACATATGTTAATCAAAACAAGTCATTAATCCTTAACATGGTAATTCCAACATACACAATGTTAATTTAAAAAATATTTATCAAAAGAAAGCTTCCAATCACTTAACATACCTAAACTATAACTCAACCCAATGATATATTTATTCATCCATTTAATTGATTATAAATCTGGTTATAATTATTATTAAGATAAATTATGAAGATAGAAAAAATAATGGGATAAGAAAAGAGTGGTGCGTCGAACACACACACAAACGATGAAGGGAATTAAATAATGACTTTAGATTGAATGAGAATGCAAAAGAAGAGAAGGTTTTTTATCCAGATTTAATCATTTTTGAGAACATTAATATTAAAATATAGATGTTGGATGAGAATAATATATATTGAAGAAGAAAAATTCATTAAAACATAATTACAAAAAAATACTTACAAGATTACAATATTGAAGAAGAAAAAAGTAAATGAAAACAAAAAGATAAGGAATGGTCTCTCAATAGAAAAATTGAGTATGGAAGGTCCTCTTAGTCATTTGTCAAGGCATTTTTCATGACAATTTATTCTGCTCTGTTTTGAAATGCCAACCCTTTTGGATGGAGAGGAGGGGATGTATTTATAGCCCAAGTTGGTGGACTGTTTTCATTCCAAAACAACACCTCTACTTGGCATGACTATTTGGGCATCAAGATAGCTGAATCTGAAGATATCTCCTTTTTCAATGTTGTAGATAATAATTTTTTACAACTAATATAAAAAGGTGTAGGAATTTAGACTTATGGAGACAATGTTATAGTAGTTTTCTTAAACAATGTTAAATTGTCAATTTCTATCCATGATTTTTTGATGTCCAAAATGTGAATGGATTTTTTAATAGGATGATTCCATAAAATATTAATACATTATTCAAAAAAGTTGGACGCCTATATATCCTCTTTCACACTGCAAAATATCAGTTCAATTTGATTAATAGATCAGGATACATGGCATGATTAATATACTGATTTTAATTCCCAGCCAGAATGGCGGGCTTAGATTAAATGAATCAGTTGGCCCCATGTATTTTTATTTGGGACTTGAACGTTTTATCCAAGTCTCCTTATATTTTTACCCAATCATTTTAGTAGAATAAAGGAATTTTAAATTCTGGATTGATCCCATTAATTCAATCTTCATAGCTAGTCCAGTTTCGTCACAAATTCTTTGGGTCTTCTTGTGTGGTCCACATGACCTTTCCAATGGAAAAATTGGCCCATGATCCCTTCTAATGAAATGTTTGATATTGAATGACAAATCCAACAACATAAGAACCATGGAGGTCAGATAAGTAGGGCGAGATTTACAAATAAAATAATAATCTGACATCGATTAGATTAATTCAAATAATGGTCAAAATTACATTTCATATTTAAACATTAATATTTCACAGAAATTATGCACATTTCATATAAAATCAGCAAAGGGATTATATAAAAAGTTATAAAAATATTAATAACATCAATAATAAAAATTATTTATATAATTTATAAATTCAAAAATATTAATTCAGGGTAATCGAAATCATAAATTAAAAATTATATATTCAAATTTATTATTAATTCAAAATTATTAATTCAAAAATTATTATTCATTCAAAATAATTATAAATTCGAAACAGTTACTAATTCAAAATTATTAATTCAAAATATATATTAATTCAAAATTAGTGATAAATTATTTATATAAACTATTAATATTTTTTACTTATTTATATAAATCATTAATTTTATAATATAACCTAATAATCTATTGATATAATCTATTATAATCTATATAAATCCAATATCATTGTTTATACTATTCATATATCACTTTTGATAACTACAATAATCATTTATCATGTATAAACATATATATTAATCAAATAATTTCATAAAAAGTTTAATATAATATTTATTTTTGTTTTTTTATAATTGATTTAACTAACACATAATTGATAATTTAAAAAATAATAGTGTCACGAACCAGGCCGGGTCGTCATCCGACCCGGTGCCTGACCCAGTCCGCGACATTACCCTAAGGGAATTCATGATCCCCACGGGCTGCCACAAGTGCCTAGGTATCAAAAATAAAACATGGGAATGGTTTACCCAAATATATAAATGTAAAACAGACAAAAAGATGAATAAACTATATCTAAAATCAAGAAACCAAATAGACGCTTATACCAAAAACACAAAAGGGACTACATCAATGGAAAACCAAAACTCCAACACCAACCTCCGTACGAATTGAGGAGTCACACCCCCAAGCCACCGCCACCAACCAACATGAGGATGCTACCAAAAACCCAAACCACCAATGATATGCTCGATGCCTCAACCTAGAATGAAAAAGAAACAGAATCTACATACACCCAAAGGTGTATATAGGGTGTGAGCTAAAATCCCAATAGGATTCCACCAGAAAAAATTCCACGCATAATTATTAAGTGGAAAATACATTTGCAATATTAACTAAAGAAAAGAAATAAATGCTTGAATAGTTTAAAAGAAAAGAGAATTAACGAAAATAGTTTCAAATTGAACAACATAAATTAAAACACAAACACTCACTTTTTAAAATAACCAATGTGGCACACTGGTAATCATAAAGTGACCAATGAGCATCCAATATGGGAGAGGCCTCGTGGGTGTTAGCTAGCTTGAGCCCCTAGATCTTCATGTCTGAGTGAAACATGGCGTAGAAGTCCACGACCCTCATAAAAAGTGTCTTAGAATGCCATGACCCTCAGAAAATGTGGCTTAGAAGGACACAAACCTCAGAAAACCATTTGTTTAGTTAGTGTTGTAGTCGTCTGTTCTGTCAATGAAACCTAGTTGAGTCACCTCCAGAATAGTAACCCACTAGTCTAGTCTACCATCCTAGCAACTCGGGCTTCTCGTTTCTGATCAAGTAGTTCAGAGTTCATGTCACATTTCATTACAATATACTGAAACCATACTAGACCCTACACACACCAAAACCACCATTTGCACACACAAAATCCATTTGAAACAACCCACACTGAAAATGTCCCAAAACTAAACCCTCATTTCTTAAATAACCAATTAAAATGGATTTAAAATAAAAGAAGACACATTCACTTCCATACACACCATTAAGAGGATATATTGAACAATTTTCACACACGTCACATGACTTTAAGCATCAAAACCTTTACACAATTTGACCAAACTAATTCTTGACCCATAATAATTATTTAATAAATCAAATCAAACCTTCACAAATAAATTATAATGGAAAAACACAGCTTCACACTCTAGACCAACCCAAACCCTCCTACATGATCATATTCAAACCTCTCCATCTTAGGATCACAATCTCCATTACACACACAATAAAAGAAAACCACCCACACAGTTAAAAATACCATTTCTATGACTAAACGAACTACAAGAAAAAAATTTCAAACCATTTTGAAATACGCCGCACGACATTAAATGACAAAAACTCATTAAATGATCATTTATGAAAAAACACATATAGACTCCATGCCTAAAACACCATTCTCACCCTTTGCACATTCAAACAAAATAAACTGCAAAATGTATGAAACACTAGCAAGCAATTCGACATGGGTTTTCACAGAAACTTACTCATTTCGTATGAATATGATAAATTAATTAATTAAGAACATGATCTTAGAAATTAATAATCATATGCAGAACCACCTTCCTCGGTGACAGGAAACCATAAAATCAAAGCAATGCTCCAATCATGCACTGAATTCGCCGCAATCAACTCATGTAAACTCTAAAATAAAAACAATGAACCAATTACACCAAAATTGAACCAGTTGCAACCTAAAACCCTATCATATCAACCATAAAGATATAGAAAACATCTAATTGAAGGGGAAAACACCTTTGGAAAGGGTATGGAATGCTAGTCAAATATTACGGGGGATTCCAAGGATGCGGTGTACCAAAAGAAATTCAGTAGGAAGGTAGGTGAGGCAGTGGTCTGGTGTGCCAGAGGAGGCCATGCTAGAAGGAAGATGTGAGGGTGGTCTGGCTGAGAAAGGGTAAGCGTGTATAGGTGTTTTGATGTGACGATGGAGGATGGTGGTGGGTGGTTCGACTGGGAGAGAGGCAGCGCAAGGGATGAGACTGGTAGGACCTTCACAATAAGGAGGGACTTGTCCGAAGTGAGGTGCAGCCGAGGTCAATCCAGCCATGGGAGGTGCGCCGGTGCACTGTGGAAGGGAGCGACACTTAGGGTTGGAATGGTGAGACGGTGTGCCAAAAACCAGGGGAAGGCCATGTGTAGCGCGATGGACCAAAAGGGGGGAAAGGAGTGTGAGCAAGAGAGAGGGAGCGAATAAAAGAAAAAAAGGATAAATAAATTAATAAAAAAAAGAATAGAGATAAAATAAATGACATTAAAAATAAAATAGAACCCAAAAAAGAAAAGTGGGACTTAAGACATAAAACAACTAATAAAAGTGAATATAAATTATTCATTTTATAAAAATGTTAATGGTTTAATAAAAATAATAACCTAATTAAAAATGTCAAAAATGTCATAATAATACTTATAATAAAATTAAAATAACAAAACCATCCAAAATAATACCATCATTATTAACTATGGTTGGACACCAATTATGGTCGGGTGCGTAGTTGCATGAGCAATCACGTGCAATGTCGTGCAAATGGTCATGTACCCATGTAAAAATAAAAATAATAGTAAAAAATTCTTTTATTAAAGTGGGGGACCATGCACAGTCGTACATACGGTCTCACTCCATTATAAGATCCCAAAATATTTTAAAACAAAACCTGTTCAAACCATAGCTAAAAACAGAGACCCAAAATAATTAAAATATAATAAGCACCAGGTCGGGGCGTGACAGTTCTCCCCACCATGACACTTTCTTCCCCCAGAAAGTCCCAGATGACTTAGTCATCCCATGATTCCAAAACAAAATGTGAAGATAGCTAAAACAAAACTCAATCACTCGATGATCGGGGATTCAAAACACCCATGACATGAAACTCCAAACATCTCAAAACCAGAATCACCAAGAAAAAAACCAACAACAAAGAATTCACCTCCAAACACAACTACAACATGGAACACCCTAAATCCGAACATAGGGTTCACTAGTGTAACTCGATATCCACAAGAACGCTTGTTAAGTGAACAATTACCCAATCTAACCAGTTACCATGGTCAAGGCTGGGCAGAGCAGAAGTAAGGGGTTGCCCCACCAAGAGCACTTTAGAAATGGAGTTTTTCCACCAATTCTCCTGATGGTGGTCTCCCCAGTATATTATTATTATTTTCTAACATTGGTTCTCAAAACCAAACGACTCAAAAACGCAGTCAAAGATCTAACAATGGCTTGAACATCCAATATCCCTACATTAAACTGAACCAACATAGGAGGGTGCACCGGCGAGACCCGCACTGGGTCTCCCCACTATTTTAAAATTTTCTAACACTAAGGAACCCATGCGTGCATTCCCATTTTACTTTGAGATATACAAACTGGACTCTTCATCAGAAACCCACCAATATAGTTTCACTTAAATGGAGAATTCCCATATTGGACCACACTCAACCACATAAGATAGTGTTGATAAACCCCCCCCCCCTAAACTTCGTGGAAAACTGGACAGGCACGTGCAATTCTGAAAGATGAGATCATCCCCCAAATGAGTACAATTTTGACTCCTAAGCGGCCCACAAGAAGGTTTACAGAGACCGCCTATTGGATTTACAAGAATACAAATTCTATAAACCTCTTTAAGGCCTATGAGGAACTCCTATAAGCTAAGACAACAACAAGGATGCATGACCTTCATACCCATAAAAAAATGAATACTTTATAGGCAATACTGAGATAAAGAAATTTAAGCTGTCCCCATCTGTCATTTCGGATTTAAGTCGAACTAAACTCGTACCACATCTGATGAGTTTTGAATGCGTGTAAGATTCACCCAAAGACCTATGGCCGAGGCCCTAATGTCTGAAGCATCTATCACCTCACAGTCACAAGCTGACAACCTCTATCTTGGACTTCCTTCGTTGAAAAGGCAACATGCATACTTCTCCTCGTGTCCCTAGCGGCCAATCCATCAGAATAACAACTAAGAATTTCTGTGAATGGATTAGGGTGTCCGATTAACCACACTATAGGTGGGACAATGAGTGGTTTGTAAAATGTACGATGAAAAATGACGAGAGCGGAACTCCATAAACAAGTCCCTTTAGTTCACACTCTTTATTGGATGAGGAACCTTTACATACCATAATATGTACAATACCAACAACTATTACAATCTTTAAGCTGATTATTGCACACGACCTCTATATAACATGAAACTAGCTCATTATAAAGGACAACACACCTCTATCTTTGTCTGTTTATTGGTCGAGAACCTATAAAATCCACAACATTCCCTCAAATTCACTTCCTTAGGTAAAACCGTGGGATGAGGCCAGTCTTGTAGATTGATCACGACATCCTCATTCGCAAAAAATGGAAGTATCACTATTTTCTGGTTTAGTCTCCCTCCTAAAAACATAATCGAGACAACTTACGCATACACAACATTTTGAGTTCCTCCAAAACCAGAGGCACTTCCAACATTCCTAAATCACTCAACAACATCCAACTGACCTTGACGTATACAAACAGTTGAAACCACCGAGAAGAACCCAACTCCGCCACTCCATTAGGAGTATGGGTTGAGCTAAAAACAGAAAGACTTCCTAGAAACCCATGGGACATTTCTAGGAGGCATATCCCAAACAAGAAAAAAAAACTAAACTTCCACAAAACCAAACAAATCACAAAATAGGCATTCATACCTCGGACACAATTCCAGAAATTTTAATTTAAAACATCAATTCATTCTTATAGAAAAACGCTCCATTGAAAAACTAAGCACTGCACAAATATGCCAAAAGCTATTTTGAAAAATCCATCTTTACTCTAAACTCAGCATCATTTTCCAATTTCCAAAACCATTTGAGAACAAAAACCCATTTAAGAAAAAATCCCACTTTCTAGGAAACAAGAAGCAGCCTTAGAAATCAATCAATCACCAATGATATTCCATGGTTCCTTGCAAGTATGAATTTTTGTTCCACTCAGGCACCCGTCCACATGATCCACCAACTATCCATAATCACATCCACATGCATATGCGAGCACCCATATGAATATAACTGGAAAGAGACAGGGATACTCTGCTTTCGAAACAAAACATTATCAATAACCAAAAATACCCATTTTTCATTCCATAACCATTTCCAAAATTCAAGAAATATTTTAAAAATTATTCCCATTTCAAAAATAACTCACTTCAATTTCAAATAACCCAAGAAGTTCTATTAGAAATTCAAATTAGACAAATCAAAAAAAATTCCTTAAAAAGGTCCAAGAGAAACACACCCCAAATATTATTCCAACCGCACACAGAAATAAAATAGGAGAAACACCAAAGTCAACTTCCCTTTTTAAAGGAAAACAATATCAAGACAATCCCAAAATTAAAGCACGATATCACAAACATTAAAGAACTTGGGTAGAGGACTAGTGGTCGTTTCTAACCTGGGTACATGGTTTAGCAGACCATGCCCTAGGCTGGCACCAACCACTAAGAGTGTCTCACTGTACTCTCATGCATCACATGTGCCGCTACCCCATGTGAGACCACACACAGTACCAGTTTACTCCTATTGTCATCCCCCATCCACAAAGACCAAAGCCAAAACATAAATCCTGAACTACCCCTGGTTACTTGAGGATCGAAATGAGAATGATTTCGTGACGCTTTCCCAACACCTACCTCTCGAGTACCAACAATCCTATCTCTGATTTACCTCACACCCCAAATAAGAAGAACTAAATCTCCTCTGATGCCATTTTTTCACAACCAGGCCGGGTCGGCATCCGACCCGGCACCCGACCCGGTTCGCGACATGTCCCAAAGGGCGTTCCCGATCCCCATGGGCTGGCATAAGTGCCTGGGTATCAAAAATAAAATATGTGAATGGTTTACCCAAATTGATTAATGTAAAAAAATAGCAATATGAATAAACTATAACTAAAATCAGACAACCAAACATAACCATATACCAAAAACCCAAAAAGACTACATCAAGGGAAAACCAGAACTCCAACACCATCCTTCGTGCGACATGAGGTGTCACACTCCCAAGACACCGCCACCAACCAACATGAGGATGCTACTGAAAACCCAAACAACCAATGCTATGCTCGACACCTCAAACAGGAAAGAAAAAAATAGAATCTACATACACCCAAAAGTGTAACTAGGGTGTAAGCTATAAGCCCAGTAGGATTCCACTGGAAAAAAAAATCCATGCATAATTATTAAATGACAAATACATTTGCAATTTTAACTAAAGAAAATAAATAAATGATTGAACACTTTAAAAGAAAACAAAATTAAGGAAAATAGTTTCAAATGAAACAACATAAATTAAAACACACACACTCACTTTTTAAAATAACCAATGTGGCACACTGATAAGCGTAAAGTGACCAATGAGCATCAAATATGGGAGAGGCCTCATGGGTGTTAGCTAGATTGAGCCCCTAGATCTTCGTGTCTTGGTGAAATGTGGATTAGAAGGACACAACCCTCAGAAAACATGGCTTAGAAGGAAACGACCCTTATAAAATGTGGCTTAGAAGGGCACGACCCTCAGAAAACCATATGTTCAGTTAGTGTTGCAATCATCAGTCCGGTTAGTGAAACTCGGTCGAGTCACCTCCAGAACACTAAACCACTAGTCTAGTCCACCCTCATAGCTACCAAGGATTCCTGTTTGTGCTCAAGTAGTTCAGAGTTCATGTCACATGTCAAAACAATATTCTCAAACTAGACAAGAACCTACACACACCAAAATCTCCATTTGCACACACAAAATCCATTTGAAACAACACACACACTGAAAATGTCCCAAAACTAAACCCACATTACTTACATAACCAATTAAAATGACTAAAAAATCGATGAAAACACATTCACCGTGACACACACCATTAAAACAATTTATTGAACAATTTTCACACACGTCTCATGACTTTAAGCATTAAAACCATTACACAATTTTACCAAAACAATTCTTCACCATTAATAATTATTTAATAAAAAAATTAAAATTTCACAAATAAAATTTAAATACAAAACACTACTTCACACACTAGACCAATACAAACCCTCCTATATGACCAAACACACACCTCACAATATTTGGAACACAATCTTCATTACGCACACAATAAAAAAACCACCCAAATAGTTAAAAATACCACTTCTATGACTAAACGAATTACCATAAATTTTTTTCAAACCACTTAATAATACGCCCCAGAAATTAAATTCCAAAAACTAATTAAATGTTAATTTATGACAAAACAAATCTAGAAACTTCTCCCAAAACACCATTCACACACTTTTCACATTCTAACAAAATAAACTGCACAAGTTATGAAACACTAGCAACCAGTTCGATAGGGGTTTTCACCCCAACATACTCATTTCATATTAACATGATAAATTAATTAATTAATCAAATGAACATAGAAATTAATAATAATACATGGAACCACCTACCTCGGTGATGGGAAACCCCAAATATCAATGTAATGCTCCATTCGTGCACCGAATTCTCCGCAATCAACTCAAATAAACTCTAACATCAAAACAACGAACCAATTACACCAAAATTGAACCAATTGAAACCTAAAACCCTAACCTATCAGCCTTCAAAATATAAGAAGCATCCAATTGAAGGGGAACACATCTATGGCGAGGGCGCGGAATTCTGGTCCGAGTATACGGGGGTTGCTGAGGATGTAGTGCACGAAAAAGAAATTCCATCGGAAGGAAGGTGTGGTAGTTGTCCAGTGCGCCGGAGGAGGCCTCGCTAGAGGGAAGATGTGAGGTTGGTACGGATGAGCAAGGGGAGGTGTGCGTAGGGGTTTTGATGTGCCAAAGGTGGATGGCACTGGGTGGTTTGACCGAAAGAGAGGCAGTGTGAGGGATGAGACCGGGGAGACCTATGTGACAAGGAAAGATGTGCAGGAAGGGAGGTGCGACCGAGGCCGATCCAGCCATGGGAGGTGCGCCAGTGAACAGTGGAAGGTAGTGGTGCTTATGGTTGGAATGGTGAGATGGTGCGCTAAAAACCAGGGGAAGTGTATGTGTAGCGTGACAGACCAAAAGGGGGGAAAGGAGGGTGAGCATGAGAGAGGGAGAGAATAAATGAAAAAAAGGAAAAAGAGAAATTAATAGAAAAAATAATAGAGATAAAATAAAATACAAGAAAAATAAATAGAACCCAAAAAATAAAAGTGGGACTTAATCTATAAAAAAACTAATAAAAGTGAAAATCAGTTGTTAATTTTATAATAATGTTAATGGTTAAATAAAAATAATAACCTAATTAAAAATATTAACAAAGGTCATAATAATACTTATAATAAAATTAAAATAATAAAACCATCCAAACTAATACTATAATTATTAACTAAGGCTGGACACCGCGCACGGTCGACTGCACGGTCATGTGGGCGATCGCGTGCATGGTCGCGCGACCGATCATGCACCGATGAAATAATAAAAATAATAGTAAAACGTTATCTTATTAATGTGTGGGACCAAGCACGGTCGTGCACCCATATAAGGCCCCAACTTCTTTCAAAACAATACATGTTCAAACCATAGCGAAAAACGGAGTCCCAAAATAATTAAAATTTAATAAGAGCTAGGTCAGGGCGTGACCAATAGATTTCAACCTATTGAAAATAAATAACTGAAATTTCATAGAAAAAAATATTTTTCTCCCCTATAATGTATTTCATTTTATTTACTATTACTTATAAAAATATCTTTACAATATTAATGTTATATATTAAATAATAATATAATATATTTTTTATAAATTTATTATATTAATTTAAATGTATGGTCATATTCAACAAATTATATTAATATTAATATTTAATTAAATAATTGATGTATATTATTCTCCAATTTATGGAACCTTCTCTGGAAGATTTCATTGATCCCAAATAAGTTTTTGTTGGTCCCATGAGGATCATGATCGATGGTGTTGTCCCGAACAAGAAAAATTTATCAAAATGGCCTTCTGCAGGAGATAATGTGACCCTAACATGTTTACATCTAAATTGGGACTCAATTTGATCTTCCAACCATGATAAGTCTCATAATTGTAATATTTTATCTAATTCAAAAGGAGAACTTGATGCAATGAAGATGAAAATTGTCAAAAATGATTAATGGAATTCTTTCAGGGGAATCACAAAATTTTGGAAGAGTGACTTGAAGAGTGTAAACACTTGATCATCAGGTGACTCACGACGGTGCCTAATTATCATTAATGGAAGATTGAGGACCTCCAAAAGAAGCTGAGAAATTTATGTGGTTTGGATGGTTGGGACATGATTTTGATCAATAAGGCTATTTCCATGTTGTGTTCACTTTCGATGAATTTATATATGGGGCTTGGGGTTGTGGATTCATTTCACAAATATCAAGAAACCTATGTTTCCTAGAGTTGGATTCACTTTTCAATCCAGGGAAGGTCAGAAACTCCATTAATCAGGTTTGGATTCTAATTAGGGGATTTGATTCTCCTAGAACATACAAATACTTTAGGATATTCCATCTGCGGTTGTTATTACTGATAAAATTGATGATGAGATAGATTCTCTTTGATATGGACACCTTGCAAGGGTATTTGTTGAATTGGACTAATAGTAACACCTAATTGAGGCCATATTCCTTGTTGCTGGTAATTTTATGTTTGATATCATGATTGAGATTCATTGGAAACTCACTTTATATAGTATGTGTTCCAACATTGGACACTCAAATGACCAGTTTTGGAAGAATTTGACAAGTGATAATTTTAAAAACATTGGACAACATGTGGAAAATTGAAAAATTAAAAATCTAGTGTATATTGGTGGAATGGGAAAGAGTGCATAGCTAGAGACGGTAGGGGTAGTCTAGCACCACTCCTTCACCAATGTGATTAGTGGTCATCAGAATTCAACCTGATTAGGTCATGGAATGCATGTTGTGAGGAATTAGGGTGTGTCTCATGATGAAACAATGGTTCAATGAGAGGGCTCTCTATTTGAATGGGGTGACATGGCTGAATTTCCAAAAAATCAAGAATTAAGCAAAAATTTTCAAGGGGATGAATACACTCTTACAGATTAAGAATTTCATTCGAACGGTAAAGTGGATGTTGACACATTGTATGAGAAAGAATAATTATCACTGATAATGGAGGAGGAAAAATTTGAGAAGATGTGATAGGATATAGATGTGCCGCACATCAAGGTGGAAATCTGTGAAAACCCAGGATGGGAAGCCTTCCTTTTTTCTAGGTCAGTGTGGAAACGATTTATTTCTTCCAGTGTTGGTGATCTATCTCCTAGTCTTATATTGGATGACTCCGTAGGTATTTCTCCTTCATTTAAAGTTGATGTGGTACATGATTGAATCCTTGATGGCCAGGTTCCTATTATAAGAGATTATGTTTCTTGATAGATCATGAAGAATATGAAATTTTAAAGATCTGATAGGATGGATGTGGATACACTGTAAAGAATGATACTACTCAGACCACTTGTAAGATCTTTGGATGTGGTTGGAAATACAATGGATTTATGTCCTTCATCTTATCCTTTGGACCAGACCAGAAAACTTGCTCTCATCGATGTATTTTTTCTATTTTATCTGCTAGAGATGGATAGTCGTCTATAGCCTAGTGAGAAAAATGTTACTCTTTAAAATCATTTAATTGTATCTCTTGATAAGGTCTCTTGACCAGTAATGAATGAAACAACCATCATTTATTTGGTTTCTCAATATGAGGATTTCAGAAAATCATAAGCAAGAATTGTACATAGGGGAAAAATACCAAATGCTTTACTTCAAGAATAGTGGGGTCTACCACATGACCCTAAAGACAAAGGTACTATAATTTTGACTTCTAATACATCATAGAAACTTAAGATTAAAGGTTATTAGGTTGATGGTCCACTTCAACCTATAGTTGATGTGTTTTTGGTTTGTTATGGTTTTTTACCACTCGTGATAATGAGTCCTTCTGTACATAAATAATCATAATGGAGTTTGTACACATGCTTGAAACCTGACATTAATATTAGTATTATTCACAAAGTCAAAAGGTTATAGATTCCATGTATAATGTGGATTAAGATCATACTATTTATGGAGAGAATATTTAGATAATTATGGTGGCCACTACCAATCCGTTCAGAGTGATTGACCCATCTATGGAGGTGTCATTAGAGGCTGTTAACATGGATGTCTCTTTGGGATGTTCCATGGGAAATAGGGTTGGTCACCAGTTATAGGTGAATTTTCATAGAGTATCCCCTAGGAAAATCAATGAAATCGACTTGGTCGAACCGTCTTTAGTTGTAGTCTATGATCCTTGGAATACAGTGGTGACCTGTAAGAATGGACGATATCATTGGGGAAGATCCCCATGTAGGAGGGGTTGGTGGGTTCATAAACATACCCAAGATGCTGAGTTTTACTTTCAGTTTGTTTTTATTGTGGGATGTTTTCCAAGTTTTAACCCCTCATTGTCTTTATATCTCCTTATTTTGATAAAAGGGATTTGGTTTTTATGTCTGATCCCAGACCTATCAAAAAACTATAAATATATACAATTATAGTTATAAATACATATTTACAATTATTTAAATATATTTATAATTATATACATTTAAATTTTCTAATTATATCAATTATATAGGTCGTTATGATCAGTTTTCTAGTGCCGATAATGACATAACATTATCATTGCTAAAAATCATTGATAAAGAGTGGTTTTACCATTTCCTGTTATTATATCACTACTAAAACCCCTATTTATCAATTCCCTTTTAAATGTACAGATAAAACCCTTAATTTCATTATAAATTAAACCCCAACTATATGATTTCTATTGTGTGGTTCAAGTACTCGTGAAAGTCAAGCTCTATATCCACTCCCCCTCAACCTTCTCTCAGATGAATCAAACCTCTCAAATCATAGTGTATGTTATTTTTTATAATCCTCTCTATTTGATAAATTTATTTATTTATTCCTCGACATGTGTAAATCACCTCCTTTGATATACCTAATATTAAACTTTCATGTGTAGCCACCTCACGAATAGTTGATATAGCTAAACTATTTTTTTCTGCTTCATGCATGTGATTCTATTATTTTATGTGCATTAAATACTCATTAATCTTTATTCATGAAACCTATATCCCATATATTCTTCTTATTATCCATGTAGATATATAAGAGTTTGTTTTTTCAAAACTTGACTAGGATTTATTCTTCAATATGTATTCATATTCTCCAAGAAATGGTAAATATTATATATATATTGTTTCTAAAAAAATAGGTGGGGTGGGGTTTTTTTAAATTATGTAAGATTAGGTTTTTAGTTTATTTTGTGAAATGTGTGGGGACAATGCCACCGCATTTGGTGCTGGCAAAAAAAAGGTTGATTGATATTTGACAGTGGTCAACTATCCTATATGATATCAATTAATTTCTTTTTTTTATGGTTTTTAAAATTAATCATAGGTGATATTTTTCCACTAAAAATAGTGGTCACCTAATATTTGCCACACTTTCACACCCTATGATAATTTTAGAGTGAGGACTTTGATAAAAAAGTATTTTAGTTTTACTTATTCTTATCCTTTCCTTTCAAAAATGGAAGAATTTTTTCACACATTAAAGTTTGTATTTTTCATATTTATACACATAATGATTTATAGGGGATACAAAAACCAAAACCTTTCGATTGTAATATTCATTAAATTCTCACAAAACCATATTAACATTAAAATTGAACTTTTTCATATGATTTATTACTTTAAATTATATATTGAAAAGGTTTTACCTTTCTTTTCAATTCTATTTAACCTCTTCTTCCATAGCCCAATATTATTCCATTCTAAAAGAAACAAATTCAATTTCATATTATCCGTTAATAAAATTGATTCATTTCTATCATGGGTGGAATAAATATTATTTATTCAATTTTTGATATACTATAATCTTATTTCATCTCTCTTTTGCAATCATTAACGAATTTGAAATTAAATCATTCAACCATCAATTCTATAAATAATAAATTTATAATTTTTAGACACATTAATCTCCCTTATCTTTATTAATAGTGAATTTATCATCATTTAAATTTTAAATCAATAACCCTACCTATAATTTACTTAATGTTTCAAATTCAGTTTCATAATCACCACTTTCCTCGTCATCAAATTTAGGTAACAAATGTATTTTATTTAGTTTTTTTATATATTCTTATACAATCACTATTTGGGAAAAATTACGTTTCTAATCTTTTTTGTTTTCTTATTATGTTAACTTCTTGTTATATCATATTCGTTTTCCTATTCATTTTTTTTTGGAAAAATTGTAAAAATGGTAGTAAAAATTAGAATATATTCATAGTTAAATCACTTTAATGGAATGTTAAATTACTAATTTCCAATACTTTTTCAAATAACACTTAAAATATGCCTCAAAAAGTGGAGTATGGATTCTATGTATATATATTATTAAAAATATTACATTACTATTCTTTAAGGCTTCATCACAGCTAAGTGAATTGTTTGAACTTTAAGCATTCATGAAACCCCAATTCTATGGTTCTTTAGTTTTCCATGAATCTTTAGAACCCTGGACTAAGATTTCTGGTTCATTGGATTTAAATTCAATAGTTCCATCAAATGTTTTGTTCTCAGGACCATTTGATTGGGGACTATCAATGTTCTTATAATCTAAAAAAGATCAACATTGATTCATAACCATCATGTCACTAAAACACCACATGGCTCACCACATAATAAGTGAAAAAAATGATTAAACATCAACTCCACCCTCTTGTTTATTTCAATAACTCATTTGTTTGTCTAAATCTTGTATGTTTATTTAATCATACAATATATTGTCAAATTAATCATATTTGGGATCTAATTTTACAAATATCTAACTCTGATTACATTGTGCTCTTGGAAAAATGAGGTTGGGGATGAAAAGACCATCTATGCACTATAAACCCACTTCCAAATTTTCCTGTAAAGTGTTGATTTCAAATGATAAATATGAAATGTGTTTGTAGTTTACATATTGTAATCTTATCCATGTTATAGGTATGATTCTTGCTACCCTATATTAAAATTAAAAAATATTCCCATTTTCTTCCATTACTAGGAAGAAGAACCATAATCCTTTTTATATTTTCATTATCATTAATATTTATGAAATAAATTTTACAAAACAATTCACAAACATCGTCTTCCGATAAAAATATCTTCTTGTAAGAATGATACAATATGTGAGCATACACAATATAAATATTTCGATCATTATCAAGTGGAATAATTTACAATATTTTTCATTTAGTGTTCCATAGATCTATAAATTCTCACATAGAATAGTTGTTTCTATCTTCTTAATCCATTATGGATTCATTTAACATTATATTCAACATCAGTTCTAATTAGATTTTTTTTCGGTTCATCCATTAGCTTGATCAACAACCACATTGTTACCCATGGTTTTTCCATTTAATGTCACCCTTCGGTAGAATTATAACTGTTTAGGAATAATCATTATTAACATTAAATGTTGGGTTTACCTTACTAAAATTATCTCTTAATTTCTCTTTGATTATCAATAGATTATGTGTATGTATTTATTTTTTTTATAAAATGAATATTTTATGAACCAAATAGGATGGACATGATTCAGAAAGTGGATTAATGATAATCATAAGAATAAATATTAGGAATATAGAGTTAAAGAGTGTCACATTTTCAATATATTATGAATATAACCCTACTAAAATCCTTTATCCATGTTTATGTTGTTGATATTCAAGACAAATTAGTTCATAATAGTTGGAAGAACATTTGATTTCTCATAAAATAGACCAGAGCTATAAATTTTAGACTAATTATTTGGAGAAATGAATTGTAACCACTTATTTTTATGATACTATGTTTTTTGGGTTATTTGTTATCAATATAATTTTAAATGATGATGGCGATTGTATGGATGAAATGATAAAGGGAACATAAGATGACCTTCAATGTTTTCAAAGTTTGTTTGAGTGATAAGTTATTTTTTTGTACTGGTTGTACAAAATACATAACATTTTCAGATGTATTGATGTTATATAATTTAAAATATGTATGAAGATAGAGAAATGACATCTTTATAGTACTACTGGGCCTCTTGATAGTAATTCCACCACAAGAAAATGAACTTCCTTATCAGAAATATGATGATAAATGAATTTAAAATTCAATGTGAATGATCTATAAAAATATAAATGTCATTCAAAATGATTTCATATTGTTTAACAAGGACCATGAATCACTCAGAAAATTCCTTAAGTGTGGCATGAATTAATACAAGAAAGATGAATGAATTCCTTAGAATTATTTTTGTTACCTTTCTATCACTACATAATATAGATGGATATATGGATTTCAGGAAACTGTGAAACAATTGATATGGCATATAGATTTAATAATTGATTATGAGAAACTAAATCATATAGTACACTCTCCTCAAGGGAAAAAAATTTATTATGAGTTTCAAAAATTTCGACATGATATGATAAAATCTTTTATGGTGTTATGTATATATAGAATTAATCCTTTTGTTTTTTTGAGTCTTAATTATAGTAAATTGGAAATTATGTTCGTAAATTATAAATTTTCACCATGGTTCTGTATGAAGTGAAAATAAATTATCTTCTCTATACTTATATTGTTGGTGTTGGTGGTCTAGAACCAACTACTTTTTACATTATGATAAACATGTATTCATGGACTTTAATATTAATAAATAAATTATCACATCTTTATTTTTCATCTTCATGAAAAATGCATGTGATAATGTCTTAAGGATTTTTGTTTCACTAAAGGGTACTAACAGATCCCTACTATGATGAGAACCCGAAAGTTCCCTAACACTATTCATGAATATATGTTTTATGTTCTAATGATGTTATTTGAGGGACACAAATAATATTGGACATTAGGGATGAGGAATCATAAAATTTTTAGGCACCTTCTTATAGTGTGCATCCTTGGAAATATACATAAGGATATTATGAGAATGAGACTCGCCGGTAGGAAATCCACATTTTATAGTGTCATTGGATGTTCCTATCAATAGACGTGTGTATTGGTCCATAGACATTAAAATTATTATTAATGAGTATTAAAACTCACACACATAGATGTATTGATGAAAACTATGATGACACACTATTCGCAGCGAGGTAGGATATTTTGGGTGCATCACGAGTAATACAGCATTAATAGATTATGCATGAAAGGATTTGTCCCTTCTGTTCCATAATGGAAGTTGGTATCTTAGGCCCTTTGATGCAATTGATATAGCCTAAATAAATCCATGTCCATGGTGAGGAATATGTGAGTATAATTCTAGGAAGTCAAAGAAAAAATAATCGATCACATGGTTTGATGGAACTTGCATGCCACCCGCTTGATTCAAGATATTGAGACAAAGGGATTACATTACATGGTAAACATTCAAAGGAGGTGACCCATCATTACAATGTTAACTTTTTTATTTATTGTTATCTTTGCATGTTTCTAGATGGTAACCTTGGACATTAGGCTGGATTTACCTAATACCACTGATAAAGAGTCCTAGAGGGTCAAACACTATGTGTTTCAAAGTATCTCAGTTAACAATTCATTTAACAAGTTGATTAATGATTATTTCTAATTGTGGTTTAATAATTATTCATGGATTCGTGATCACATTTATCTCAACACAATTTATTCGAGAGTATATATTGAGGGTTAAATAATATATTTATTAGCGAGTAATTCATTGATATTTATTTAATAAATAAATAAGTCATTATTCGTGGACTAATAAATGTGGTGGATGAAATAATGAAAATATAAAAACAAAATTACATGCTGTTTATATTAATATATACACAACATGTATTTTTTTAAGGATTTGTGAGAAATAATTTAATATATTTAATTAAATATTAATAGGTGTAATTCATTGGGCTCATGTCAAGTGATAATAACATTCCAATGTTATTATACGACATGTGTTATTACTAATAATTAAATGAAATGAATATATTCCTTTGGGTAATTAATTCATTTTATCATTCTATGTAAACAAATCCCAATTAAATTATTCTCATTAGTCCTAGACATTCTATGTGGTTGTGCACAACAGATCTGGAGAAATCTCTCAAGACAATAGAAAACTCTTTTCCTCTAAGAACGCTCTCAAGTTACAAAAGAGATTCTCCTCCACTAGATCAAGAAGAGAACATTGGATGCGACTATCAAGGAAATCGAAGGCTCACATCTCAAGTGGAGTATATTCTATGATATCACCTAGAGTTCCCTTCAACGACATAAATTGATATGTGGATCCCATGTGGATCACCGCTAGAGGAATCTTACACTTGGATTTTACAATGCAATGACTGATTACATTGGATCATGACAGGAAACAATGGGTGAGAATTCCATCAAGGTAATTATTTTCATTCAATTAAATTACTTATAACCATATATGATAATCCTATCTATGTTTCTGGGACTTCACTCTTTCCTTTTTTTCTTTTTTATATTCCGAAGATATGATGTTTTATCAATGTGAAAAATCATATATTGATCGTTTTTAACGGAACATTTAATGTTTTGTGAACCCATACATGCACTTACGATGTGCCAGGAACCTATATATATCAAGACCAAAGCAACCTAGGAATGATATTGATGCCTATTTCGATCCATTTTTTAATGGTCTGAAATTCATATGGGATACATGAGAATAATTGATTACTATAATAAAAGTGAACAAACCACATTGATGTCCATATTGTATGGGATGATAAATGAATTTCCATCATATATAAATGTTTAAGGCTACAACATTATTTGAATGTTGGGGAATCCCATTTATGAAGAATTCACACACTCAGTTCAATTAATATAATACACGAAGGCTATGTTTTTAGGTCATTAGGTATTTTTACATCGATGAACCATATATTTATCCTAGATTGTATAATTCAATTGGAATACCGAACAAGTGACAACACCATATCTACTAATTGGTGATCAAATATTTGATAAAGTAAAAGATGTTGACAATATTTTTAGTAAACCTTTTTTGAAAAAAGTAATGAAATTAGGTTGGAAAGGGAGATCAATTTTCTTTTTCATTTCCATTCTAGAATTGTTTACATTAGATATTTTATTTAGGTTTATGTATGTATAACCATATGTATTTTATAATGTTATTGGTATGTTACAAAATATTCTTAGAAAAAATATATGGCATAAATTCAAGGTTGGATATGATTTTCCTGGGTATAATGGATGAGTTGGAACTGGTGAAGGGTAAAAGTAATAATTTTCTTCCTCCATCAGCTAATAATCTATCCATACAATAAGAATTGAAATTTTTTTAATTTCTTTAATGGTGTAAAATATCCATAGGGTTATTAAAAAATATAAATAATTTCATGTCAATGATTTATTTTATGCTATAGGGTCTAAAATGAAACAACTATCTTGTTTTGATGCAATATTAGATGTCTATTTCTATAAGATTCATTCTACCAAAAAATTTATGACATAAATTAACCATAATTTTATTATTTTTCAAATATATATGAATTAATGTTATCGGCCCAGTAATGTTTTCAATGACAAATAATGGGATTGTAGTCATATTATGTGAACTAGATATGTTCTTCCCACTCTAATTCATTGATGTAATGGTCCACCTGATGGTCCACTTGGTTAGAGATATTCACTATCTATTCCTTTCTATTAAAATTAGATGTACCCCATTTAATGATATATCTATATTTTAAAAGGTTATGTCCAAGATTAATGATAAATTCTAGGTTTTATTGAAGATCATAATTATTTTAAAGAAGGTATTGAAATTTTTAATGATTACCTATCATATTATAATAGCATCAATCGCCTAAAGTGTCTTCATAGAAAAAACATTATGGGAAAAGGGATTTTTAGAATAGATTTTTTTACAATTAACATTAAAGAGAGGGAGAAATATCACCATTTCATTTTACATAATAGTGTAGAGTTTTATCCATAGATTGATGTCCAAAAAGTAATTATTTGATATTAGAATCCATCAAGGATTTATGGATGAATATCAAATAAACATGATTAACAGTTTATTGTATGGATTAATGATCAAATTCATAAGGAGTTATCTAAGAATCACAATTCAATTGCTGGAAAACTTTGATGTATAGCTATGTTAAAAAATAAAGAATTTATATCTTACCCTGGTTATATAATTAAGGGTTATGTGTTCAATACAGATGAACAAGATGAACTTGGTATGATGAAAAATGGTGGTTCTATTCGTTTTTTAGAACTAATGCATGTATCATGTTCCATGTTTATAAATTAAATTTATGTGAATATATCATACTGTTGCATCATAAACAAAATTAAAGAGTTTGATTATTCAATATTTCAAGTTTCAATTTTCCATTGAAAATGTTTCGACCATAGGAGTACAGTGTAATTACATGAATTGGGATTTTTGAAGGTTAAGTTTTCTTTGGAAGGGTATTAGGATGATCCTTAAATAATTAAATCACAAGAAGTGAAGGTATTTTGTGTCTTAGATCCAACAAACAAGAATTTATGAATTTTCATATTAGTGACTAAAAGAACTAAAGGGTGAGATAAAAATTCAATTTAGGGTTACCCCTTTATTTGGGCATCACAATAATTTCAAATTCATCCTAATATAGGCAATTTATTTTATGTTATAGGAGAAAAATGTGGGGATTAAGATTCTTGATAGAGGATCTAAATCCCATAAAAAGTTAATGAAAAGATAGATTTCAGTCAAAATGTTATTTTTTTAATAAAATATAATTTTAAATAGTATATTATATTTCCCTTACAACATTTATTTAACATAAATTAATTCTTTTCCTACCCATGAAGATAATAATTTCTATATTGGATAATATCAAAAATCATAAGGATGAATATACGGCTGATGATGAAACTTTAGAATTATTAGGTGATCATCAAAAAGTTGATGGGAAAAAATACTAATGAGAATTGTTTTGTTAAATAAAATTATGAAGGCATGGAGCTAGGGTACAAAATTTGAGGTTGGTTAGAATCAATGGGGCCAACTAATTTAACCCAACAAATCGATGATCGTTAATTATTCTGGGTTGAAAATGAGAATCCATGTGTATATTTATTTAGATATATGAAACCATATTCAGACTATATTGAAGGAAAACCTTTGGGAAGATACTAAGGTAAGGTTTTTGTTCACATTCTCTATTATACTGAAAAATTATATAATGAAACTTTCAATTACATTTCATTATCCCATTGATATGTTATTTATTTTAGATGAATTATATGCAAAATATGTCTTAATGGTCATAATAAAATAACAAATAGGCTTCCAAGAATATTTTACAAAGATACATCTCATGGTTGCTGAGGGGAAAGTAAAGCCACACCCAGCAGTTACATATGCCCAAATTATAAAATTAAATACATGGAAAGCCTTTTTTAGTTATCATGAAGAGAAATTATTTTAGGTGCAGTATAGTAGATGATATTTTATTTGAAATTTTATATTTTATCTACATTGATTAAAAAGTGTATATTGAGGAAAAAATAAATTAGTTATTAAAATAAAAAATGTGACAAACACTATGTACATGTAACGTAAATCCACGATAGAGTATTCAAAGCTTAAAATAAAGTGGTATGTATTTTAAATATATAATAAATGTTTAATGTGATGGTAAAGAACATATTTAATTTGTTTATATGTAGATTAACGAATCAAAATTTGAACTGACTTCCATCCCATATCATCTTTTATGGAAGGAGTCCTGTGTAAATAAAGAGGGAAAAATAGTTGATGAAAACACATAAGTGATCTTGGAAACATGTGTATATAAGACATAATAGTAATTAATTATTATTTATGATAGTATTTCATAAAAATATAAATTTATTTTCATATATTTTTTATATGGTTTATACCTAAGAATCAACATTAACAATACCTAAATAAAACCTATTTTTAGTTTCTTGGAAGTGGCAAGAACAATATGGCCACATTAGAGGATCTAGTTCCAGAGTGTCTTGAGAAACATTTTTTGAAAATAAAAATATATAGAGATATAAACATGATATGATGAAAGGAATATTATCACAAATAGATGCATTGAGATATATAGTTGTTGGCTATGGTTTTGTGGGTCGATGTATGAAAAAGGATCCAAGCAAACCTGTAGTGGAACCATGATATGTACATGGGAGGTGCGTCGGTGCACTGCGGAAGGGAGCGACACTTAGGGTTGGAATGGCGAGATGGTGCGCCAAAAACTAGGGGAAGGGCATGCGTAGCATGATGGACCAAAAGGGGGGAAAGGAGTGTGAGCAAGAGAGAGGGAGAGAATAAAAGAAAAAAAGGAAAAATAAATAAATAGAAAAAAGAATAGAGATAAAATAAAAGACATTAAAAAAATAGAACCCAAAAAGAAAAGTGGGACATGAGACATGAAAAAACTAATAAAAGTGAAAATAAATTATTAATTTTATAAAAATGTTAATGGTTTAATAAATATAACAACGTAATTAAAAATATTAATAATGTCATAATAATACTTAGAATAAAATTAAAATAACCAAACCATCCAAAATAATACCATCATTATTAACTAAGGTTGGACACCACGCACGGTCGTGTGCACGGTTGTGTGTGTGATCACGTGCACTGTCTCGTACCCAGTCATGCACCAATGTAATAATAAAAATAATTGTAAAACGTTCTCTTATTAAAGTGGGGGACCACGCACGGTCACAGATGTGGTCGCACTCTCATATAAGATCCCAACATCTTTCAAAACAAAACCTGTTCAAACCATAGCTAAAAACCGAGACCCAAAATAATTAAAATATAATAAGCACCAAGTTGGGGCGTGACAATTCTCCCCACCACGACACTTTCTTCCCCCAGAACGTCCCATATGACGTAGTCATCCCAAGCTTCCAAACCAGAATGTGAAGATAGCTAAAACAAAACTCAATCACTTGAAGATCAAGGATTCAAATCACCCATGACTTGAAACTCCAAATATCTCAAAACCAGAATCACCATGAAAACAACCAACAACAAAGAATTGACCTCCAAACAAAACTACTACATGGAACACCCTGACTCTAAACATATGGTTCACTAGGGTCACTTGAGATCCACAAGAATGCTTGTCAAGCGAACCATTACCCAATCTAACCCGTTACCATGGTCAAGGATGGGCAGAGTAGAAGTAAGGGATTTTCTTGCCAAGCGCACATTGAAAATGGAGTTTTTCCACAAATTCTCCTGATGGTGGTCTCCTCAGCATATTAGTATTCTTTTCTAACATTGGTTCTCCAAACTAAACGACTCACAAACGCAGTCAAATGTATAATAATGGCTTGACCATCGATGCTCCCTACATTAAACTGAACCAACATAGGAGGATATGCGGGCGAGACCCACACTGGGTATCCCCACCATTTTAAAATTTAATAACACCAAGTAACCCATGTGTGCATTCCCAGTTTACTTTGATAGATACGGTCTGGACTCTTCATCATAAACCCACAAACACAGTTTCAATTGCATGGAAAATTCCCATAGTGGACCACACTCAACCACATAGGATAGTGTTGATAAAAAAACCCCTAAACTTAGTGGAAAACTGGACAGGCACGTGAAATTCCGCAAGACGAGTGAATCCCCCCAAACGAGTACAATTTTGACTCCTAAGCGGCCCACAATAATGTTTACAGAGCCCGCCTATTAGATTTACAAGACTACAGATTCTACGAACCTCTTTAAGGCCTATGAGGAACTCCCATAAACAAATACTACAACAAGGATGCATGACCTTCATACCCATAAAAAAACAATGAATACTTCATAGGTGATACCGAGATAACGAAATTTAAGTTGTCCCCATCCGTCATTTCTGACCTAAGTTGAACCAAACTCGTACCACATCTGATGAGTTTTGAATGCGCGCAAGCTTAACCCCAAGACCTATGGCTGAGGCCCTAATGTCTGAAGCATATATCGCCTCGCAGTCACAAGCTTACAACCTTTGTATTGGAATTCCTTCGCTGAAAAAGCAACATGCATACTTCTCCTCATGTCCCGAGTGGCCACTCCATCAGCATAACAACTAAGAATTTCATCAAACGGCTTAGGGTGTCCGACTAACCACACTAGAGGTGGGAGATTGAGGGGTTTGTCAAACGTACGATCCAAAATGAAGAGAGCAGCACTCCAAGAACAAGTCCCTTTGGTTCACACTCTTTATCGGATGAGGTACCTTCAAATACCACAATATGTACAAGACCAACAAATATTACAATCTTTAACATGAGTATTGCACACAGCCTCTATAGAACATGAAACTAGCTCATTATAAAGGTCAACACACCTCTATCTCTGCCTATTGATTGGTAGAGCACCTATAAAATCCCCAACATTACCTCAACTTCACTTCCTTAGGTACTACCACGGGATGAGGCCAATCTTCCGGATTGATCACGACATCCTTATTCGCAAAATAAAATGGAACTATCACTATTTTTTGGTTTAGTCTCCCTCCTAAAATCATACTCGAGACAACTTAACCATACACAACATTTAGATTTCCTCTAAAACCAGAGGCACTTCCAACATTCCTAAAGTACTCAACGACATCCAACTGACCCTGACATCTATGAACAGTCGACACCACCGAGAAGAACCCAACTCCGCCACTCCATTGAAAGTCTGGGATGAGCTAAGAACCGAAAGACATGCTAGAAACCCATGGTACATTTCTAGGGGGAATATCCCGAACAAGAAACAAAAAACTAAACTTCCAAAAAACCAAATACATCACAAAACAAGCATTCATTCCTCGGACACAATTATAATAATTCTAATTTAAAGCATCAATTCATTCTTATAGAAAAACTCTCACTTTAATAACTAAGCACTGTAGAAAAATCCCAAAATATATTTTGAAAAATCCATCTTTTTCTCTAAACTCAGTGTCATATACCAATTTCCAAAACCATTTGAGACCAAAAACCCATTTAAGAAAAAATCCCACTTTCTAGGAAACAAGAAGCCGCATTATAAATCAATCAATCACCGATGATATTCCATGGTGCCTTGAAAGTATGAACTTTTGTTCCACTCAGGCACCCATCCACATGATCCACCAACTATCCATAGTCACTTCCACATGCAAATGTGATCACCCATAGGAATATCACTGGAAAGAGACAGGGATACTCCTCTTTCAAAACAAAACATTATCAATAAACAAAAATACCGATTTTTCTTTCCATAAAAATTTCAAAAATTCAAGATATATTTTAAAATGCTTCCCATTTCAAAAATAACTCACGTCAATTTCATATAACCCAAGACGTTATTTTAGAAATTCAACTTAGACAAATCAACAAAAAATTCCAAAAACAAGGTCCAAGATAAACGCACCCCAAATATCATGCCAACCGCACACAGAAATAAAATAAGAGGAGCACCAAAGTCTGCTACCCTTTTTAATGGAAAACAATCTCATACAAATCCCAAAATTAGAGAAAGATATCACAAACATGAAAGAACATGGGTAGAGGACTAGTGGTCGTTTCTAAACTGGCTACATGGGTTAGCATACCATGCCCTAGGCCAGCACCGACCACTAAGAGTGTCTCACTATACTCTCAAGCATCACATGGGTCGCTACCCCATGTGAGACCACACACAGTACCGGTTTTCTCTTATTGTCATCCCCCATCCACAAAGGCCAAAGCCAAAACATAAATCATGAACTACACCTGGTTAATTGAGGATCGAAAAGAGAAATATTTCGCGATGCTTTCCCAGCACCTACCACTCGAGTACCAGCAATCCTATATTCTATTTACCTCACACCCCAAATAACAAGAACTAAATCTCCTCTCATGCCATTTTGTCACAACCAGGCCGGGTCGGCATCCGACCCGACACCCAACCCGGTCTGCGACATGTCCTGAATGGCGTTCCCGATCCCCACGGGCTGGCATAAGTGTCTGGGTATCAAAAATAAAACATTTGAACGGTTTACCCAAATTGATAAATTTAAAACAAATAGAATGATGAATAAAATATTACTAAAATAAGACAACCAAACATAACCTTATACCAAAAACCCAAAAGAGACTACATCAAGGGAAAACCAGAACTCCAACACCATCCTCCGTGTGACATGAGGAGTCACACCCCCAAGCCACCGCCACTAACCAACATGAGGGTGCTACCGAAAAACCGAACAACCAATGCTATGCTCGATTCCTCAACCAGGAAAGAAAAAAACAAAATCTACATACACCCAAAGGTGTATCTAGTGTGTGATCTAAAAGTACAGTAGGATTCCACTAGAAAAAAAATTCCACGCATAATTATTAAATGACAAATACATTTGCAATATTAAATAAAGAAAAGAAATAAATGATTGAATAGTTTAAAAGAAAACAGAATTAAAGAAAACAGTTTCAAATGAAACAACGTAAATTAAAACACACACACTCACTTTTTAAAATAACCAATGTGGCACACTGATAAGCGTAAAGTGACCAAGGAGCATCAAATATGGGAGAGGCCTCATGGGTGTTAGCTATATTGAGCCCATAAATCTTCTTTTCAGGGTGAAATGTGGCTTAGAAGGCCACAACCCTCAGAAAACATGGCTTAATAGGAAACGACCCTCGGAAAATGTGGCTTAGAAGTCCACGACCCTCAGAAAACCATATGTTTAGTTAGTGTTGTAATCGTCAATCTTGTTAGTGAAACTCGGTCAAGTCACCTCCGGAACACTAACCCACTAGTCTAGTCAACCCTTATAACTACCAAGGCTTCCCGTTTATGCTCATGTTTTTCAGAGTTCATGTCACATGTCATAAAAATATACTCAAACCAGAAAATTCACTATACACACCAAAACCACCATTTGCACACACAAAATCCATTTGAAAAAACACACACACAGAAAATGTCCCAAAACTAAACCCGCATTACTTACACAACCAATTAAAATGACTGAAAAATTGAAGAAAACACATTCACCGTGAGACACACCATTAAAAGGATTTATTGAACAATTTTCACACACGTCGCATGACTTTAAGCATCAAAACCTTTACACAATTTGACCAAAACAATTCTTCACCCTTAATAATTATTTAATAAAAAAAATTAAACTTTTACAAATAAATTTTAAATAAAAAACACTACTTCGCACACTAGACCAATCCAAACCCTCCTACATGACCATACACACACCTCAAAATCTTTGGAACACAATCTTCATTATGCACGCAATAAAAAAACCACCCACACAGTTAAAAATACCATTGCTATGACTAAACGAACTACCATAAATTTTTTTCAAACCATTTCAAAATACTCCACACGACATTAAATGCCAAAAACTAATTAAATGTTCATTTATGACAAAACACATCTAGAAACATCGCCCAAAACACCATTCACACACTTGTCACATTCTAACAAAATAAACTGCACAAGTTATGAAACACTAGGAACCAGTTCGATAGGGGTTTTCACCGCAATATACTCATTTCATATTAACATGATAAATTAATTAATTAATCAAACGAACTTAGAAATTAATAATAATACATGGAACAACATACCTCGGTGATGGGAATCCCCAAATATCATTGTAATTCTCAATTCGCACACCGAATTCTCTACAATCCACTCAAATAAACTCTAACATCAAAACAACGAACCAATTACACCGAAATTGAACCAATGGAAACCTAAAACCCTAAAATATCAGCCATCAAAATATAAGAAACATACAATTGAAGGGGAATGCTCCTATGGAAAGGGCACAGAATGTTGGTCCGAGTATACGGGGGTTTCCGAGGATGCGGTGCATGAAAAGAAATTCTTTCGGAAGGGAGGTGTGGCAGTGGTCCAGTGCGCCGGAGGAGGCCTCGCCAGAGGGAAGATGTGAGGTTGGTCTGGATGAGCAAGAGGAGTTGTGCTCCTGGGTTTTGATGCGCCAAAGGTGGATGGCAATGGGTGGTTCAACTGGAAGAGAGGTAGCATGAGGGAGTAGACCAGCGAGACCTATGCGATAAGGAAAGTTATGCCGGAAGTGAGGCACGACCGAGGTCGATCCAGCCATGGGAGGTGCGCCTGGTGCGCTGTGGAAGGGAGAAGCACTTATGATTGGAATGGTGAGATGGTTCACCAAAAACCAGGGGAAGTGTATGTGTAGCGTGATGGACCAAAAGGGGGGGAAGGAGTGTGAGCATGAGAGAGGGAGAGAATAAAAGAAAAAAATAAAAAAAAAGAAATTAATAGATAAAATAATAGAGATAAAATAAAATACAATAAAAATAAATAGAACTCAAAAAAGAAAAGTGGGACTTAAGCCATAAAAAAACTAATAAAAGTGAAAATCAGTTGTTAATTTTATAATAATGTTAATGGTTTAATAAAAATAATAACCTAATTAAAAATATTAAAAAAGGTCATAATAATACTTATAATAAAATGAAAATAACAAAACCATCCAAACTAATACTATCATTATTAACTAAGGTAGGACACTGCGCACTGTCACAGGCGCGGTTGCGTGCACGATCGCGTGCATGGTCGCATGCCCGATCATGCACCCATGAAATAATAAAAATAATAGTAAAACGTTCTCTTATTAAAGTGTGGGACCACACACGGTCGCACACCCATGTAAGGTCCCAACTTATTTCAAAACAATACATGTTCAAACCATATTGAAAAACCAAGTGCCAAAATAATTAACAAATAATAAGGGCTAGGTCAGGGCGTGACAAATTATATTAATATTAATATTTAATTAAATAATTGATGGATATTATTCTCCAATTTATGGCACCTACTCTGGAAGATTTCTTTGTTCCTAAATAAGTTTTTGTTAGTCCCTTGAGGATGACGATCGATGGTGTTGTCTGGAACAAGAAAAATCAATCAAAATGGAATTTTACAAGAGATAATGTGACCCTAAAATGTTTACATCTGAATCAGGACTCAATTAAATCTTCCCCCCTTGATAAGTCTCATTATTGTCATATTTTATCAAATTCAAAAGGATTAATTGATTCAGTGAAGATGAAAATTGTCAAAAAATGATTAATGGAATTCGTTGAGGGGAATCACAAAATTTTGGAAGAGCGACTTGAAGAGTGTAAACACTTGATCATCAAGTGACTCACGACGGTGCCTAATTATCATTAATGGAAGCTTGAGGACCTCCAAAAGAAGTTGAAAAATTCCTGTGGCTTGGATGGTTGGGACAAGATTTTGATCAATAAGGTTATTTCCACGTTGTGTTCACTTTCGATGAATTTATATATAGGGCTTGGGGTTGTGGTTTCATTTCACTAATATCAGGAAACCTATGTTTCCTAGATTGGAATTCACTTTTCAATCTAAGGAAGGTCAGAAACTCCATTATGCGTGTTTGGATTTGAATTAAGGGATTTGATTCTCTTAAAACTCCCAAATCCTTTAGGATATTCCATCTACGGTTGTTATTACTGATAAAATTGATGATGAGATAGATTCTCCTTGATATGGACACCTTGCAAGGGTATTTGTTGAAGTGGACTAATAGTAACACCTAATTGAGGCCATATTCCTTGTTGCTAGTAATTTTATGATTGATATCATGATTGAGCTTCATTGAAAACTCACTTTATATAGTATGTGTTCCAACATTGGACACTCAAATGACCAGTTTTTGATGAATTTGAAAAGTGATAATTTTTAAAAAATTAGCCATCATGTGGAAAATTGAAAAATTAATAATCAAGTGTATGTTGGGGGAATGGGAAAGAGTGCATAGCTAGAGACAGTATGGGTAGTCTAGCACCTCTCCTTCACCAATGTGGTTGGTGGTCACCACAATTCATCCGGATGAGGCCATGGAATGCATGTTGTGAGGAATCAGGGTGTGTCTCATGATGAAACAATGGTTCAATGAGAGGGTTCTCTATTGGAATGGGGTGACATGGCTGAATTTCCAAAAAAATCAAGAATTAAAGAAAAATTTTCAAGGGGATGCATACACTCTTACAAATTAATAATTTTATTCAAAGGGTAAGGTGGATGTTGACACATTGTATCAAAAATAATAATTCTCACTAAGAAAGGAGGAGGAAAAATTTGAGAAGATGTGATAGGATATGGATGTGCATCACATCAAGGTGGAAAGCTGTGAACACCCAGGATGGGAAGCCTTAATTTTTTCCAGGTCAGTGTGAAAAAGATTTTGCTTCTTCCAATGCAGGTGATCTATCTCCTAGTCTTGTATTTGATGCCTCCATGGGTATTTCTCTTTCATTTATAGTTTATGTGGTACATGATTGAAGCCTTGATAGCCAGTTTCCTATTATAAGAGATTATGTTTCTGGATAGATCCCGAAGAATTTGTAATTTGAAAGAATTGATAGGATGGATGTGGATACAATATAAATAAATACAATACTCATACCACTTGTAAGATCTTAGGATGTGGTTGGAAATACAATGGATGTATGCCCTTCATCTTATCCTTTGGACCAGTCCAGAAAACTTGCTCTCATCGATGTATTTTGTCCATTTTATCTGCTAGAGATGGCTAGTCGTCTATAGCCTAGTGAGAAAAATGTTACTCTTTAAAATAATTTAATTGTATCTCTTGATAAGGTCTCTCAACCAGTAATGAATGGAACAACCATCCTTGATTTTGTTTCTCAATATGAGGATTTCAGAAAATCATAGGCAATAATTCTACATAGAGGAAAAATACCAAATGCTTTACTTTAATAACAGTGGGGTTTACCACATGACCCTAAAGAAAAAGGTACTATAATTTTGACTTCTAATACATCATAGTAACATAAGATTGAATGTTATTATGTTGATGGTCCACTTCAACCTATAGTTGATGTGTTTTTTTATTTCTTGTGGATTTTTACAACTAGTGATAATTAGTCCTTCTGTACATAAATACACTTAATGGAGTATGTACACATTCTTTAAACCTGAAATTAATATTAGTCTTATTCACAATGTCATAAGGTTATAGATTCCATTGATAATGTGGATTAAGATCATACTATTTATGGAGAGAATATTTAGATAATTTTGGGGGCCACTACCAATCCGTTCAGAGTGATTGAACCATCTATGGAGGTGTCATTAGAGGCTGTTAACATGGATGGATCTTTGGGATGTTTCATGGGAACTGGGGTTGGTCACCAGTTATAAGAGAATTTTCATAGAGTAGCCCCTGGTAAAATCAATGAAATCGACTTGGCCGAACAGTCTTTAGTTGAAGTCCATGATCCTTGGCATAGAGTGGTGACCTGGAAGCATGGACGATATCTGTAGGGAAGATCCCCATGTAGGAGTGGTTGGTGGGTTCATAAAAATAACCAAGATGCTGAGTTTTACTTTCAGTTTGTTTTCATTGAGGGATGTTTTCCATGTTTTAACCCCTCATTGTCTTTATATCTCCTTATTTTAATAAAAGGGATTTGGTTTTTTTACCTGATCCCAGACGTATCAAAAAACTATAAATATATATCATTATATTTATAAATACATATTTACAATTCTATAAATATATTTATAATTATATACATTTAAATTTTGTAATTATATCAATTATATACGTCTTTATGATCGGTTTTCTCGTGCTGATAATGATATAACATTATCATTGCTAAAAATCATTGATAAAGAGTGGTTTTATAATTGCCTTTTATTGTATCACTAGTAAAACCCTTATATATCATTTCTTTTTTAAAAGTACAGATAAAACCCTTCATTTCATTATAAATTAAACCCCGACTATATGATTTCTATTATCTTGTTCAAGTACTCGCGAAAGTCAAGCTCTATATCCACTCTCCCTAAACATTCTTTCAGATGAATAAAACCTCTGAAATCATAGTGTATGTTATTTTTTATAATCCTCTATATTTGATAAATTTATTTATTTAGTCCTCGACATGCATAAATCACCTCCTTTGATATACCCAATATTAAACATTCACGTGTAGCCACCTCACGAATACATGATATAGCTAAACTCTTATTTTTTGCTTCATGCATGGTATTCTATTCTTCTATGTGGATTAAATACTCATTAATATTTACTTATGCAACCTATATCCCATATATTATTCTTATTCTCCTTGTAGATATATAATATTTTGTTTGTTTAAAACTTTTCTAGGAATTATTCTTCAATATGTATTCATATTCTCTACAAAATGGTAAATATTTTATACATATTGTTTCTGAAAAAATAGCTGGGGTGGGTTTTTTTAAATTATGTATGATTAGGTTTTTAGTTTATTTATGGAAATGGGAGGGGCCAATGCCACCACATTTGGTGCTGGCCAAAAAAAAAGGTTGATCGATATAGGACAGTAGTCAACGATCCTATATGATATCAATTAATTTTTTTTATGGTTTCTAAAATTAATCATATGTGATATTTTTCCACAAAAAATGGTGGTCACCTAATATTTACCACACCATACACACCCTAAGTTAGTTTTTGAGTGAGGACATTGAAGAAACATTATTTTAGTTTTACTTATTCTTAGCCTTTCCTTTCAAAAATGGAAGAAATTTTTCACACATTAATGTTTGTATTTTCATATTTATACACATCATGATTTATAGGGGATAAAAAAACCAAAAACATACCATTTAAATATTCATTAAATTCTCACAAAACCATATTAACATTAAAATTTAACTTTTTCATATGATTTATTACTTTACATTATATATTCAAAAGGTGTTACCTTTCATTTCACTTCTATTTAACCTCTTCTTCCATAGCCCGATATTATTCCACTATAAAAGAAACAAATTCAATTTCATATTATCCTTTAATAAAATTGATTCATTTATATCATGGGTGGAATATATATTATTTATTCAATTTTTGAGATACTATAATCTTATTTATTCTCTCTTTTGCAATCATTAAATAATTTGAAATTAAATCATTCAACCCTCAATTCTATAAATAATACATTTATAATTTTTAGTCACATTAATCTCCCTTATCATTATTAATAGTGAACTTATCATCATTTACATTTTAAATCAATAAACCTACCTCTAATTATCTTCTCTATACTTATATTGTTGGAGTTGGTGGCCTAGAACCAAATACTTTTTACTTTATGATAAAAGTGTATTCATGGACTTGAATATTAATAAATACATTATCACATCTTTATTTTTCCTCTGCATGAAAAATGAAAGTGATAATGTCCTAAGGAATGTTGTTTCACTAAAGGGTACTAACAAATCCCTACTATGATAAGAACCCAAAAGTTCCTTAACCCTATTCATGAATATATGTTTTATGTTCTAATGATGTAATTTGAGGGATACAAATAATATTTTACATTAGGGATGAGGAATCATAAAAGTTTTAGGCACCTTCTCATAGTGTGCATCCATGGAAATATCCATGAGGATATTATGAGAATGAGACCGACCAATAGGAAATCCACATTTTATAATGTCATTGGATGTTCCTATCAACAGACATGTGTATTGGTCCATAGACATTAAATTTTTTATTAATGAGTATTACAACTCACACACATAGATTTATTGATGAAAACTACGATTACCCACTGTTCGCAGTGAGGTAGAATATTTTGGGTGCATCATGAGTAATACAACATTAATAGATTATGCGAGAAAGGAGTTGTCCCTTCTATTCCATAATAGAAGTTGGTATCTTAGGCCCTTTGATGGAATTGATATAGCCTAAATAAATCCATGTACATGGTGAGAAACATGTGTGTTTAATTCTAGGAAGTCAATGAAAAAATAATCAATCACATGGGTTGATGGAACTAGCATGCCACCCGCTTGATTCGAGATATTGAGACAAAGGGATTTCATTACACGGTAAACATTCAAAGGAGGTAACTCGTCATTACAATGTTAACTTTTTTATTTACTGGTATCTTCGCGTGTTTATAGATGGTAACCTTGGACATTAGGCTGGATTTACCTAATACCACTGATAAAGAGTCCTAGAGGGTCAAACACTAAGTGTTTCAAAGTATCTCAATTACGTATTCATTTAACAAGTTGATTAACAATTATTCCTAATAGTGGTTTAATAATTATTCAAGGATTCCTGATCACATTTATCTCAACACAATTTATTCGATAGTATATATTGTGGGTTAAATAATATATTTATTAGGGAGTAATTAATTGATATTTATTTTAGAAATAAATAAGTCCTTATTCATGGACTAATAAATGTGGTGGATGAAATAAATAAAATAAAAAAACAAAATTACACGCTGTTTATATTAATATATACACACCATGTATTTTTTTTCAGGATTTCTGAGAAATAATTTAATATATTTTATTAAATATTATAAGGTGTAATTCACTGGGCTCATGTCAAGTGATAATAACATTCCAATGTTATTATAAGACATATGGTATTACAAATAATTAAATGAAATGAATATATTCCTTTGGGTAATTAATTCATTTTAACATTCTACGTAAAAAAATCCCAATTAAATTATTCTCATTAGACCTAGACATTCTGTGTCGTTGTGCACAACGGATCTGCAGAAATCTCTCATGCCAAGAGAAAATTATTTTCCTCTAATAACGTTCTCAAGTTACAAGAGAGATCCTCCTCCACTAGATCAAGAAGAGCACATTGGATGTGACTATAATGGAAATCAAAGTCTCACATCGCAAGTGAAGTCTATTATAAGATATCACCTAGAGTTCCCTTCAATGACATAAAGAGATATGTGGATCACATGTCGATTACCGCTAGAGGAAGCCTATACTTGTATTCTACAATGCAATGACTGATCACATTAGATCGTGACTGGAAACATAGCTAGAGAATTCCATCAAGGTAATTCTTGTCATTCAATTAAATTAATTATAACCAACATATGATAATCCTATCTATGGCTCTAGGACTTCACTCTTTCCTTACTTTCTTTGTTATATTCTGACGATATGATGTTTTATCAACATGAAAAATCTTATATTGATCATTTTTAATGGCTCATTTAATGTTTTCTGATCCCATCTACGCACTTCCGATGTGCCAGTAACCTATATATATCATGACCATAGCAACCTAGTAATAATATTTATGCCTATTTGGATCAGTTTTTTAATGATATGAAATTCATCTGGGATACATGATAATAATTTATTACTCTTATAAAAGTGAACAACCCACATTGAGGTCCATATTGTCTGGGATGATAAATGAATTTCCTTCATATATAAATGTTTCAGGCGACAACATTTTTTGAATGTTGGGGCATCCCATTTATGAAGAATTCAGACACTCAGTTCAATTAATATAGTACATGAAGGCTATGTTTTTAGGTAATTGGGTATTTTTACATCGATGAACCATATATTTATCCTTGATGGCATAATTCAATTGTAATACCGAACAAGTGACAACACCATATCTTCTAATTGGTGATCAACTATTTGATAAAGTAAAAGCTGTTGACAATTTTTTTAGTAAACCTTTTTTGAAACAAACTGATGAAATTAGGTTGGAAAGGGAGATCAATTTTCTTTTTCATTTCCATTCTATAATTTTTTGTACAAAAGATATTATATTTAGGTTTATGCATGTATAAAAATATTTATTTGATAGTGTTATTGGTATGTTACTAAATATTATTAGAAAAAATATATGGCATAAATTCTAGGATGCATATGATTTTCCTGGGTATAATGGAAGAGTTGGAACCGGTGAAGGGTAAAAGTAATAATTTTCTTCCTACATCAGCTAATACTCTAACCATACAATAAGAATTGAATTTTTTTAATTTCTTTAATGGTGTAAAATATCCATAGGGTTATTCAAAAAATATCAATAATTTCATGTCAATGACTTATTGTATGTTATAGGGTCTAAAATCAAACAACTATATTGTTTTGATGCAATATTAGATGTCCATTTATATATGTTTTATTTTACCAAAAAATTTATGACCGAAATTAACCATAATTTTTTTATTTTTCAAATACATATGCATTAATGTTATAGGCCCAATAATGATTTCAATTATAAATAATGGGATTGTAGTCATATTATGTGAACTAGACATGTTCTTCCCCCTCTAATTCATTGATGTAATGGTCCACCTGATGGTTCACTTGGTTAGAGATATTCACTATCTGTTCCTTTCTATTAAAATTGGATGTACCACATTTAATGATATATGTATATTCTAAAAGGGTATGTCCAAGATCAATGATGAAGTGTAGGTTTTATTGAAGATCTTAATTATTTTAATGAAGGTATTAAATTTTTTAATGATTACCTATCATATGATAATAACATCAATCGCCTAAAGTGTCTTCATAGAAAAAACATTATGGGCCAAGGGATCTTTAGAATGGATGTTTTTACAATTACCATTAAAGAGAGGGAGAAATATCACCATTTCATTTTACATAATAGTGTAGTTTTTTATCCATTGGTTGAAGTCCAAAAAGTAATTATTAGATATTATAATCCATCAAGGTTTGATGGATGTATATCAAATAAACATGATTAATAGTTTGTTGTATGGATTAATGATCAAATTCATAAGGAGTTATCTGAGAATCACAATTCAATTTCTGGAAAACTTTGATGTATAGCTATGATAAAAAATAAAGAATTTATATCTTACCCTGGTTTTATAATTAATGGTTATGTGTTCTATATAGAGGAATAAGATGAACGTGGTATGATGAAAATGGTGGTTTTATTCGTTTTTTTAGAATTGATGCATGTATCATGTTCCATGTTTATAAATACAATTTATGTGAATATATCATATTGTTGCATCATCAACAAGACTAAAGAGTTGGATTAATCAATATTTCAAGTTCCAATTTTCCATTGAAAATGTTTCGACCATAGTAGTACAATGTAATTACATGAATTGGGATTTTTGAAGGTGATGTTTTGTGTGGAAGGGTATTAGGATGAACCTTCAATAAATAAATCACAATAAGTGAAGGTATTTTGTGTCTTAGATCCAACAAACAAGAATTTATGAATTGTCCTATTAGTGACTAAAATAACTGAAGGGTGAGATGAAAATTCAATTTAGGGTTACCCCTTTATTTGGGCATCACAATAATTTCAATTTCATCCTAATGTAGACAATTTATTGTACGTTATAGGGGAAAAATGTGGGGATTAAGATTCTTGATAGAGGATCTAAATCCCCTAAAAAATTAATGAAAAAATAGATTTCAGTCAAAATGTTATTTTTTTAATATACTATAATTTTACATAGTATATTATATTTCCCTTACAACATTTATTTAAGAAAAATTAATTCATTGACTACCCATGAAGATAATTATTTCTACAAAGGATAATATCACAAATAATAAGGATGAATATATGGCTGATGATGAAACTTTAGAATTATTAGGTGATTATGACAAAGTTGATGAGAAAAAATATTTATGAGAATTGTTTTGTTAAATAAAATTATCAAGGAATGGAGCTAGGGTACAAAATTTGAGGTTGGTCAGAATCAATGGGGCCAACTAATTTACCCCAACAAATCAATGCTCACTACTTATTTTGGGTTGCAAATGAGAATCCATGTGTATATTTATTTAGATATATGAAACCATGTTCAGACTATATTGAAGTAAAACCTTTGAGAAGATATTAAGGTAATGTTGTTGTATAGATTCTCTATTATACTGAAAAATTATATAATGAAACTTTCAATTACATTTCATTATCCCATTGATATTTTATTTATTTTAGATGACTTATATATAGAATATGTCTTAATGGTCACAAGAAAATATCACATAGGCTTCCAAGAATATTTTACAATGATACATCTCATGGATGCTGAGGGGAAAGTAAAGCCACACCTAGCAGTTACATATTCCCAAATTATAAAATTGGATACATGGAAAGCCTTTTTTAGTTATCATGATGAGAAATTATTTCAGGTTCAGTATAGTAGATGATAGTTTATTTTAAATTGTATATTTTATCTACATTGATTCAAAAGTGTATATTGATGAAAACATAAATTAGTTATTAAAATAAAAAATGTGACATATACAGTGTACAACTAACATAAATCCATGATAGAGTATTCAATGCTTAAAAATAAAGAGGTATGTATTTTAAATATATATAAAATGTTTTATGTGATGGTAAAGAACATATTTAATTTGTTTATATATAGATTGATGAATCAAAATTTTATGTGACTTCCATCCCATATCATCTTCTATGGAAGGAGGCCTGTGTAAATAAAGAGGGAAAATAGTTGATGAAAACACACAAGTGGTATTGGAAACATGTGTATATAAGACATAATAGTAATTAATTATTATTTATGATAGTATTTCATGAAAATATTAATTTAATTTCATATGTTTTTTATATGGTTTAGACCTTAGAATCAACATTAACAGTACCTAAAGAAAACCTATTTTTAGTATCTTGGAAGTGGCAAGAACATTATGGCCACATTAGAGGTTCCAGTTCCAGAGTTTCTTGAGAAACATTTTTTGAAAATAAAAATATATAGGTATATACACATGATATGATGAAAGGAATATTATCATTAATAGATTCATTGAGATATATTGTTGTTTGATATGGTTTTTTGGGTTGATGTATGAAAAAGTATCAAATAAAAACTTTAGTGGAACTATGATTAGTACATGAGAATCCATATGAATCCACTATATATGAGTCTATTCATTCCCCTCAACCACATACTTTACATAAGGTAAAAAATATTTTCATTACTGTTTCCCTTAAATGTGAATAACAAAATCAAATAATTTTATATTACTAAAATTATTTATTCTGAAATTTTATATTATTTATGTCTATCAAATCCCACATGTATCATTTTTTTTAAGGGGTACAACCTATAATATGTTAGGAGATAGGATACATAATAGGGAACTCCCAAAATATTAAATGAGTTTGGGGAGTGAAGCAGATCATAAGATGAAAGGTTAGTGGCATGTTCCACTTAAAGATATAGATGCTACAATCGTTGATCATTCTATTGGAATTTTTATAGCATGACCATCTAATCATTTAAAGATACATTAGGTGTGTCCTTAATAATTTTTTCAAATGAAGAATCTTTTATAGTTGATAATAAATGTTATAAATGAGGGATGGTATTATAGATGGATAAAACGATAGGAAAATTAATGTTCATATTATGAAAATTATGTAAATTGACTAAGAAAACAAAATGATATTTTGGGATTACCTTGTCACCTCCAATTCCAATAAAATATATACTAAAATTACATGTTTTTTACAAACCCTACATCAAAAGATGTAGATATTTCATATATTTAATATTAAGATCATATATTTGTAGATTTCATTACAGGAGTGGTTGGTCTAGATAGTATAATTGAGATTATTAATTTTGAATGGTTGGGTGTTTTAGTTGTGCATATATAAATGAGTTACATTATCAAATTCCATCCTTAAAAAATGACCTACTATATTTATTAAATTAATAAGTAGTTATATTTTATATATATTTTTATATTACTACAATAAATATACAAAACCAATGAAGCATGATTTTGATTTTTTAATCTCTATATCATTCCTACATAAGAAATTTATGTGTTGGTTGAATAATTTGAAATGAAAAAAGATGAACTAAGAATGGATTTTGAGAAGAAAAAACATATTATAGAATCTTCTTAATTCCAATAATGCATGGGTAAAACACTATAATTTATTCATATCAAATATATATTTATTTTTCATTAAATATTTGTTTTTTAGGATGCACTGGATTTTGATCGCCCTCAATTTGGTTACCCAAAATGATAATTTTTTATCCAATGTAAGGATTTCCATAAAAATGACCACACTTAATGTGTATTGTGAATTTTTAATGAACTATAATCACCATTTTATTTATAAATTTTGAATTATACATTTTAGTTTTCAATTTAATAATTTTTTTAAGATAAGTCAATCTATAAATATAGGCTATGTCATGGTATGAGTCCGGTGACGAGAAATAAGAATTCTATACATTCCTTCAAATGGAACCAACTTAAGGTACATATAAAAATATTTCACTATCAATATATATTAAAAAAAATACTTATTTATTCAATGATTCTGTAGTGTCTGATGAAAAATAACTACAAGGATTATGGATCTTATGTTTGATTTTTTTTGAAAGATATAATATACCATCAAAATACTGTCATCCCCAAAATGGTAATTTATTAAGGAAATTAAAATTTTATTATAAATATATCTTATTATTTTTTTGGTATATATTTTTTAAGAACATTCAATATTTCCCAAAATCAATGTACTTCAAAGATGAAGTAAATTTTTTGAGAGATCAGTGGGTAGAGTATGTGGTGTTAGGAGATTTTTTGACATAAAATTTAGGTCATTAGCTATAATGATTGTAATATAGTACAAGTTATGAACTCAAGAAAAAAATTTGGGATGTGAAACCTTAGTATCCCAACACTTATATATTATTTTTGAATTGGTTCTGAAGGAGAAGTATAATGTAGGCTTACGCTCTATGGATTCTAATAGAGCTAGTAACTTGCTCGAAAAAACTCTTTCTCTTGTGATATTGGATTTTTAGGTTATAATTTATAAAATAGATATAGTAAAATGGTTCAAGAATGTATATAGAAATGATGAAAATATGACTTAGTAACACTTATTTATTTATTTTTTTCATTATTATATCTATTATATTTAAGTTAATTTATTTTTCATTTTAATCTAATACTTATTTATTTTTTTGATAGATATTTTGTGAAGTTATATTTTTCATTCAACTATCTTAAAGAAGATACAAAAATAGAACATGTTCTATTTAGATGGAAGAGGAAACAGTATGCTTCCTGAAATGTGAAGTGAAACGTAAGGATGCATATAACAGGGGATTAATCAACAATTGAAGTTAATGTATGGATTCCCAAAATATTTTTTGTGAAAATTAACTTTAAAAATATAGGAATCAGACACACCATAATAATATGTTCCATAATATGATTGATGGTGTTTTTGGTATGATTTGAGTTGTATGTTTTTATTTTACAATTTAAATTTTAATTCAAAACAAACATTGCATTCTCAAAATGAATAAAATTCTTTCATATTGTTTATATAAATTAAAAAAATGACCATAAGTATTTTTTATGTGTATGAATCAATAGGACCTCAATATAACATAAGGTGTGTTTGGAATGACTCAAAGTGTGTGTTTTTTTTAAATTGGAATGTTAGTTCAAAACACACATGACATACTCAAATACTATAAAACAAATTCATGTAGTTTTGATACTATATAAAAAATGATTCATAAGTCAAATAGTTTTGATACATTAGAATAATGATACATGATCCAGTTTTGATGTGTAAGAATCAACCACACCTTAATAAAATATATCGTGTCTCTAGTATGAATCAAATTGTCAGTTTTATAGTTTAAAATTGATAGTTTAGTACAAAACACCAACCACATACTGAAAAATACTAAAAAACATCCATATTGGTTTGATACATTGGAAAAAAAATCCATAACACTTTTCTAAAGTGTATTAATCAACCACGCCTCAATATGATACATGACATTCCTGATATTACTCAAACTGTATGTTTTTAGTTTAAAATTGGAATTTTTTAATGAAAACAACAATAAAATACTAAAATTTGAGAGAAGGAACTAAAATTGTTTTTTTGATACTTTGGGGGGAAAATCCATATTTCATTTGTGATGTCTGAGAATAGACCACGTGTCAATTCAACACATGTTATGTCTGGTATTACTTGAAGTTATGTTTTTCAATATATAAGTGTTATTTAAATTTAAAACACACATGACACAACCAAAATCAATAAAACAAGATTGGATTATTTACAAAAATTAAGAAAACAATTCATAATTTATTTTATACATGTATGAATTGAGCGAATATCAATCTGGCACATTATGTGGTTAGTATGAATCAATGTGTATGTTTACAATTTAAAAAGAACCATTTTAGTTTAAAATGAGTATCATATTTCCATAAATGAGTAAAAATGAAGAACTTTTGTTTTTCAAAGATTAGGGAAATGATCCATAATTTAATTGTGATATGTGGGAATTAAATATAAATCAATCTAAAGAATAATGTGGCAGGCAAGACACCAAGTGAGTGTTTTCAATTTAGATGTGTCATTGTAGTTTTAAACATGCACCAACAAGCAAAAACCAGGAATAGAATCTCGGATTGTTTTAAAAAAATTAGTAATAATATCCATCATTCATTTGTTAGGTATATGTCTTTACCATATTTTAATTTGGACGAAGATGTGATAGGTATGAATCAACGTATGTGTTTTCAGTTTAAAATTTACGGTTTTGTTAAAAACACCTTCTACATAATAAAAATGGAATAAAAACAATCATATTGTTTTGATACATTAGAACAATGATCTAGAACACATTTTTGACAAGTTGGAATCAACTAAAAATAAATACATTAAATGGTGTTCCCTATATGACTCGAATTATATATTTTTATTTTAAAATTATCATTTTAGTTCAACACACATGTAACATATTGAAAACAAAACAAACACATTCATATTTTCTTAATTCTATATTAATATGATCCATATGTCCTTTATGGAATTTAGAAATCTACCACACATCAATCTGACACATGATGTGACTGGTATGACTCAAAGTTAATATTTTCATTATAAAAGTAGAAATTATGTTTAAAACACACATACTATATCCAAAAACAAAGAAAAGGATCTCATATTGTTTTCAAAAATTATAAAAACTATTAAAAAATTCTTTTTGATGTGTAGGAATTAATCAAACTTCAATCCAACACATTATGTGGTCATTATGACTCAAAGATCATATTTTTTATATAAAAGTGTCATTTTATTTCAAAATGCACCATATATTGAAAATAATGAAAAGGATATTTGTAAATTTTAAAACATTAGGAAAATGATCCATAATTATTTTATGAAATATAGAAATATATTGTACATAAATATGAAAGATGATGTAATAAGTATGACTTGAATTGTGTGTGTTTGGTATAGAATTTCCATTTTAGTTTAAAAGTGCATCATAAGGACAAAACTGGGCAAACATGCTTGGAATTATTTTTCAAAATTTGGGATAACAATCCATAATTCATTTGTGATGTGTAGGAATCAACTACACCTCAATTAGAAAAATAATGTGGTTACTAATACTTAAAGTACATTTTTCCAATATAAAAGTTACATTCTAGTTTAATATGTGAAACACATAGCCAAAATAGATCAAACGAGCTCAAAATATTTTCCACCATTAAGACAATGATCCATAATTCCTTTTTAAAGTATAGGAATCGACCATACATCAATATGACTCACAATGTATTTAGTATTACTCTAAGTGCATTTTTTCAATATAAAAGATTCATTTTATTTTAAAATGCATGTCACATAGAAAAAATGATCAAAATGAGTTTATAATATTTTCCAACATTATGAAATGATCCATAATTCATTTTTGACATCTAGGAATTGACCGCACATCAAACTATTCACAGTGTGGGTGGTATGACTTGAAGTTCATGTTTTCTATAAATAATCACTGTATTTGATTAAAATGTGTATCAAAATTCTATAACCCATAAAATGGGCTTATTATATTTTCAATATTTTTAAAAATGAATAATAAATAATTTTGGATGATTAGGAACTGACCACATATCAATGTGATGCATGGTTAATTGATAATATCATTAATATATATACAATAAGTAATAATATAATTTATCCTATGTGGTTTATATAATGGAAAAATTATATTTTTTTTACTTTTTTATCTAATATTATTAAAATTAGAATTGGTTTTGTTACCGAGATAAGCATTTTTATAGAGGTTAAACATTTAATAAATTATACTATAAGAGATACAATTTTTTATACTCGTTGTATTTTTTGGGGATTAATTGTAAATTTCACAATAATTTAAATATTATGTATGTAAATTTTGATTTAAAATTATATGGAAATATTATATTTGTATTTAAATATTTTTTTTATAATTTTATTTCTATTTTTTTAGTTTCTGATTTTGTTTTCTATTATATGTCACTATCAGCTTTGCATCAGCTGCATGGACTTTATCGGTGCTACCAAAAGTACTAATAAAGACCACATTTATCTTCTCTAGTAATATATATGATAAAGGACCCATTTATTACTGCTACTATAAATCACTGTTACATGCCATGTGTTTTTAACATCACTTTGGTTTTAAATTCTTTTTTTTTCTCTGAAAAGGGTATTTTTGGGAACTATTAAAAGTGTTATCTATAGGAGTGAAACTATCACATCAATGAATAATGTTAAAGTTACATTTCATTTAATTTCCATTATTATTTGTTTGGTGGGGTTTCCCATGCATTATTTGAGTAAAGGGTGAGTTTTCATGATTTAGGCCAAACTGTGAGCTTATTTCCATATTTAAAAACATTTTGTTTTCTTTTATAACTCTTTCATTTTTTAATATTTTTCACCCATTACACTTCCAAAATATCTTCTCATGAACTATAAGCACCACCATTTCAATTTGGTCCCTTTATTAAGCAATAATAAGTTTGGATTTAGGTTTTTATTTAAAGAATTGGGGTATCCTAGAAGCCCATTTCTAGTTTTTTTGAATAGTTTATTTAATATCTTATTTGATTTTTTGATCTTTCGGTGATTCAAAGTCTCAACCAAGACCACTAAACCTAGTAATTCCCCCATTCGCTTTCCATCCCTCCCTATTTGGAGCCCGTATGCATCGCAAATTAGGGCATAACTTCGTAGGATTTCTCAAATCATCCATATTTGAAGAGTTAACTTATTTCCTTAATAACGCATTAAATTCTTACTCTATTACCCCTATATTAGTTCTCACATGACCTTATCAGAATTATTATAACCTCACCTGCATTTTGGGATATTTTAAATTCATATATTACTGTAATTGGGGCGATTTAGTCAAGATACCTCAAGTAAGTGGTTCTCTTTCATTCTTCCTCCCATTTGCTTAGGGGTTTTTCCTATTGATTAGGGTTTCATCCAATTATTCTTGAATTTAATAAAGTTTAGAAATTGGGTATTCTAACCTAGGGGTTGATCTTGGGTTTCTTGGCCTATTATTTTGGTTTTCAGATTAATCTAAGTCCATTTTTGTGTGGTGGTGCAGTGGTTGAATTTTTGCACAATGATTCAAGGGTTTTGACACTTGTGGTTGGTGATTCCATGTGTAATAAATTATTGATGAGTTATATTGGATGAATTTATATTTTCATTACACTTATCCTTCATTATCCTTTCTACAAAACCTGGTTTTGGTGACGTTTGTTAAGCAAATAATTTTTAGGTACCAATTTGGTGTTAAATTGGGTGTTTTACAAGTCTATTTAATGTTATGGCAAATGGGGTTGTTTCATAACTCATGTAATGGGTTTTTATAAATGATTTGGAATCTTAAAATTCCGTTTTGGTGAATATGGGTATGCACATGGTGTTCTAAGTGGGGTTTTAAAGGGATTTTGTGTGCAAAGGATGGTTATGTTTTGTGAAGTTATTTTATTGAAGTCCAAAAGGTTTTATTCAGTGGTGTAAGTGGAGAAAAGCATGTGTATCTAGTATTTTGAGTTGATTATTACCAAAAATGATTTTTCTATTTGATAATAGCTTTTGGTATCATGAGATAATGGTTTGGGCATAATGGGGAGCCTGAGTATCTAGGTGGGAAGAAACGTACTAGTGCGCTAGTGATCCTGATTGGGTTTATATCTATTTCAATAAAAGAAATTGATAATGAAAACAATAAAAAAACTATATTGATGATGATTAGGGAACAATAGGTTATGGGTATGTTCTCTACTAGTGGGTCGTGCACGAGAACAGATTTATCTATGATTACTTTACCTCGAGGTACGATGTACATGGGGCCTGAGACTAACTAGTGCCTAGGGGTATTCCCGAGCTTAGTGATCATTGAATATTTTGAAGTTATCTTTGGAATATGGTGATTTTTATGGAAAATATATTATATTACATGTTTTACTTAAATGTTCTCACTCATGGAATATTCCATTTGAAAACTATTTATATTTAAAAGTTTCATTCTTCAGGAATTATTTCCACCATTTTCTACTTATCAAAATTGGCATGCTTTTTATATTGTATTGTTTACTCTATGGAATATTTTGATGGTATCCTATTGGGATTTGGATGAAACACTAAATAAAAACCATTGGTTTAAATAGACATGGTCATGTTTGACACTAGTAAAGGAAAGGATTTCGGTGATGGTTGTTCGGGTTGTTAGTTTACTTCCATGGTGTGGTGTTGTGCAGACGACTTGTGTGTGATGACCCCTTGTCCTATGGAGTCCTTGGGGATGTTTTGATGATGTTTTTATGTGTCTATGGACATCATGTTTTATTTTTAGACCTATATATTCAATTTTAATTTTTTTTAAATCTTATTTGGTATGAATTTTTCAGATTCAGTTTATCAATTGGTTTTGATGTTTAATGTTTTCTTATACAAGTTAATCATTCCCAAACCAAAATATATGAAATTTGGGAACTTTTTCTTGCCCGATGGGATAGGAAACACCCTTAAATTATTTTCATGGGATGGGTTGGGCATTAATTTTGATGGAGACCAGATTTGGTTCATGACTAAATGGTATCAGTGGATGTTAATGTTTTTGGGTTATAAAATTATTTTTGGATGAGTCGTGCTATACAGGATCTTGGAATACTAGGATTCTAAATTTTGGTCATGAGTAGGTTTCTTGGTCTGCACCTCTCTTGGCAGACCTCGAGTCACCATGGGACTATGGAATTTTTTGTTTGACTTCACTTCTAGGTGAGACATGTGGGCTACAGACTACACGTGGAAATCAGGTGGGGGTTGAATAGTTGTTTATTTTATCAATTTAATGTGTTTGGATCATTTATATTTGATATTATTGATGATATATTCAGAATTGTTGTCCTGATTTTTGTTTTTGTGACTATTGTCTATTAAAGCAACATTCCTCCACTGAAATCTCCCATGAACCCACAGGGGATATCCGAAGAGAGTCCCCCTCACCTCTTGATCAGAGGCTAGTAGAGGTTGTGGTTAGGGTTTTCCGAACTCTAGGAAATGGTCTAGCTCTGGTTCCAGTTCCTATTATAGAAGATGAGACCGTTCCTGGGAAGGAAAAGGCGCAAGAATTCCTGAAAAATAAGCCTCTTACTTTCTGAGGTATCATAGAACCCTAGGAAGTATATGAATGGATCTAAAGGATAGAGCACATGTTAGAGTTCCTAGACACACCTGGGGAAGTCAGGGTGAAGTGTTAAACTTTTCTAGTGGAGATTCCCCACTGCAAGTGGTGGGAATCATTACTTCAGACAAGAAAGAATGAATAGATTCATTGGGGAGGTTTCAAGGATATCTTTAATGAACAATACTTCCATGAAGTCTTGGCATACCCTGGACCCCAAGAGTTCATGGATCTTGTTCAGGGGTATCTTTTTGGGATGGATTATGACAAAAGTTTCACGGAGCTAGCTCAGTGTGCTCCTAAAAATGTCACTAATGAGTAAGTGAAGCCTAGGAGGTTTGATAAAGACTTACGACCAGAGATATACTCCCATGTTTTCTTATTTATGAAAATGATCAATGGAAAGGTGGTTTACGGAGTGTGTATGGTGTAGATTGACCGAAAAGGAGGGATGGTTTTTCTAGGATAGTAATAGTTGTAAGATGTGGCAGCTTTTTAGAAAAGAAAATGAAGTAATAGGAGTAGGAGAATAAGGGAGGTTGCAGTTTAGGCCACACTTCCATAACATTTTCATTTGTGGCTTTTAATGCGTGATTTGTTGTGTACCACTAGTGTGGGATTTTGGGTGACATCTGAATAGCATTCCAATTTTATTTGAATCCCTGTTATCAATATGAAGGTATGGGTCACTTGTAGCACTTTTTTGGGGTGGCACATCCACTTCAGAGTGGGGCAGGATCAATGGATTCAATAGGAGTGTCATCTCAGTTAAAGCCGTGATGGATGGGGGGATCTCAATTTTGTGGTTGTGGTGGCAGGGCTATGTCATCTTCTTATCAGATCTAGTTTAGGGAACAACCACATACTAGCGGTCATCCCCAGGAAGATACCATAAATCTCCATGCGTTGGATCAGGCACCAGCATGATTAGAGGTGGGATCGTCAACGGTTCAAGGTACTGTTTTGATTGCCTCTTCTATAGAAGACTCTCTTTCTAATATTAGGGCCTCTGTTTCATTCATTTCATACCATTTTTGAAGACACTAAATTTTCTAACTGAGCTTTTGTCCTTTCTGATGGAGTTTTTGATGCCGTTGGGAAAGAAAAAGCAAGGTCTCAGGTGCCTATCGTGGGCACATTCTATGTTAGGGGTTGAGATGGAGTGGGACCTATTTGTATTATATATGGATGTATTTGACATAAAACATGGCATGGATTTTCTTGTACACTTCCAGGAACACATAGGTTTTTATAGGTGACAAGTGAGTTTCATGACACCAAATGGGAGTCGTCAGGTAATTCATGGGGAATGGGATCCTCAGTCGAGTCATTCAGGACCACCAGTACTAGTGTTAGGAGACCTTGTTTTTTAGTTATCTTATATCATGATAGAGGATTATGTTCATTCTACTAAAGGTGGACTACCTCCTATAGTTGACTAGTTTCCCGAGGTATTTTTGGATTATTTTTCAGGTTTTCCCCTAGAGTTGGATGTGGAGTTCTCTATTGATCGGGCACCGAGAACACAACATATATCTCTTCCATCAAATTTCATGACCCCCAAAGAGATGATATAATTATAGATATAGCTGGAAGACATATATTCTAAAGGATTAATTCACTCTAGTGTCTCTCCTCGGTCTACTCCTATTTTGTTCACAAAAATTCTGACGGATCCCTCTGGCTGTGGATTGAATATCGAAATCATAATAAGGTAACAATCAAGAACAAATATCCATTGCCACAAATAGATGAATAGTTTGATATTTTGAAGGGGTTAAGGTGGTTGTAAAAAATATACTTGCGTTCGAACTATCATCAACTCAGGGTGAAGGAGGCATATATCCCAAAGACAACCTTTCGAAGCTGGTACAACCACTTCGAGTACCTGGTCATGCCATTCAGATTTACCAATGCTACAATGATATTTATGGAACTCATGAATATGGTGTTCCATTAGTATCTCTATTATTTTTCATTGTATTTTTGGATGACATCCTAGTTTATTCAGGATCAGAGGAGGAATATGAGCATCACTTTCTGATAATTCTGGGAACTTTGTGAGAGCATCGAATTTATGCAATGTTGTCCAATTACATTTTTTGGATCAGGGAGGTGAAATTTTTGGGGCATGTGATATCAAATATTGGGGTTTCGGTGGACCCCCAAAGAGATCAGTGTAGTTATATCATGCTAGCATTCGAAAATCATGTTTGAGATAAATAGTTTCCTCGACTTGGCTAGTTAATACAGATAGTTTTTATGAGAAATCTCTTGTATTTCTTCTCCCAGGACCAGGCTCACCTAAAAAAGGGGTGATGTTTTTATGGGCCCTAGAAGGTCAGACATCCTTAGAGGGGCTAATGTGGTTGTTGACAAACACCCCTATTCTGATTTTTCTAGAGACCGGAAGGGGGTATGTGGTGTACTTTTATGCATTAGGTATGGGTCTCGAGTGTGTTCTTATACAGGATGATCATGTGGTTGTGTATGGTTCTCGTCAACTCTGACTACATGAAAATAATTACCCAACCCATGACTTGGAGTAAGCAGCTGTGAGGAACGATTTGAAGACTTGGTGTCACTACCTCTTTGAGGATAAGTTTTTGGTCTACTCTGATCACAAAAGCTTGGCCTATATCTTCTTGCACAAGGACCTCAACATGAGACATAGTCTTTGGATTGAGTAGTTACAGGGGATCAAATTTTATATTATCTATAACCCATGAAAGGGTAACATGGTGGATGACCCCTTAAGAAGAAGATTCCCATTACAGTATTTATGGATGTCAAGTGATTATTGGACTTTGATGACACTCTTTGATCAGATCAATGTGGAGACCTAGGATAATTGTGGAGGTGCATTCTTGGTGAGCATCATGTTGACATATTCTCTCTTGGAGTTAATTCAGTGGGAAGATCCTGTTGAAGATCTTTGTCAGTGGTCAAATAATTTTCATCATGGGGGGAGATATCTTATGATTGGTCATTGTCTCTGGATGACATCATATTCTTCAAGGGTCGTTCAGTAGTGTTGTTACCTCTACGGATGGTGATGATGCAAGATAGAAACTAGTCTTATTGGGTTTTCCGTCCGGGTTCCACCATGATGTATTATGATGTTTGTCGGTAGTTCTGGTATCTTGGTATTAGATGATACATCACGGACGTCATGTCAAGATGCTACACATGCCAAAAAGTGATAGAATAGCATCAAAGGACCTCCAGTTTTCTCTATCCATTAACCATTGCTACTAGGAAGTGGGATGAGGTTTCCATGGACTTCATTATTGTCTTACCTCATACACCTCAGGGTAAGAATTATATTTGGGTGGTGATTGATCGTCTGACCAAATCATCCCACTTCATTCTGATCAGTGATACAACTAAGGGGGATGAGTTTGGCCATTTGTATCATCAGGAGGTGGTAAGGATCTATAGTCTACCGTTAGCAGTTATCTTAGATTGAGACCCCTATTTCAATTTCCAGTTTAGGGAAGGACTTCAGAAGGCCTTGGGATATCATATTAATATGAGTACGACATTCCATCCTCAAATGGTTCGTCAGATAGAGTGGGCAAATCAGAATTTGGAGGATATGCTCTGTGCCTGTGTTCTAGAATTTGGAGGTTCCTGAGATAGCCATTTGGGATGGTTGAGTTTTCTTATAATAACAGTTACCAATCCTTGATTCAAATAGATCCTTTAAAGGTGCTCTATGGTTGGCCTTGTCGGTTCCCCCTATGTTGGGCTGTGGTAGGTGAGACCTCACTGATGTGGCCGAATCTAGTTCAGGAGACGTCTGAGAAGGTTAAGTTGACTAGGAATAACTTATTGACAGCTCAGAGTTTCCAAAAATTATATACTAACCAAAGGCGTTGAGACCTAGAGTTTTTTGTGGGTGACGTGGTATTCTAGAAAGTAGCCATTTGTTTGGGCCATCGCCGATTGGGAAAGTAAGAGAAGCTGACACCGCAATATGTCAGACTTTTTGAGATCACCGAGCATATTGGAAAAGTGGCACATAGGTTTTCCTTAAATTCTTAGTTGAAATTCATTCAATATGTCTTCTATGTCTCCCAGTTGAAGAAATACAACCCAGATCAATCACATGTACTAAATTGGGAGTTAGATATAGAGCCCAATTTGTCTATTTTTGAGTGGTCAGTGTGAATAGTTGATTGCCAGAGAAGGTTCTTCAAAGAAATTCGATTCCACTAGTTCGGCTTCTCTTGAAGCATGGTAATGATACACATGAGACTTGGGAGCATAAGTGGTGGGTCAAGAAGCTGTACCCATTCTTATTTTCTGATCATGCATTAGGTTGACTTTCTAGGGCAGAAAGTAATTCATAGTGGGAGAATTGTCAAATACATGGATTATTTTAATGGTAAATTTAATTTAATTTCCATTATTACTTTATTTCGGGGGATTACCATGCATTTTTGGAGGAACGGGTGAGTTTTCATGATTTGGATGAAACCATGAGCCCATTTCCTGATTTAAAAACAATTTTTTTTATAACACATTCGTTTTTTAAACCTTTTCTCCCATTCCACTTCCAAAATGTTTTCCCCTAAACTATTAACACCACAATTTAAATTTTGACCCTTTAAAAATCTATAATAATGGTGGATTTTGTTTTTTTTAAGAATTTGGGCCAGCAAGGAATCCCATTTTCAGTTTTCTTAATCAAAATTTATTATTTAATATCCTATTCAGTTTTTGTGATTTTTCAGTGATTCCAAGTCTCACCATATCCCAATAATACCAGGAACACCCCCATTCTCTTTAACACCTCTTTTAATGTCGTATTCATCATGAATTAGGGCAGAAGTTATTAGGATTTCACAAATTGTCCAGATTTGAAGAGGTAAATTGTTTCCTTCATCACTCTTTGAATTCATACTATTTTCCCACGTTTTAGTTCTCAAATGACCTTATAAAACTTATTAAAACCTCACTTTAATTTTTGGATATTATGAAATTTAGATACTGGTGTATTTGGGGAAATTTCTTCATGATTCCTTAAGTAAGTATGTCTTCTTTATTCTTCCTCCCATTTACATAAGGTTTTTTTCTTTTTATAAAAGGTTTCATCAAATTCATCACGAATTTTCTAATTTATATAAAGTAGGGATTCGAAACCTATGGTTTGATCTTAGGTTTCTTGGTTTATTCTTGTGGTTTTAGTCCTAATCTAAGTCCTTTGTAGTGCGGTGGTTGTGCGGTTTAATTTTTGCAAAAATATTTAAGGGTTTTAACACTTTTGATAGGCGATTCCATAGGTATTCATAACTAGATGAGTTATCTTTTCTGAATTACTATTTTTATCACACTTATCCTTCATTGTCCTTACTACAAAATCTGGTTTTGGTGATGTTTGTTAAGAAAATGATTTTTAGGAACATGTTTGGTGTTAAACTAGGTGTTTTACAAGTCTATTTTACGTTATGCTAAATGGGGTGGTTTTATAACTCATGTAATGGTTTTATTGAAATGCTTTGGGTGCTGAAAATTATGTTTTGGAGAATATGGGTATGCACATGGTGTTAAAAGTGTGGTTTTAAAGGGATTTTGTGTGCAAATCATTGTTATGTTTTGTGAAGTTATTTTATTGAAATCCTAATGGTTTTATTGAGTACTGTAAGTGGTGAAAAGCATGTGTAGATACTGTTTTGAATTGATTATGAATATAAATGACGTTTTTATGTGATAATCGATTTTGGTTTCATGGGTTAATGTGTTGAGCATGAAGGGGGAAGCCCGGGTATCTAGGAGGGCAGATATGTACTAGTACACTAGTGATCTGAATGGGTTTTATCCCTGTACACTGAGAAAAATGGATAATGATAACACTAAAAACTCTATTGATGATTATTGGGGACCAATAGGATATGGGCATGTTACATACTAGTGGCTCATGCATGAGAATGGATTTATCTATGGTTACATTACACTGAGGTTCAATGTACATGGGGCCCGAGAATAACTAGTGTCTAGGGGTATTAGAGAGTCTAGAGATCATTAAGTATTTTGTGTAATTATCCTTGGAATATGGTGGTTTTTTATGGAAAGTAATGTATCTTACATTTTTACTTAAATGTGCTCACTGAGGGAAAATCCCTTTCAAAACAGTTTACATTTAAAAGATTCATTCTGATGAAATTATTTCCAAAATTTTCTACTTATCAAAACTAGCTTGCTTTTTAACTTGTATTGTTTACTCTATGGATCCTATACATGGTATCCTATTGGGATTAGTATAACACTCTAATTTCACCAATTGGATTTAAGTATACTTGATCATGTTTGACACAGGTAAAGAAAGGCTTTGGGTGATGGCGGTTCGGGTTGTTAGTTCCCTTCCATGGTGCGACGTTGGGGAGATTGATAGTGGGTGGAAACCCCTTGTCATGTGGAGTCCTGGGTAATATTATCAACTGTTTTTATGTTTCCTTGGAACTCTTGTATTATATTTAGACTTATGTATTATGTTATGGATTTTTTAAATCTTTTTTGGTATGAATTTTCATATTCGGTTTATCGATTGGTTTTGATGTTTTATGTTTTCATATACAGGTAAATTTGTCTCAAACCAAAAATATATGATACTCGGGAACTTGTTCCAGCACGTGGAGATAGGGAACTCCCTTCATGCCTTTTCATGGGCTAGTTTTTTCACCTTTTTGATGGAGAACAGACTGTTTTTATGGCAGAAACTCCCGTAAGGGATGTCCTGTTTTCCCAACTAAGGAAAATATCTTAGGAGAGGTCCATGCTAATTGGTGGTTTATTCCCCTGGTTGATAAAAGACCATATATGAGGCTTGTTATTATTAGAATTATGTATATCATGGAACTTGGGCTTGTTATATTGGGAGTAATGGTCCCCATGATGTGCTAATAGACACCCTGGAACTGGCCGAAGCAAGTATGGTCAATCAGAGTCATTCACAAAAGGACCCATAGTGGTATGACCGACCTCAGGTGTCTTCGCAAACCCAAGGTATCAGTATAGTACTAAAGGACATACATTATCTAGTTCTATATTTTATATGCGCAAAACATAAACCACTTATAAAAGGGTGACCTTTATCAATGTTAAATAAAATAACTGATAAGTATATATTTAATCAGTGATAAAAAAGTGTTGATAAAAGTGATCTAATTAATGGTAAATTTTTTTGTGCTAATAAAGGTGACTCATTATCTATGCTTTTGTTTGAACTAACAAAAAATCAATAAAATATATTTATTATATATTTCAAATTATCATATTTGTATTCAATAATGAATGTTTGTTTTTTACATTAATTAAAAAGTCATGTGTATAATTGATATAAATATGGTATATTAATATATATTTTTGGATAATTTTAAAAACATATAAATAAAAATGATGTATTGTTAATATGTGATCTTTTAATTGATATATTTATATCAATATCTATTTTTATTTATGTGTATGTATTATGGCGTGTGTTTGTGTTTGATTTTTTTGGAAGTTATAAATCTTTAAATATTTATACAAATTTATTTAATATGTTTTAATATTATAAATATGTATTCATATTAATTTTAAAATATATTCATTTTTTTTTTAAAATTATGTACAATTAATAAAACATATACATTTTATAATATTTTTTATGTCTCTTCATTTTTAATTATTCACATTGACTCATTTTTAAAATTCATGCATTTAGTTTTATATATTCATTAAAAATTTCAAAAAAATATTTGTAAATAAATATTTATTAATAGATATTTATTTTTAACTATATATATAAATATATGATGGTGAGCATCGAGGGTTTGGGTTTTCTTTATGATGGTGATTCCAACCGGATTTAGCATAAATCTCTTATGTTGATACCATGCTTTCATGGACTTTTTCTTCTGGTCAGAGGTCAGGATGTGAAATATGGTCATAAATTTGTGGTGGAAAACTATAAATCATTTTCTATAGAGTTTAATGGAGAGAATAATAAATGTATATCAGATTTTATTGGTTCTCATAGGGTTCAATACAACAAAATAGGGATTTAACAGCATTACAAATGACCTTTATCAGTACTAGAAAAGTGATGACTACATAAGAGTGGTTAAAATCCCTGGACTTTTATCAGAACTGATAAAGGTGTCCTTTATTGGTGCTAAAAAGCACTGATAAATGAGAATTTTATCAGCACCTTTAAAAGAGATGATAATGGAACCATTTATCATTGCTTTAATTTAGCATTGCTAATGAAACCATTTACAATCGCTTATAAAAGTGAAAATAAATGTGGTTTTTATGAGACCTATTAAAATCGCTGATAAATGGCCATTCTGTAGTGTGTGGTAACATCACACCACAAATCCAAAACCAAACTAGATATCAACAAAAATTTGTCCCAATACATGATTTAATTGAAATGAAATTTAAAATGCAATCAAAATCCAAAAACACTATTATAGACATTTAAAACATTATCTTATATAATTATATATATATAAATTATTACATACATTAAAGAACATCAATTTTACATTAAATTTTAATCCTGACTCGACTCAAGCTGTTGTTGAACAAACCACCCCTGCTCGTGAAAAAGAACACAAAAGTATATGAAAAACATTCTTATAGTAGTAACAATATATATAAATAATATAATAGAAAGGGATAATTTTAATAAAATTGTTGTCAATTTTAAATAAGAAGATGCACTTGGAGTCATATCAGTCACACTGTGCATCAAACAGATGTGCGGCTGATTCCAACACGTCAAAAAATGACTTAGGGATTGTTATCCTAAAGAATCAAAACAATATGAATGTGATTGATTGGTTTTGAGTACATCAGTTGTATTTTATACTAAAATGTCATTTTAAATTGTAAAAAAGTACTTTTAACTCATCTGGATCACACTGTGTATCGATTTGACATGAAGATAATTCTGACACGTCCAAAATGACTTATGAATCACTATTCTAAATTATCAAGAAAATCTGAGTGTGTTTGATCAATTTTAATTGCTTGAAACTTTTTGATCTAAAGTTTCCAAATAATATGTATGTGTTTGTTTGTTTTTGAGGTGTGGTTGATTCTTACAAAGGAATGAACCATCATGTCATATTAGTCACACCGTCTGTTGAATTGAGGTGAGTCTGATTTCTACACATCTCAAATTACTTATGGATCAATTCCCTATGTTTGAATTAAGTAAACCGCTTCATTGAACTCCTTTTCCAATCTTATAAAACCAAATAATTTTTTTAATAAACAAAAAATATCTCGAACTGAACATCAAACCCTTACACAAGGAACAAAGAGTGATTTCAAAAAAAATAGACATCTAAAAAAATTCACAGCAGAAAGAAAAGAACTAATTCCAGAAAGGTTAACCATTTAAAAGTTCATATTCAGAAAAAAGTTATTTGAACTATGAAAGGATGATTTTATCAATCTTTTATAATCAAATATGATCTTACAACAGCCACAAAACAAAAATGAGGAATATCTAAACGTCTACACCTCAATAAAGGATACAAAACCCCAAATAATGTGTTGTGTTCTTCTTTCACAACAACTCAGCCAAAAATTATTTCTCCACCAACTTCTCAAAAGGGATATCCTTAGAGAAAAGGTAACACTATATGATCCCTGGATGAAGACACCCAATGAAAAGAGAAGATTTCAACAAATCCGAAGACACCACCTCTAGAGAAAAGGAAACCATCTCTTTGAAGTGTTCAGTATAAGCCTTCACTAACTGCTGACCTTACTAGTCACTCATGAGATCATCACTTTTAACCATATTAACCATATTAGGTATAAAACATCAGACAAAGAAAGAAATAAAAACATCCCATCTCATCCAAACTTCCATCATTGGGGGGGGGGGGGAAACAAATCCCATTCTTTCACAGATGGGGCCCCAAGCAGACCCAGAACAACCTGAACTCTAACAGCTTGGGGATTTCCTAACACTCTGAAGATATTCTCAACTTACTCAATCCACTTCACTACCTCTAGCGAACATCTATTATGATAGAATATGGGAAGAAACTAAGGAGAACCAGAAACAGTTCAAGACCCACTAGAAAATTTGGAGTCCTTTCTGTGTGGCATATTCTCAATAACACAAAAATCCTAAAATCAGGTTCACAATCAATTCATCACATTCCCACACATATGGAAATGCTCATAGTGAATATCAAGGGTCACACATACAACTTTATCACCAAACCAATAATTTATCAAACTTTCAATCCAAAACATTTTGAAATTATTTTTTTCCAATACAAGATCATTTGAAAGAAATAAATTTAATTTTCAAAATTGTTTTCATTTTAAAATCTTACTCACAAATACTAAAACAAAAACAAGACCTAATTCAATCCAGACCACTATGATAAGAAAATAGTATTCATGCTCCACCAAAAGACATGGAAGTTTGCCATATTTTACTTAGTGTATGAGTTTAATATCATTAAAAGTATCAATAACCCCCAGAACTAATCAAATCTCAAAAGTACCACCATATACATAATGCTTGGCCACTGGGTTCTTAGTTGTGTTAATAGTGGCCCTAATAACACTAGTACCTAGTTCCATTTCACAAGGAACTCAGTGCCAAACAAACAAGGGTACCCCTATCTCTTCACCACTCCCTTATATAAAATCCACTAACCCCTCTTTTTACTCCCCTTCCACACAAAATCCACCAAAAATGAGACTATGATACAAACAGTAAAGAGGATTACATGGTTAGATCAATAGGGCATTTAAAACCTCTATAGCATCACAAATTTCTCACTCAATAAGATTCAACCAGATTCTTGAGGTAATAGATTCAAAATTTGGGTTTTTATATGTTTAAGGCTAGCTATTAATAAATATCTTATACTTTTCCAAGAATTTTAAATGGTTTGATGTATTTAAAGGTTAATTTCCTATTCTTTATAATAAATCAGTGAAACAAAATAAAGGAAACATAAAGAAAAACATGATCGTTAACATTAAATTATAGGAGACAACTCTAATGGTTATTGTAGAACATTGGTTGAATTTGATTAGTTTCAAAATGTTTTTGAATTTTCATCACTTGATCTATTATTTCTTAGAAGGGACTAGGGATATTCCTAGGAGATTATTCTATCATTATCAGAAATAAAGTAGAGTGAGAATGTTTTTAATATAATTCTTCATACGATTTCATATGGATAACTTATTGATAACTATTTTTATAATAGAATTTCACCAAGAAAAGTTAATCCATCCAGGAGCCACTGAAGTCAAGAATTAAGGGTCATATAGTATCATCCAATATCATGACAGTTTTATTTGATTGAAAATTAGTCTATGGAATAATGAAAGTATAAAATTTAACCCATAACACCATGAAAAATTAATATCCTTATTATAAACAAGATATAACCATCATATCCTTATCAGATAGACCACTAGATGGGACACATGGAAGCACTATTATCTCACTGACATACAATTAATTGAGTTCATCAACTGATGTATCCTCTTCAATATGAAATATGTTTTTCATCTTAGTTAGGTGATCCATTATAACCCATGCAACATTTTTCATTTTAGTTGATCTTGAAAAAATGGTCAAGAAATCTATCATGACTTCATGAAATTTTTTAATTGGAATATAAAGTATTGAATGGCTATTTTTTTTATTTTTTTCACCAGATTATAGGTAATCATTTTAAAGAGGAATACTATGATTAATTTTATCATTACAGGCCACAAAAATTGGTGACTAATATCATGGAACAACATTATGATCCCTACATGAACATAGAAGAGTCACGTAGATTGTGGTGAGGAGATGAGTTGTAGGGATCATCATGGTTTAGAAAACCACAAAACACAAAATGAAAAATGTGAAACCCAAAAATCAAAGAACAGTAGAGGAGAAGTAGAAAATAAAATATATTAAATTCTAGCCTTGATCTGTCCAAGGGAACATAGAAGAGTCATGCCAGCAGGGGTGAGGAGATGAGATGTAGTTTTCTTCATGGTTAATAATAGCACAAAACAAAAAATGAAAAATGAAAAATGAAAAACACAAAAGGGTGAACCCAAAAGATTAAACAACAATAGAGGAAAAGTAGTACAAAACTTACATTATATTATAGCTTTAATTCATCTGATTGAACATTGAGTAGTCACACCGGTAACAGAGGAGTTCCTTGATAGCCTAAGAATCATGACTAACTGAGTATCAGTTCGGGTTCTTTTAAATAAGTCATAACACTTTTAATAGTGCTTTCAAAAAAGCACTGAAAATATAATTTTTATTAGCATTAATATGATATGAATTGCTAAAAGTGATATTTATCACTTCTAGAAAAGTGCAGATAAAGTATTTATTTAAATAAATTTATTACAATTTTATAATTATTAAATATTGATATTTATTTATTTAAAATTATACAAAAAATTATTTAAAAAATTATTTATTTATAATAATTATAAATTTATAAATTTGTAAATATTGTAAATATAAATTTATAAATATATTTTTTACAAATATATTAATATCATTATTAGTGGATATATAATCTTAAATACCTTCATTTTAAAAATGAGTGAAATTAAATAATTGAAATGATTACAAATTAAAAATATTGAAAGCATGGAAAATTTTTCTTAATTAAATATAAATTGTAAAATATATATATATATATATATATATATATATATTTATATTTATGTAATATGACTACATATTGAAAATACTAAAACATAGTAAATAAATATACATAAATAAACAATAGTAAATGATCACATTAAAAAATAAAATAAAAAATAAAAAAATATTAAAATTTAATGCCCTGACTCTAAAATTAATGAAAATAAATAAATAAATGATCAATTAGAATCCTTATATATTAAATGTATGGTGTTACAATGAAATTATAAAATATACTAAAATTTGAATAAATTACATAAATAAAAGGTTTATGTGTTTCTATATTTTGATTAAATATATTTTTTATGCAGTTTTATATAAAACTACAATATATATGTGTTTTTAAAATAAATATAACAAACTAAATTTGATATATGTTAAATTGAAAAATCCAATAACATTAAAAATGAATAAGACATCAATATGGATAATATCAATGTATGTATTAAACATCTTTGGAGGAATGTGATCGTAAAGGGTGCATCAGCTTAGAGGTCCCTCTTAACACCGTCTTCTTCCCTGTCCCTCTTAGAAGATGGTTCCTGCTAAGTATTCCAGGCATTATTGTGGTGCAAAAACTTCCTCCATGTTGAAGGGTGGCCTCATTCTGGAGGCTCGAGGATCGGTTTCTTATGGAGAGGGTGTTTAGGTCTTCATGAGATTCAGGTTCATGGTCTGGCACTTCTGCGACGTGGGGTTAAGATCCGGTGTGGAATCATGGTCACATCCCTTCTCTATGGCAAGGCGGTTTCCAACCAGGTGTGACAGGGATGTGGTTTAGTTCATTGTGGTGAAGTGGTCTTGATCGGGTGTGTCAGGGTATCTTCTCTACGGTGAAGGGGCCTCTGATCGGAAGTGTTGTGGTTGATATCTACTTATTTTTTGGCATTGGGTATGTGCTCTGGTGTGGCTTGGGGACATGATTAAGTGTGTCATGGGGTCAAGCTCTGGTGGTGTTGGGGTCATGACCTTCATTCTGAGGTGGTGGGGTTGTGATCTGGTCTTCCTCTTGCTGTTGTGGCCATATTGTTTTGTGGCTGTGGAGTCTGATCCCTCTTATGTGGTGTGGATAACAATCTGGTATTCCCACACTTGAGTCGTAATTCTGATCCATGGTGATGGGGCTAAGATCTGTAGACTATGTTGTTCTCCTAAAAGGGGTACGTTGGTTTGACTATTGGGGTCTCTACATGTTGGTTTAATGTCGGAAACAAGGCATTTTCTCAATGCTTATATCATTGAGAAGCAAGATTCTTACTGTGTTGACTCTCACGGTTTGTGTTGGTTGATTTGGAATGATGATAGTTGTATGTTTGGATTGTTTTCTTTTGAAGGTGGGAAGTTTGTGATACCAAACTCGACATCATGAAACAAGATCCATAACAGGATCTAGAGTTGTTGTTCCATCATTTTAGAGTTTTTTGGATTTGGTTTTTTGAGAGGGTATGGCGTCAGCCATCGGATCGGGCATGTGCTTTGACATTGGATACTTGCTTGCCGAATAGCCTTGCAGTGGTAGAGAGCTTCATCATGATCAAATGCTTGGGAGGTACAATTCAATGATGTCATTCTGGTTTTACTGTTTCTAACCTTCGTGGTTTATTACCCTATGTTCATGATGTTTGCTTGGGTTTCTACCCCCTTGATCCTTTAAAAGGGATATTTATCATATAATAAATAAATATGAAGGCCTTCATGAAATTGGATAGATTAATGAATTAATAAGTTTTTAATTAACAATTTATTTATTTTATATATATTTATATTTAATATATATTATTTATAACTATATATATATTATACTTACTCATTTTTTATTAATAATCCAATCATTAATAAATTTTTAAATGATTTTTTAATTTAATAATTTTAATTTTTTAATTATATATTCATTTATATATCTACATTTAATATATACTATATATCAATATTTAAAATATATATATATATATATGTATATTAAATTTATCTATTTTTATCAATAATTATTTATTTAATAAATTATTTAACATTTCTCTGAATTTAATCAATTTAAGTTTTTATTTGTTTAATTATTTCATTTTAATAAATTTACATATCTATATATTTAATATATAATATATATTAATTTTTAAAATATACATATATGTATATTAAATTTATTCATTTTAATAATAATTATTTAATTAAATAAATTGTAAATTTTTTTTAATTTGATTTGTTTAAGTTTTTGATTTTATTGTGGAATTTTATTAGAGAACTGAAAAGGTTTAATTTATCAGTGCATTAATTTTATCTCTCATAGAGGGTACTATTTATCAGCACTAAAAATAGAGTACTGATAAAGGGTAACATTTATCTGTGAAAAAATAAAGAGCTGATGAATTTTAATTTTATTAGTGCTAAATAGAAAGCACTGATAAAGGGTTCCATTTATCAATGATTTTATTTAGTGTTAATAAAGGTCTGACTTTATTAGTGTTTATTTTAGCACTGATAAAGATGGACTTTCTCAGATGATTTTTCTAGTGCAGAAAAAATCCATCATTGTTAAAGGTCCGATTTGTTGAAGTGGTTTTTGCGATGTGGACAATAGTGGGAATCTTGTGTCGATCTATGATGGTAATAAATTCTATGGTCGTTAATGGAGAAGATTGTATATATTGATTGGACCTTCATGGTGCTCGGACTGTTGTGATTCCGACTGGAGTGGGTGGCTCGTTATGACCTATAGAGGTATTAGATGTTACAGTCATTAATAGAGACGATTATGTGGTTGGAGCAGATCTTCTCGGTGCATGGAGTGTTGAGATGTTGACCAAACTAGGTGTCAGACAGTGATCTTTGGCAGTAACAGATGTTGTAGTGGTGAATGGTGGGTATTCGGGTGGTGTCCTTGACTGATGGGTTGATCGTGTTTGGCATCTTCTAGCAACCATTAATGATTACTCTTCTAGTAGGATCCCTAATAATGGATAATAAACTCATAATGAAGCTCATCGTGAAGCCTTCATGGAGCTTCTGTTTTTAGGCAAGAACTCTACAATTGGTAGGTTCATTAATCCCAAATGTCAAAAGACATGGACACATGAGGATCCTGTTTGTAGGATCTCCTTTATATAGGGGTTTTCAGACTGGAAGTTTTTTTCATTAGGTAGATGTTTCTTTCAATTCTTATTACAAATAGATGAAGCCATAATCCATCTGCGGTCCTCTGGTTCGTTACACTTGAAGTCGGGAACAATTCCTCACTCTGAATAGACATTGGATTTTAACATTTCAAGGTTCATGAATGATTTTTCATCGGTATGAATTATTTTTCATGACCTCAACTGGATTTTATTGCATCCAAAAATCAAACATGATATTTCCACTACCATTCGTTTTATGATTCTCCTTGATAATGAGATAGAGCTTGTCAGGTATGTTCACATTGTGTGAATTCCTGTTGAAATAGATTTGAGTTTCTCTATTATTAGAAACGTGACTCCCACTACTACCAATAATGATATACAAATAATTGTTGAGGATTAAAATTGTCCCTAGTTATATTAATATTGAAAATCTATAGGTCATTTGAATAAAAAATGCAGGAGGAAACATTGTGATTTTATTAGTTTGAAGGGGCATCCTTCAAAGGGCTATGATGGTAATGTTAAAAGGAATTCATCTAGGATTCAAGGCCATTTATTACTATACAGCCTAAGAAGTATCCATTAGAATATCTGGATAAGATTCCTCGAAATCAAGTTGCAATAGCATGAATGAAAAAATCTATGATGGTGAATCCGGATTAGGAATAAACATCATAGGCTACTATTACCATGCCTAAACAACAGAATTTTGGGTTTTAGATGGATGTTATAGGCACTGAAATAAAGAAGAATCGGGTTCTCAATGTTATCAGCGTGCCTGTTGCTGGAAATGATAAATTAGATTGTAAATATAGTGATTTTCCATCAAAACCTGTTCACTATGATGGAGTCGCCAAATTGATTTTCCTGAAATTCACTAGTTGGGATGGATATATGTGGTTATTGGTGCTGGTCTCGTGTGTTCTCTTTCAACAATTGATGAGAATGTTTTCATTGTGAATCCCCTAGATGAAGAATTTTCAGGGCATGTTCTACCGAATGATAGGACTCGGCAATATGATATTTAGTAGAGTGTGGATTATCTTCTAGAGATTCAGAATGTCTTCAGTTCATTAGGAATGACTAGTAAATGGGTTAATTTTTCAAATGATGGACATTACAAGAAAAAAATTGTGGTTTTTCTTAACAGTAGTCATCTTTGATCTATGGGAAATAGTGATCCTTTCTCTTATATGGTTGTTTTTATAAATGGAATGGGAAAGTTGGTCAGTAGAAAAGTTCATGTTCCAGAACCTCCGAAAATAAGGATGTGGATAGATTATTCTAGACTTCTCATGAATGTGGAAACTAGGTCATATTGCAAGGCCTTAAAGATCCACCTCCCTCCATAGTAGGAAAGAACCAATGGGAGTACGCTTAAGATCCTCAATCCAGTAAATTCACAGTCAGAGTGGGAAATAGCTGATGATGATTATGGTTATGATTATAATTATTGAATTGATCCATATTTTCTTGATCTGTAGTTTTATTTCTTAATAAGGGCATGTCTCTTTGTATGAACTTGTCAATTTTCTTGTTTTTCTATTATCCTTTTCTTCATCTTTAATTAATGGTTTGGAACTGCGGCTTCTGGCTGGACCTTTTTCATATATATAAATTTATATTTATTATATATAAAAAATTATATATTTATAATTATTAAAATATCTATATAATTTTTAAAAATAAATTAATAATATAATTATAAATAATTAATTATATATTAAAATATTTATAAAATAATAGTAAATACATTTAAATGATAGATATATTTATTGTAATTATAATTATATATATTACTATATTAATATATATATATATATATAATTATATAAATAGATTTATGGTTTTAAATAAATATATATAATTTTTTTAAAACTATTTATATAATTATTAATTAATATATTTTATTAAAATATAATTAATAATTTAAAATATTAAATATATTGATTATAATTATAATTATATATATATATTAATAAATATATATTTATATATAAGTAATTATATTACTATATTTATAATTATATACCAATATTTGTTAATATATTTATTAATAATTATAAATATAAATACATATCAATAATTACATTTATAAATACATATTTACAACACTTTTAATATATTTTTAATCATATAAATAATTATTTTTTATAAAAATATATATATATATATATATTTATAACTATATTTAAAAATACAAATTTATATTTTATTAACTATATTTATAATTATATAAATATTTATTTTCAATTATATACATTTACATTTATTTAAAATTATATACATTAAAATTTTTTAATTTTATTAATTACATTATTAAAGTTAATTATATAGCTCTTTATCAGTGCTAAATATAAATAACTGATAAAACACATCATTATCTGCACTAAAATTGTAGCACAGATAAATATATGTTTCATTAGTTCTTTTTTAGCACTGATAAAGAGGGGTTTTATCTGTTCTTATTATATTTGAACTAAAATAAACACTCATGATCAAATTTTTTAAAATTTCGCATAAAACACTTCTTGATCATTTATATAGACTTATAACAGAGATCTATATACACTCACCTTTATAGCTCTTACAGAACTGATGTTTTTTTGTCGCTCTCCCTCGAACATATTAGATGAGTTGAATCTTTTAAAACCCAAGGTATGAAACTTGTAAACCATAACACCCCCTCAGATCTATTTGTGTGTTTTTAATTTTCCCAAATTATTTTGAATGGAGTGTATGATAAGTCATATTTTTTTTCATGAATATACCTTTTCAATTCTCCACGCAATCTCCCTCACCTCAAGCCATTGTTCTTTCACCGTCTCCCTCACCCACATGTTCATTTCACTCATTCATCAAAATTTATCTCACTGATTGCATGGATATCTTAGTTTTGTACCAAAAAGCTCTTCCAACTATCATGTATGGTGGTGACTACAAATCATAAGTAGGTAGTGTTTTTGAAGTGTGCAGATGATAATCCACTCCAGGTTCCAAGTATCATTATTTCTACTAAGGATTAAAATCAAATAATTCTAGAAATCTTATTCTATTTCTAGATAGAAGAACCCTAATCATTTTATTATAATCGGATATGTTTATAATTTTAATATGTATTATGAAATGGTTTTAATTTAGTTTGTATGATTTTTTCCAATTTATTAAATTTATTGTGATTTATAAAAAATTATTTCATGATACTTTTGATACTTATACACATATAGAAAGATGTAAATATAGACACAAGATTTCTTATTTTCATAAAATGATGTCTTAATATGTGAAATGGGATGTGTGGTATCTATATTTATAAATTCATACAAGTGTATGAATAAAGGGTGGTTCATGAACTCAAATTATATATCTTGAACTTTTTTTTTATTTTTTTTCATGAAAATGGTATTCTCCAAATTGTATTTTCAAAATTTGGCAGTTCTTTTAAATTATAACACCCCCGTTTTCTTGTTTTACTTTCATACCATATTTTAAAGAAGGTAATTTTATTATTTATGTCATTGTTATGGTGATTGTGGTGGGTTTTTGCCTCTTGGGTTGTTTTTAATTTTTTTACATTGATTTAAAAATGTAATTTATTAAAGTGGTTTGTGGTGTTTAATGACTTGAATTGCATGGCATGGGTTTCTTGAATGGTCCCTTGGTTAAATTGGAACTTTTTTAAATTGTAATGGAACTTGGGAACCCCTGCATGTTACTTCTAGTTCATTTTATTTAAATTCAATAGTTTCATCAAATGTTGGCTTCTCTAGACCATGTGATTGGGCCCTGTCAATGTTTTCATCATCTAGAAAAATCAACTTTGGATCCTAAGAATCTTGTCACTAAAACACCATGTGACCCACCTCATACCATCTGAAGAAATTAATAATCTTTAACTCCTCCCTCTTTTCAATTCCAACTTCTCACTTATTTTTGGGATTTTGTTTTTCAATTAAATCATAAGATATATTATTGAATTAATCCTTCACAATATATTATATTTCAAATTTATCACACCAATTTCATGGTGCTCCCAACTTAATGTGGTTGTGGATAAAATGATAATTTGGGTGGTGTAAAAACCATTCCCACATATCATGTATGGTAGTAATTTCAAATGATAAGTAGGAAGGGTTCTTATAGTGCAGAGATGGAAATATGTTCCATGTTCCAAGTATGGTCCATGCTCCAATGGATTAAAATCAAAAAATTATTCCCATTATATTCAATTAAAATATATATGAACCCTATTTATTTTTATATTTTAATTTCCACGAACATATATGATAATAATTTTCCAACCAAAACCACTAACCTTATGTTTCAATAAAGAGTAATTCTTGTAATAATTATACCAAAAGTGAACACACATAAAATAAAATTTAAGATTAATATTAAAAAAGGTAATTCACCTTATCTTTCATTCATTGTTCCCTAGTTCTATAAATTACTGCTGATAATAGTTTCTTACCCTTTTTAATCCATTGAGTATTACTTCCACTTCCATTTCAACATTAGTTCCAATTAGCTAGAGGGTCTTTCCTTTTAATGAGTTTTTCCACTTTACCCAGTTTTCACTCGAGAATTATTCACTAGTTTATTGCTCTTATTGGTTATAATGAGGTTTGGGTTTGTTTTCAGGTTATCCCAGCTAGTGGGGATTATACTACAATCATTATTGGGAGATGATTCTATCTAATGATCTTACATAAGCCACTTCATTAACTCATATTAAAGATGAGGGTTCATTTTATCCAGAAAATAATTTTCATTTTTTAGACTAGATCCCCATCATGAGAATTGTTTAAATTCGATGAAATCATTAATCCCAAATTTTATTGTTCATAAGTTTTTCGAATATCTTAAGAACCCTATCCCGAGACTTATGGATTATTGGATTTACCTTCACTAGTTTCATCAAATTGTGGGTTCTCAATACTATGGTATTGGGCCCTATTAAAGTTTTCAACATCTAAAAAAATATGAAATCTAACTCTTAAGCATTATTTCACTGAAACACCACCTGAAACTCCACGTAAAACTGATAAAATGATAAAATGTGAACTCCTCCCTCGCTTTTTAACCCCATTTTTCAATGTTAGATAACCCATCCTTGATCTTTATGTTTTTAAATAAATGAACATTTAATTATTTTTTAAAATTTATATATATTACAAATTTATTTCCTTTAATTATTTCCACCACTACAAAAACAATATTTTTATGAATCCTTTAGATCAAATTATATTAGAAAAATGAATTTGGGTAGCATAAATTATTCATTAATAATTACATTTTATGTTTTCTAATATCATAATTTTTTATATTTATTTATTTTTTAAAATATTATTATTTTTGAATCAAATGATATGGATATGAGTAAAATATAGATGTATTCTAATTATTTGACAAAAAGTGTACGAGTTTGGAGTGAAATTTCTCTTTATGTTGTCAAAAGATAATGCATATGACCCTTATAAAATCATTTTTTATGTTTGTGATATTTTTATTACAGAATAATTGGTCAAGAAGAATTGGAAGAACAGTTGATCTTCCATGAAATAGATCAAAGTTATAAATGTTTGACTAAACATGAGAATGTTTTTTAATTTACTAAGTGATTAGGATAAAAATTTGTTTTATGGATCAACTGATATGATTAAATGTGTAAAAAAATGAATAATTCCACATCAAGTATATGATTACAAGTGATAATGATGATGATGATCATATTGAGAAAATGACAATAACAATTGACTATGAACTCATTGGTTGTCCCCATTTGTTTGATAAGTTAAAATTTTTTGCAGTGATGCCAGATTTTGATTGTGGTACTAAATAGATAACATTTTTAACCATACTTAAGCAATAATATATTAATATTGGAAATGGATGGAGTTATTCCTGTTTTACTGAAATACTTTATCTATTGAATGATATTATTCTAGAATATAATTAGATTCCTTGTTAAACATATGATTCTAACCAAATTATACATTAAAATGGTAATGGTCTCTGAAAGATTATATGAATTTCTAAATGAATGTATAATTTTTTGAAAGGACCATGAATCACATAAAAATTTCCAAAAGCATGGTGCATCTTGAAAATAGAATGATTAATTAGGTCTTATAATAGTTGAATGTAACTATCCAATCATTACATGGTGTAGTTTCCAATATTGAAGTCATGATACTATAAGGAAATTGAAGTGGCACACATATTCAATAATTAAATTTCAAAAACATCATCACTTGTAAGACTCTCCTTAGTGAAATATAATTGATCAAGAATATCATGAATTAGGAAATGAGATGAGAAATCGTCGTCTAGATATATCTACAATTAGATTCAATCCTTTTTTTGAAAGAAGAACTCACAATAGATGGATGGTTATGTTAAAAAACATTAAAATTCCACTATTTATATGAATGAAATGAAAATTCAACAGGTTATCTCAGCTTATATGAGGACCAAAACAACTAGGAAATGATATTGATGTTTAATTTGATCCATTTATCAAAGATTTAAAATTATTGTGGGATTCGTTTTTTAATTTATATGATTCTGATAAAAAAATATTTCCCATAGAGATCAATATTTTACAAGATGATAAATTATTTTCATAATTTTGAAAATTTTTCTGGATATTGGATTAAATGTACTCAAGGGTGTTATATTTTTTAATAAGGTTCATAATCAATTAGGTAGAAACATTCATTGAAGGCAATGATTATAGAGAATCATAAATTTCTGCCCTGATGACATAAATACTGATGTTAGACGATATCATTCGATGAAATTGCAATTAAAGTTACAAAATGTTCTCTACTAATAAGAGATAAATTGTTTGAGAAATTAAAAGACATGGAAACAAATTTGGTTAAAAAATTTGGAATTTTTTTTTTAAAAATTGGTTGGAATAAGAGATTGGTTTGTTTTGAATGACCATACAGTAATTTTTTTGAATACCATACTTTTTATTGGTGTTATTCATGTTGAAATAAATGTATAATATAGTTTCAATGAAGCATTGATAAATGATCATAATAAAATAAAGTATTGAATTAAGGCTAGTTTAGACATGATTAACATGGATATATGGGAATAATTGGTGCTAGTTAAGAGTGTAAAATGAACTTTTAATCATCCAGTTGATTACACACTTTTCAAGATAATGATATATTAGTTATAATACTCCCTGAATGATATAGAGGTTCCAAATTTGTATTCATCAAATATAATTAATATCATGTCAATGATTGATTTAATGTTAAAAAATCTAAAATCACCTGACAATCATGTTTAATAACAAGATATAATTCATGTATCTTTAAATTTATTTTTACAAATAATTCCAATCATTTATTAATAAATACTTATTTTTTTTCCAAGATTTATGAAGCAAAGTTATAAAATTAAAAATTTTCAACTATAGAAAAGGAAATTGTTGTCATATTATGTGAATTGTATATTTTCTTCCCAAAAAAATTCTTTAATGTGATAGTTCACTTGGAAAGAGATTTTTAGCTATGTGGTCATGTAAATTATAGATGGATTTACCCTAATTACAGTTATGTGAAGATTTAGAATGGATATGTAAAAAATCAATTTTTTCTTAAAGATTTTATTACAGACTAATATGTTTTTATAGATTCTACTGATTTTTTTACCAAATACCTATATTATCAAGAAATAGTTGATCTACTAAAATCTCATCAAACCGAGTAGCTTATGGGTGATGGAATTTATAGAAAAGATGTGGTAACAATTACTATTACAATACATGAGAAGGCTCGACTTTATTATTTTTATAATAGTTTTGAGGTTTCTACATATGTTAAAACCAACAAGGTAATTATTAGGTATTTCAATCCATAAAAGGATAAAAATATGGATATCAAATACACATAATTAATAATTTATAGGATCACTTCAAGACCAAATATTTATGTATTCAACTAAAAATATATATTCAATTTTAGATTTAATTTGATGGACAGTTATAGGACCATGTTTGAATGTTTTATATTATAATGTTTATATAATTAATGGTTATATATTATATACAAATTAACATGATATATTTAGTACCATAAAAATTGAGGAGATAAAATTTTGGATGATTTGATTTATGTATATGGTACCAAGGATAGAAATCAAATTTATGTGAATATGTCATTCTTTGGAATCATCAAAAAAATATAAGAGTTGGATTATATAAAGTACCTAGTGTTTATTGTTCAATGAAATTGGGTTGAGAGAAGGATTTCTGAAAAAAATCCATGCATTGAGATACATGAAAGTGGATTTTAATAAGGAATGGTATAAAGAAGAAATCTTTATAATGGCATCACATGTCGTATAAGTATTTTATGTTCAAGATCATGCAAACCAGAAGTGATCAATTATTATGTAATTGACCAAAACCATTGAAGGGTAATTTATCAATTCAACTAAGGATGAATCTTTCATTATTATTTTGAAATCATTTCATTATAGTATTAATATAGAGGTGGTCTTGTATGTATGAAGAGACTAAAATGAGGTTATTTAGAAACTAAATAGAGTGGTAAAATCCCTTCAACATTTTAAAATGAGGTCAATAATAATTTTATGTTTTCTTTTGTAATAAACATTTCTTTTCATTACATTATTATCTTTTAACAACTAAATTTATTTAATCTAAATTAAATGTTCTACCACACCTGTTGATAATTAATATTGTGCATTTTGATGCTCCCAATCCGTAGTAATAACATATTTCCCAACATACTGATGCTCTCAATGTAGATGAATAATAATATTTTTCACATGATGATGATACCAACATAAAGGAATAATATATTGATTATTTTGAAGAAGAGTAAATGGTATACGTTGAAAAACACATGTTCTAGAAAAATATAAGCATCATAGCATGACAGTCGTAGGAAAAATTATTATAGAAAAGATGTATCAATATTGAGGTTGGATGGAATGAACTTGGCTAGTATATTAAACCCAATATGGTCGTGCTTAATAGTTAAAATGGTCCTACCACTCTAATGTGCAATGAAATTTATGTAGATTTATAGTAAAACTTTTTCCTCGTGTTTAGGCTCTAATATGGGAAGAGATTATGGTAACATTGTGATGTACATTTTTTATTTTACTAAAAAATATATTGAAATGCAGATTTAATATTTATTATCCCTTATAGAGAGAATTAATAATACATTAATCATGAATGAAATTTGAATTAATTTTAACATAAAAGACATATAAATTCTAGTTTCATATGCATTCCATTAGGGTTAAATGCTATTTTTTTATCTGGTGGCAATGTGCAACTTATTTCTCCACATTACCTCTTTACAAAGGCACGAGAATTCCTCACATTAATTAGTGATGTGGACTCCTTGATCAAAATAGGAGTATGGGATGTCGGTTCCTCCTTCCATGGATTCCTACTTGAACATCATTCCTTATTCTGAGTCTCCCTTATAGATTTAAGTTTCGTTCATGAACCTAATTCTCAATGTCATCTCGAAGTGGATGCCAGTTAATTATGCTGACTTTTTCTTGACTGGGATAAAAACCATTGGATAGATTATGTAGTAACAATAGGAATATCTGGTTATCCTCGGCTATTGGGGCTATTAGGAACATTTAATGTCCACTATTTTTGATTTTAGAGTCATCTCATATACAAAATCTTTGGCATGTAACCTAAGGCATACCATTTTTTCCACAAGGTAGTTGAGGCTAGGGACATAAGTATTTTTACCTCAGACATCCCATGTTTATTATATGGGGAAGAGTTTAATTGTGGTTCATAGGTTTAACATCATGTAGGGAAAGGTGGGTCATAGTTTTAATGTCTTAAAGGTAACAGTTGGTTAAATGATTAATGTATTGGAGGGATATGTGAATTGCATGTTTAACATCTTTTTGGGATTGTTAGTTCACAGTTTTAACATTTTAAGAGGATATGAGGATCATAGATTTAATGTCTTGTAGGGACAATTTGGTTAGGTTTTAACATATTGTGGTTATAGGTGGTTTATAGTTTTACCATCTTGAAGGGATAGGTGGAATGGAGGTTTAACATCATTTAGGGATAGGTTGGTCACATTTTTAATATCTTGTGGAGACGAGTGAGTCATAGGTTTAAATGTTTTCAAAAAATAAGTGGGTCACATGTTTAACAACTTATAGGGATAGATATGTCATGGGTTTAATGTCTTTTGGGATATAGGTGTAACAAATAACATTTGTTTGAGAAAATTGGCTTGTATATTTAATATATTGTTGGGAAAAGTGGGTGTTTATGTTTATCCCCAAGGAGAGGATGATCACACTTATGGATCGTATGGAGATGTTTGGGGTTTTAGGATTGAACCGTAGGGTGGTACCCCAAATGTGTTCATATTTTAGAATTGAACCCAATGGTTGTGTATCATGAGCCATATTCAAGAATGTGGATAAAAACCCACATAGTTAGATGTCCCATATTAAGGTCTTGTAATATGATATGTGCTTTATGTTCAATCGTTTGTAGTAAGGAAACTCATGTCATAGAAGGAAAATAAACAAGGGATGGTGTGTGGATTAGGCATAGATGATTACCTGAGTATAGGTCCTTGGGAATGAGGGTATTATTACCAAATAAGACTTCTATAGTGGTGTATTCTAATAATGATTTTAAAAGGGGAACCCCAAACTCATCAAATTAGGTAAGGATATAATTTCACACCTTGCACTAAGGAAGTTTTCGTATAGATTAGAATCATACATCTAGGATGTGGAGATTAGAAGTTATATCTCATACAGCTCGGACATTTGGTATGATTTGGTATTATGCATTGAAGCATCCTGGGTTCTGCTTTGAGAAATGATGGTGTGGTTGGGGCTTTTATGTGGAAGCTACTTAAGTGACACTATGAGAAGTAATGATGTAGTTGAGGATAACATGTGTAAGATTCCCCGATTACTCTAGGATCAATAATTATGTGGTGGGGACTTATGTTTATATTCTAACCAGGTGCTAAAAGGATCAATAAAGATATAGTGGAGGGTTACACATGGAAGAATACCGGGAGATTCTAGGATTATTGATTGTTTAAATGGTTCTTATGAATTGGAGCTTCCTGAGTGATTCTAGGAGAAATAGTTGTATGAATGTGGATTATACAGTGGAGATACCTAAGTGATTTTATGGGAAGAAATGATAGGATCTTCTCATACTAATAACCTGAGGTTCCTTGTTCCCATCACCCAAGGAATATTACAATTATTACATAGGTCATCCCATGCCTTTTTTGTAGAGTAAGGCCATAGTTTATCATCATTTGAGAAAACAAATGTGCATGGGGATTATGCATTGAGCTTCCCATTCTATCATTATCATATTGAGTCATGACAGAATATATTTACGATGATGGGTCAAGGAGTATTATTGTGAGATTAAACATAAAAAGGAGGTCTATGGGGCCTACTTAGGAGTAGTAGGTAGACATTTTAGGCTAGCACTATAAGGAATCATGTTATTCTTTCCCATGTCACATCATAATTGCATCTCAAACTGCTAGTGGGTTGATAAATATGATTGAAGATTACCCCATAGGAGGAGTCCCATGGGGGCATCTTGGTGGTAATCTCATGACCATTACACGAGGAATATTATTCTTCACACATAAGGCATATAATTATTTTCAATGTTCCCGTCTATTCACGCCATATTACATATAATATAGATTAGAATCATGATATGAGGAACATGGGGCTCATCGCATGATCGGGGCATGAGACATCAAACATTTGACATGTAAGGCATATCATGTGTGTTTTGAGAGTTATCCTATACTTTACATATTGGGTATAATATAGTTAACATCATGTAGTAATGATAAGGGGGTCTTCTCATGTACACGGGATGAGGAATCTTACACTTGATGCATAAGGTATCTAGTGAGTTTCATAAGAGGCATCCTATGCTTTATAAATAGGGTATACAATAGTTTAAACACATGTAGTGTGAATTAAGGGGGTCATATCATTATTATTTCATGAGTTTATTTCCTCATGAGGCATAAAAAATCTTATGCGTTTCATAAGAGGATTCTTATAGTTTTCATATAGGGTATACTATAGTTTAACTTCATGTAGTGAAGAATATGGGGGTCATATCCGGATCATGGTATAAGGAATCTTACTCTTGAATCATAAGGCATATCATGTATGACATAGAAGGCATCCTATTCTTATCATACATGGTATACTATATTTTAATGTAATGTATTGAGGACTAAGGAAGTCATCTCAAGATAATGGCATGAGGCATCTTACACTTTACACATTAGTAATCTCATGTGTGTCACCTGAGAAATATTATTCTTTTAATATAGGGTATACTATTGTTTAATTTCTTGTTTTGAGTACTAAGGGGGTCATCTCATCATCACGAAATGAGTCATATAATTCTTGAAGCATAAGAAATTTCATATGTGTCATGGGAGGCATCCTATTGTTATCATATATTGTCTACTATAGTTCAAAGTCATGTAGTGATAACTAAGGGGGTAATATCAAAATCATGGAATGGGTTATCTTACATTTGACGTATAATGAATCTCATTTGTTCCACAAGTGTCATCCTATTATTTTCATATATGGTATACTATAGTTTAACATCATATAGTGATGACTATTGTGGTTGTCTCATGATCATGGATTGATACATCATACAATTGACGTATTTGAAATCTTGTGTTTGTTATAGAGGAATCCTTTGCTTTTCATATAGGGTATACTAAATTTTATCATCATTTAGAGTGGACTCTAGGGGTTGTCTCTCGATCATGACCTGATTCATCTTACACTTGATGTGTAATTCATCCTATGTGTGTCATATGAGGCATCCTATGCATTTCATATTAGGTATACCACCTTTTAATGTCATGTTGTGGGGAATAATAGGTGAAGGATTCAAAAAAAAGATGGTGAGGAAATTATGCATGAGCTACCCTCTATAGTTTATCTTGGAATAGGAGTTTGGTGATGAGATTTTAGGAGGTTATTGGGGAGTATTTAAATATAATGTATTCATTGAATTGTATCTATAATCATGAAAAAAGAATGAGACTAAGAATATAATATTAACACTATGCATTTAAAGGAGATTATAAGAGTATGTCAAGTCTTTGGAATTTAGGGGTCAATGTTAAGTCTATAAAAGAAGAAAATGAAAATTTCAAGGGCCCGACCTGAGAAAATTGCAGTGTGACTCTCCATTTTTTCATGTCGGTTAGTGATGTGTATGTGGGGACTAGCTAGAGTCTAGGGGCCATAGCCCAACAAAATTCTCAAGGGGGTTGGGGTGTAGACCCCAGTATATTGAACAGTTTTCCATGAAGTTAGGTTTTTATTAAAATAGGGCTTTCTTAAAGACACTCAACTTTGATGAAAGTATTATTAGGTAAAGGAGGTATCCAAATGGATATGGAAAATAATGTTTCGTGAAACATTGATTTTAGTGACATCATAGTTTTGTAAGGGATTTCCATCGTAAATGAACATTTTTCTTCATGGATAAAAGTTTCATGGAACATACTCAAAGGCTAACCCAGATATAGAAGGTACCTTGTAAGGTAATTAGAGAAAGATTACACTTGGGGAAATGGGTTATTTGAATTCAAAAAACACTTGTGATTTGTAAATTGATACCATGATGTATCATATTGGAATTTCCTCCAACCAAATAATGGCTTGAGGGGGTATAATAGGTTCAAGGTTTGTTATAATACATGATTTGTGAAATATAGTATAATCAGAAAAATCATTAGTTTCAAAATGTATTTTAATCTTTATTAAATTTTGAGTTTAATGGTGTGAAATACACTATGTTAAGGTTACAGTCTCTAGATCCACATGATCAGGTAAATTTTATGGACTAGAGTTATACTGTAAAAAATTTACCATTTTCAATTTATCTTTTACCTCTATGAAAGATTGAGATTCATGAAATTTTTTACATTAGTGAATTTAGAACTGTCTAAAAATTTTATACTTTGTTCTAGAATTGACCTTGTTGGACATTTCTGGTAGTTTCAATTAAATTTCCATAACTTTGGATCTATAATTCAATACAAGCTCCATGAGAAAGCAAATACAGTCCTTTGAAATGAACGATCCTTATTGATCAGGGTATGCGAGGTTTGGTCCATTACTTGATGCATTTTTCTGTGCCAATAGGGATTTGAGAATATTATTATGATGTATCTTCTCAAATATGTTGAAGGGAAAATTAACGAGAACCCACCAAATATTTATGCTCACCTAATAAACCAATAAACATGCAATCAATTTATTGGTCCCTGTGAGAACATAAATTTTTAGGAGCATCTTGATTGGTAATACCTTCCATGAAAAAATATATATATTTACCAATTTGATTAAGAATTTTTAATTTATTAAATAGAAACTGAGTGCTGAAAAAAGAAATGTGCATCAAAACCAATATACCCCTACATTAAATCAAGGATGGGGTACGCTTAAATTGAAAAAATGGTATCTATTTTAAATCTACTATAATAATTTTATGTGAAAAGAAACAACATCATAATTATATTCCATTGTTTATGTACAGATTGATGAATTTAAATCCAAAACCACATACATATTACATTGATTAGACACTTAATGAGGATAATGTTCATTTTTATGATATAAAATTTTCATGCTATTTATTATTGACGAACACCATATTAGTGCATTTTCCACTTTGAAAATTTCTTCACATTATGTATGTAATTATCTCTTAAAATGCACAATTACATTTTACATTTTTAAACACATCCTAAAATAAAAAATGGGCTTGATTTTATTTTGATATTTAATTTTCAGGTTTCTCATTACATTTGTAACGATTCATAATTTTGGAGTACGTGAAGATTCATATTGGAAGACCACCAAAGTTAGCCTTGAACAAACAACATTCTGGGTGAAGTGAACTAGAAAAAATACCAATAAAACTACTGTAGCAGCCAAGATATAAGCCAAATAATTATGAAAATTGATTTAAAGTTAGATGAAATTATGGTGAATATTTATTCCAATAGTGAAAAGAGAAAATTCTAAGTGTTAAATGGAGTTCCATGCAGCCCAATTTGGAGATACAATTTTGGGCTAGATTTAGTGACTCAAAGAAATAGCCTACCAATGTAATCATATCTCGAAAAACAATATTCCATTGTTTGCTGAAATTTTATAGAAGGTTAGGTGACATCCGGGTATCCCTTTTATTCTACCATGTATCACTATAATTCAGATATCTAGACGGTGATTTTGATGCCTCTATTCGGTGGACGCAAGCAGGCTTCCCCTTCATCTCAAGTGTGAAAAAATCTAACTTCACTAAGGTTTCCACCACACTAAGCCTACCATAGTCAAGTTGGATGAATTTAAAAATAGAAGTCTCAACCAAGGCTTCCAAAATTCCTATTTGAGGAAGTGTTGGTGAAGTATTGAGTGTCATAGAGCTTTTCTTTCATTATAATGTTATTATGATTATTTTTATTTGTAACGTTCTTCTTCTTCATGTAATTTTTAGAATCACCATAGATTTTAATAAAAGTTATTTTTATTCTATTATTATGTTTTTATTCATATCACATCGATATTGTTACCTCTGTGTGTGAACTTAGTCATACCAAACATTGTGATATTCTTCACACAACGATGAAGTGATCATTATTTTGTTGTTTTATTTCTTCAATTCCACCATTATTAGTCTACTTACTGCTTCCGTTGAGAACATGTCATCATTGGAGGGCTAACTCTATTATGGGTCAATCCAAGGGAGTATCAAGGGGATATATTTTCTGTTATTTCCCAATCTCTAAATGTTTATTAACTTGTTTTATTTGAGTTATTTTTATTCAATGAATGTCTCTCTTCCTCTTCCTTATTAAATTTATTTTCCCCACTTTTATGTACTAATAAGATATTATACCTTCGAGTGATAATCATAATGTTCCTAAAAGTGTAGAGGTGATTAGAATGTGTTTTTGAAGGTGTTTGACCGGTATGCGATGAGGTTAGTTTGAATTCATTGAATGAATCCTTCTTATGTAAATGAAATTGAAATCCTTAAAAAAGGTAATTCATTCAATCCACCCCGATCAATAACCTAAGATCAAGTCATTATTTTAAATTGAATTGACATATATCTCATAGTTATCTTTTAAAATCATATAAAATCATCCAATGTCGGCCAATTGATAGCAAAAAAAATCCATTTAATTTACCTGTATGTTGGTTACTTCTTAGTTCTATGAGGATTCAACAACCAAAGCTAAACTACAAGCGACTGCTTAACAATGAAATTTTAGGTAAATTTGAGAGATACCAAATTTCGGAGATGTTTTTGGGGACACAAGTAATTCATATCTAGACTCATTCTATTCTTCCCCATTTATTATATTCTCAACCAAATTCTCTTATATTTCCTCTTTCTTTTTTTTCCTTTTGGCGCATGTCGGCTTACACCTGTGACTAATCAAACTGTTTAGTTAGGGCGGATAGTCTTGGGGTTGGGGAGTCATATACCCCAAGGTAACCAATTAAATTATATCCCAATCCTCAAAATAATCTAGGGTAAAAAATGGATCCCATTTCAATGGAAGTATTTCAAATAAACCAACTCATAAACCCATGTAGAAACCAAAATGGAAATCCAAATGAGGCAGCCCTAAACATGGGGAATGGAGTCGATCAAACCCTGAATGACTACCTCATACCATCCTAGACCAATGGACCCTATTGAATTAGGAATGATACCCTAGGAGAAGACCACTATGTTTTCAAACATCATGTCCTAAACCACTTTCCAAACTTCCATGGGAAGGAGTCAGAAATTCCATACCTTCATGTCAAAGAGATCAATGACATTGTTGATACCATGTTCTTACCACATCAACTTGAGTCAGCTAAGATGTGTTTCATTCCATTGTCACTTAATGAACAATAAAATAATTTGTTAAATAATCTGAGACCTATATCCATCCACTCCTATTACCAATTTCAAAGAGAATTGTACAAGAAATACTTCCATCATCACAAAACAACTGCACTGAAAAAATAGCATCCCAAACCTTTGTGAAAAATAAGGGAAGTCATTTTATGAAACATGGGAAATGTTCTAAGAGACCATAAATATTGTTCCACACCATGGTTTTTCTTTTACTGAACATGTGATAATTTTCAATGAAGGTTTGGGCTTGGGGAACAAAAAATTCATTGACATGTTTTTAATGAAACATTCAAAATAAAAACCCCAAATGATGCTTATGAGTATCGAGAATGCCTTGTAGAACAAAATCAAACATGGGAAACATTACCATACTATGATAAGCCACCCAAATTTGGTGAAATTCAAACACATAGGGAGGAAGAAATGATTAGGGCCAAACATGTAGCACTCACTATGAAGGATGAGGAGATCGGCCTTCGGAAGGTCCATGAAATAAAAACGATTGACCCTGTTTTCACAATTTGTGACATACATGACCACAATATTGACAAATTCCCATCTATGACTTCCATTAAAGAATTTATTCAAGTAGGATTACCAGGAGATGTCAATGATATTAACTTTAAGAAGCCATAATACCAAAACACATTCAATCCAAGGTACACTGGCCATCCATTATTCCATTGCAAAGACAACCCGCAACCCAGTCAGTCACTAGGACCAAACCCCTACCATAAATAAAATTCTCAAAAC